>JAEOAD010000014.1:28677500-29277500 GCA_036365145.1 Orientallactaga sibirica
TGGGCACACCAGGGCCTCTAGCCACTGCAAATTAACTCCAAACCCATGTGCCACCTTGTGCATCTGGCTTTATGAGAGTCCTGGGGAATTGAACTCAGGTCCTTAGGCTTTGTAGACAAACGTCTTAACCTGAGCCATTTCTCCAGCGCACATAATTTATTTCTAAATGAAGGGTGCTGGACTTGTTGGGCCTTGGAAATTTCTGTACTTCTGTATCTCTCCTGAAATAATAGGTCAGTAGCAGAAACTTAACCTGAACTGCCAAAGGACCAAGGAGAATGCTCCCTGGGGTGAGTTTTTTATTTGAGAGCTCCTTGAGTGTAATCTTTGTGATGCAGCTTTATTGGTCACTCCTTGATTCACTGATGCAGATGAGTCTGAGCAGAAGTACTCTTGAACCTTACATGTTCTTGAACCTTGCACATAAGATACATAGGTCATCTTTGCCCTTGAAAGGAGCCAAAGGTCTTTAGTTATGAGATGGAGAAGTGGCAAAGGAGAATATTCTGAAATCACAGTTAATCTTATAGGAACCCATATGAGGGCTGAAGTTCTAAATATCTATTTTTTTTTTGCGGGGGAGGGGAGTGGGGGAAAGAAGATGACTCCTCTATGGGCTCATCATCATATACAAAATACAATCCAAATTTATTTTTATTTTATTTTAAAAAATATTTTATTTTTATTTATTTAAGAGAGAGAGAGTGTGTGTGTGTGGAGGAGGAGAGAGAGAATGGGTGTGCCAGGGCCTCTAGCTGCTACAAACAAACTCCAGACACACGTGCCACCTTTGCATCTGGTTTACATGGGTCCTGGGGAATCAAACCTGGGTCCTTTGGCTTTGCAGTCATGTGCCCTAACCACTAAGGCAGCTCTTTAGCCCAATCCAAATTTATTATGTATGATTTAACATAATCCAGACCAACCAGTTGTTTTTCCCTCCCTCCCTCCCTCCCTCCTTCCTTCCTTTTCTTGGTAGGGTTTCATTCTAGCCCAGGCTGACCTGGAATTCACTATGTATTCTCAGGGTGGCCTCGAACTCACAGCGATCCTCTTATCTCTGCCTCCCAAATGCTGGGATTAAAAGTGTGCACAAAAAAAAAAAAAAATAAAATTCAAAAAGTGTACACCACTACACTTGGCTTACATTTTCTTTCTTGAACAGCTTTATTTTGGTGTCTGTATGTGTAGTGTGTGTACATGCATGTGTGTATGTGTGGGAGGATGTGTACATGGATGTGGAAGCTAGAGGTTGATGTTGGGTGTCTTTTTCAACTGTCCTCTCTACCTTATTTACTGAGGCAAGCCCAGAGCTTACTGATTCAGCTAGTGTAGCCAGCCACTTTACCCCAGTGATCTCCTGTCTCCACCTCCCATGCTCTTAGATTGCAGTTGGACACCATGCCCACCTGACCTTTATATGGGTACAGGGTATTACAACTCTGACCCTCACACTTGCATGACTAATCTCAGCTACATAGTGAGTTTGAGGCTAGGTCAGCCTAGACTACATGAAGGCCCTGTCTTAAAATTTTTTTTATTTAAAAAAAATATTTTTATTATTTGAGAGAGAGAATGAGAATGGGTATGCCAGGGCTTCCTGCCACTGCAAACAAACTCCAGATGCATGTGCCACCTTGTGCATCTGGCTTACATGGGACCTGGGGAATTGAACCAAGGCCATTTGGCTATGCAGGCAAGGGCCTTAACCGCTAAGCCATCTCTCTCCAGTCCCTGAAACCCTGTCTTTTTTTTAAAGGGGGGGGGGTAGAGAGATGGCTTAGCGGTTAAGGCCCTTGCCTGCAAAGCCTAAAGACCCAGGTTTAATTCCCCAGTACCCAGGTAAGCCAGATGCACAAGATGGCGCTTGCATCTGGAGTTGGTTTGCAGTAGCTGAAGGACCCTGGTGTGCCCATTCACTCTCTCTCTATCTGCCTCCCTCTCTCTCTGTCTCAAATAAAATAAAATAACCCCCCAAATTGTCTTATTTTATCATTTGTTTATTATTCTAATATTTACTTTTATTTATTTGCGAGAGAGAGAGAAAGAGGCAGATGGAGAATGGGTGCCCCCGGGCCTTCAGCCACTGCAAATGAACTACAGATGCATGCACCACCTTGTGTATCTTGGGTACTGGGGGATTGAACCTGAGTTCTTAGGCTTCACAGTCAAGCACCTTAACTGCTAAGCCATCTCTCCAGCCTTGTTTACTATACTATTCTATTCTATTCTATTCTATTCTATTCTATTCTATTCTATTCTATTCTATTCTATTTATTTTGGTTTTTTTGAGGTAGGGTCTCACTCTAGTCCAGGCTGACCTGGAATTAGCTATGTAGTCTCAGGGTGGCCTCGAACTCACGGCGATCCTCCTACCTCTGCTTCCTGAGTGCTGGGATTAAAGGTGTGCGCTACCACGTCCGGCTTATTTATTTATTTATTTATTTATTTATTTATTTATTTATTTATTGTTTTTTTAAGGCAGGGTCTCACTCTAGCTCAGGCTGACGTGAAAATCACTATGTAGTTTCAGGGTGGCCTCAAACTCATGGTGATTCTCCTACCTTTGTCTCCCAAGTGCTGGGATTAAAGGCATGCCCACCACTCCCGGCTCCTGTTTACTATTCTATATATGTGCTTCTGAGCTCTCCCATGGGATGCCTAGACTTCTGTCTCAGTGTATTGAAACACACCAAATAATCTTTTAGTTCAGTGTTTTCTTTGGCAGTATCTCCCAAGAAGCTTTCTCTATCTAACTTTGGATCTGGTTGCTTTCTTCAACACCTTTATCAAAGCTGTCATCCTAGACATCGCCATCATTCTGGGAAACTCTACCTTTTTTCTCTCTTGGATCCTGTATATCTTATAGTAGGTTCCTGAGAAGTGATTCATTTTGCCCTATGGTAGTAAAGACCTAGTTTTTGCTGCTTGATAGTTCATCAGAGATTATTATTCAAAGAATTTTAAAAGTAAAATTTCTAGGTCAAAGATTATCCTCCATGGCCTGGAGAAATGGCTTAGCGAGTAAGGCACTTGCTGGCAAAGCCAAAGGACTCAGTTATGTTCCCCAGTACCCACATAAAGCTGGATGCAAAAGGTGGCACATGCATCTGGAGTTCGTTTCAGTGGCTAGAGGCCCTGGCACACGCCCATTCTCTCTCTCTCTCTCAAATAAATACATAAAATATTTTAAAAAATATTTTATTTTTATTTATTTATTTGAGAGAGGGAAAGAGGCAGAGTGAGAGAAAGAGAATGGGCATGCCAGGGGCTTCCAGCCACTGCAAATGAACTCCAGATGCATATGCCACCTTGTGCATCTGGCTTACGTGGGACCTGGGGAATCAAACCAAAGTCCTTTGGCTTTGTAGTCAAGTGCCTTAACCACTAAGCCATCCCTCCGGCCCTATAAAATATTTTTAAAAAGGATTATCCTCTAAATCTCTCACTTACTTGCTTTTGGGAACTATGTCAGAATGATTTAGCTAGCTCCATGACTTAATGTTTCAGAATTCCAGGTACATCTCTTAGAAGAAAGTTCGGTTGCAACTATTGTTTGATTGGGAGATGTTGAGTGTTAAAATATGGATCATTAAAGCTGTCTGCTATTCTTTTCCTTAACCCTCCTTTGAGCACCTGAGGGTAGCAGGTATGTAAGAGGTGCCCCTTCCCCAGAGGCATGACTTATCACAGTTTTGCTTAACAGTATGGTGGTTGGTGGTTCAATAATGGGGATTTTTGTGGTCTTCACTGTGCAGAACTCTTGCTAAGTAAACATCTTGTGATGGAGTGAAGAATAAGTGACCTCTAGGCTTGGTTAGGCTCTGCCTTTTGGTTTTATCAGAAGTGCCTGGCTTGGTGGCGCATGCCTTTAATCCCAGCCCTTAGGAGGCAGAGATAGGAGGATTACTGTGAGTTTGAGGCCAGCCTGAGACTACGTAGTAAATTCCAGGTCAGCCTGGGCTAGAGGGAAACCTTACCTTGAAAAACCAATAAATAAATAAATAAATAAATAAATAAATAAATTTAAAAAGTAGAAAGTAGAAGCTGTTGTCTCCAGATCTCAGAGGATGTACTGTACATTGACATTCTTAGTGCCTTTGCCTATTTCTGCATTGCCACCTGGCTGCTGTCAGAGGAAATTCACTCCAACTCAGTCAGTCCCTGCAGCACCTGGGAACTTTTGACAGGAGATGTCTGTTTTCAGATGGACCATGTGCTTTCCTTACTTAAAACAACTGTTATCTAGATTGTCTTTTATGACTTGTTCAATAAGAGGCAGCTGGAAGGATGCATTGGGGAAGCATTACTCACTGGGTGTGCAGAGTATCTGTTACTGAGGCAGATCCTCTGGGCTGTGCTTGGTAGTGTGTTAGCCCAGGAATGGAAATGGGGACCGGGGCTGTGTATCACTGACTGCTCTGTCCGGTCTGCTCTTTTCTCTTAAGGGACCCATCACAAAACCCCAAACACAGGGCACCCAGTAGGGCAGCTGTTAGACTAACCCAGCTTTATGGTTATACTGTTTTCCATGAGCAGACTGACCTGATGGTACAGTGTTGTTGCCTCGTACATCTTGGGCATGTATGTGTTTGAGACAAGCTTGAATATTGAACTTATATAATGAAAGTTCTGTGTGTATTTCTGTTTTTTAATTTTATTTATTTATTTGAGAGAGGGAAAGAGGCAGAGAGATAATGGGTGCACCAGGGCTTCCAGCCACTGCAAACGAACTCCAGATGTATGTGCCCCCTTGTGCATCTGGCTTACATGGGTTCTGGGGAATCGAACCGAGGTCCTGTGGCTTTGCAGGCAAGTGCCTTAATTGTTAAGCCAGCTCTCCAGCCCCTGTGTGTAGTTCTTTAGAATAAATGCAACCCAGCAATTCTTTGTCATACAATTCAGTTGTATGTATCCATCTTTGTCCAGTAGGGGTCACTAGGGATTTAGGCTATAACTGAGAGAAACTCACCAATCCTGTGGTAGGTAAGCCAATCAGATTCCTTGTCTTTGAATACTATCTTACATACATTAGAGCAGGAATATACACATTTTATAACACACCACACACATTAGGATAGTAACGAAAGATATGAACTTGTATTAAGAGCTTTATGCTAGTTTTTGTTTTATTTGTTTTAACATGGCATCTTGCTTTGTTGCCCAAGCTGGTCTTGAATTACTGAGCTCAAGTGATCACTTCACCTCCCCTTTCCAGTTGCTGTGCTTACAGGTATGTGATACCTACAGATGCTAGGTAACAAATGAAGACAAGGCTGAAATAAAATCATTTTTATTTTATTTCATTATTTAATTTTTTCGTTTAAATATTTATGTATTTAGTGTGTGTAATATACATGGGAGTGTGTGTGTTTTCCACAGTCTGTGTGGCCATCAGAGGACAACTTTGGGGTCTGTCCTTGCCTTCCATTTAATTTGAGGAAAGATCTATTGTTTACTACTCCATTCACCAGCTTCTGAGAAATTCTCCTAACTCCTCCAAATCTTTGCCTTTTATGTGGGGTGGAGAACTAACTCAGGTACTCAAAATTATGCAGCAACTGCTTTATTCATTCAGCCATCTCCCCAGTCCCCCTACTCTTTTCTTAGAGACACTGTCTCTCTATCCTGTCTGACCTCAAACTTGCAGCTATCCTCTTGCATTAGTGCTGGGGTGATAGACATATATCACCAGGCGAAACTTAAAATTGAGAAGCCAGGTGTGGTGGCACATGTCTTTGACCCCAGCACTCTGGAGGCAGAGGTAGGAGGATTGTGTGAATTTGGGGCCACCCTGAGACTACATAGTGAATTCAGGTCAGCCTGAGCTAGAGGAAGACCCTACCTTGAAAAACCAAAAGTAAAATAATAAAATTTATCTTATAAAATATGAGGGAAGAGCCAGACGTGGTGGCACACGCCTTTAATCCCAGCACTCGGGAGGCAGAGGTAGGAGGATTGCCGAGAGTTCGAGGCTACCCTGAGACTACGTAGTTAATTCCAGGTCAGCCTGGACCAGAGCGAAACCCTACCTCGAAAAACCAAAAAAAAAAAAAAAAAAAAAAAAGAAAAAAAAAAAGAGGGAAGAAGAAAGATTTGAGGAGGTTTTTTTTTTTTTTTTTTTTTTTGGCGGGGAGGGGTGGGGTTCAAGGTAGGGTCTTGCTCTTGCCCAGGCTGACCTGTAATTCACTATGTAGTCTCAGGGCAGCCTTGAACTCACAGAAATTCTCCTACCTCTGCCTCCTGAGTGCTGGGATTAAAGGCATGTGCAAGGAACAATTTTTTAAAAGAAATGTGGGGAAAGGGCCCAGGTTCGATTTCCTGGAACCTCTTAAAGCCAATGCACAAGGTAGCACATATGTCTGGAGTTTGAGTTCATTTGCAGTGGCCAAAGGCCCTGGTATACCCGTTCTCATTCTCTCTCTCTCTTTCTCTTAATAAATAAATAAATAAATAAATAAATAAATAAATAAATAAATAAATAAATAACAGGCTGGCATAGTGGCATACCCTTTTAATCCCAGCATTTGGGAGGCAGAGGTAGGAGTACTACTGTGAGTTTGAGGCCACCCTGAGACTACATAGTGAATTCCAGATCAGTCTGGACTAGAATGAGACCCTACCTTGAGAAACAACAACAGCAAAAAGGCTATATTAAACAAGAAATGGGAAAAAGCTGGGTGTAGTTGCACACTCCTTTAATTCCAGCACTGGTGCGGCAGAAGTGGCAGGATTGCTGTGAATTTGAATCCAGCCTGGGACTACAGAGTGAGTTTCAGGTCAGCCCGGGCTAGAGTGAGACCTTGCCTCAACCCCTTTCCACCCTGCCCCACCCCCCAAAAAGAAATGGAGGAAGAACATTTGCTAAGTATCCAGTGGATGGCCAGGTACTTTAATCTAAGAAACAGTTTTGTTTTGTTTTTTTAACATGCCATACATATTGGACCCTGAAATGGAGAAATAGTAAGTGGCTTTCATCAGGTTCCTGTAATTACAAAATAACACTGTTAAGGAGCAAGTTTCATCTGGTTTTGATCCTTGGACTCTTGGTCAGGGAGTCCTGAGGGCAGAAAGTTTTACTAACAGAGAAAGACTAAAATTAGGCTGGCGAGATGGCTCAGCAGTTAACACTTGCCTGCAAAGCCTAATGACCCTGTTTTGATTCCTTAGTATCCACATAAAACCAGATGCACAAAGTGGCACATGCATTTGGAGTTCATTTGCAGAGGTTGGAGGCTCTGGTACTCCCATTATCTGTGTCTCTCTTCCCTATATCTCTCTCTCTGCTTTCAAACAAATAAATAAAAATATTTAGGCGGGAGAAATGGTGCAGAGGTTAAAGCACTTGCCTGCAAAATCTAACAACCTGAGTTTGATTCCCCAATACTCATATAAAGCCAGATGTACATTGTGGCACATGTATCTGGAGCTCATTTGCAGTTGCTAGAGACCTAGCATGCCCATTCTCTTTCTCTCCTTGCAAATCAATTAAATTTTTTTAATTGATAATTTAAAAACTAGAATAGGGCTGGAGAGATGGTTTAGTGGTTAAGTAAGACACTTGCCTGTGAAACCTAAAGACCCAGGTTTGATTCTCCAGATCCCATATAAGCTAGAGGCACATGGTGGTGCATGCGTCTGGAGTTGGTTTGCAGTGACTTGAGGTCCTGGCATGCCCATTCCTAGGTTCGATTCCCCATGCCCCATGTAAGCCAGATACACAAGGTGGTGCATGCATCTGGAGTTCATTTGCAGTGGCTGGAGGCCCTGGCACACCCATATTCTCTCTCTCTCTCTTTCTGTCTCTCTCTATATATGCCCCCCAAATAAATAAAAATTAAAAAAATATAAAAAAGACTAGAATAATTCTAATATGGTAGATTTGGGTTCTGAGGACTTGCGGGGGATCCCAAGTACAAAGAAGCTGACAGGTGTACCTTAGTCTACAGTTAGCAGATTCTTTCTCCTTTGCATTTAGGGTTACTGCCAGAGTCTGGAAAACTCTTACAGAGATCTAAAATTGGCTGTTTGTTTATGTTCAAAGCCGGTTTCCATGGATCGTTTGCCTGCCTCTCTTATGTTGGCCTGGGCACAAGCCTGCCAGGTTACTTCACCATTGAGCTCCTAACTCCCTTGTCAGCTGCATGGCCATATAAGAACTTCATGCCCATTCTGCTTTCCTGTGTTCATGGTATCTCAGGAAGATGATAAAGTTGATTATTTTTAGACTACATTAAAGACATTTCTAGTTAAGACCATTATTGTTTTGTTTTATTTGGAAACATGCCCCACCCCCCCAAGTAGGTTTTCATTCTAGCCTAGGCTGACCTGGATTTCACTATGTAGTCTCAGGGTGGCCTTGAACTCAGTGGTTCTCCTATCTCTGCCTCCTTCCTGAGTGGAAACACATTTTTAAAACTTTTTATTGACAGCTTCTATGATTCCATAATGTAGATAATAAACCATGATAATTCCCTCCCCACTCCCACTTTTCCCCTCACAAGTTCACCCTCTATCATACCCCCTCCTCCTCTCAATTAGTGTCTCTCTCTCTTTTTTTTTTTTTTTTTTTTTGTGGTAGGGTATCACTCGAGCCCAGGCTCACCTGGAATTCACTATGTAGTCTCAGGGTGGCCTCAAACTCGTGATCCTTTTACTTCAGCCTCCCGAATGCTGGGGTTAAAGGCATGTGCCACCACCCCCGGGCTAATCTGTCTTTTATTTTGATGTCATCATCTTTTCCTCCTATTATGAAGGCCTTGTGTAGGTAGTGTCAGGAATTGAGAGGTCATAGATATCCAGGCCATTTTGTGTCTGGAAAGATTGCATCGTAACCAGTCCTATTCTTCCTTTGGCTTTTACATTCTTTCTGCCACCTTTTCTGCAATGGCCCATGAGCCTTGGAAGATATGACAGAGATGTCTCGGTACTGAATACTCCACTGTAACTTCTCAGAACTTAAAAAAAAAATCTTTAATTTAATTTATTTTTTTAATCAGAGAGGAAGAGTGAGAAGGAGGGAGAGAATTGGCACACCAGGGCCTTTAACCATTGCATTTAAATTCAAGACATGTACCCCATCTTGCTCACATCTTGTGTGCTTGCATCACCTTGTGTGTCTGGATTACATGGGACTTGGAGAGTTGAACATGAATCCTTAGGCTTTGCAGGCAAGCACCTTAAATGCTAAGCCATCTCTCCAGCCCCTGTGGTGACGTTTGAGACATCCCAGTGGTCACCACCATCTGTAAAGCGAAGTTTTTCTAATTAAAAGTGAGAATAGCATTAATATTTGGATATAAACATTAAGAAAAGTGCTTATATGGCAGTTTAGTGAGCATAATATATGCATTTAGCCAGACTACAGCAGGCGTTACTTCCCTAGGGTTCATAACCTTCCCAGCCATAGGTTTTTGACTAGGTTTTCAGTACCAGGCATGTATTCCTTCCTGTGGAGTGGGCCTGTAGTCCAATTAGAGAGCTATTGGTATATAGAGAGCTGTAGATATACCAGGAAGAAATTTGAAGTTTTAGAATAAAATTACAAGTATTTAACACATACTATTCATTATGTATGTAGGGAGATTAATCTCATAGTGAATAAGGTCAGGATTGGTAGGTAGAAGACTAGGATTAGATATATTAGGTTAAATTATTTAGGTAATAATGAGATAAATTACCAGATGGCCAAGGATTTGTAAAGTCTGAGCACTATCCAGAGGTTCTTGTTTGTTCCACCCAGACAGCATTAATTAATTAAGCACCTTAAGTGCATTAAATCATTTGATCCTTCATAAAATTCTTTTAAAATATTTATTTGCAAGCAGAGAGAGACAGAGAGAAGAGATGCACCAGGGCCTCCAACCACTGCAAAAGGAACTCTAGATGCATGCGCCACTTTGTGCATCTGGCTTTACGTGGGTACTGGGGAATTAATTGAACTTGGGTTGTTAGGCTTTGTAGACAAGCATCTTAATGGCTAAGCCATCTCTCCAGCCACTTCATAGAATTCTATAATACAGACAGATACTATTTTGCTGATGAGGAAATTGGGGTTCCCTTTTGTAACCTGCCCACAGGTGCTAAAGGTGAATATGGTAGTCTAGAGATGGATTCTGACCCACTGGGCTACTGAAACACTGTTACCTCAGGTTTTCTGAGCAAGAAATGGGGAATATTTTTACTGTGTCAGTGACATGGGTGTGTAGAATATTTAGACATTATGGACCTTGGTGTGTTTATCATTGTCTCTGCTAAACTTGAAAAAGGTAGTCTTGTATGTGTAGTAATTAGCTTGTACAAAGCTCATGTCCTCTGCCTATTGGCAGTTTAGATGACATGTTCTCATGGAAGGAGACTGGTGACAAGAATTTCAGGATCACTCTGATGCTTGGACCCTGCCATTCCCAGAAACCCAAGGTTTCTAGTACTATGTGTCATATGCTATTCCCTCTGGCAAATTTATAATCTCAGATATATTTTTAATTTTTAAAAGTCTTCTTTCTTTGTAAACATCATGTTTTCCAGATTTGGATTTTTTAATATTTATTTTTATTTATTTATTTGAGAGAGAGAGAGAGATACAGAAATAGGCAGGGAGAGAGAGAGAGAGAGAGAAAGAGGGAGAGAGAGAGAGAGAGAATGAGAGAGAGAATGGGCACGCCAGAGCTTCCAGCCACTGCAAACAAACTCCAGATGCATGTGCCCCCTTGTGCATCTGGCTTATGTGGGTCCTGGAGAATAGAGCCTTGAACTGGGGTCCTTAGGCTTCACAGGCAAGCGTTTAACCGCTAAGCCATCTCTCTAGCCCCAGATTTGGATTTTTAAATTTAAGTCTTAAAATTTTGTTGATGTCTGCTGAAGTTATGCTTGTGGACATCAGTTATTTTGAGACCATGTGAAACTAACCTCATGGCAGTTTAAATAAAACATAAATCAAACCTATCATGAGCTTGCTTTGATCTCATTTGCAGACATTGAAGAGATTCTGGGGTGTCTCTTAGTGTTGAGATTTTTTTTGTGGTTAACTGTTGTAGAAGGCCATCCTACATTTCTGTGAGCAGTCATTGCACAGAGAAACAGGCTTTAATGAAGTTCTGAACCTTGCTTCTACAAGTGGTTTTAATGGTTGTGGGCCCTGCCAATTTGCTGCTAGCAAGGGATATCCTGGAGGGTGCTAAATGTGACTTTAAATGGCCTGTTCTTTATATAATAAATGATCTCTAAAAGGAAAATTAGTCACTCCCTTCTGCCATCCTCTAACCACTTCCTATAAATGACAGTGCATAGATCTTAGATTGACCAAGTAAAACATCTATTATATTTTCACAAAGGTTGTTCCTCTTCCCTTCTTTCTTCCTTTACAAATATATGAAAATACCCTAAACAGCAAACTTTCTAAGTTGTAGCATACCATCTGTTGGAGTCAGCTTTTCATTGCTGCCAGAAAACAGCTGATCAAGAGCAGCTTGTGGGGAAAAAAGGGTTTATTTTGGCTTGCAGGCTCAAGGGAAGCTCCATGATAGCAGGGAAAGACGATGGCATGAGCAGAGGGTGGACAACAGCAACAGGAGAGTGTGCCAAACACTGGCAAGAGGAAGCTGGCTATAACACCCATAAGCCCGCCCCCAACAATACACTGCCTCCAAGAGACTACAATTCCCAAATTGCCACCAGCTGAGGACCTAGCATTTAGAAAACCTAAGTTTATGGGGTCACCTGAATCAAATCACCACACCATCTTATGAAAATGTTATTTAACAAAATGGCTTTGGGAGCTGGAATGATGACTTAGCGGTTAAGCATTTGCCTGCGAAACCTAAGGACTTGGGTTCGATTTCTCAGTACCTACGTATGCCAGATGCACAAGGTAGTTCATGTATCTGGAGTTCGTTTGCAGTGGCTAGAGGCCCTGGTACACCCATTCTCCTTCTCTCCAACTCTCACTCAAATGAATGAATGAATGAATGAATGAATGAATGAATAAATAAATAAATAAATAAATAAATAAATATTTAAATAACTGAAGCCAGGTACGGTGGTGCACGCCTTTAATCCCAGCACTCAGGAGACAGATGTAGGGGGATTGCTGTGAGTTCAAGACTACCCTAAGATTCCATAATGAACTCCAGATCAGCCTGGGCTAGAGTGAAACCCTACCTTAAAAAACAAAACAACAGCAACAATAAAAAGTTATAAAAGAATGATTGGGGCTGGGGAGATGGCTTAGCGGCTAAGTGCTTGCCTGTGAAGCCTAAGGACCTGGGTTCGAGGCTCTATTCCCCAGTACCCACATAAGCCAGATGCACAAGGTGGCACATGCTTCTTGAGTTTGTTTGCAGTGGCTGAAGGCCCTGGTGTGCCGATTTTCTCTCTGCCTCTTTCTCTCTGTCTGTTGCTAATAAATAAAAAAATAAATAAACAAACAAAAAGGAATGACTGGGCTGGTCATAGTGGCACATGCTTTTAATCTCAGCACTCAAGAGGCAGAGGTAGGAGGATTGCTGTGAGTTGAGGCCAGACTGAGACTATAGAATGAGTCTCAGGTCAGCCTGAGCTAAAGTGAGGCCTTACCTTGGGGCGGGAAATGACTATGGGTTATCTAGTAATAAAGGTAGGTTCAGAATGCATTTTGATGTTGCAGTACTTGAGCTCCCCCTAAATTTCCTAGGTATTTTTGAATGGTACAGACATGGTATATGATTTTCTAATTATTACAGTGTTGTAATGGTTCCTGGCAGTAGATAGGGAAATGGCTTTTACTTTGGGCAATGAACATATTGATGAAGGTACTGACAATTGTGAAATGTCAGCATGCATGAATTTTATTGAAGTTGAGTCTTTAGAGCTGGGGTAGGGCTATTACATGAGCTAAGCTTTTTCTTTTTAAATTTATTTTACTTTAGCGGGGTGGGGGGGCAGATAGAGAGAGTGAGAGAATGGACACGCCAGGGCCTTCAGCCACTGTAAATGAACTCCAGATGCATGTGCCACCTTGTGCATCTGGCTTACGTGGATGCTGGGGAATCAAACCTGGGTCCTTTGGTTTCTCAGGCAAACACCTTCACTGCTAAACCATCTCTCCAGCCCCTAGGCTAAGTTGTAACAAGAATTTTTGTTTGTTTGTTTTAGACTGACATGCTATGTAGACCATCATGTCCTTGAATTTGCTGCAATCCTTCTGGCTCTGCCTCTGCCTCTGCCTCCTGAGTGCTCGTTTACAGGTGTGTGCCACCATACCCAGCTTTAAGAAGTATTCTGAACATATAACTGCTGAAGGTTGCTTAACCGGAAGTCATTGTACTCATTTGGGAAGGGGAATGGAGAATTGAGACAATGTCTTTTTGTTGTTGCTGGGATTAAAGGCAATTTTTTTTTTTTTTAGAGAGAGACACAGAGAGAGAGAGAGGGAGAGGGAGACAGATAGAGATGGGTGCGCCAGCAGTCTCTCAGCTGCTGCCACCGATATCTAGATGAGTGCGCCCCCTTGTGGTCAAGTGCGGCATTGCGCCCTTGTGTCACTTTGCATCTGGCTAAACATGGGACCTGGAGATTAGAACCGCTGGAGATTGGAACCGGGTTCTTAGGCTTAGCAGGCAGGGCCTTAACCGCTAATCCATCTCTCCAGCCCTAAAGACGAATTTTTAATTAAATGGATGAATGAATGAATGAATGAATGAATGAAACACTGTTTCACAAGAGAGCCCCCATTTTTAACTGAACAAATGAAGTGCTCTGTTTTACAAGAGAGGAAGCCTAGCCTAGTCCCATTGGACTTGGACCATCCATTTTCCTCACCAGTGTTAGCAAACACTGTTATTTTTTATTACATTTCACATGTCAACAGAAGTTTTTTTTTTCAACACTATGTCCCTCTTACTGCTCCCTTTTACAGCAAAGTTCCTTGAAAGAATTTTTTTTATTGTTACTTTTTCCCCTCCTCCCATTTGCTCTTGAATTATTCTGCTCAGACTTTTTTACCCCCACCATGATGTAAAAACTGCTCATGTTAAGGTCTTTAGTGACCTTATTAATTCAGATGGTTAATCCTCAATCTTTTTTATTTTTATTTTTCTGAGGAAGAGTTTCATTCTAGCCCTTTTTGGATTTTTGAGATAGGGTCTTGCTGTAGCCCAGGCTGACCTGGAATTTACTCTGTAGTCTCAGGCTGGTCTTGAACTCTAGGTGATCCTCCTACCTCAGCCTCCCAAGTGCTTCATCACCATGCAGGCCACATGAACACTTTGGATATGGCTAATTACCACTTCCAAACACTCCTGGGACCAGCATGCTCTTTTCTTTTTTATTATTATTTTATTTTAAAATTATTTTATTTATTTATTGGGGAGGGGAGAGAATGGGCATGCCAGGGCATGCAACCGCTGCAAACAAACTCCAAATGCATTCGCCCCCTTGTGCATCTGGCTTATATGGGTCCTGGAGACTTGAACCAGGGTCCTTTGGCTTTGCAGGCAAATGCCTTAACCTTTAAGCTATCTCTCCAGCCCAAGCAGCACGCTCTTTTCATTCATTTTCCTCTATTTGTGGTCCTTTTTAAAGTTTTGTTTTGGCCGGGTGGCGCATGCCTTTAATCCCAGCATTTGTGAAGCAGAGGTAGGAAGATCGCCCTGAATTTGAGGCCACCCTGAGACTACATAGTGAATTCCAGGTAAGCCTGAGCTAGAGAGATCCCCTACCTTGAAAAACCAATAAATAAATAAATAAATAAATAAATAAATAAATAAATAGTTTTGTTCTCCCTGTTCCCTATCTCATGTTGGGGGGCTTCCAAGGCTTAGTCCTTAGACTTGATCTTTTTTGTCTTCATGATTACTCCCTAAAGAATGTCATCCTGGCCCCTGGCTTTCAAACTCCAGCCTGAACCTCTCTCTGAGCTTTTTTTTTTTTTTTTTTTTTTTGCGGTAGGGTCTCACTCTAGCCCAGGCTGACCTGGAGTCACTGTGTAGTCTCAGGGTGGTCTTGAACTCATGGTTGCAATTTTCCTACCTTTGCCTCCTGAGTGCTGGGATTAAAGGTGTGTACCACCGTGCTTGGCTCTCTGAGCTTTTTTTTTTTTTTTTTTTAATATTTATTTATTTAAGAGAGAGAGAGAGTGATACAGAAATAGGCAGAGAGAGAAAGAGAGAGAGAATGGATGCACCAGGGCCTCCAGCCACTGCAAACGAACTCCAGATGTGTGCACCCCTTTGTGCATTTGGCTTACAAGCAGAGAGACAGAGAAAGAGGGAATGGGAATGGGTGTACCAGGGTCTCTAGCAAACTCTAGATACATGGCATGTGCTACCTTGTGCATCTGGTTTATGTGGTCCTGGGGAATTGAACCTGGGTCTTTTGGCTTTGCAGGCAAGTGCCTTAACAGCTAAACCATCTCTCTAGCCCTGTTTTTTTTTTTTTTTTTTTTTTTTTTTTTTTGTTTTTGAGGTAGGGTCTCACTCTAGCTCAGGCTGACCTGGAAATCACTATGTAGTCTCAGGGTGGCCTCAAACTCATGGCAATCCTCCTACCTCTGCCTCCCAAAGTGCTGGAATTAAAGATGTGCGCCACCATGCCCGTCCATCTCTGCTTTTAAAAATTCTTGTGAGAATACAGCATTCATATATATCAGTGTAATAAACACCTTTAAATAATTAAAGCTCTGCTTTAGTAGGGTGATGAGTCTAACTCTTCCCTTCCCTAAGTGAAGAGTGAAGGGTATCACAGAAGACATTGGATCTACTCTGCCTATTAGGATTTCAGTGTTATATTGTCTTTTTTTTCTTCTTCTTCTTCTTTTTCTTTTTTCTTTTTTTTCTTTTCTTTTCTTTTTTTTTTTGGTTTTGCGAGGTAGGGTCTCACTCTGGTCCTCCAGGCTGACCTGGAATTAACTATGTAGTCTCAGGGTGGTCTCGAACTCTGGGCGATCCTCCTACCTCTGCCTCCCGAGTGCTGGGATTAAAGGCGTGCGCCACCACGCCCGGCTCAGTGTTACATTGTGTGTCCACACTATACTCTGTAAAATACCTTTTTCAGAGAGAAGTAGAAAGGGGAGAGGAAGAATAACTTTGAGGATCTTGCATATTCAGTTTAGATTGTATAAACTCCTTTCTAGAATAACTTAAATGCAGCAAAATTCACCCTTTTGGGTGCATGATTTTATTTTATTTATTTTTATTTTTGTATTTGAGACAGAGAGAGACAGAGAGTGACAGAGAATGGGCATGCCAGGGCCTTTCAGCTACTGTGAACAAACTTGAGATGTGTGCACCTCTTATGCACATGTGCGACATTGCACGCTTGCATCACTTTTGCATCTGGCTATACGTGGGACCTGGAGATTCGAACAAGCATTCTTATGCTTCACAGGCCTTAACTGCTAAGCCATCTCTCCAGCTGGGTGCGTGATTTTAGTGAGTTTAGACAATCAGTATATGGAACATTCCAGCAACCCTCAGCCTCTTCAGACTTTGACCCCTGTAGGTTTCCTGGATGGAATCATGTTTGTTGCCTTTGCTGCTTGGCTTGTTTCATGTTGTATAACATTTTTGAGAGTCATCATGTGTATGTATCAGTAGTTTGCTTGTTTTTGTTGAAGAGCAGTGGTCCATTGTGTGGATGCATTTCACTTTGTCTGAAATACCTCCAGGTGATGGACACTTAGGTTGTTTCTAGTCTTTGTTTATTTTGAATAGTGTTGGTATTACCATTCAAATGCAGGTCTTCGTGAAGACATACTTATTTGGTGAGATTGCTGGTATGGCTGTGCTTAACTTTATAAGAATTTGGAATGTGCTAAACTTTCTTAGACTGGTTGTGTCAGTCTATCCCCACTAGCAGTATTTGAGAGTTCCATGTGCTTCACATCCCTGCATGACTAGGCTTTATCAGGCTTTGTCATTTGAGCTGTTCTAGTGGGTATGTAGCAGTGAAGATTTCAGCTGCTGCTACAACACCCATGTCAAATTTTCATTTGAAGCTAGGTGTGGTGGCTCATATCTTTAATCCTAGCACTTGGGAGGCAGAGGTAGGAGGATTGCTGTGAGTTCAAGGCCACCCTGAGACTACATAGTGAATTCCAGGTCAGCCTGGAGTAGAGCAAGACCCTACTTCAAAAACAGAAAACAAAAACAAAAGAGCCCATGCGGCGGTGCATGCTTTTAATCCCAGCACTCAGGCGGCAAAAGTAGGAAGATCACTGTGAGTTTGAGGCCACCCTGAGTCTACATAGTGTCATACATAGTATGACATACTATATAGGTCAGCCTGGACTAGAGAGAGACCCTACCTCGAAAAACAAAGAAACAAACAAAAAAATCATTTGTAAGCAGTTTTATGGAAGGTTTTATGTTTTCATTGATGCCCCCTTGTGTAGCTAGTGGAAATCAAGTGGCTTTTTCAAACCTTGAAAAGTGCCCCCAACTTTACCTGTCAGCAGTTTGCTTTCCTGGCCCCCAGTTGTCAGGTCTGTTTCCTGGGGACCTGTGTGCATCCTCTTTTCTGTGGTGGTCTTAGATTGTGGCTGTTAGGAGGGTCACTTTCTGGCTATACTAAGGTCCTTGTATACTTCTGTATATTTTGCCTCCTAACTGTAAGTTATCCAAGTGCTTCTGTGCCTTTTTTTTTCTTCTGGTTACATCCTTAAGTCTGGCATTCCAACCAGGCAGGGAATGGAAAGTTAGGACTATGACGTCTTCTGAGCACCCTCCCTTCCTGTAAAATGGTCTGAGGTTTGTTTGTTTAAACTGAACTGAGGACGCCAAAGATAGAGGTTTGAGTCAGCGTGACACTGACTTAGGCGCTTCTTTTCACTCTTCTCCATCCTCCTTCTTTTCCCTCCCCCACTGGCCAGTTGTTTCCTGGGCTTTGAGATTCACTGTGCAGTTTTAGTTCCAGTCTACTACTGCTTGTTGAAAAACAGGCAAACAGAGGCAAGATGGAAGAGAAGCTGCCAGGAAGTTTTTGACAACACTAAGCCTGACCTCTGCCTCTGAGCTGATAGTATAGGACAGCAGTAACCTCAGAAGAAAGGCATCCAGAGGCATCACTGGGCTACACTTGTGGTCAACTCAGGAGAAAGGACAGGCCTGGAAATGCCGCTCTTAGATTCAACTTATTTGCCACCAACCTTCTTTATTTTGACTCACATTCTTGGAATTGCTGGTGTCCTGTACTGGAAGAGATGTGCCAGAGGCAGAGCAGGTAACTGGTGCTTGTGTTCTTTGGTCTGCTTTGGGGCTCTGAGGGTAGATGACAGTGAAGTCTTACCACTTGTTTTCCTTAAAGGGCCAGTGTGCCTTTCAGCTGGGGTACTATCAGACTGTGCATGCGCACGTGTGTGTGTGTGTGTGTGTGTGTGTGTGTGTGTGTATCTAAGAAACAGGGCACTCTGAGTCACTTGGGCACCCAGACTCCTTCCTATTATGTGATACCAGAAATAGGGCTGCCTTGGAGCACTTGGAGACCCAAACCTCTCCCTGTTTAGTGACGCTGGCTGGCTGCAGGGTGCTGGATAGAAGAGGTGATGTCTAGGCTCAGAGCTGGAGGGAAGTGGCCACTGTGTGCCTTGTGTCCTGCCTCAGAGGATTAAACCCTTCTTTACTTTCTCAGTCTTCATGTGGAATCTTAGAAAACTCACCATCTTATAGGAGTGGAGAAGTTTCTATTTGGTGTACTTGGGGGTGAGAAAAGGAAGAGGAGGAAGGGCCAGAAAGAAGAGTTGAGTGGTGTCACTTCCTGAAGTGCATTCTGGATGCACAGGGGTCCCTGTGTCATTTCCTTTGATAGGGTTGGTACTATTCTTCCCTGGGGCAAGTACACCATTTAGTTATACATAACCAATCCGTTGTGCTCATTGAGCTGGGCTGTTAGGAAGTTAGCTGTTCTGGCCTAGCAGATCCGGATTAAGATAATTAAGAAAATAAATTTTTTTGTTGTCTTTTTAAGGTCTCACTCTAGCCCAGGCTGACCTGGAATTCACTATGTAGTCTCAGGCTGGCCTCAGACTCACAGTGATCCTCCTACCTCTGCCTCCTGAGTGCTGGGATTAAAGGTGTGCATCATCACACCTGGCCCTTCCTCCCTTCCTTCCTTCCTTCCTTCCTTCCTTCCTTCCTTCCTTCCTTCCTTCCTTCCTTCCTTCCTTCCTTCCTTCCTTCCTTCCTTCCTTCCTTCCTCTCTCTCTCTCTCTCTTTTTTTTTTTTTTTGGTTTTCGAGGTAGGGTTTCGCTCTATCCCAGGGATTCACTATGTAGTCTCAGGCTGGTTTCAAACTCACAGAAATCCTCCTACCTCTGCCTCCTGGTGCATGCTCCACCACGCCTGGCTCTGGAATTTACCGTGTAGTCTCATGGTGGCCTCAAACTTGATTTGAGGCCACCCTAAGACTACATAGTTAATTCCAAGTCATCCTGGGCCAGAGTGAGTACCTACCTCAAGGAAAAAAAAAAAAAAAAACCCAAACAAAACGAAGCAACAACATAAAAAGGGCTTTTATGATTGTCCCCAGCCTGGTTCATGGGTCTAACAAGTACCTAATATTTCAATGTTACTTGAAAATGTGTAAATCTCTTTGCTGAAGTATCCACATCCTCTTTTCTTCTGTACTGCTTGATGCTTGTCCTCAGGTGAAGCAATTACTACTCCTGGCAAGTCTTCCTGGAGTCAATGAGAATGATCCCCTTCTGTGTGTCAGCGGCGCTCTGGTTACTACTTATTTAAACTGCATTGCCATCCTGCTTAGTTTCTCTCTCAACCCACTAATTGGACTGTATTAGACCACAAGACCTTTAAGAACAGGCACTCTTACTCATCTCAGTATCTCAGTATGAAACAAAATGGGTATCAGGAAATTTACTTGAAAAGAACAATTAGGGGTTGAAGAGATGGCTCAGCAGTTGGAGGTCAGGCTGGGCTAGAGTGAAATCCTACCTTAGGGAGTGGGGGCGGGGAGAAGAAAAGAAAAGAAAAGTGGAGGGCTGGAGAGATAGTTTAGCGGTGAAGGCACTTGCCTGTGAAGCCTAAGGACTCATGTTTGACTCTCCAGGTCCCATGTAAGCTAGGCGCACAATAATGTAAGTGCACGAGGTCACTCCTGGAGTTCAGTTGCAGTGGCTGGAGGCCCTGGTGTGCCAATTCTCCTCCTCCTCACTTTCTCACTCTCATATCTGTTAGGCTTGCCTAAAAAAAAAAGAGAGAGAGCGAGAGAGAGAGAGAGAGCGCTGGGCATGATGGCACATACGTTTAATCCCAGCACATGGGAGGTGGAAGTAGGAGGATTGCCATGAGTTTGAGGCCACCCTGAGACTACATAGTGAATTCCAGGTCAGCCTGGGCTAGAGTGAAACCATACCTCAAAAAACTAAAACAAAACAAAAAAAAAAAACAAATGTAAGAATTAAGGTTGCATTAGCTATAAAATATCATAAGAACTATGCCCATACATATATGTATTTAGTGAGTTTGGCTTAATTTGATATGTGACCTAATGTGGTTGTCAAACTAGTGGTTTGATTCAGGTGTCCCCTATAAACTTGGGTGTTCTGAATGCTAGGTTCCCAGCTGATGAAGATTTGTGAATTAATGCCTCCTAGAGGTAGTGTATTGTTTGAGGCAGGCTTATGGGTATTATAGCCAGTTTCCCCTGGCCAGTATTTGGCACACTCTTCTGTTCCTGTTGCTCAGGAGGTGATGTCCAGCCTCTGGTCATGCCATCATTTTCCCCTGCCATTGTGGAGCTTCCCCTTGACTTTGTAAGCCAAAACAAACCCTTTTCCCACAAGCTGCTCTTGGTTGCATATTTTATGGCAGCAATGCAAACCTGACTGCAACAGTAAAGTTGGTACCAGGAGTAGGGTTGCTGCTAGTCACCTGACTGTGTGGCTTTGGTCTTTGGAGCTGATTTTCAAGAGGAATGTGGGGGCTGGAGAGATGGCTTAGTGGTAAAGGCACATGCGTGCGAAGCCTAAGGACCTTCGTTCGATTCTCCAGGTCCCATGTAAGCAAGATGCACATGGTGGCACATGCGTCTGGAGTTCATTTGCAGTGGCTAGAGGCCCTGGCCTGCCCATTCTCACTCTCTTTCTCTCTCTCTCCCTCCCTCCCCTCCTCCTCCCTCTCTCTCCCTCTGTCTCAAATAAATAAAAATAAAATCTTTAAAAAAAAAAAAGAGGAATGTGGAAGGATTTGAAATCTTGGCCTAAGAGATACATTGCAGTGTAAGTGCAGCTTGATGGACCATTCTGGTCAGAGTTGAAAGACCTGAATGCAGTAAGAAGTATGGACTGTGAGGTTTGGCTTGTGAGGGTGAGAAAAAGCTTTGCCTGGACTGGGCTAGAAGAAGTTTGTGCGAGAGGCTTGCTGTTATGCCCATGTCCTGAGAATTTGTGCATGGTTGCTTTGCGTAGAAACAGACTGGTGTGAGCAGAGGGATATGGCACAGAAATGAAATTTTTTGGCTGAAATTTCTGCGCATTCAGCTGCAATTGTATGAGAGATTACAACCTTTGAGATTGGGCCAACAGGAAGAATGCAGAGTCTTTTGAAGAGGCCTGAGTGCTAAAGGAGTGTCCTGTTATTCAAAGTCTGCTTTATTGCCCCCTGGATTAACAAATTGGTACCTCACCTGGTATTATGGAATATAAGAAATGCAAGAAAGAGAGGGCCATTGAATTTGCAACACTGTCTTGTGTTTTGGAAACAACCATGGACAGTGTGAAGCAGGTTTGCTAGATGCCTGCATGGAGACCTGCTGGAGCCATGAGGATGAACCATGGGTTGCAGTGGAGATCCAGTGGAGATGCCAGGACCACTAGCTGGCTATTAATGAAAGCTGCCGGCCCTGGATGAAGTTTTCCAAGACTGTGAGTAGCCTTGCTGGAGGAATGGAATTGGAACTTCAGAGACGTGTTGCTGGTTAGAATTATTGGACTTGGAGATTTGTCACTGACTAGAGTTGTTGGACTTGGAGTTACAGAGTTTGATGTTTGCCCTGTTTAAATCTTGCATTGGTTGAATATTTGTTTGCTATGCCCAGTGCCATCTTTTGCAGTGTGAGTGTCATTATGGTGTTTTGGGGGAATTTTTGGTATTGTGACTCAGTTAAAAGACCTTGGATTATAGTAATATTTGAACATCATTAGGATTGATAAAAATTATGGGGACTTTTAAAGATGGACTGAATGCATTGCATTTTACATCATGGGTGGTTATCAGTTTACGGGGGTCAGAGGTGGAACATGGTGTTTTGATTCAGGTGTCCCCCATAAACTTAGATGTTCTGAATGCTAGGTTCCCATCTGATGGAGATTTGGGAATTAATGCCTCCTGGAGGCAGTGTATTGTTGGGGGTAGGCTTGTGGGTATTATAGCCAGTTTTCCCTTGCCAGTGTTTGGCACACTCTCCTAATACTAGCCAGGAGGTGATGTCCAACATCTGCTCATGCCTTCATTTTCCCCTGCTACTGTGGAACTTCCCCTTGAATCTGTAAGCCAAAATAAACGTTTTTTCCCCCCACAAACTGCTCTTGGTTGGATATTTTCTGGCAGCAATGTGAACCTGACTGCAACACACACATAAGTTAATTGAAAACAGTTGCCCTATTTTAACTTATTAATATTTTAATGTGATAGAGTGTATAGGAAAAGGGCTTATGGTTATTTAAGGAACATTTGAATTTCCTTTTTTTGCACGTGTGCTCATGGGTATATATGTGTATGGGCACTTGTGTGATTGCACATACATGTGTGTGCACAGGGAAGCCAGATACTGATGTCAAGTGTCTTCCTTGGCTGCTCTCCATTTTATTTGTTTATTTTATTTATTTTTGGTTTTTCAAGGTAGGGTCTTGCTCTAGCCCAGGCTGACCTGAAATTCACTATGTAGTCTCATGGTGGCCTGGAACTCTTGCCAATCCTCCCACCTCTGCTTCCCAAGTGCTGGGATTAAAGGCATGTGCCACCACATTTGGCACCATTCATTCATTTATTTATTTATTTATTTATATATTTATGTTTTTTTTTTTTTCCTCAAGACAGGGTCTCACTCTAGCCCAGGCTGACATGGAACTCATTCTGTAGTCTCAGGTTGGCCTCAAACTCACATTGATCTTCCTACCTCTGCTTCCCAAGTGCTGGTATTAAAGGCACCACAGCTATTTCCACTTAATTTTTTGAGACAGTCTCTTACTGAGCCCACAGAGCTCACTGATTTGATTAGATTAGCTAGCCAGCAACCTCCACTTCCCTAACACTGACTGGGATTGTGGGCTTATGCTGTTGCACATATCTTTTACTTTGTTTTGAGGATCCAAACTCAGGTCCTCATGCTAGTAGGGCAAGCATTTTACCTACTCAGCCGTGTCCTCCAGTCTAAGTTTTTGCTTTATAATGTCTTATGTTCTTTATCTATAAGAGGAAAATGAAATGCTTGGGAAAATCTGACTTTTTAAATTTTTTTTGGAGACAGACAGCGAGAGAGGGAGAGGAAGACAGATAGAGAATGGGCGCACCAGCAGCCTCTCAGCCACTGTGAACGAACTCCAGATGCGTGTGCCCCCTTGTGGGCAAATGCAGCATTGCACCCTTGCGTCACTTTGCATCTGGCTAAACGTGACCTGGAGATTGGAACTGACTTTCTTAGGCTTAGCAGGCAGGTGCCTTAACTGCTAAGCCGTCTCTCCAGCCCCCAAATCTGACTTTTTAAGTATTTTTATTTATTTATTAGAAAGAGAGAGAGAGAGCAGGGGAATGAGAATGGGCACACCAGGGCTTCTAGCATTGCAAAGGAATTCCAGACTCATGCACCACTCTGTGTATCTGACTTACACGGGTCCTGGGGAGTTGAACCTAGGCCCTTAGGCTTTGCAGGCAAGCACCTTAACCACTAAGCCATCTCTCCAACCCATGGTTTTTTGAGGCAGGGTCTCACTCTAGCCCTGGCTGACTTGGAATTCACTTTGTTGTCTCAGTCTGCCTTCCAACCTCTGCCTCCCAAGTGCTGGGATCAAAGGCATATACAACCATGCATGGCTAAATCTGACTTTAAAAAAAAATTATTTATTTATTTGCAAGCAGAGAGAGAGAGAGAACAGATAGAGAGAGAATGGACGCGCCAGGGCCTCTAGCCACTGAAAACGAACTCTAGACGCATGTGCCCCCTGTGCATCTGGCTTATATGGGTACTAGGGAATCAAACCTGGGTCCTTTAGCTTCACAGGCAAGTTCCTTAACCGCTAAGCCATTTCTCTAGTCCTAAATCTGACTTTTTAAGGTCCATTCCATTTCCAACATACCAACAGAAGTAGCTATGGTCTCTAAATTTAGACCATGTAAAGTACAACCAACAATCATATCAACTTTGAACAAATTTAACTATTTATTATTTATTTGCAAGCAGAGAGAAGAGAGACAAACTGAGAATGGGTGCATATCAACTTTTTTGTTTGTAGTCCCATCACGTTATTGGATTGTATTAAACACAAAACCAATTATAAAATATCCAGACCTTAAAGTGAATTGTTGCTTTCCCTCTAGTCCACTTGTACCACTGTTTTGGTTTTTCAAAGTAGGATCTCGCTCTAGCTCAGGCTGACCTGGAATTCACTATGTATCCTCAGGTTGGCCTTTAACTCCTGGTGATCCTCCTCCCTCTGTCTCCCAAATATGGGGATTAAAGGTGTGTGCCACCATGCTTGGTTGAAAACTTATTTTATTTATTTATTCATTTGAGAGAGAAAAAGAGGCAGATAGAGAGACTTGGTGTGCCAGGGCCTCTAGCCACTGCAAATGAACTCCAGACATGTGCATCTCCTTATGCATCTGGCTTTATCTGAGTATTGGGGAATAGAACCTGGGTCCTTTGGCTTTGCTGGTAAGTGCCTTAACTGCTAAGCCATCTCTCCAACCCTAGATAATTTTAAAAAATATGTTAATTTATCTACTTGATTGGGGGCAGGGAAGGAGAGAAGAGAGAATGGGTGCAACAGGGCTTCTTGTGGTTGCAGACAAACTCCAGGTTCATGCACCACTTTACGTGTGTGGTGTTACACATGTACTGGGGAACTGAAACTGGCTTGGTAGGCTTTGCAAGCAAGTACCTTCAACTGCTGAGCCATCTGTCCAGCCCTAGATGTTTTAGTGTAGGTAGAGTCATCCCCCACCCCCCACCCTGGAGGTAGGGTCTCACTCTAGCCCAGGCTGACCTGGAATTCACTGTGTCGTCTCAGGGTGGCCTCAAACTCACAACAATCCTCCTACCTCTGCCTCCCAAGTGCTGGGATTAAAGGTGTGCACCACCACATCTTTTCTTTTTTTCTTTTTCTAGATTTGTATAATATGGTAGAAAGACCACTGAATGTGGAGCCCAAAGCTCTGGCTCTAAAGTACTGGTCCTTAGCTGGGCGTGGTGGCGCATGCCTTTAATCCCAGCACTCGGGAGGCAGAGGTAGGAGGATTGCCAAGAGTTCAAGGCCACCCTGAGACTACATAGTGAATTCCAGGTCAGCCTGGCCTAGAGTGAAACCCTACCTTGGGGGAAAAAAAAAAAAAGTACTGGTCCTTCTACTTATTACTATGTACTTCAAATTTCTAGTCTGAGGGGGAAAAAAAGGACTAAAATCTATAATTTTCTATGATTCTGGCCCTGTAATCATCTAGTCTATACTTGGAAGTAGTATGGAATTGGAAAAACATCTCAAGTACCTGGAGTCACACTGTATTTTTATCTTAGCTTTTCCCCTACTGACTAAGTAAGTGACCCTAACCCTATCTGAGCCTCTGTTTCTTTATTTGAAAAATCATGAGCTGGGCGTGGTAGCACTCACCTTTAATCTGAGCATTTGAGAGGCTGAGGTAGGAGAATTGGCATGAGTTTAAAGGCAGCCTGGGAGTGAATTCAAGGCCATCCTGGGCTAGAGAGAGACATTAAAAAAGTATTAAAAAATAAAGCCAGGCATGGTGGCACATGCCTTTAATCCCACCACTGGGGAAGCAGAGGTAGGAGTATTGCCATGAGTTCAAGGCCACCCTGAGACTACTTAGTGAATTCCATGTCAGCCTGGACTAGAGTGAAAACCTACCTTGAAAAACCAAAACCAAAGCTGGGCGTGGTGGCTCACACCTTTAATCCCAGATAGAAGGATCGCCATGAGTTTGAGGCTACCCTGGGATTACATAGTTAATTCCAGGTAAGCCTGGATCAGAGTGAGACCCTATCTCAAAAAACAAACAAACAAAACAAACAAGCAAACAAACAAACAAACAAGCAAACAAACAAAACACTAGTAGCCACCAGCATACATCAAACAAACAAACAAAATAGTAGCCACCAGCACACATCAGGCAGAGGTAGCATCACTGAGTTTGAGGTCACCTTGAGACTATATAGTGAATTTCAGGTCAGCCTGGACTAGAGTGAGACCCTACCTTGAAAAAACAAAATAAAAATTAGAAAAACAGCTGGGTGTGGTGGCACATGCCTTTAATCCCAGTTCTTGGAGGAGAGATAGGAGGATCCAGTTCAAAGCCAGCCTGAGAGAAAATAGTGAATTCCAAGTCAGCCTAGGCCAGAGATTAAAGGTGCACACCACCACGCCTGGCCAGAGGTTTTTATTTTTTAACTTTCCCAAGAATATTTTACTTCCTTATTTATTCTGGTTTGCCAAAATCATAGCTGTGGAATTAGATAAAATTCTAATTTTAGCCATTATTAAGCTTTAACTGCATAGCATTTTGTTTTGTTTTTTCTAGGTCTCACTCTAGCTCATAGTGGCCTGGGACTCATGGTGATCCTTCTACCTCTGTCTCCCGAATGCTGGGATCAAAGGTGTGTACCACCACACCTGGCTGCATAGTATATTTTATCTCTAATGTGGAAATAATACCTAGAGAATTGTTGGAATTAAGCCAGGCATGGTGGCTGGTGCATGCCTTTAATCCCAGCACTCAGAGGTAGGAGGAACTCCATGAGTTCAAGGCTACCCTGGAGACTGCACAGTGAATTCCAGGTCAGCCTGGGCCACAGCAAGACCCTACCTTGAAAAACAAAAACAAAAGTTGGCATTAAAGTTCATAGTGCATTCTTTGTGAACAACTACAGTAGATGAGCAGTTAATTTTAGCTTATATTATTAACTGCTAGAGACTGAGGTAAGAAAATAAAAAGTAGTCCTGGTGCTGAAGGAATTTGAATCAATAAGGGAAAAGGTTACTGTGAATTAGTGAATACTCATTCCTTTTCTTTCTCTGTTCTTATTTCTTATGCATTCCTTCCCAACCCCCAGAATAAGGTAATTTCCTCTCCTAGGCCCAGGAGCATAGATATGTGGGACAGACTTGAGTACTGTTGTCACAGGTTATGGGATAACCAAGAGCTTAGTCAAGGAAGGATAAAGCCAGCTATGAGGTCCTTTCTTAGTAAGTGACAGGATTATTAGTTTGTAGGTGGGAGAAATGCCCAGTTGGGAGTGAAGGAACTGGTGAGGTGACTCAGGAGGTTGCAGGACTGTGTGGCTTGGTAGACAATTTTCTGTTGCCTTTTTTCTCCTGTAGTCTTTTGGCATATTTCTGGAGCCTTCTTTTCCTGGGTGCTGCCCCCTCCCTCCCTGTCTTTAGGAGCAGGATTGAAAGCAGCATTAGCCGAAAGAAGAAGATCTATTTAGGGAGCTAGATAGAGCAAAGGGCCAGTGATTAGGCTCTTATCTGCCCCCTAACCTTTTTCAGGGGTAAGGGGCAGGATTGGGAGTCTACTGATATCTAAAGCAGTCCTGCTCTTCTGTTTCCTGGTTGGATCTAAATTGTGAAGAAGCAATAGATGGGCTGGGCTATCTGAATGAAAAAGCCTTTCATTGTGCTTCTTCCACATTCCAGTGTCTGATAGAATTAGCCAAGACTGGGAAAACAAGTTGGACAAACAAGCAAGCAGCCTTCCACTGATGGATAAAAGGATTTCTGACACAGCTGAGTTAAGGGCACTGACTGTAAAGACCAAGTGGGAGGATCTGGGACAAGGAAGGGGGCTTTATGATGCTCTTCCTGGCTGGATGAGGGAAGGAATGACACAGCAAGCACATGAAGTTGATGAAATCTATAGAGCTAAAGGAGTTAATCTACACCGGCCGGGACTGAGTTATTCTGTAAAGTAGGTGGAATCATTGGGAAGAGAGCAAGGCTCCTTATCTTTGGGCAACTGTAAGTGTGGGAAAATGGATCTCCCTTTGGAATCTAGGAATCTCTTAGCAATGGGCAGTGTGGGGGTTTGCCCATACAGTTTCTCCCATCACCAGACCTTCTCAGTTGGTTAACACTTTAGATGTGCTTCTGCCTGAGAAGAGGCAAGCTAGAGGAGCAGGGTGTTGGGCAATGGATATACTGTTCCTGACTTGGCAGTAAGCTTTTTAGCTCACCAGCTCTCCTGCAACCAAGACTCACCAGTTTACAGGCTCTATCTCCCTAGGCTTACTTAATACCTTGTCTGGAGTTGGGTATGAAGTGCCTGTCTCTGTATTCTGTGTTGATCTGGATATACTAAGTCAATGCCACTTTTTTTTTTTAATTTTTTTATTTCCCCACCGCCCCTCAATGCCACTTTTGAATAGCAGCATGCTGTCTACCTGAAGATCTGGACCCAGTATTTGGAAGTGCTCTAGGGAGGAGCTTCCTCTCTGACCTCAAGGGAAGAAGGAGGTCAGTAGGAAGTTGTAGGTGGAGTCACTTCTCTTTTCTGTTCTCTCTCTTTCTCTCTCTGTGGCTGTTGGTCTCTGTTTACTTCGCAGCCCACTTGGAAGCTGCAGAGGGTACAGAGGCTATCTGGAGGCTCTTTGGGATTTATTTCTGTTAGTTGGGGCCAGCTGACCCAGGGCGCCATGTGGCCCAATTACCAAGATGAGCACGAGTTCAACGCCCACCTGGTTTGCTGCATGTGCTGTATGGGTTAGTATATGAAGATTTTCTTGTTGTCTTGCAGCCTTGTTCTCTTACTCATAGCAGTGCACAGCTTTTGAAGCAGGGCTTTACAGCCTTTGGACTTGTTAAACCGTGGCTTGGAATGGTCCTGGGTTCTCTACTTCCCGGGGGGAGCTTCTTACACTTGTGGTGACTGGCAGTTAACTTAAACTTTGGGCGTGGTACTTTTTTTTATAGAGACTGAATTCATCCTCATGCTTCTGTGAGGAGCCTACTTTAAGTTGCATAGTGCTGAAAGTCATGGTATTTTTAGCAGAAGTTGGTCAGACAATCTACCTCTGAGTAGGCGTGGGGGTAGGAGAGGGAGGAGTCAACCCCTAAGTTTCCTCTTTGGGGCCTATTGCTAATTATTTTGCCATCTGTGACAGAGAAAAAGAATGTGGCCCAGAACAGAGGCCTGCAGGAGTTAAGGTTTGAGGGGAGGAATCTTGTTACCTATGACTTAGGTCTCTCCTGACCTTGAGCAAGCAACCTTACCTTTTTGAGTTTCCTGGTTCCCAAACTAGGTACCTAGTTGTGCTGCCTGAGAGCACACTTCATCCATTCTCAGTGAGATGAAGAAGCTCAAAGTAGTAGTTTTTTTGTTTTTTGTTCCCCCCTTCCCCCATTTTCCAAGGTAAGGTCTCACTCTATCCAAGGCTGACCAGGAATTTACTAAGTATTCTCATGGTGATCCTCCTACTTTTGCCTCCCAAGTACTGAGATTAAAAGTGTGTGCCACCACACCTGGCTTTTTTTTATTTTTATTTTTTTAATTTTTTTGAAGTAGGGTCTTGCTCTATCCCAGGCTAGCCTCCAACTCAGGGATCCTCCTACCTCTGCCTCCAAGTGCTGGGACTAAAGGCGTGTACTACCACACCTGGCTTCAAAGTACTATGTTGTTTTGTTTGTTTGTTTTTTGAGGTAGGGTCTCACTCTAAGCCCTGGAATTCACTCTGTAGTCTCAGGGTGGCCTCGAACTCATGGTGATCCTCCTACCTTTACCTCCCTAGTGCTGGGATTAAATTCGTGCACTACCATTCCAGCCTCAAAATAGTTCGTTTGTTCTTTCTTTTTTTTTTTTTTTTTTTGAGAGAGAGAGAGAGAGAGAGAGAGAGAGAGAGAGAGAGAGAAGTAGAGAGAGAGAATGGACATTTCAGCTGCTGTGAACAAACTCCAGACGTGTATGCCCTTGTGGGCAAGTGTGACATTGTGCACTTGTGTCACTTGCGTCTGGCTAAATGTGGGACCTGGAGAATCGAATGGGCGTTCTTAGGCTTGGCAGGCAGGCACCTTAACTACTAAACCATTTCTCCAGCCCTAGTATGTTTTCTTTTCTTTTCTTTCTTTTCTTTTCTTTTCTTTTCTTTTCTTTTCTTTTCTTTTCTTTTTTTTTCTTTTCTTTCTTTTCTTCTTTATTCTAAGATTGTCCTTTCTACTTTATATTAAAATAACCTGTGTAATAAAAGCTTTGTTATTAAATGGTAATTTTTAGATATCCTTAGCAAAGCAAAAAGTTGAGGCTAGTAATCTGATTTATTTTGGGAACTTTTACTGGCTTGTGAGATGGAAGTTTGTGAACTACTGATTTGGCAGTTCAGTAACTTGATTTTCTTAAAAGCAGAACAGAATCATGACCCATATATGGCAGATAATCTTAGCATTGAAATTGCTGGTGATTTGATCCTGAGACCCTCACAGGAGATAAATCTAGGGAAGTGGGTGGTGGTGGGGGAACAGAGGTGGGATTCTGATACATCACCAGGGCAGCCGAATATTCAAGGATTTTTTGAGGAATAAGCATTTTCAGTTAGTTATTATCAAACTGTCTAGCTTTTTATCTTTCTTGTGTCACTGAGATTTCTTCCCTGGGATCTGAAAGAACCCTCTGGATCTTAAAGTGGTTGGGGACAAGATCAGAGTGCAAAGATCCCTTTTCTGGAATCCCTACACAGTGTAGAGAAGTCCAGAATCTTTACTGATAATTTAATTCCCTGGAGCACTCTAGCCTAACAGTCAAGAAAACAAGCTACAAAGCCTGGCGTGGTTGCACACGCCTTTAGTCCCAGCACTCGGGAGGCAGAGGTAGGAGGATCACCATGAGTTTGAGGCCACCCTGAGACTACACAGTGAATTCCAGGTCAGCCTGAGCTAGAGTGAAACCCTACCTTGAAAAACTGAAAGAAAGAAAAAAAAAAAAAGCTACAGCAACCACTGCCTACTAGGGCTTGGTGCCTCTATCACTTAATGTCTACACAAGCCTTTCTGTGCCTTGATTTCCTCATTTGTTAAAAGGAAGCTAAAACATGTCTTAGCTCATAGAGTCATTATGAGGAGTGTATGATGTTAAAGCACTTAGCCAGTGCCTCCCACATAAGTTCATAAATACTGTGAACTTAAAGTGACTAGTAATTTGTGAAATGTGTATAATATGAATATTTAATGCCAGTCACTAATTTTTTTTTGTTTGTTTTTTTGAGGTAGGGTTTCACTCTAGCCCAGGCTGACCTATAATTCACTCTGTAGTCCCAGGTCCCAGGCTGGCTTAGAACTCACAGTAATCCTCCTACTTCTGCCTCCCAAATTCTGAGATTAAAGGTATGTTCCACCACACTAGACCGGCAGTCACTTTAATTTTCTTTTTTTCTTTTTTTTTTTTTTTTTTTTTTGGTTTTTCCTGATCCAGGCTGACCTGGAATTAACTATGTAGACTCAGGGTGGCCTTGAACTCTGGGTGATCCTCCTACCTAGGACCTAGGTAAGCCCGATGCACAGTGCTGGGATTAAAGGCATGCACCACCATGCCCTGCTGTCACTATTCTTATATAAAGTCAGACACAATATATACCTGAATTGCTGGAGTGAAGATTATTTTGGGTACTCTTTTTTTTTTTTTAGAATATTTATTTATTTATTTATTTGAGAGTGACAGACAGAGGAAGAGGCAGATAGATAGAGAATGGGCATGCCAGGGCCTCCAGCCACTGCAAATGAACTCCAGATACATGTGCGCCCTCGTGCATCTGGTTTACGTGGGTCCTGGGGAATTGAGCTTCGAACCTGGGTCCTTAGGCTTCACAGGCAAGTGCTTAACCGTTAAGCCATCTCTCCAGCCCCTGGGTACTCTTTTTGTTTCTTTGAATAGAGCGCTTGGTAGCTCCAGCTGACAGTAACTGCTGGCCACAGGCCTGTACAGGCTCCCCTCTGAGAAAGAAGGCAGTGTTTTTTTTCTAGCCCAGGCTGACCTGTAATTCACTAGGTAGTCTCAGGGTGGCCTTGAACTCATGGTAATCCTCCTATCTCTGCCTCCCCAGTGCTGGGATTAAAGGTGTGTGCCACCACACCCGGCTAAGGCCATGTTTAACACTTGGACTTCAGAGAGGTAGCTACCACTCTTAGTCAGTTTACTTGAATTTGTACTTCTTAAAAGCTTTCCAGGTGTCAGAGCAGTAGTGACAAGAAAACCACTTGCCTTGTACAAACTCATTTATTTTATTTTTATAATTTATTTATTTATTTATTTTGGTTTTTTGAGATAGGGTTTTACTCTAGCCCAGGCTGACCTGGAATTCAATATGTAGTCTCAAGGCCTCAAACTCACAGTGATCCTCCTACCTCTGCCTCCCGATTGCAAACTCCTCATTTTATAGGTAATGCTCAGGTTCAAAGGAGGGAGAGTATCATTTAAAAAGGTAAGACCCATAGGCTAGAGACCAGAAAATCCAAATTACAGACCTGGTTCTGTCTGTCCCATGTGACCTTGCTTGAAGTTCTTTAATTTCTCATCCTAATTTCTTCTTCTTCTTTTTTTAATAAATATTTTAGTTTTATTTATTTGAGAGCGAGAAAGGAGTAGAGAGAGAGAGAGAGAGAGAGAGGGTTAGGGTTAGGCTGAGAGAGAATGGGCACACCAGGGCCTCCAGCCACTGCATATGAGCTCCAGACACATGTGCTACCTTGTGCATCGGGCTTACCTAGGTCCTTTGGCTTTGCAGGCAAGCACCTTAACTACTAAGCCATCTTTCCAACCTTTTTTTTTTTTTTTTTTTTTTTTGAGGTAGGGTCTCATTCCAGTTCAGGCTGACTTGGAATTCACTATGTAGTCTCAGGGTGGCCTTGAACTCACAGCAATCCTCCTACCTCTGTCTCCTGAGTGCTGGGATTAAAGGTGTGCACTACCACGCCCAGCTTCTCATCTCAATTTCTTTAAGGTTTTGATGATTTGTAAAACTATGTCTCTGTGTGTCCACAATTTTTTTCTAGCCCAGGCTGACCTGTAATTCACTAGGTAGTCTCAGGGTGGCCTTGAACTCATGGTAATCCTCCTATCTCTGCCTCCCAGTGCTGGGATTAAAGGTGTGTGCCACCACACCCGGCTAAGGCCATGTTTAACACTTGGACTTCAGAGAGGTAGCTACCACTCTTAGTCAGTTTACTTGAATTTGTACTTCTTAAAAGCTTTCCAGGTGTCAGAGCAGTAGTGACAAGAAAACCACTTGCCTTGTACAAACTCATTTATTTTATTTTTATAATTTATTTATTTATTTATTTTGGTTTTTTGAGATAGGGTTTTACTCTAGCCCAGGCTGACCTGGAATTCAATATGTAGTCTCAAGGCCTCAAACTCACAGTGATCCTCCTACCTCTGCCTCCCGATTGCAAACTCCTCATTTTATAGGTAATGCTCAGGTTCAAAGGAGGGAGAGTATCATTTAAAAAGGTAAGACCCATAGGCTAGAGACCAGAAAATCCAAATTACAGACCTGGTTCTGTCTGTCCCATGTGACCTTGCTTGAAGTTCTTTAATTTCTCATCCTAATTTCTTCTTCTTCTTTTTTAATAAATATTTTAGTTTTATTTATTTGAGAGGAGTAGAAAGGAGTAGAGAGAGAGAGAGAGAGAGAGGGTTAGGGTTAGGCTGAGAGAGAATGGGCACACCAGGGCCTCCAGCCACTGCATATGAGCTCCAGACACATGTGCTACCTTGTGCATCGGGCTTACCTAGGTCCTTTGGCTTTGCAGGCAAGCACCTTAACTACTAAGCCATCTTTCCAACCTTTTTTTTTTTTTTTTTTTTTTTTTTGGTAGGGTCTCATTCCAGTTCAGGCTGACTTGGAATTCACTATGTAGTCTCAGGGTGGCCTTGAACTCACAGCAATCCTCCTACCTCTGTCTCCTGAGTGCTGGGATTAAAGGTGTGCACTACCACGCCCAGCTTCTCATCTCAATTTCTTTAAGGTTTTTGATGATTTGTAAAACTATGTCTCTGTGTGTCCACAAAATTTAGTTGTTATGAATGTGGTATTTCAGTACTTCAGTTTATGTTCTAGAAATTTTTTCTCTTCCTCCTCTTTGTTTTTCTTTTTCAAGATAGGGTCTCACTGTAGCCCAGGCTGACCTGGAATTCACCCTGTATTCTCAAGGTGGTCTCAAACTCATGGTGATCTTCCTTCTGTGTCCTGAGTGCTGGGATTAAAGGCGTGTACCACCATGCCCAGCTCTCATTTTTTAAAAAAAGTAATTTATTTATTTATATAATATATATGTGTGTGTATGTGTGTACATACATATATTATTATTATTATTATTGGTTTTTCGAGATAGGGTTTCACTCTGGCCCAGGGTGACCTGGAATTAACTATGTAGTCTCAGGGTGGCCTCAAACTCATGGCAATCCTTCCTACCTTTGCCTCCCGAGTGCTGGGGATTAAAGGTGTGCACCACCACACCCAGCTTATTTATTTTTTATTTGAGACAGAAAGTGGGGGGAGAGAGAATAGTTGCGCCATGGTCTCTAGCCACTGCAAATGAACTCCAGACACATGCGCCACCTTGTGCATCTGGCTTACATGGGGCCTAGAGAATTGAACCTGGATCCTTAGGCTTCGCAGGCAAGGGTGCCTTAACCATTAAGCCATCTCTCCAGTCCCTCTTCTTCTTTCTTCTTTCTTCCTTTTTTTTTTTTTTTTTTTTTTTTTTTAAGCCAGGGTCTCACTCTAGCCAGGCTGACCTAGAACTCACTCTATAGTCCCAAGGTGCTTTGAACTTACTATGATCCTCCTTCAGTGTCCCAAGTACTGGCAAGAGCTAGTGCACCACTTCTCTCCTGTCCTTTATATGTCTTCCTCCAACTCTGTGGCTTTTTTTCTTTTAACACTCCACACGCATGTGCCATCAAGTGAATCTGGCTTACATAAATACTGGGGAAATGAACCTGGGTCCTTAGGCTTCACAGGCAAGTACCTTAACTGCTAAGCCATTTCTCCAGCCTGCCCCACCCCCGTTTTTAGTTCATTAATTTATTTTTTTCAAGATAGGGTCTTACTCTAGCTCAGGCTGACCTGGAACTCACTGTGTAGTTCCAGGCTGGCCTTAAACTCAGAGCAGAGTGTTCTTTATCTAACTTCTCTTTTCTCATTTCTACTTACTATGGGCCTTTGGGAAAATTAATGCACCTTTCTAATCATCAAGTTTTCTTACATATTAAATGATAATGTGCCTGGTGTGCTGGCAAACACTTAATCCCAGCACTCCAGAGGCAGAGGTAAAAGGATTGCCATGAGTTCTAGAATAGCCTGGGACCACAAAGTGAGTGAGTTCCATGTCAGCCTGGGCTAGAGTGAGACCCTGTGGAGGAAGGCAATATTCTTGAATACCTATTGTTGTCCTAAGTGTTGAATATATATGTAAGGAAATTTAAAACATGGACTTTGACTCTAAAGAGCTCAGCTCAGATAGAGAAATGGACTTACAAGGATCTTTAACAATGAGTGTAGATGCTGAGTGTCAAGTAAATTCAGTAACATTGTTTTCTTCTTTAGCACTGAGGATTGAATTTATGACCTCATACTTCCTAGGCAAGTAGTAGTTGAGTGGTGCAGGGAAGAGTCTAGAGATAAAGCTTGCAGAGTGTAAAGATTCTAAATTCTTTCAAGTTAGAGACCAAGTGTTATTTTTTTCCTCCTCCCAGACCTAAAAAAAACCAGTGAATAAAAACTTGTGGGGTATGTGATGGCGCAAGCCTTTAGTCCCAGCACTCAGGAGGCAAAGATAGGAGAATCACTGTGAGTTCGATGCCACCCTGAGAATACATAGTTAATTCCAGGTCAGCCTGAGCTAGAGTGAGACCCAGCCTCGAAAAGGGGAAGAAAAAAGAAAAAAAAAAACCCCAAAACTAGGATTGCTGGGTGTGGTGGTGCATGCCTTTAATCTCAGCACTTAGGAGGCAGAGGTAGGAAGATTGCCATGAGTTCCAGGCTACCCAGAGACTACATAGTGAAAAAACTGGAGAGATGACTCAGTGGTCAAGGTGTTTGTCTGCAAAGCCTAACAACCCAGGTTCGATTCCCTAGTACCCAGAAAGAGGCAGATAGAGAGAATGGGTGCACCAGGGCTTACATGGGTCCTGGGGAATTGAGCCAGGGTCCTTTGGCTTTTCAGGCAAGTGCCCTAACCACTAAGCCATCTCTCTAGCCCTATTTTTCCTTTTAAACAATTTATTATTAGTATATGCTCATTGTACAAAATGATGAATTTAGTAGTTTCTAGCTTTTTATTGACAACCTCTATACATATAGATAATACACCATAATCATAATCCCCTTCCACTACCTTGTTTTTATCCTTCCCGACCCCCCCCTACTGAATTCCTTCTTTCCAACTAATCTCTTTTCTCTTTTGATGCCATCCAAAATGATGTGTTTCTTATGATATTTTTTACATATATCATATACTTGGCTTAGATTTACCTAGTGAGGATGAACTGAATAAGGTAGTATAGGGGATGGTTCATTCTTCAAATTAAAAGAATTAGGGTAGGGTGTAATGGCACACATCTTTAATCCCAGCACTTGGGAAGCAAATGTAGGAGGATTGCTGTGAGTTCAAGGCCACCCTGAGACTACATGGTGAATTCCAAGTTAGCTTGGGCCGGAGTAAGATACTACCTCAAACAACAACAACAAAAATAATTAGGACTGGTTTCTTCATTTTCTGGAATGGACTTTGGGGAATTGGCTAGAGTAGAAGAAAGTCTTCCATAGGACTGGATCTCTGTCAAGAAGTCTTTGTCAAGTATCAACTGTCTCGTTTCTGTTAAGGTTCTTTAAAAAACCTGAGAAGATGGGAGTTTGCTTCTGTAAAACTTTGGAAAAGGGAGATGGGAAGTGATGTGTAGTGGAGTCATCTGGGTGGGTTTGGAAGTTTGGCTGCTTGTTAATGGCTGGTGCGGAAATTGGAGTGATCTAGACTACTAGGATAGGAGGGGAGGCAGCAGTGTTGCTGACACAGACAGATGCGTGAAGAGAGATTTCACCAATGTAACCTGTGTCTTGCATGCCAAGGCCACTCCATCTTTATGTTGGTGCTGTTCCCATCTTTGAATTTTTGGGAAGTAGAGGATCACTCTGCTCCCTGCTGTGTTCAGATTATTGTGCCAAGAGGTTGCCATGATGTGACTTTCCTAACAAGAAGCCATTGTCTCATGCTTCTGTAGCTAATGTAGACCTTTTAAAATTGGTTCTGGAGCTGGGCTGTGGTGGTGCATATCTTTGATCCCAGCTGAGGTAGAAGGATTGCTGTGAGTTTGCTTGGACTACATAGTGAATTCCAGATCAACCTGGGCTAGAGCAAGACCCTTCCTCAAAAAACAAACAAAAAAAATTGTTCTGCAGAAAATGGGGTATGGGCAAGGCAGGGTGTGGGAACTTACTGACTGGATAGCACTAAAACATTGTATTTTCTTGTTTTTTTTTTTTTTTTTTTTTTTTTTTTTTTTTTTTTTGCAGATGAGCGGGACCGGGTTCAGAAGAAAACATTCACCAAGTGGGTCAACAAGCACTTGATGAAGGTAGGATTCTTTAATATGCTGCCCTAGCACCTCTTGTTGTTCTTATGGACTTCCCCCAGATAGTTCAGATTGCTTGCCTAGGGCTAACGATTGAAGATTCCCTTCATCCCTCAGGCATAACTGTGCTAGCAACAGTATTACATGTTCCACCCCAGTACACTGAGGTTGTTAAGGATTCCAGGCAATGATTGTTGCAATTATAAGAATACTTCCTCTTTTTTTTTTTTTTTTTTTTTAAATTTCGTTTTTGAGGTAGGGTCTTGCTCTAGCCCAGGCTGACTTGGAATTCACTATGTAATCTCAGGGTGGCCTTGGACTCACTATGATCCTCCTACCTCTGCCTTCTGAGTGCTGGGATTAAAGGCGTGTGCCACCACACATGACCCTTCTGGTTTTTTTTTCTAATTGTTTGAATATTTATTCTTTCAAGTGAAAAACCAGCTCAAAATATTCTTGGTTACACTCTTGATTTTTCCAAATGATAATTTCAAACAAGCAAATCCTGCCTCTACCAAAAGCCAACATTAAAAAGCACTACATAACCCAACCCGAACAATAAATACTCCTTGGTTTAGATATAAAGAGTTATGGCTTTGTCAGCAATAAAAACTTAAGAAGACAGGTATAGTGGGGTATGGTGGCATATGCCTTTAATTCCAGCACTCGGGAGTCAGAGGTAGGAGGGTTGCTATGAGTTCGAGGCCACTATGAGACTAAATAGTGAATTCCAAGTCAGCCTGAGCTAGACTGAGACCCTACCTTGATAAAAAGAAAGAAAGAAAGAAAGAAGAAGAAGCCAGGTATAGTGGTGCATGCACTCAAGGCTGAGGTAGGAGAATCACCATAAGTTCTGGGCCAGTCTGGCATTGCAGAAGAAGTTCCAGGATAATCCTGGGCTAGAGTGAAACCTTGCAGGGAGGGGTAAGGGAAGGAACAGGACTGAAGACCATGAACTCCATCTAGACAAACCTGAATGAGATTATGTGCAGAATCAGATCTTTAAATGAAGTATACTTCTAGGGATATAACTCAGAAGTTGAGTGCCTATCTCTAACATGTGAGAGATCCTGGGTTGATACCAAGCACCCTTATTATGTTAGGTCACATTTTAACTCACTTATCATTGTTGGAGGCTCAATTTTACTCTGGAAAGATATCCTCTAACTCAAGACCCCTAAATGATGGCTAGTGAGGAAAGCACAAAGTCAGTATTTTGAGATTTCCATTTGTATATCATATAACTACATGTAAGACTGAAGTAGGCTTTCAGAGGCTCTTTTTCTTTCTCTTCTCTTCTCTTCTCTTCTCTTCTCTTCTCTTCTCTTCTCTTCTCTTCTCTTCTCTTCTCTTCTCTTCTCTCCTCTCCTCTCCTCTCCTCTCCTCTCCTCTCCTCTCCTCTCCTCTCCTCTCCTCTCCTTTCCTCTTTCTTTCTTTCTTTCTTTCTTTCTTTCTTTCTTTCTTTCTTTCTTTCTTTCTTTCTTTTCTTTTCTTTTCTTTTCTTTTCTTTCCCTTTTCTTTCTGTTCCCTTCCCTTCCCTTTTCTTCCTTTCCTTTCCTTTCCTTTCCTTTCCTTTCCTTTCCTTTCCTTTCCTTTCCTTTCCTTTCCTTTCCTTTCCTTTCCTTTCCTTTCCTTCCTTCCCTTTCCTTTCCCTTCCCTTCCTTCCCTTCCCTTCCCTTCCCCTTCCTTCCCTTCCTTCCCCTTCCCTCCCCTCCCCTCCCCTCCCCCCCCCCTTCCCCTCCCCCTCCCCCCCCTCCCCTCCCTCCCCTCCTCCCCTCCCCTCCCCCCCCCCCCCTCCCCCCCCCCCCCTCCCCTCCCCCCCCCCCTCCCCTCCCCTCCCCTCCCCTCCCCTCCCCTCCCCTCCTCCCCCCCCCTCCCCCTCCCCTCCCCTCCCCCCCCCTCCCCTCCTCCTCCCCTCCCCCCTCCCCTCTCCTCCCCTCCCCCCCCTCCCCTCCTCCCTCCCCCCCCTCCCCCTCCCCTCCCCCTCCCTCCCTTCCCTTCCCTTCTTTCTTTTTCCCCAAGGTAGTGTTTCACTGTAGCCCAGGCTGTCCTGGAATTCACTGTGTAGTCTCAGGCTGGCTTTGAACTCACGGCAGTCCTCCTACCTCTACTAGGATTAAAGGTGTGAGCTACCATGCCTGGCCCAGAGGCTCATTTTCATTTGCTTAGAATGTGCTAACTCACAGTAAAGCCACTAAATAGTTATTCTAAGGCTTCTGTAGTAAAACAATTTTCAATGTTTTACAATTTTTTTTTTTTTTTTTGAGGTAGGGTCTCACTCTGGCCCAGGCTGACCTGGAATTAACTATGTAGTCTCAGGATGGCCTTGAACTCACAGCAATCATCCTACCTCTGCCTCCCGAGTGCTGGGATTAAAGGCATGCGCCACCACGCCCGGCTTACACATATTTTTGAGAAAGTAGTAGGATATTACGTTTTCCATGTAAGCATTGAACTAGGAATTGTAGGGGCTGGAGAGATGGTTCAGTAGTTAAGGCTCTTGCCTGAACTAGGAGGTCTGCAATCTACAAAGGAAATGTTACAGGAATTAAGGCAGTTATACTAGGCATATCAAAACAAGTTTTTTTTTTTTTTTTTTTTTTTTTTTTTGTTTTTCGAGGTAGGTTCTCACTCTGGTCCAGGCTGACCTGGAATTAACCATGTAGTTTCAGGGTGGCCTTGAACTCACAGTGATCCTCCTACCTCTGCCTCCTGAGTGCTGGGATTAAAGGCGTGCACCATCACGCCCAGCAAAACAAGTTTTAATGACGCCCTTCTCTCAGAACATTAGGGTGTTACAGGTTGCTTCTTTATAGGTGTCTAATGAATCCTTTATAAGGCAGGATAAGAATTAGTATAAGAAGGGTTGGAGAGATGGCTTAGCTGTTAAAGCATATGCCTGCGAAGCCTAAGGACCTTGGTTCGATTCTCCAGGTCCCACATAAGCCAGATGCACATAGTAGCGCAGGTGACTGGGGTTCATTTGCAGTGGCTAGAGGCCCTGGAACGCCCATTCTCACTCTCTCTGAAATAAATAAATAAATAAATAAATAAATAAATAAATAATCTTCAAATAAAGAAAGAATTAGTATAAAGCATATAAAGTCAAATTCAACATTACCAGATTATTTAGATAAAAATATATTGCAATCCAGTTTTTCTTCATTTATTTTTAATTATAAAAAAAAAATCTCATGCTGGGTGTGGTGGCACATGCCTTTAATCCCAGCACTCCGAGACAGAGGTAGGAGGAGCCCCTTGAATTCAAGGCCACCCTGAGACTACATAGTGAATTTCAGATCAGGCCTGGACTACAGAGAGACCCTACCTAAAAAAAAAAAAGAAAAGAAAAGAAAAAGGAAAACCAGAAGGCAACAGTTTGGCAGTACAAAAATATATACAACCAGATCTGACAATTAAATCCTGCTCAGGATTCTGAAAATTAAAGCACATTTAGACAAAGTATTACCAGTAGTTTTTATGTAATCATGGATGTTCATCACCCACAGCTTTTCCAAGTTAACAGTGCTAGGTCCCTCTGGAATCTGGTTGTGTGTGTGTGTGTATGTGTATATATATATGTATATGTATATGTGTGTGTATATACACACACACACTTTTTTTGGTTTGTTTGTTTTTCAAGGTAGGGTTTCACTCTGGCTTAAGCTGACCTGGAATTCACTCTGTAGTCACAGGGTGGCCTTGAACTCATGGCAGTCCTACCTCTGCCTCCCAAGTGCTGGGATTAAAGGCGTGCACCACCACGCCCGGCTTCTGGTTGTATATATGAAAGACCTGTGACCAGCATCATTCCCAACTAAGCAGCACTGTACCACAGTGAAACAAGTAAATAGATCTTCCATTCAGATATTTGCTTGAGTGTGAGCCACTGCCATTTACAGGTCCAACAGAGTGGAGATGCCATCTATAGACCACATGATTTGTATGTTAACTGGTATATAGATATCTCATGAGTTTCTCTAGCTAATTTATAAATTGTTTTCAACTTTCTGCTTAAAACATGGAATTTCGAGATCTGAACAGAGAGTTTCACAAATCAAATTACTGAAAATCTAATCCTCAACTGCTACTTCTTACCCAAGTACTAATAGTGACTCCTAGCAAATGCCTGTAGTCATTATACCACAGGTCACGGTTGTGTCAATTTTAAGCATTATACTCAACTCAGAAGATGAACACAACTGGCTGATGTGATCCATTTCAGAGATTACAAGTGCCTTTAGAATTTCAAAATAGCCATAATGGACATATCAGTTCAAGGTTTTACAATTTATTCATTCTCAATTTTCTTTTTTTTTTTTTTTCGAGGTAGGGTCTCTGGCCCAGGCTGACCTGGAATTAACTATGTAGTCTCAGGGTGGCCTTGAACTCACAGTGATCCTCCTACCTCTGCCTCCCAAGTGCTGATATTCTCAATTTTCAACAAGCCCTAAAACTTGAGTTAGGGTTCCCCAGTGAAGTGATGAAAATAGTGGCCCAAAGTCAGGCTAACTATAGCATGAGTGTAACTGGGATACTAATTCTGTAGCTTCTTAGCTGTCTGGTCTTATTTCCAACAGGAAATGGCAACCTAAGGCCAAAGAACCCAAACCCAGAGAGCTCCCAGCACATCATCAGGGGTCAGGAAAGGTGCATTGGTAAAAGCCCATACTTAATGCTCTGGACACAAAGTCTGTCTTGCTGCAATTTACATGAAAAGTAAACAGTAGTACCACTACCACTACAAATTATTCTTTAGACTTGTGTCTTAATTTACCCTTATAGACTCAACTTAGTTCAACGACTTTTCTTTACTCTCTCTCTCTCTTTTTTTTTTTTTTTTTTTGGTGGTTTTTCAAGGTAGGGTCTCACTAGCCCAGGCTAACATGGAATTCACAGGGTGGCCTTGAACTCACTGTGACCTTCCTACCTCTGCCTTCTGAGTGCTGGGGATTAAAGGTGTGCCACTACACCCAGCTTTGTCTTTCATTTTGAAAATATAGTCAGGGCCAGGCATGGTGGTGCACATCTTTAATTCCAGCACTTGGGAGGCAGAGGAAGGAGGATCACTATGAGTTCCAGGTCAGCCTGGGCTAGAGTGAGACCCTACCTCAAACAAATAAGCAAACAAACAAAAAACCACAAAAAAACAAACATAGTCAGTACAGCATAATCCAAAAAGTATCTTTTTTTTTGTTTTGTATTTTGAGATAGGGTCTCACTCTAGCCCATGCTGACCTGGATTTCACTCTGTATTCTCAGGGTGTTCTTGAACTCAACACATATTTTTGGTTTTTCGAGGTAGGGTTTCACTCTAGTTTAGGCTGACCTGGAATTCACTATTTTTGTCTCAGGGTGGCCTTGAACTTATGGTGATCCTCCTACCTCTGCCTCCCAAGTGCTGGGATTAAAGGCATGTGCCACCATGCCCTGCCAAAAAGGATCTTGAAAAAACACATTTAAGAAAACTAAGCCATAAAACTGTTGCATTATTATTTAATCTAATTGCACAAAAAATTTGTTATCACAACTCCTCTAGATTTCTAAGAGGAAGGTTATACATGCCTCCATAGTCAACTGTACACCCATTACATTTGACCATATTGTGACTTTTACATCATGATGGATAATTTGAGAGAGAGAGAAAATGGGTGCACCAGGGCCGCCAACCACTGCAAATGAACTCCATACGCATGTGCCACCATTGGCATCTGGCTTACTTGGGACCTGGAGAATTGAACTTGGGTCCTTAGACTTCATAGGCAAGCACCTTAACCACTAAGCCATCTCTCCAGCCCTAAGTAACTTAATTTTGTTTTGAGCCAGATTTTTTGTGTGTGTGTGTGTGTGTGTGTGTGTGTGTGTGTGTGTTTGGCTTTTTTGAGGAAGATCTCATTTTAATCCTGGCACACCTGAAATTTACTCTATAGTCTCAGGCTGGCCTTGAACTTACAGCAATCTTCCTACCTCTGCTTCTGGAGTTAAAGGTTAAAGGTGTCCACCACCACCAGGGCTGTGGAGCTTGCTATCTTATCATGAGCACTGATGATCTCCTGGTATGCTCCCCACAGGACTAGGGTTAGCAGGTAAGTGTGGCCAGGTGTTTAGGAGACAGCATTTTATGCTTGTACATTGTACAGGAAGTGTACTTAACTGTGGGGCCATCTCTCCAGTCCCTAGTTACTAGGTCTTTCTGCTACATGTGCTTTTATTTACTCTCCTCCCATACCTGTCTCCAACAATTAAAAGAGTTAAACAGTTCTGCCACCAGCTTGTCCCCTATCTTTTATTTGGACCCAAGTGCTCTGGCTCTCTGCTGCTCATTTGTAATGATGGTGCCTGTTGGATCTCTGCCTCACTGTTGTGTGATGACAGGAGGTCCTGCAAGGGGAAACTAGAGGAACACATCACAGCATTGTTAGAAATTGGAGGCAAGCCAGAGCTTGACTTAAACTCTTGGCTATTTTTCATGTTTTCCCAGGCTGCCAGCCTTACAGTTCCACGAACATTTTTTCATCTTGAGATATTTAGAGGATATTCAGTGCTAATTGGAATCATTTCTCTAAGATTGAATTCTTTGAACTTTGGGCTGAAAATAAGGGAAGACGTGTTTTTATTTTTTATTTTATTTTTTATTTTTTGGTTTTTCGAGGTAGGGTCACACTCTGGTCCAGGCTGACCTGGAATTAACTATGTATCCTCAGGTTAGCCTCGAACTCACGGCGATCCTCCTACCTCTGCCTCCCGAGTGCTGGGATTAAAGGCGTGCGCCACCACGCCGGGCGTGTTTTTATTTTTTATTTTGTGTGTGTTACGGATTTTTTCTTTCATTTTTTTTTTTTAACGTTTAAAAAGTATTTTAGGGCTGGACAGATGGCTTAGTGGTTAAAGTGTTTGCCTGCAAAGCCAAAGGGTCCCGGTTCAACTCTCCAGGACCCATGTGAGCCAGATGCACAAGGGGGTGCATACATCTGGAGTTTGTTTGCAGTAGCTGGAGGACTTGGTGCCCCCCTCCCTTCTCTCTGCCTCTTCCTCTTCTTCTCTTTCTCTCAAATAAATAAAAACATATTTTTAAAAAACATGTATATAGATAGATAGATAGATAGATAGATAGATAGATAGATAGATAGGGAAAGAAAGAGAATGGGGGCTCCAGGGCCTCTAACCACTGCAAATGAATACCAGACACATGCTGTGCCTTGTATATCTGGCTTACGTGGGTCCTGGAGAATCAAACCTGAGTCCTTTGGCTTTGCAGGCAAGTGCCTTAACTGCTAAGTCATCTCTCCAGTGTTTTAAACTTCTTTTGGGAAGGGGGGCTAGAGCAGTTAAGGTGCATGCCTGCAAGCCTAAGGACCCAGGTTCGATTCTCCAGGTCCCACATAAGCCAGATGCACATGGTGGCACATGCGTCTGGAGTTCGTTTGCAGTGGCTAGAGGCCCTGGCATGCCCATTCTCTCTTTCTGTCTCTGTTTCTCTCTTCCTCTCTCTGACTCTAATAAATAAATTTTAAAAATTAACTTAGGGCTGGAGAGATGGCTTAGTGGTTAAGGTGCATGCCTGTGAAGCCTAAGGACCCCGGTTCAATTCTCCACGTCCCACGTAAGCCAGATGTGCAAGGGGGCGCATGTGTCTGGAGTTCATTTGCAGTGTCTAGAGGCCCTGGCATGCCCATTCTCCCTCTCCCTCTCTCTTTTTCCCTGTGTCTCTAATAAATAAATAATTAAAAAAAAACTTTTTGACAACTTCCATAATTATAGACAATAATCCATGTTAAAATTCCCTCCCTTCCCCCACTTTCCCCTTCACAAATCATATCCCCTCCTTCTCAATTAGTCTCTTATTTATTTAAGTATTTTTATTTATGTATTTATTTATTTGACAGAGAAAGAGGGAGGGAGAGAGAGAGAGAATGTGTGTGCCGAGGCTTCCAGCCACTGCAAACGAACTCCAGACATGTGTGCCACCTTGTGCATTTGGCTAATGTGGGTTCTGGGTATCAAACCAGGGTTTTTTGGCTTTGCAGGCAAACGCCTTAACTGCTAGGCCACCCCTCCAACCCTATTTTTTTTTTTTTTTTTTTGAGTTAGGGTTTCACTCTAGCCCAGGCTGACCTGGAATTCACTGTGTAGTCTCGGACTGGCCTCAAACTTACAGTGATCCTCCTACCTCTGCCTCCTGAGTGTTGGAATTAAAGGATTGTGCCACCATGCCCGGCTTCTCTCTTTCTTTTTCTCTCTCTTGCCCCTGCCTTTTTCTCTTTTTGTAAATAAATAAATAGGAAAAAATTCAGCCAGATGTGGTGGTATACTCCTTTAATCCCAGTACTTGGAAGGTAGAGGTAGGAGTATCACTGTGCATTTGAGACCACCCTGAGACTACATTGTGAATTTCAAGTCAGCCTGTGTTAGAGCAAGACCCTACTTTGGAAACAAAACAAAACAAAACACCTCAATGTTTAAACAAGGTCTCACATAGATTATCCCTATATGGGCTGGAGAGATGGCTCAGTAGTTAAATAAAGGCGCTTGCTTGCCAACCCTGATGGCCCAAGTTTGGTTCCCCAGTCCCCACATAAAGCTAGATATTCAAAGCGGCCCATGTATCTGGAGTTTGTTTTGCAGTGGCAGGAGGCCCTTTTGTACCTTCTTTCTCTCTCAAATAAATAAATAAAAACATTTTACATTATTTCTATAGTGATAATGTCTACATATCTCTAGTTTATGGTAGCTAATAAAATATATCTTCCCAAACATAATGCCAAAGGATAAAATGTTGGGCATGGGGCTGGAGAAATGACTTAGTGGTTAAGGCACTTTCCTGCAATTGAACCCAGGTTTTATTCCCTAGGACCCACGTAAAGCCAGATGTACAAAGAGGTGCATACATCTGGTGTTCACTGGCAGCAGCCTGGGCATACCATTCTTTCTGTTTGTCTCTTTTGTCTCTCTGCTTGCAAATGAATGAGTGAATAAATAAATAAATAAATTTTTTTTTAATTAAAAACAAGTTGGGGCTGGGCATGGTGGTGCACGCCTTTAATCCCAGCACTCAGGAGGCACAGGTAGGAGGATCACTGTGAGTTTGAAGCCACCCTGAGACTACATAGTGAATTCCAGGTCAGCCTGGACCAGAGTGAGACCCTACCTTGAAAAAAAAAAAAAAGTTGTGCACAATGCTGTATGCTTATTGCTTATGACCACTGTACTTGGAACCTGAGACAGGAGGATTGCCATGAGTTTTAAGGCTTTCCTGGGCTATATAGTGAGTCATTGTCTCAATTAAAATAAAAAAGGAAACTGGGTGTGGTGGTGATATATAGGCCTTTAATCCCAGCACTTGGGAGGCAGAAGTAGGGGGATCTCCATGAGTTCCAGGCCAGCCTGAGACTACATAGTGAAATCCAGGTCATCCTGGGCCAGAGTGAGTCCCTACCTTGAAAAACCAAAAAGGAAAAAAAAAAAAGAAAAGAATAGAAAAAAGGAAGCTGGGTGTGGTGATGCACACCTTTAATCCTAGCACTTGGGAGGCATAGGTAAGGAGGATTGCCGTGAATTCCAGGCCATCCTGAGACTACATAGTGAATTCCAGGTTAGCCTGGACTAGAGTGAGACCCTATCTTGAAAAACAACAAACAAACAAACAAACAAGCAAGCAAAAAAGGTGGGCCTGGAGAGATGCTTCGTGGTTAGGGCGCTTGCTTGGGAAGCCTAAGTACCCAGGTTCCATTCCCTAGTACTCACATAAGCAAGTTGTACAAGGTGGCACATGCATCTGGAGTTCATTTGCAGTGGCTAGGAGCCCTGGTGAACCCATTCTCTCTTTTTATGCCTCTTTCTCTCTCTAATAAATAAATTAAATTTTTTAAAAATTAAAACAAAGAAAAGAAAAAAGGATAAGAGTATGTGTTCTTCAGGAGGAGGAGAAATAAATGTTTCTTCCTGTTAACAGGTTAGTAGTTGGAAGGGAAAGGCTAAGATTTAATCTGTAAGATGGACGGATTCTTTTTATTTTCATTGTTGTGTGCAGTCTAAGAGATGCTGACTGGCCTTAGAATTTTAATAAGAATTCCAGGTTTGCCAACAAATGTTTTCAAACTCTAAATGTTCATTACTGTGCCCAATCAGCTTTGCTTTTCTCTTTGGTTTGTTGTAGTTATTTATTTATGTATTTATTTATTTATTTTTATGGTGAGGTCTCACTCTAGCCCAGGCTGACCTGGAATTTACTATGTATTCTCAGAGTGGCCTCAAACTCATGGTGATTCTCCTATCTCTGCCTCCCAAGTGTTGGGATTAAAGGTGTGTGCCACCATGAAAGGTAATACTGGTTTTTTGGTTTTGTTTTGTGTTTGTTTTTGTGTTTGTTTTGTTTTTGAGACAGTGTCTTATTCTAGCCCAGGCTTGCTTTGAAGTCATTATGTAACCCAGGCTTCTCTTGAAGTCACAGTGTTCCCTGCCTCAGTTTTCTAAGTGCTGAGATTTCAGGTATATGCCACCACCTCTGGCCTTGTGTAACTGAGGCTCAAGTTGAGCAGTGATGTAATGACTCTAGCACTTTCTGCTGCACAGCCTCTGCCAAGGCCACATGGACCCTTCACTGCTCCCCAAACGCAGCATAGATTTGTACACAGGTTTGCTGCTTCATGTCCATGAGTAACATCAGAGGAGGCTGCCAATGGAGTTTAATTTAGAGATTGTAGCAGACAGCTTCAAGTTCACTGCGATGAACTTCCAGACCAGGCACAGTTATGGAGGAAGGGATATTATTTATTGAAGCTTACAGATCCAGGGGAAGTTCCATAATGGTAGGAGAAGTGGCCTGCTCTCACAGGACCAAGCAAGAGGGAAAAAAAAGCCACCAGCCACACAGCACACAGAGCAAAGCTACAGCCAAAAGCCACAACACACTTCAGGAACTCCTACTGGGCACACTTTGCATATCTTTACAATGGAATCTCAAACCCACTATCATACCTTAAGATCCGCCCAATGACATTGCCTTCAGCAAGGTGGCTGCAGATAGAAACTATAAACTAATAAAACACTGAATATATTTGGAGCCATGTATTCAAACTACCACAGAGATTGATATACTTTGCAAGTTAGAAGCTGAGAAATGAAAACTGTTGTTGCTTCCTAAGTGTGACTCTTGTGTTCTTAGCCCTGTCTTCCTGGAGCTGGTTATTCAGGGCCTGATTTCATGTTAAACACATCTCATACTTCACTGAACAGTTTGGGGCTATATTTTAAAATATTTTATTTTTATTTATATATTAAAGACAGAGAAGGAGAGAGAGAGAAAGAATGGGCACACCAGGGCCTCTAGCCACTGCAAATAAACTCCAGATGCATGTGCCACCATGTGCATCTGGCTTATGTGGGACCTGGAGAATCGAACCTGGGTGCTTAGGCTTAGCAGTCACACGTCTTAACTCCTAAGCCATCTCTCCAGCCCTTTTTGTGATTTTAGAATCCTCATCCTCAGAGAATCTCTATTAAGGTTTACTAGTGCTACTATTTATGATCCTTAGTACTAAGGGATCCCTTCCCTTCTGTGGTAGCCTAAGTGGTGACTATACCATACCACATAACCCTGTGTACTTTCATACCTGCTTCCCTTCCCTCCTCTCCCCTTCCCTCTTCCTTTCTCCTTCTGTTCCCCTCCCCTCTTCTCCACTCTCTCTCTCTCCCCTGGTATTAAGTTGTTGTTTTTCCTACTTCTTTTACTCCTGCTTTTTTTTTTTTTTTGGTCCCCCACCCCATCTTTTGCTGATTGCTTTTCCATCCCCTGCCTTCTAATTTTGTCTACTCCCTAAGGTTCAGTCCCTAGCACTCTGCTCTTCTTTCTCATCCCTAACATGGAAAGCCTGGTATTTCCCATGTCTTTAGCTAACACCTCAATCAATGCACATGACTTCTAAACTTAAGTTCTCAGCTGACCCAGATGGAATTCTAATATTTCCAACTGCTTCAAGAAAATTTCCACTGGTGCTCCTTTACTGCCAGTTTTTAAATTCAACACATGTAAAATTTAACCATAATGAGCTGCTTGCTCCTCCCTCCCTCCCTCCCTCCCTCCCTCCCCTCCCTCCCTCCCTCCCTCCCTCCCTTTCCTTCCTTATATGCCACCACCTCTGGCCTTGTGTAACTGAGGCTCAAGTTGAGCAGTGATGTAATGACTCTAGCACTTTCTGCTGCACAGCCTCTGCCAAGGCCACATGGACCCTTCACTGCTCCCCAAACGCAGCATAGATTTGTACACAGGTTTGCTGCTTCATGTCCATGAGTAACATCAGAGGAGGCTGCCAATGGAGTTTAATTTAGAGATTGTAGCAGACAGCTTCAAGTTCACTGCGATGAACTTCCAGACCAGGCACAGTTATGGAGGAAGGGATATTATTTATTGAAGCTTACAGATCCAGGGGAAGTTCCATAATGGTAGGAGAAGTGGCCTGCTCTCACAGGACCAAGCAAGAGGGAAAAAAAGCCACCAGCCACACAGCACACAGAGCAAAGCTACAGCCAAAAGCCACAACACACTTCAGGAACTCCTACTGGGCACACTTTGCATATCTTTACAATGGAATCTCAAACCCACTATCATACCTTAAGATCCGCCCAATGACATTGCCTTCAGCAAGGTGGCTGCAGATAGAAACTATAAACTAATAAAACACTGAATATATTTGGAGCCATGTATTCAAACTACCACAGAGATTGATATACTTTGCAAGTTAGAAGCTGAGAAATGAAAACTGTTGTTGCTTCCTAAGTGTGACTCTTGTGTTCTTAGCCCTGTCTTCCTGGAGCTGGTTATTCAGGGCCTGATTTCATGTTAAACACATCTCATACTTCACTGAACAGTTTGGGGCTATATTTTAAAATATTTTATTTTTATTTATATATTAAAGACAGAGAAGGAGAGAGAGAGAAAGAATGGGCACACCAGGGCCTCTAGCCACTGCAAATAAACTCCAGATGCATGTGCCACCATGTGCATCTGGCTTATGTGGGACCTGGAGAATCGAACCTGGGTGCTTTAGGCTTAGCAGTCACACGTCTTAACTCCTAAGCCATCTCTCCAGCCCTTTTTGTGATTTTAGAATCCTCATCCTCAGAGAATCTCTATTAAGGTTTACTAGTGCTACTATTTATGATCCTTAGTACTAAGGGATCCCTTCCCTTCTGTGGTAGCCTAAGTGGTGACTATACCATACCACATAACCCTGTGTACTTTCATACCTGCTTCCCTTCCCTCCTCTCCCCTTCCCTCTTCCTTTCTCCTTCTGTTCCCCTCCCCTCTTCTCCACTCTCTCTCTCTCCCCTGGTATTAAGTTGTTGTTTTTCCTACTTCTTTTACTCCTGCTTTTTTTTTTTTTTTTTTTGGTCCCCCACCCCATCTTTTGCTGATTGCTTTTCCATCCCCTGCCTTCTAATTTTGTCTACTCCCTAAGGTTCAGTCCCTAGCACTCTGCTCTTCTTTCTCATCCCTAACATGGAAAGCCTGGTATTTCCCATGTCTTTAGCTAACACCTCAATCAATGCACATGACTTCTAAACTTAAGTTCTCAGCTGACCCAGATGGAATTCTAATATTTCCAACTGCTTCAAGAAAATTTCCACTGGTGCTCCTTTACTGCCAGTTTTTAAATTCAACACATGTAAAATTTAACCATAATGAGCTGCTTGCTCCTCCCTCCCTCCCTCCCTCCCTCCCTCCCTCCCTCCCTCCCTCCCTCCCTTTCCTTCCTTCCTTCTCCCTCCCCTCCCTTCCTTCCTTCTCCCTCCCCTCCCTTCCTTCCTTCTCCCTCCCCTCCCTTCTCTCCTCTCCTCTTCTTTCTTGAGGTAGGGTCTTGCTCTAGCCCAGGCTGACCTGGAATTCACTAGGTAGTCTCAGGGTGGCCTTGAACTCACAATCCTCCTACCTCTGCCTCCCGAGTCCTGGGATTAAAGGCATGTGCCACCATACCCAGCGAGCTGCTTATTTCTGTTAGTGGAGCCCTCTATTATTTCATACCAAAAGCTTGAAACATTGAGTTAATTTAAGAGAGTAATCCTCCTTGCTTGGAGCTACTGGCAGCTTATATAGACTCAGGAGAGCCAAATGTTAAACTTTCATCAATTTTATACAGTGGTTGCTAAAAGCCATTATTAAAAGTTATTATATAGGAAGCCAGGCAAGGTGGCACACACCTTTAATTCCAGCACTCAGGAGGCAGAGGTATGAGGATGGCTGTGAGTTGGAGGCCAGCCTGAGACTACATAGTGAATTCCAGGTCAGCCTGGGCTAGAATGAGACCCTACCTTGAAAAACAAAATCAAGCAAAATGTATATGTATATGTGTAAAGCCGGGTTTGGTAGTGCATGCCTTTAATCCCAGCATTTGGGAGGCAGAGGTAGGAAGATCGCCATGAGTTCAAGGCTACCCTGAGACGAAATAGTGAATTCCAGGTCTATCTAAGCTAGAGTGAAACCCTACCTCGAAAAACCAAAAATGTGTGTGTGTGTGTGTGTGTGTGTGTGTGTGTGTCTGTCTGTCTGGAGAGATAACTTATCGGTTAAGGCACTTGGCCTGCAAAGTCAAAGGACCTAGGTTTGATTCTCCAGCACTCACATAAAGCAAGGTGGCACATAATTCTGGAGTTGGTTTGCAAGTGGGTGGAGGCCTTCGTGCTCCCATTCTGTCTCTCTAATAAATAATTAATACTTTTTAACATCTTAAAATATTACTACATTACTATTTTCTGTGCTCTTGAGATTCATTATATTTATTTTATCTCTATGATGATAATATTACATAATGGTATACTATGTTTTAGCCCAGCATCACAGCTGCACATAGTTGTTGTGGGAGCGTCTGTGCCTTGGAAATCAGCAAATACTGAGCTATGAGTTTTCTTTGTTTATTGTCTAGACTTAAGATAGTGATGGAGAAATTGCTGCATTGTAGAATAGTCAAAAGTGTTAATGTAGGGCTGGAGAGATGGTTTAGCGGTTAAACGCTTGCCTATGGAGCTTAAGGACCCTGGTTCGAGGCTCAATTCTCCAAGACCCACGTAAGCCAGATGCACAAGGGGGTGCATGCATCTGGAGTTCGTTTTCAGTGGCTGGAGGCCCTGGCGCACCCATTCTCTCTCTCTCTCTACCTGCCTATTTCTCTATCTCTCTCTCTCAAATAAATAAATAAATAATAAAATATTTTAAAAAAGTGTTAATGTATAGAGCCAGTACAATATCCTTTTGTTTGAAAGCTATTATCCAATTCATCATCAACTATTTCTCCAGCTGTAATTTACTTGTCATGGTTTTCCCCCTGTAGACATACAAACACATACTTTCTGTATTTCTAGTTTCTTTCTACCAAAATATCTGCTGATCCTTTAGTCCCGTCTTTTCCAGGAAGTCTTCCCAGGTTTTTCTAGCCTTTATATTTATTTGCTTGTTTGTTTTCTGAGGTAGGGTCTCACTGTAGCCCAGGCTCACTGGAATTCACTACTAGTCTTAGGGTGGCCTTGAACTCACAGCGATCCACCTACCTCTGCCTCCCAAGTGCTGGGATTAAAGGTGTGTGCCACCATGCCTGGTGTATGTTTTCCAATTCCCAATATACTTTTAGGGTTTTTTTTTTTTTTTTTTTGTGTGTGTGTGTGTGTGTATTTAAAAATTTTTTTGATAACTTCTATACTTACAGACAATAAACCATGATATTTCCCTTCCCTCCCCCTACTTTTAGTTTTGTATTAAATATTGTAATTGGGGCTGGCGAGATGCCTTAGTTAAGGCACTTGCCTGTGAAGCCAAAGGACCTAGCTTCAATTCTCCAGGATCCACATAAAGCCAGATGTGCAAGGTGGCACATGTGTCTTCAGTTCGTTTAGAACAGCTGAAGGCCCTGGTGCACTCATTCTCTCACCCTCTCTATTTGCCTCTTTCTCTCTCAAATAAAATAAAAATAAAACATTTGCCGGGCATGGTGGCGCACGCCTTTAATCCCAGCACTCAGGAGGCAGAGGTAGGAGGATCGCCGAGAGTTCGAGGCCACCCTGAGACTACATAGTTAATTCCAGGTCAGCCTGGACCAGAGTGGGACCCTACCTCGCAAAACCAAAAAAAACAAAACAAAACAAAACAAAAAAACATTTTTTAAAAAAGAAAGGAAGATACCAGGCAAGAAATAAGTAAATGAAAAAAAATCACATAATTGGAAAGGACTTTAGTTTTAGTTTAGAAAGACAAAACTCTGAGTTCCAGCCTCTACTTGAAAATTCTAGTAACTTTCCTCAAAGAAGGAAGGGTTTCTTTTGGCTCACAGTCCACCATGAAGGGGAAGTCATGGCAGCAGGAACATAAAGCAGCTGGTCCCATTGTGTCCCTGGTCAGGAAGAAGAGAGATGTGATTGCTGGTGCTCAGCTAGATTCTTCCTGTTTATTCAGTGTGAGACCCAGCCCATGGAGTGGTGCTGCTCACAGTTAACCTCTCACCTCATTTAATCCTATTTAGAACATCCCTAGCAGATGTACCTGGAAACTTGTCTTCTAGGTGATTCTAGATCCTGTCAGCTTGACAAACAGGATTAACTATCAGGTTTTACTATGTATCCAGGCTGGCCTGGGACTGCCTCAGCCTCCTGTGTGCTGAGATGGCAGGCATATGCACCATGCCCAGCTTAAATCCATGACTTCTGAAAGTAACCTTTAGTTGTTGTTGTCTAGAATGTTATTAACATAAAATAATTTTCAAGCTGGAGAGATGGCTCAGCGGTTAAGGTGCCTCCCTGCAAAGTCTAATAACCTGGGTTTGATTCCCCAGTGCTTATATAAGCACAAGGTGGAGCATGCGTCTGGAATTCATTTGCATTGGCTAGAGGCCCTGGTGCACCCATTCTCTATCTATCTGCCTCTTTCTCTCATATATATATGATTTTTTTTAATTATTGTTTTTTATTGACTTTTATACTTACATACAAAAAAAAACCCACCTGATATTTCCCTCCCCTTCCCCCATTCCACTTTAGAACTCCAGTCTCTACCATATCCCCTCCCTTTCTCCATAAGTCTCTCTTTTAATTTAATGACATCATCTTTTTCTTCTATTTTGAGGGTCTTGCGGAGTATTGCTAGGCACTGCAAGGTCATGGATATTGAGGCCAATTTCTGTCTGGGCAGTTGCATTGTAAGAGGTCATACCCTTCCTTTGGCTCTTCCATTCTATCCGCCCCCTCTTCCACAATGGTCCCTGAGCCTTGGAGGGTGTGACAGAGGTGTTTCAGTGCTGGGCACTCCTCCATCACTTCTTCTCAGCACTATGTTGCCTTTTGGGTCATCCCAGTGGCCATCGCCATCTGAAAAGAGAAGCTTCTCTAACCAGAAGTGAGAGTAGTGTTAATATGTGAATATGAACATTAAGTGTAGTGCTTTCAGGGCAGCTTGGTGGGAGTAATATATACGTTTAGTCAGACAAGAGCAGGCGTATACCCCCAAGGCTCATGACCTCACCTACCATAGACTTTTACTTAGGTTTTTCAGTACCAGGTATGTATTCCCTCCCATAGAGAGGGCCTTCAGTCCAATTCTGGAGCAGTTGGTTACCCCAAGAGTAGACATGCCACTATTGCACCTGTTCAGTCATTGGGCCTGTCTGGCCAAGCTTGAATATTCAGCATCCACTGTTTTCACTGTTGATGGTTTCTGTCTCCCATACACTGCGTGCAGTGCAGCTTTTTCCAGCTTTCAATTGGCTGGTCTACAGGGAGAAGGTTTTCTGCTCCACACCAGCTTGCTTTCTCAGTGACCTTGCCTCTCAGGCAAGAGATGTCTTCAGCAATAGGGTCTTACTATCTGTTTCTCAAGGGAAACCAAGGGCTTTGGCAAAAGCCTTTAATGTTTTGGAGGCTACCGGGACCTCCTTGGCCAACAACTCACTGGAAGGTATCCCATCCCAGGTACTGAAAAATTTCTAGTAACAGTCTACAGCTTCTAGATGTGCCTTTATTCAAAAAAGTAATTTTACATATGTCTTATTCACCATATAAAATTTTTTTAAAGATAGTAAAAAAAAATCATTTTCTTTCTACTTTCACAAGTCCTCTATGTTGTTAGGTTGGTAGTAGATAGACTTGGAAAGACTTAGATCTATGGCCATAGCTCATAGCTGTGATTCTCTAGCTTCTGAGAGCTTCTGCTTCCTCAGCTACTTCTGTTGAATTGGGTTTATAAACCTCACAAGGCTGTTGTTTGGATTAAAACAAGATGGTAGCTGATCATACAGAATAGTGTTAATGGCAAGACTCAAATCAGAAAGACCAAACTGAGGCTAAATATTCCTTTTTGTGACTTTAGACAAGTTGCTGAATATTTTTGTAGCTTGTTTTCTCATGTGTAAAAATAGGGATGATAATAATAATCTTTCCTTACAGATGAGAAGACTATATATAAATAAAACCTTAAGCACATAGCACACATCAACTACACAGTTCCAAAGTGAGAGCTATCTCTTATTATAGTGTTAATTATAAAATTGACATTAATTTCCTACAAGGAAAATAATTCTCTCTCTTTTTTTTATTTGAGGTAGGGTCTCACTGTAGCTCAGGCTGACCTGGAATTCACTATGTAGTCTCAGGGTGGCCTCGAACTCATGATGATCCTCCTACCTCTGCCTCCCAAGTGCTGGGATTAAAGGCGTGCACCACCACGCCTGGCTTAATTTTCTTTTTATAAGGCTTATTTTTTAATTAATTTTTTAATTGACAACTTCCTTAATTGTAGACAATATCCCATGGTACTTCCCTCCCTCCCTTCCCCCACTTTCCCTTTTGAAACTCCACTCTCCATCACATCCCCTCCCCCTCTCAATCCATCTCTCTTTTAATTTTGATGTCATCATCTTTTCCTCCTATTATGATGGCCTTGTGTAGGTAGTTTCAGGCACTGCAAGGTCATGGATATCCAGGCCATTTTGTGTCTGGAGGAGCACATTGTAAGGAGTCCTGCCCTTCCTTTGACTCTTTCCACCACCTCTTCCGCAATGGACCCTGAGCCTTGGAAGGTGTGTTAGAGATGTTTCAGTGCTGAGCACTCCTCTGTCCCTTCTTCTCAGCACCATGGTACCTTCTGAGTCATCCCAAGGTCACCACCATCTGAAAAGAGAAGCTTCTCTAACCAAAAGTGAGAGTAGCATTAATATATGTGTATGGATATTAAGAGAAGTGCTTACCAGGCAGTTTGGTGAGCACAGTATATACATTTAGCCAGACACCAGCAGACGTAACCCCTAGGGCTCATGACTACCCCTGGTGTAGCTTTTCCATATCAGGGATGTATTCCCTCCCATTGAGTGGGCCTCCGGTCCCATTAGAGCGGTTGGTTTCCCATAACAGACATGCCACTATTGCACCCATTGGCTCATTTGGCCTGGCTGGCCAAATTTAGAGCTTGCAGTGTCCACTGTTGAGTGTCTTCACTGGTGTTTTCTGTCTCTCCCATTGAACTATATGCAGCGTAGCTTTTTCCAGCTTTCTGTTAGCTGGTCCACATGGAGGAGGCTTTTGGCTCAGCTCCAGCAGGATTTCTCAGTGATGTTGCAGCCCAAGTATGTAGGGTCTTCAGCAATAGGGTCTTACCATGTATTTTTGGTGGGCAACCAAGGGCCTTGGCAATGGCCTGTAATGTTTTGAGGATATCAGGGACCTCCCTGGCCAACAACTCACTGGAAGGAATCCCATTCCTGGTACTGAATATTTTCTACTAACCATGTTTTCTTTTCTTTTCTTTTCTTTTCTTTTCTTTTCTTTTCTTTTCTTTTCTTTTCTTTTCTTTTCTTTTCTTTCTTTTTTCTTTTTTTAATTTTGGAAATAGGGTCTCACTCTAGCTCAGTCTGACCTGGAATTCACTATGTGGTCTCAGGGTGGCCTCGAACTCACGGTGATCCTCCTATCTCTGCCTCCCAAGTGCTGGGATTAAAGGCATGTGCCACCACGCCCAGCCTCTAGTAACAATCTATTGCTTCTGAGTGTCCCATTATCCAGAAAAGTAGGTTTCCTTATGACTTATATAAATAAGCCACCACTCTTGGCTTTCCTCTTAGATTTTGACTAGCCCTCCCTCCACCTTTCCTTTACTCAATCTCTTCCCCTGACCTCACTTAGGCCTTTTCACCCCCATTAATCTGTTCTTCTACTTACATATATACAATACCATCCTATTAAGTCCCCCCTCCCTCCCTCTCTTTCTATTATTTTTATTTATTTATATATTTTTCTGAGGTAGGGTGTTACTCTAGTTTAGGCTGACCTAGAATTCACTATGTCATCTCAGACTGGCCTTGAACTCACAGCAATCCTCCTACCTCTGCCTCCTGAGTGCTGGGATTAAAGGCATGTGCTATCATGCCTGGCTACTTTCTTTTTATACTATTTCACTTATTTATTTGAGAGAGTGTGTTATAGAGAAAGAATGAATGGGCATGCCAGGGCCTCTAGTCACTGCTAATGAACTTCAGACACATGCACCACCTTGTGCATCTAGCTTTATGTGGATACTGAGGAATTGAGCCTGGGTCTTTAGGCTTTTCAGGCAAGCACCTTAATTGCTGAGCCATCTCTCTAGCTCGCTCCCTAGTATGTACTTTCTTTCCTGCCCCCTTAAGGCTTTTTTGACACTGGCTAGACTAATCTGTCCATCTTAGGCATCCATTGATCACATTTGGTCATAGTAATTCTTGTGGTGTTTCAGAATAACTGAGTCCCTCTCTTCTTGCCCATACTTTCTAGAATATTTTTCAGTGTTTGTTTGCTTTTTTGTTTTTTCAAGGTAGGGTCTTGCTGTAGCTCAGGCTGACCTGGGATTCATCTATGTAGTCTCAGGGTGGCCTCGAACTCATAGTGATCCTCCTACTTCTGCCTCCAGAATGTTGGGTTAAAGGTGTGCGCCACCACACCTAGAAAAATTTTATTATTTTTTATTATTGCTTCTTATTTGAAATTATTTAATTATTACTTTTACCTAGAGCCAGAGATTCTCCTGTAACTAATAAAATGATTTTAGGTCAGATACACACCAGCTTGTTTTACTCTCTTTCACAGGTCCGCAAGCACATCAATGATCTGTATGAAGACCTACGGGATGGCCACAACCTGATCTCTCTGCTGGAGGTCCTCTCGGGCATCAAACTGGTGAGCTGTTCACTTCTAATGAGTGGCTGCAAGAGTGGCTTCTTTAATGGCAAATCAGTTTATGATGTTTATAATCTCTTCTTGTTCATTCTTAGTCTATTTAGAGATATAAGCATTTCAGGAACATTAGATTCACATTTAAGAGTTTTGAATAAGGTATATTTTTCTTCCTGGAGTTATAATTCTAATCTGTACAGACTCTTCCTTTTCCTCATCAATTTTTCTTTTCCAATTTTCTGTATTTAGCTATGGGCTTGAAGTTTACATTTAAAAGCCCAGGTGTGCCAGGCGTGGTGGCACACGCCTTTAATCCCAGCAGTCAGGAGGCAGAAGTGGGAGGATTGCTGTGAGTTCAAGGCCACCCTGAGACTACATAGTGAATTTCAGGTCAGCCTGGGCTAGAATGAGACCCTACCTCAAAAAACCAGAAAAATAAAAGCCCAGTGTTTGGAGTTATTTTATTTCCTTCCTGTACATCTCACTTTCTTCTTTGATTTGCTGAGTCTCACAAATGGGGGAAGGTGCTGAGGTTGATGGTTACACATAGTCCCTGAAAGCAGAACCTATGGGTCCTTGTATGATTAAATATACTTGCTTGGTCTCAAAATGCATTTATTGCTTATGGGAAACACATTCCTATCTAAAGGCAAATCATGGCTGAGCCCTGTGACTTCTCTGATTATAGTTCTTACATTGTACTTTGCACCTCTGTAGGTCATTGTCTTATATATCTGAGCCTAATGGAAGCAAGTGACCCTGTGTGATGCAGTGTCTTGCTTTACTGCCACAGGCAATGTAATTTTCGGTTGGAAAAGTCCAATCCAGACGTGAATATTGGACATATTTGTAAGGAAAAGAGACCCAGAGCCATGCAGAGCTGGATCAGTATGAACCCCAGCCCACTGCTTTTGGTAGTTTCTTAGTCATTGTTTGTTGTGTTTAAAAAGCTGAATTTGGCATATTAGATTTCACTGCTTAAAGATATTCAGTTCCTTCTAGGATTGGGACTTGGCTTTCCCTAAGCCCTTTGTTTTGGTTTCACATCTATCAATATCTCTTTCTTTCTCCCACTCCCTCTCTCCCTCCCTTCCCCTCTACTCTTCACATCTTGAAGTTGAAGTGTGCACACGCACGCGCGCATACACACACATTGTTTTCAAGTTAGTGTCTCATTTTAGCTCAGTCTGACCTAGAACTCACTCTGTAGCTCCAGGCTTGCCTCAAACTCCTACCTCATCAGCCTCCCAAGTGGTAAGATTAAAGCCTTGCATTGGCATACTTGGCAATTTTATATTATTTTGTAGCCTGACAGAAGCTTTTGTTAGTATAGCTAGCATATGAAGGTTGTATTTTCCTCTGGCCTTCATTTATAAATACAGTAAGAAATCAGGATTTCATTTTCATTGTATTGATCTATTTTATTCTTCAGTACTCATAAAATTATATTTTATGCAATGTGACTGGTATATGTGATGAAATTACAATAATTTTTATATTGGAAAATGATCTTTTTGCAAACAAATTACCTACAAAACAGGGTACAATTACTATCTTTCCTCTCCCTGAAAACCTTCAGGGGCCTATGGAGCTGTTAAGATACAGTTTTCTCACCAGAAAGCATTCAGTTATGTCTTTCACAGTCTTTTTTCCTTAGTTGATTCATAAAAGGAGAACAAGTTGGTGGCTGTGAAGAAATTGAAGTTGTGCTTCAAGAAGTATAACCTGCTTTGGTCCTGACCTTGGTGCGCTTGCTTGCGCGTGTGCTCTGTCTCTTGCTCTCTTTGTTCCTTTACCCAGATGTGGGAGGGTATTTTCACCTTAAAAAATGTATTCACTTCTTTTTCATCTTTATGTGTGAATTTTTTGTTCCTCTGCTGTGTGTTTCCCTTGGTTGATGGCTAAAGGAGCCAGCAGGGCTGAAGACCCTCCGCCTGGTGAGCATGCCCTCCTGGCGCCATGTAAACAGCGAGGAGCAGGAAGAGGAGGATGATGATGATGTAGTAGGTCCTCCTGGGAATGCCAGCATCCCAGCTGGCACTGCTGGCACCACAGGGCCATCAGAGAGGCTAAGGTTCTCTGAGTGTCCAAGTAGCTCAGTCACTAATTGCCTTCTCTCTCCACGTGGGAATACGGGTCCCAAAGAAAGTGGTTAAAACTAATTGTGCCTCTTGCCACTCTTAGATGGTTCTGGAGTGGGAATTATTTTGCTTATCTAAGAAAGATTGGCATAAAAACAGTCATGGTACTTGGAGATGTTAAGTTCCTTTGTGACCTAGAGACCTACGACTTTCTGGTGGCCTTGTTGTATTGACTGAATTCAGATTGGAGAATTGTGCAAAGTTTACCTGACAGCATGACAATTAATTGTTCACAGTTTCACTGTACTGACTAACAGGTACTTTTCAGTACTACTCTAGGGTCTGGGTTTTCACTAAGCACATGCCATTTGTTTTCAAAACAGCTTGTTTGCAAACTCACTGCATGGAGGTCCTCTGGCCTTGGTCAGTAATCCCTTTGTTTGCTGTAGAGAATAGAGATTTAACTTGCATGTTCTTAAAACTATTTAATTTTGGTGGACAGTACATTAAAAAAAAAAAGATTACTGTGTATAAGAGCCTTTTTCGTTGATAAGTCCTAAATTATAGCCCGTATTCTTTCTCTCAAAACAGGGTTTAGGCAATATCCCCAATCCCTGTCCTCTCAAGTCATCTTTTCACCTCATTTATGTCCCATCTCCCATTGCCTTAGAATCTTATTTCAGTGTATGTCATCCTGCAAGTCATATTCATAATTTTTCTGAAAGGACTGAGAAAAGGTTCTTGATTAAAAAGATTTTCTCTAAACCTTTGACTGAAGAAGTTATCCTGTTGCTCAGAGAGGCCTTCACTTCACATCCTTTTAGATTATCCTATGTGGAAAAAGTTGCTTAGAAGTAATGAAGGGTGCCCGTTCTTCTCTCTCCATGTATTGAGATACTTTGGGCCTGTTTTTCCCCCCGAGGTAAGGTCTCACTCTAGCTCAGGTTGACTTGGAAGTCACTATGTATTCTCATGGTGCCCTCGAACTCATGGCAGTCCTCCTATCTCTGCCTCCCGAGTGCTGGGATTAAAGGCATGCATCACCACACCTGACTTGGCCTTTTTTTTTTTTTTTCTCCTGAACCGATGTTTCCTTTATGTAGACACCAATCACAGAACCACCTTATGTTTTTTTCTTGCTTTTAATTAGTACTAATTTCATACTTACAGATGAGTTAGGTATATCTAGTGAGAGTGATACTTCAGTCCCAGTTTTAGTAAAATAAAGCAACATTGCAAAGCAAGGAGAAGAACATGTTGAGGGGCAGATAGCTGTTTTTGCTGTCTCCTCTAGGCAAATGGACTTTATTCACTTTCCAGAAGGAATTGAGCCTTGGGCAAAGTGTGAGAGGCTTCAGATGGAGCTGGCTTCTCTGCCCCAGTTGTGTGACCTTCAGGATTGAGTGGGAGAAAACAACTTTGCTTTGCCCTTTTTTTCCTTCCAGTTAAGGTATTGGCTCTAGCCCAGGCTGACTGGAATTCAAAATGTAGTCTCAGGGTGGCCTTGAACTCATGGCAATCCTCCTACTTTCTTTGAATTGTTGATGTTGAACAACCCTCCAAGATTTTATTTGTTCTAAGTATTTCATCTTGGAATAAACAGTGGCTTTCCTACTATGATACCCATCTTCCTGGGAGATTGGTTATTTCCTGGATATTTTGTCCCCTCCCTTCTTTTTTTCAGTTTTGTTTTGGTTTTTCGAGTTAGGGTCTCACTCTGGCCCAGGCTAACCTGGAATTCACTATGTAGTCTCATGGTGGTCTTGAACTCATGGCCACCCTCCTACCTCAGCCTCCTGAGTGCCTTGACTAAAGGTGTGCACCACCATGCCTGGCTTTGTCTCTCCCCCCCCCCCTTTTTTTTTTTGTTTTGCAAGGTAGGGTCTCACTCTGGTCCAGGCTGACCTGGAATTAACTATGTAGTCTCAGGGTGGCCTCGAACTCTCCGCGATCCTCCTACCTCTGCCTCCTGAGTGCTGGGATTAAAGGCGTGCATCACCACGCCCGGCTCCTTTTTTTTTTTTTTTTGAGAGAGAGACAGATAGAGAATGGGCGCGCCAGGGGCCTCTCAGCAGCTGTGAACGTGCGCCCCCTTGTGGGCAAGTGCGGCATTTCACCCTTGCCTCACTGCATCTGGCTAAACATGGAACCTAGAGAATCAAATAGGCATTCTTTGGCTTGGCAGGCAGGCAGGCAGGCGCCTTAATCACTAAGCCATCTCTCCAGCCCTGTCTTTTTTTTTTTTTTTTTTTTTTTGGTAAGGTAGGGTTTCACTCTAGTTCAGGAGGACCTGGAGTTCACTCTGTTTTCTCAGGGTGGCCTTGAACTCATGGTGATCCTCATACCTCTGCCTCCCGAGTGCTGGGATTAAAGGCATACGCCACCACGCCCGGCTTCCCTGTCTCCTATTTTTGATAACTCCTTATTCTCTATACTTAAAAATTGACTCCCTGCAGTCAAGTTCCTTTGGTCAGGTTTGTAATTAGGTTGGTTGCATCCATTACGGTGCAGTGTTTAGTTAGGACTTTCTGCCTTTTCTCTAGAGTAGCAGCTAGTTGTGCTTTTAGGAGTCATGGAGCTCATAGTCTATGTTCCCATAACCTCACATCCAGAATCAAGCTGTGCTACAAAAGAGTCTTGGAGAAGATACAACACTGATTCAGCATTGGTGCTCTCATAGGTTTGTGTGTTTGTCCAATACAAAGTGGAATGTAAGCTGCTAAGAGCCTGGTAGACATACAGGTCCTGCTTTTAAAAGTGCTTTATTTAATGCTTCCACGCCTGGCTTCTACCATGAGGAATTCTTGTGTGGCCTTTCAGTCCTTGAAGTGAATGAGGAAAGGCTGTGTGTGTGTAAATTGGTATAGCTAAAATCACCATACTTTGTTTTCATCTGCAGCCCCGGGAGAAGGGCAGGATGCGTTTTCACAGGCTGCAGAATGTGCAGATTGCCTTGGACTTTCTAAAGCAGCGACAGGTAAGCCATCTCATGCTTTCTCCGCTCTGCTAGCAATGTTGGCATTGGCTGTTTAGGGATGTGTGCATGCTTTTTGCAACAGTAAGCCCCCAGTAAATTATAAATCTGAATTAGTTCTACCTCTTGATCATAAGCAATTGTCTTATGGTTGGACAAATCCTGCAATCCCTGTGTAGAGCTCATAGCTACTTGGAGAAGGGCAGTACTCAAGAGAAAAGGCAGAACATGGTGGGCCCACACCTTAGGGGAGTATTAAAATGAAGATGAAAAATCAGTGAAGATGAGAAAATGTGTAGTATACCAAAATGCTGCATTGTTACGAGAATGGACAAGGGGAGTTCTCCAGATTGTTAGTGACTGGTGACTAGGAAAACTGAATTCTCAGATTGGAAGGGCAGGTTCGCCCACCTCCATACCCTCACCATGTAGAAGAGAACATCTCTGTAAGTGACAAGTGAGGCTTCTGGGTAAGAGGTCACAAGGATCTTTTAGGAAGAGATTTTAGTTCAGTGGAGACAGAAAGCAAGGACCTGTCCTTCCAATCTGTCACAATTGAACAGGAGCTCTGTGAGGATGATAGAAAAGGCCAACAGTATTGAGGTAGAAGAGTTGTTTGCCCAATACAGTGGTAGTTTGAAAATCACACATCCCAAGAATTCTGCCATTTCCAGCACACTTGGACAGTTGGAGGAGGGCCTGTGTGTCTGCACATGGGTGTGTTTTTTTTTTTTTGGAGGGGGCTTTCAAGGTAGGGTCTCCCTTTACCCCAGGCTGACCTGGAACTCACTATGTAGTCTTAGGGTGGCCTTGAACTCATGGCGATCCTCCTACCTGTGTGCTGTGATTAAAGATGTGTGCCACCTGGCCTGTGAGTTCCTCCTTCCTTCCTTCCTTCCTTCCTTCCTTCCTTCCTTCCTTCCTTCCTTCCTTCCTTCCTTCCTTTCTTCTTTCTTTCTTTTTTTTTTATTTTTTGGTTTTTCAAGGTAGGGTCTCACTGGCTCAGGCTGACCTGGAATTCACTATGTAGTCTCAGGGTGGACTCGAACTCTTGGCGATCCTCCTACGATCCTCTTACCTTTGCCTCCTGAGTGCTGGGATTAAAGGCGTGCACCACCACGCCTGGATTTTTTTTTGTTTTTTTGAAGTAGGGTCTCACTCTAGCCCAGGCTGACCTGGAATTCACTCTGTATTGTTAGGGTGGCCTTGAACTCATGGAGATCCTCCTACCTCTGTCTCCCGAGGGCTGGGATTAAAGATGGGCGCCATCACGCCCACTTTTTTTTTTTTTTTTTGAGGTAGGGTCTAGCTCAGGCTGACCTGGAATTCAGTCTGTATACTCAGGGTGGCCTCAAACTCACAATAATCCTCCTACCTCTGCCTCCCAAGTGCTGGGATTAAAGGCATGCACCACTATGCCCTGCTCAAGTTCGTTCGTTCCCTTCCTTCCTTCCTCCCTTCCTCCCTCCCTCCCTCCCTCCCTCCCTTCCTTCCTCCCTTCCTTCCTCCCTCCCTCTCTCCTCCCTCCCTCCCTCCCTCCCTCCCTCCCTCCCTCCCTCCCTTTCTTTCTTTTTTGATTTTTGTTTATTTTCATTTACTTATTTGAGAGCAACAGATAGAGAGAGAAAGAGGCAGAGAGAGAGAGAGTTGGGCACACCAGGGCCTCCAGCCACTGCAAATCAACTCCAAATGTATGTGCCACCTTGTGCATCTGGCTTATGTGGGTCCTGGGGAATCAAGCCTTGAACTGGCTTCACAGGCAAGTGCTTAACTGCTAAGCTATCTCTTCACCTGACTTGTTTTCTTTTTTGAGGTTAAGAGAGATGACCCTTCTTCCTTTGCATTTTCCTTTCTTTGTCACAGACAGCTCTATCGCCATGTCTCCCATTCCTAAGTTAGCTCCTGAAATCTCATTCTAAGATGGCATGGTGACATACTGCTTTAATCCCAGCACTTGGGAGCCAGAGGTAGGAGGATGGATGTGAGTTTGAGGCCACCCTGAGGCTACATAGTGAATTTCAGGTCAGCCTGGACTAGAGCGAAACCCTACCTCGGAAAAGAAAACAAAACCAACTTACAGTACCACACACTTATAAAATTGCTTTGCTGGTGAGAATGCAAAATGGTATGAGTGCTCTAGAAAGCAATTTGAGTTTGTTCTAAAAGTACATATATGACCCAAAAAATTTCCTAACAATTTGCTCTAGAGAAATGAAAACATATGTTCATACAGCAATCTGTATAAGAATAATGGAGCTTTATTCATAATTGTCAAAAAGTAGGAAAAAATCCACAAGTCTTTCTGTGGGTGGGTAAACATAGCATAATAAATCTGTACAATAGAATACTATTTAGCAAAAGACCAACCCATCCATATAACAACTGGAATGTGAATTTCAAGAACATTATGCTCCCAGCACTCGGGAGGCAGAGGTAGGAGGATCGCCGAGAGTTCGAGGCCACCCTGAGACTACATAGTTAATTCCAGGTCAGCCTGGACCAGAGTGAGACCCTACCTCGAAAAACAAACAAACAAACAAACAAACAAGAACATTATGCTCAGTGGGGGGAAAAACACTGAGTACATATATATGACATTCTGGAAAAGAAAGAGGCTGAGCGGCCAGGAACAGATCAATGGTCATCAGGAGCTCAGAGTGAGGTACAGGGTTCAGTTGTTAGGAAGTGGGCAGCACAAGGACCCCCTTTTTTTTTTTTTTTTTTTTTTTTTGCAAGGTAGGGTCTCACTCTGGTCCAGGCTGACCTGGAATTAACTATGTAGTCTCAGGGTGGCCTCGAACTCTCAGTGATCCTCCTACCTCTGCCTCCCAAGTGCTGGGATTAAAGGCGTACGCCACCACGCCCGGCTCAAGGACCTTTTTTTGAGACAGTGGAGCTGTCTTATGGGATAATTACATGAATCTATACATGCATTAAAATTCATAGACTCTTCAACCAAAAAAAATAATTTTACTGTATGTTAATAATGAAAATATGTAAAAATTAAATCAGATCTGAGACTGCTTGCCTTTCTTTTTCAGGTGAAGCTAGTGAATATTCGCAATGATGACATCACAGATGGCAACCCCAAGCTCACCCTGGGCCTGATCTGGACCATTATTTTGCACTTTCAGGTAGGGTCTGTGAAATTTGAGCTTCTTATTGCTCGGTTTAGACATACCCTAAAAGGTTGTTCTCCTTTCTCCAGGCAGAATTTGAGTGTTCCGTATTTGGCAGTGAACAATGATGGGTAGCAGTTGGAAAGGAGATTGGCCTAGAGATAAGATGTTGTACCCTAAACCCAAACCTTACTAGTTATTGACATTATGAAAATGGAGTGAGTTTTTAACTGTTAGTGGTTTGGCCTAATCAGCAGTCTTTCGGTTCAGCAAAGCCCAAACTGGGAGATGATGGGTTTGAAGCTTTGTAGGAGTGCATGAAGATTCATAATCCTGCTTTGATGGAGTCTCTCCCTCACCTCTGATGATCTTTAACTATTTAGTTTTTAAAATTTATTTTATTTATGAGAGAAAGAGAGAGAGGGAAGCAGATAGAATGGGCACACCAGGGCCTTTAACTGCTGCAAAGGAACTCCAGACACATGTGCCATCTGGCTTTCGTGGGTCCTGGGGAATCGAACCTGTAGCCTTTGGCTTTTTAGGCAAGTGCCTTAACTGCTAAGCCATTTCTACAACCCTCTGGTGATCGTTAGACAAAACTGTTCAGCACCTTAGTTTGTGTATGTACTGAGAAGCACTGCCTGCAGCAGCCATGGTCTCAGTAAACACAGGCATCTTTTCTTTTTTAAAATTATTTATTTATTTATTTATTTATTTATTTATTTATTTATTTAGGTTTTTTGTTCCAGGCCAGGCTGACCTGGAATTCACTATGTAGTCTCAGGTTGGGCTCAAACTCACAACGATCCTCCTACTTCTGCTTCCTAAGTGCTGGGACTAAAGGTACACACCATCTTGCCCTGCAAGGATTTTTTTTTAAAGTCACTTGGAGCTCAGCCAAAGCTATTTCTCAAACAGTTCCCCATTATCCAAATACTGTAAGCAGGCTGATGGACTGAGGGAGGTGGGGAAAGAAAGCTGGTATACTCCTGGAGCTGACTACAGGGGTGAGGCCAATGCGACAACCTTCCTAGAGTTTGCGCCACCTTCTGGTTGAAGTTAGAATGTATCAGTTCCTGAGTCAGAAAACTCTTGTAATCAATGTTTGATTTCTGGAACTCTGTTTTACAGCCTAAGGTGGCACTGGATAGGGTTAAGAATGTGTGGAGGTAATGTATATTTTTGGGGCATTCTAGGGTGTCTTCAGGCAAGGTTTTAAGTATAGAGATAACCAGGCATATGAACTTGGTAAGTAAGTGTCCTTTGGCAGGGTGAGAACAAGAATGTTGTTGGGCCTTCAAGTAGGACTAGAATTATCCCTTTGGAAATTTTTGAACAGAGAACTTTTTTTTTTTTTTAAGAAAATGCTTTTTTTGTTGTTGTTTGGTTTTTGGCCACAAACTGCCCTTATTGTGAGCATCCAGTACTACTTTCACAGGCATGAGGTAATGTCCATTGCTTGTGTTCACTCTGACAACTAAATCTCTTTAAAATGGGTAGCTTTAGGGCCACAGAAGGAAAACTGAATTGGTTGTAATTACTATGGTAGTAGAGACAGGCATAATGGATTGGCTTCTTTCTGGAGCAGCTCCATCAAGGAAATAGTTTTCTGAAGGCCAGGCGTGGTGGCGCACGCCTTTAATCCCAGCACTTGGGAGGCAGAGGTGGGAGGATCACTGTGAGTTCGAGGCCACCCTGAGACTACATAGTGAATTCCAGGTCAGCCTGAGCTAGAGTGAAACCCTACTTCCAAAAACCAACAAGGAAAAAAAAAAGGTTTCTAGCCAGATGTGGTGACATACACCTTTAATCCCAGACTTGGGAGGCAGAGGTAAGAGAATCACTGTGAGTTTGAGGCCACCCTGAGGCTACATAGTGAATTCCAGGTTAGCCTGGACTAGAGCGAGACCCTATCTTGAAAAACCAAAATAAAAGAAAGAAAGAAAGAAAGAAAGAAAGAAAGAAAGAAAGAAAGAAAGAAAAAAGAAAAGAAAAGAAAAGAAAATAGTTTATAATTTTCTGGCTGGGCTTACTGACATGTATCTTTAATCTCAGCATTTGGGAGGCAGAGGTAGGAGGGTCGCCATGAGTTCCAGGCCACCCTGAGACTATGTAGTGAATTCCAAGTCAGCCTGGAGAGTGAGACCCTACCTTGGACACCCCCACCCCCCCCCAAAAAAAAACAAGAAAAATATTTTTTTCTGTTTAGAAATTTATTTATGGGGCTGGAAGTGTGACTCGAGGGTAGAGTGCTTGCCTAGCATGCAGAGACCTTGGGATCACTGCACAATCCAGGATATACTTAATATTTTAGATTCAGGTGTAGTTTTCATAGCTACTGGTGGTCATCACTAAAGGTATTTTTTTTTTTTTTTTTGAGGTAGGGTCTCACTCTAGCCCAAGCTGACCTGGAATTTACTTTGTAGTCTCAGGGTGGCCTTGAACTCATGGCGATCCTTCTACCTCTGCCTCCTGAGTCCTGGGATTAAATGTGTGCACCACCATGCTGGGCAGTCACTAGTTTTTTATTGCTGAATAGTATTCTGTCATATGGCCATACTATACATTTTGTTTTTTTCAGGAGTTGATGGACATTTGAGTTTTCTTTTCCTTAGGGTGGGCTATGATAATCTTAATATTTTTATAATAATCTACATGGTTCTATGCTTTCATTTTTCTATTTTTATCTTTGTTTGTATATGTGTATGTATTAGTGCAGGTATGTTTGTGCCATGGCACATGTGTGGAGTTCAGTGAATAACTTCATGGGGGGGTGGTCCTCACCCTTCCACCTCATTTTAGGTAGAGTTTCTTTCTGGATTGCATTCTGTTAGTTGCTGTGCGCTCTGTGAGTTGTAGGAAATTCTCCTCTCTTTGTCTCCTTTCTCTATATTGGGACCAATTCCAGAGCTTTGTATGTGAGACACAGTGCACCTTAATTTTGACTGTGATAATGAAAAGGTGGCCTGGTTTTTCATCTTAAGCAATTTATACAGAATGTAATGTGAATGGTACCTCTTGCAGCAGTGCCCACAGCTATTGTTTGCATTGTATTATTTAATTGTATAAATAAATAAAGAGCTCATTGCTGTAGAGAGAATCTGTATATGTGTTCTCCTCCATGAGTGCAAGAGGGATTATAGATAGATACTGAGCCTGGAATTGGTAGGTTGTACCTACTTATAGTTTGTCTGTAAGTTGCTCTCAGAAGTACTATATGACTTACAATATTCTGTTAAGATATTATTATTTGGCATATTTCACATTTGTTTGCCATTTCATCCCTTGTACTAGGAGTAAGCCTAACAATACCTTTGCTTGGGATAGAATAGCTACTCAACAAGTATTTCTTAGGTGGACGGATGATTTCTTGAAGCTGAGGTACGTGTCCAGACAAATAGGCTAGATCTATTTTCTTATTTGCATTGCAGATGAAAAAATGGAAACACAGAAACCAATTGGCCTCTTTGGGTTATACATCCTGATAGTAATAATAGAATTCCTGTCTCTTGGTTTTGATCAAGCCCATTTTAAGTTGTATATTGGAATTCATAGTTTTTTTTTTTTTTTTTTTTTTTTTTTTGAGGTAGGGTCTACTCTAGTCCAGGCTGACCTGGAATTCACTCTGTAGTCTCAGGGTGGCCTTGAACTCATGGCGATCCTCCTACCTCTGCCTCCTGAGTGGTGGGATTAAAGGCATGTGCCACCACGCCCAGCCTGGAATTCATAGGTTTTATATCTTCCCTCCCAATTCCTCAACAGGGTTTCATGTCACCTAGCCTGTTAGTGACCTCTTGATCCTCTTGTGTCTACCTCCCAAGTTCTGTGATTATCACCATACCTGGCAGGATATATAGTCTTTCTGTTACCAGGTCTTTATAGTAAGACTATAAAGTTGGAAAATGCATTTTCCAACTCTTACATGTTTATTAAATAGTAGTGAATGTATAGCATTCTGTAGTTGTCTATATAGTAGAAGTTGTGGGCAGTAAATGGTTAAGTGGAAAAAGCCAAAAGAGAAGACTTGAAGAGTCAGTAGATTCCAAAAGTCTATACTCCTAGAAGGCAGCAGATCATGTGTTCATAAGCTACACAAGAAAAAGGTTCAAGGGAAAGAAAGTTCTGGGAGTAGAGGTAACTTAGTAAAATAGCCCCTAAGAAGGAAAAATAAGCACCAAAAACTTTGGACCTTAGAACATATCTACTTTCTTTAGAGTCCAGATTTAAAAAAAATAGTAATTTATTTATTTATCTGAGAGAGTAGAAGAGGCAGATATATATAGACAATGGGCATACCAGTGCCTCCAGCCACTGCAAATGAACTCTAGACACATGTGCCAGTTTGTGCATCTGGCTGTATGTGGGTTCTGGGGAATTGAACTTGGGTCGTTAGTCTTTGCAGACAAGCCACTTAATCGCTGAGCCATTTCTCTAGTCCTTAAAAAAAATTTTTTTTAAAAATTATTTCAAGGTAGGGTCTTGCTGTAGCCAAGGCTGACCTGGAATTCACTATGTAGTCTCAGGCTGGCCTCAAACTCATGGCAATCCTACCTCTGCCTCCTGAGTGCTGGGATTAAAGGTATGTACCACCATGCCCAGCCCTTTAAAATTTTTTTTGTTGTTGTTTTCAAGGTAGGGTCTCACTCAAGCCCACGCTGACCTGGAATTCACCATGTAGTCTCAGAGTGGCCTCGAGCTCACAGCAATCCTCCTACCCTCTGCCTCCTGAGTGCTGGGATTAAAGATGTGCACTACAATGCCCGGCTTTCTTAAAAAAAAAAATTTTTTTTTAATTTTTTTTTTTTTTTTTTGGTTTTTCGAGGTAGGGTTTCACTCTGGTCCAGGCTAAAAAATTTTTGAAGCCAAGGTCTTATTTGGTGTAGTCTAGCCTCGACTTCACTATGTAGCCGAAGCTGACTTTGAATTACTGATTCTTCTGCCTCAAGGGTTGTTGCATGGCTCAGATCTTTTAAAATGTATATTAGGATCCCTGTGGGAGCCAGGGATGACTCATAACTTTATTTATTTTTTTGGAGAGAGTCAGAGAGAGAGAGAGAGAATGGGTGCGCCAGCAGTCTCTCAGCCACTGTGAACGAACTCCAGACACATGCGCCCCCTTGTGGGAAAGTGCAGCATTGCACCTTTGCATCACTTTGTGTCTGGCTAAACTTGGGACCTGGAGAATTAAACGGGGTGCCTTAACTGCTAAACTATCCTCCAGCCCAGCTCATAACTTTTAGATCCAAAAATAAATGAAGAGCCGGGCGTGGTGGCGCACGCCTTTAATCCCAGCACTTGGGAGGCAGAGGTAGGAGGATCGCCGAGAGTTCAAGGCCACCCTGAGACTACATAGTTAATTCCAGGTCAGCCTGGACCAGAGTGAGACCCTACCTCGCAAAACCAAAAAAAAATAAAATAAAATAAATGAAGAAAAGGATTTCCTATAGATTAGGTCCTGAGCCCAGTGCTTTACAGACACTGTATCATTAGCCCTGTCTACAACCTCATTAAGCAGGTAGGTGGTAGTGTACATTTTGTAGGTAAAGAAACTAACCTAGTAAATTAGTTAAGCTACTTTACTTATATATTAGTCTAGTTGGGAATTCGAATCTAGTTCCATCTTACTGAAAACTCTGTTCCTGTCCTTGACTAGTTTGGCCTACATGTTTGACAAATGCAGTTTTAAAAAACAAGCTCTCAGAAGCAAATGTGCTAGGTTCTGTAAGACTTGTTAGAGAGACCCTACAGCAGTAATGTCATATTATTAAGCAACTGTCTCGTGCCTGAGTTGATCAATTTCAGGAATTTGATTTTCTTTTATTTCATTAATGAAAGTCAAACTCAGACTGCAGGTATTTGCAGCTTAAGAGTTCCCTGGTTCTTGTTGTCTGCATTGGAGGAATAAAGGCCTGGTGACTATGCAGAGAACTTAATGTTGTAAAGTCATGGTTTTTGCTGATTAAATGATTTACTATATGAGCTTCTCTTCCTTCTTTTCTTGTGTTTCTTGCTTTGTTTTAGGATGTCCATAAGATGGCGCTGCAGCTTTGCAGTCAGCTTTAAGGAACACATACCATCTCTGCAAGGCTTGGGGGAGAAACAGTAGCAAATGGGCAGCCTCAGAAGGGGCTATATAGGAGCTGCTACATAAGAGGGCACGTAGCGTTTCTTGTTGTTTTCCTTCTATGAGGGCACATGTTAGGTCTCCAGGAAAGGTGAGGGGGCAGGGGTTGTGCTAGAACAAGTCTTCTGGGTTCACAGAGAACTAAGCCTACTATTTCCCTCTGTTAAATGGTCTGATCTTTGTGGTATAGAATACCAGCTGCAGCCAGGCAAGGGTAACATAGCAAATCAGTCTCTCTCTCTCTCTCTCTCTCTCTCTCTCTCTCTCTCACACACACACCCCGATCTTGAGCACTTACCTAGCTTGCCCAAGGCCCTAATTTTTGATCACAGCACTATGGGAGCAGGGCTGTGCTAAGGAGGATAAAGAACTGCAACAGAGAAGAAACATGCATGCCTCTTTTCTTCTACTCCATTCAGGTGGAGGAAGCTATTCATATCATAAGCTGTGGTTTTGGAGTTCACCTTTTAAAATCTGATTCAAACTTCCTGCCTAGTTGACAGTAACAATATTCTCTTTGTTAGTCAGTATGATCTGGTTGCCACTTCAGAACCATGGGGGAATCTTCCTGCTTTCCTTAACTGAGGTGCATTTCTATCCCTGTAGTAGTAAAAAGTAGTACAACTCATGGGGCTGAAATGAGAAGTCTTTTCTTCCTTTTGGATTTGGGAGACAGTGTCTCACTCTGACTCTGGCTAGCCTGGTACTCGCCATACAGCCTAGACTGGCCTCAAGCTTGTGACCATCCTCCTGCCTCAACTTCCTCCCCCCACCCCCTTTTTTTGGCTTTTCCAAGGTAGGGTCTTGCTCTAGCCCAGGCTGACCTGGAATCCGCTATGTAGTCTCAGGGTTGCTTTGAACTCATGGCGATCCTCCTACCTCTGCCTTCATGCTGGGATTAAAGGTGTGGGCCACCACAGCCAGCTGCCCATACATTCTGAGTGCTGGGATTACAGGCATGAACTATGATGCCTGATTGAAATGAAAAGTCTTCAACAGAAGATTGTTTGGCATTGCCACTTTTAGCCATATAACCTTGAACAAGTTCATCAACTTCCTTTTTTTTAAAAATATATTTTTAAAATTTATTTGCGAGACAGAGAGAGAATAGGTGCACCAGGGCCTTCAGTAACTGCAAATGAAATCGAGACGTATGCACCCCTTTGTGTGCATATACGACATTGTGCACTTGAGTCACTGTGCATCTGGCTAACGTGGGACCTAGAGATTTGAACATAAGTTCTTAGGCTTCACTGGCAGGCACCTAACTGCTAAGCCATTTCTCCAGCCCTCATCAACTTTCTCTCTCTGTGCTTTTTTTTTTTTTTTTTTTTTCTGTTTGTTTGTTTTTTTGTTTTTCAAGGTAGGGTCTCACTCTAGCCCAGGCTGACCTGGAATTAACTATGTAGTCTCAGGGTGGCCTCAAACTCATGGTGATCCTCCTACCTCTGCCTCCCGAGTGCTGGGATTAAAGGCATGTACCACCATCCCTGGCTTTCATCAACTTTCTTAAAACTCAGTTTCTTTACCTGAAAAATGAGAGTTTTGGTATTACCTTTTTGCTGTGAGAATTAGACAATGTAATACATGTATGTGGCTTCACACCATGTTTGGTACATAACATGTATGCAACGTAAATGTTAGCTACTTTTGGCACAGGTAGTATCAATGATTACTCCTGAGCATTTATGCCAGACATTGTCAGTGGAGAGCCTCCATCTCTGTTGTATTGAGAATTTATCTTTCCCATCGAGCTTCACATACTGTATTCAAAATTGATTTCCAGTCTTTTCTCTGTTTCATATTGGCCAGCAGAATTATTTCTTTTTGGGCAAGAGAGGAACGGGATCAAATAAATGCTCATGAGGTTAGATCTTCCAAGCTTCTGTTTATTTATTTTTTTTTTTTGAGGTAGGGTCTCACTTTAGCCCAGGCTGACCTGGAATTCACTATGTAGTCTCAGGGTAGCCTCAAACTCAAGGTGATCCTCCTACCCCTGCCTCCCAAGTGCTGGGATTAAAGGCATGCGTCACCACTCCCAGTTTTTTTGTTATTTTCTTAATGTGAGTAGATTCTGATCTCTCTTTAAGTTTGAATTTGATAAAAATGATTGTACTCTGACCAGAAAAATAGTGAGACTCCTTCATATTCTCTCTCGCTCTCTCTGTATGTGTGTATCCCTCTCTACTTGCAAATAAATAAATAAAAATTTTAAAATGAGGTTTGTAGCTGAGTGTAGTGGCGCATATCTTTAATCCCAGCACTTGGGAGGCAAACGGAGGAGGATTGCCATGAGTTCTAGGCCACCCTGAGACTACATAGTGAATTCCAGGTCAGTCTGAGCTAGAGTGAAACCCTACCTCAAAAAAGAAAAAAAAAAAAGGAAAAAAAAGAGAGAGAGAAAGATATTTGTATCTTGCTATTTTTCCTTATAGACATTTTGATACAATTAAACTGTATTTCATTTTCATTTTGTAGTTTGGGAACCATCATTGCATCTTCTCTAGCCCTCTGTTTGGTCCTTCTCTTCCCTCGCTGCTTGTTAGTAGCTGAAATGGTTTGCTTTTCAAACCCTCTTTGATATTATTCTCCTCCTCCACCACCTCTCTTCTTTCTCCTCCCCTTTCCATTTACTCTTCCCTAATTCCCCCTCCCTGGTTCTCGCTCCTTTTTGCGTTCTGTTTGTGTTACTGAGGGCAGTGCTCCAATTACCTCATATTTGGAGAGAGGAAGCTGCAGCCAATCCGGTTTCTGTCTGCTTTTAGGTCAAGTGATTTCTGAACTGCAGTGAGATGCTTTGAAATTTGTCTTGTTGCAGCTCTGAGACTGTAAGATGGCTGTCTGAATCGGCAGCGGCTGGAAGAGACAGAGAGAGGCGGGGAGGGAGGGAGAAAGAATTGGAGGGATTGCTGGCATAGTGTATATTTTTAAATGTGTATCGAATCCAATGAAGCCGAGGTTGGGATTTCTCTGGGATTCCAGAACTGGTATAGCTGCGTTTTTGCTGAGATTAGGAGAGGAAAGAAATGGGAAATTCACTGGGCTGTGTTAAGGAGCAGAAAGAGTCAATAGCTGTTCCTGAGAAGGCTCCCATATCTCCTCCTAAGAAAAGGGTTCGGTTCAAAAGGAAGTGGAGGGGGAAGAAAATCTCTACCCCAGAGGCATCTCTGGAAGAACCTTTGGAAGGAGCTGGAGTCATTGAAGAGACTGAAACCTCAAGGAAGTTACCAGTGAGTCTCCCAGAGGAGCACAGCCTGGGAGGGGCAGAGCATCCCCCCTCAGACATTGTGCTGCCTAAGGACTCGAGCCCCAGGTTAGGGGTGGGCCATCAGGGAATGATCGTACAGGTGAAGGAGAGATTCCAAGCGGAGATCCAGACTGCTCACCTTTTGTTGGAGAATGAGTCATCAGTTGCTGGAGGGGCCTGGGATTCCCTGGAAGAGGGGATGACTGTTATTGCTCACCTGCTTGATAATCCAGCAGAAAGGAATTGTGAGAAGTCAGTGAGCCAGTTGGTGGAATTTCCAAGGACATCATCCTGCAGCAGTAGGGCTGTGCTACTGCCGTTGCAAGGAGAGACTGCAGTGGAGCGAGCAGGCACTCAGCTTGGATTTGGGAGCAGCACTTTGTCTGGGACAGACTATCCCTTAAACACAAGAAAGCAAGACCAACTTTCAGAGCGCAGGAGTGTAGGGGGAGGAACCAAGAATGTTTGCAGTGCTCCTCCAATAGATTCTTGGATTGCCAAATGTTCTGTTGCTTCATCACTTCCAGAAAAATCAGGAGGCCTTAGGCATACAAAGCCTGCCCACACAGGTCAAGTGCCCCCCAAGGGCACTAGATTGCCTGTTTGTCATAGTGATTTATCTGTCAGTGGCATTACCGCGAGTGTTTTGCCTTCCTCCTCTGGCTATGGCAGCAATGGGCTGCATTTACGTGGGATTCCAACTGAAGACACAGAACCTGAAAAGGGCTCCACACCCTTCTCAGAAGAGGATGAAACCCTGTCTATGGAGGCAAGCCATCTCCTGTCAAGGGGTCTGGAGGAGGTGGGAGGGATGTGTGGAATAATCAAACTGTTCTTTGGATTCTTAGAGTACCGTGGGCCGCAAGAATGTGGGTGCTTTTCAAATTTAACCCTGCATGGGGTCTGTGAGTTAGTGATTGCTGTAGCTTGGCAAGCATAATCTATTTCAAGTCTGTCCCTTGCTGCTTGAAACCAAGTCTTGTTGGCTCTGGGGAATCCCAGGTTCTGGGTAGCCAAGCAGCATAATTGTTCCAGCTATATGGTATGGTTAATTCTCAAGGTGTAGTGCTAGATAGTCCTGACTGTCAGGCAGGACTGTTTACATGCTTATCTGTTTCAAGAAGTTGTGGTGTAGCACAAGGGGCAAGGAGAAATCTGAGTTTCTGAAGTGAATGAGAAAGTGAGAGTTGTTGAAGTGAGGCAGCTGTGTTCAGTGTGCTCTTCCCTTTGGAGAGTGATATTCTTACTATAGCTGATGTAATCCCTTCTCTGTGGGGATACATGTCTTCAATGGTGTGTGGCAGGACTGGGCTGTAATCCTTTGATTCCCAATTCTGGATTGGATGGAAGGAAGGAGGGATAAAGAGTCCTAAAGCTAGATTAGGGCAGTTTCAAGACTAGAAAATTTGTTTGATGTTTGAACTTGTTTAGTGCTTTTAACATGTTGTTGGTGAGGAGGTGGTGATGGAAGAACCTATGACTGTTTTCAGGGCCCAAGACTGAAGCAGCAGAAGAAATAAACTTCGGGTTTTCAAAGCAGCAAGAGGTGGAAGGTGTCATACTTTCCTCAGCTAGGCTATGGCAGCTGATACAATATAGCTGCCTTCATGTATGAGCAGCATGGACGTGGCCCACCTGTTTGATACCAAGTGTGAGGCTGGTATGTGCTTAGAATTTCCTCCTGGAGATATATGCTCTCAGTACCAATACCATCTGTTATTAGTTTGGAGACTCCCACAGTTGGCAAACAGTAACCATTAAAAAATACCCATTATAAGAGGCTGTGTGGACCTCATAAATGGGAGAGAAGTACAGGTGCAAAGTGTTACAGTAGGAAGGAAGGCAGTGAAACAATAATAATGATATAAGAGTTTAGGTTGTATTGCCTTTGAGGGAATAACAGTCAAATTTTATTTTTTAGTTTTTGGCTTTTCAATGTAGGATCTTGCTCTAGTCCAGGCTGACCTGGAATTCACTATGTAGTCTTAGACTGGCCTCAAACTCATAGCAATCCTCCTACCTCTGCCTCCTCACCATCACGCCCACCAAAGTTTAGTTTTTTAAAGTTCTTTTATTAGCATATATTAATTATACATAGTAATGTGTTTCATTATATTTTCATCCATGTATATAATATATTTTGCTCATATTCACCCATCCATTCCTCTCCCACTCCCACTGATACTCTTCCTCTTCACAGCTAGTCCCTCTTCTATTTTCATGTCATTTTGGGGGAGTGCTGCAGTCAGGTTCACATTGTTGGCAAAAGTCACCTAATCAAGAGCAGCTTTGGGGAAAAAAGGGTTTATTTTGGCTTATAGATTCAAGGGGACACTCCATGATGGCACGGAAAACGATGGCATGAGTTGAGGATGGACATCACCTCCTGGCCAACCTAAGGTGGGCAATAGCAACAGGAGACTGTGCCAAATACTGGCAAGGAGAAACTGGCTATAACACCCATAAGCCCACCCCTAACAATACACTGCTTCCAGGAGGCTCTAATTCCCAAATCTTTATCAACTGGGAACCTAGGATTCAGAACACCTAAGTTTATGGGGGACACCTGAATCCTGAATCAAACCACCACAGGGAGTGACCCAATGAGTTTAATTAGAATGGCTTACCGGAGCACGGGCAATTTACCAGTGGTAACACCAATGAAGAAAATACCTTTCCTGCTGGGCATAGTGGCACATGCCTATAGTTCCAGCACTTGGGAGGCAGAGATAGGAGCATTGCAAAGTGGATTTCAGGTTAGCCTGGGCTAAAGTAAGACCCTGCCTTGGGAGATGAAAGAAGAAAGGGAGTGAGGGAGAAAGGAAGGAATGTTTCTCCCATCCTTAGCAACCATTAGTTGCCTACAGATCTTCAAAAGGGCGCGTAGGAGCACCCCCTTTCCATGATGGAATGGAATAAATCTTGTCTAGTTCTTTTTATTTTATTATTTTTTGTTGTTGTTTTTATTTGTTTGAGAGAGAAAGGCAGAGAGGGAGAAAGAGAAGGGGTGTGCCAGGGCCTCCAGCTGCTGCAAATGAACTCCAGATACATGCACCACTTTGCACATCTGGATTATGTGGGTCTTGAGGAGTTGAGCCTCTCTTGGGTCCTTTGACTTTGCAGGTAGTGCCTTAACCACTAAACCATCTCTCAGAACCTTGTGTAGTTTTTTTTTTTTTTTTTTTTTTCTCGAGGTAAGGTTTCACTGTAGCTCCGGCTGAGCTGGAATTCACTATGTAGTCTCAGGGTGGCCTTGAACTTCTGGTGACCCTCCTACTTCTGCCTCCCAAGTGTCTGGATTAAAGGCGTGTGTCACCACGCCCAGCTCACCCGGCCCTTGTGTAGTTTTGTTCAGGTAATCACAGCTGCTGAGAGTTCAAGAGTCCAATTGTGCCATGTCATGCTCAGAAGACTCTACCCCTTCCTGTAGGTCTTCTCTTCTTCCCACCTTTTCTTCTTCTGTGATGTTCCCTGAGCCTGGGGCAGGAGGTAATACAGATATCCTATTTAGGGCTGAGCACTCCACAATCACTTATTCTCAATGCTTTGACCAGTTATGAGTGTCTATAGTAACCACCACTCATTGCAAAAAGAAGCTTCTTTGATTAAAGTTGACAGCAGCATTAACCTATTAGCATAAATACTTAGAAGGCAATTTTTTTTTTTTTTTTTTTTTTGCTTTTGCGAGGTAGGGTTGCACTGTAGTTCAGGCTGACCTGGAGTTCACTCTGTATTCTCAGGGTGGCCTCGAACTCACGACGATAATCCTACCTCTGCCTCCCCAGTGCTGGGATTAAAGGCGTGTGCCACCATGCCCGGCAGAAGGCAAATTTTTAAAAAAATATTTTATTTATTTATTTGAGAGAAAAAGGCACAGAGAGAGAGAGAAAATGGGCGCACCAGCGCCTCCAGCTACTGCAAACGAATTCCAGATGCATGCACCCCCTTGTGCATATGGTTTACATGGGTCCTCGGAGAATCAAACCGGGATCCTTTGGCTTTACAGACCTTAACCACTAAGCTATTTCTCCAGCCCCAGAAGGCAATTTTTGTTGTTGATGTTTTCAAGGTACAGTCTCACTCTAGCCAAGGCTGACCTGGAATTCACTCTGTAGTCCCAGGCTGGCCTCAAACTCACAGGGATCCTACTACATCTGCATCACAATTGCTGGGATTAAAGGTATGCACCATCACACCTAGCTCTTAGGAGGCAATTTGATAGACAACATGTCTATTTATTAAAACAGCAGCAGTAGCTTTCCTGCTAGGTCTTATGGCCTCCCCTGCTACAGACTTTTGAAACCAGGCTTATAATAGCAGGTGTGAATCCTTCCTTTGGATGGGCCTTCAAGCTCAGAGAGCAGCTGCTTACCCCATAAACTAGTCGTGCACTGTTGCACCACTGGATACAGCTTGCCTTATTAGTAATAGCATAGCAAACTTTTTTCTTTTTTTCTGGTTGTCCCAGATAGGGTCTCACTCTAGCCCAGGCTGACCTGGAATTCGCTATGTAGTTTCAGGTAGCCTCGAATTCACAATGATCCTCCTACCTCTGCCTCCTGAGTGTTGGAATTAAAGGTGTGTGCCACCATACTTAGCCCAAACTTTTTTTTTTTCCGAGTTAGGGTCTCGCTCTCACAGGCTGACCTGGAATTCACTCTGTATTCTCAGGGTGGCCTCGAACTCATGGCAATTCTCCTTACCTCTGCCTCCTGAGTGCTGGGATTAAAGGTGTGCGCCACCACACCCGGCCCACAAACATTTTTTTAAATGGAGTAGATGTTGAGTAATTGGAGTAAAGCCTACTACTAATGTGGTTTCTGTTTTTAATTTATTTTTAAAAATATTTTTATGTATTTACAAGGGGGGGGGAGAGAAGAGAAGAGGAGATAGAATTGGCATGCCAGGGCCTCCAGCTGTTGCAAACAAACTCCAAATGCTTGTACTACTTTGTGCATCTGGCTTTATTTGGGTACTGGAAAATCAAATCCAGGTTGTTAGGCTTTGCAGGCACATTAGCCACTGAGGCAACTCTCTAGCCCTTATCTATCTATCTATCTATCTATCTATCTATCTATCTATCTATCTATCTATCTATCTATCTATTTATTTATTTGCTCTCATGTGTGTGTGTACGCACACACCCCTGAGTCTCTTGCCCTGCAATAGAATGCCTGTCCAGCTTAATATAGGTGGTTGAAGAATTGAACCTGAGCCAGCAAGCTTTGTAAGAAAATGCCTTTACCTGCTGAGCCATCTCCACAGGACTAATATCTCTCTTTCACTTCTTTTTATTTTTATTTTTTGGCTTTTTGAGGCAGTATCTCACTCTGCCACAGGCTGGCCTTGAACTCAGTGATCCTTCTTTCTACCTCAGCCTCCTAAGTGCTGGGATGAAGGTGTGTGTGCCACCATGTCCAGCCTGGTTGGTCTCTCTCTCTCTCTCTCTCTCCTTGTTTTTCGAGTTAGGGTTTCACTCTAGCCGAGGCTGACATGGAATTAATTCACTATGTAGTCCCAGGGTGGTCTCGAACTCACAGCAATCCTCCTACCTCTGCCTCCCGAGGGCTGGGATTAAAGGCATGTGCCATCATGCCCAGCTTATGGCCTCTCTCTACTGGGCTGGAGAGATGGTTTAGTGGTTAAGGTGCTTGCCTGAGAAACCTAAGGATCCAGATTGGATTTCTGAGGACCCATGTAAGTTAAATGCACAAGATGGCACATGCATATGGCATTTGCTTGCAGTGGCTAGAGGTCCTGGTATGCCTATTCTCTCCCTCCCTCTCTAATAGGAAAATAAAATAAAATTTTGGGGGCTGGAGAGATGGCTAAGAGGTTAAGGTGTTTGCTATTATGCTAGCATGTGGCATGTGCCTTTAATCCCAACACTTGGGAGGCAGAGGTAGGAGGATCATTGTAAATTCTAGGCCAGCCTGGGCTAGAGTGATACTCTACCTTGAAAAAACTAAAAAGAAAAAAACAATTATGGGGCTGGGAAGATGGTTCACTGGTTAAATATGCTTGCTTACAAAGCCTGCCAGCCTAGGTTCAACTCCCCAGTACCCCCATAAAGCCATATACACAAAGTGACACATGTGTCTGGAGTGTGTTTGTAGTGGCAAGAGGCCCCGACACACCCATACTCATTCTCCCCCACTTGCAAAGAAATAAATACAAAAATTTTAAAAATTTTGTGCCACTGTAAGTGAATGCGAGACACTTGCTCCACATTTTGCATCCACGTCTGTGGGTGGCTTGGAAATTGAACCATGGGCCAGCAGGCTTTGTAGTCTTAGAATGGCTTCGAATTCATGGCAATCCTCCTACCTCTGCCTTCCAAGTGCTGAGATTAAGGGCGTGTGCCACCATACCTGGCTCCCAAGTATGAGATTTTGGGATGACAATCTGAAAGGATGAAATGGAAAACTTTAGAACTCCTGGTAAAAATCAGCCTTAGATAATGAACCATACATAGGATGCTATATACTCTTTTTATTTTAATTTTTAAAAATATTTTATTTGTTTTTGTATTTATTTATTTGCAAGTAAAAGAGGCAGAGAGAGAGAGAGAGAGAGAGCAAGAGGAAGGAAGGGCATGCCAGGGCATCCAGCTACTTGCAAAGGAACTCCAGACATATGGGTCACCTTGCACATCTGGCTTATGTGTGTCCTGGGGAATCGAACTTAGGTCCCTTGGTTTCACAGGCAAGCATCTTAACCACTAAGCCATCTCTCCAGCCCTGCTGTAGCTCTTTTATCTCTACACTTACAGGGAAGATTGTATGCAACTTTGGGAGTAGTCTTTAAAGATTGGTAGTAGAAGCTGGGCATGGTGGTGCACGCCTTTAATCCCAGCACTTGGGAGGCAGATGTAGGAGGATTGCCGTGAGTTCGAGGCCAACCTGAGACTACATAGTGAGTTCTATGTCAGCCTGGGTGAGAGTGAGATTCTACCTTGAAAAACAAAAAACAAAAAGAAAACAAAACAAAAAAGGTTGGTGGTAGAATCCGTTGGGCCATGATCAGTAGCTTGGCAGTATTAACAGTGGTGTGTTGTAGTCGGCTTCACATTGCTGGGATGAACTTCCAAACAGACACAATTTATGGGAGGAATGGGGTTTGTTTCAGACTTACAGATCCAAGGGAAATTTCATAATGGTGGAAGAGACTGGCCTCTTTTCACAGATCTAAGCAGAGAGAAACTACCATCAACCAGAACACACCAAAAGCAAGGATGAAACCTGCAGGAAACCAGGCAGAGCTCAGGCTTCTCTGCATACCTTTGGCCTAGAATTCCAATCCCCAGTTAACACACCTTAGGGCAGGACTCCAGGATCTGCTCACAGTGAAGCCTCTTCAGCCAGGAGGCTGGAAATCCAAGTTAAAAGCTTTAATAAAACACCTGAGTCTAGAACTGGAGAGATGGCTTAGCAGTTATGGTGCTTGCCTGTGAAGCCTAAGGACCCAGGTTCAATTCTCCATATCTCATGTAAGTCAGATGCACATGGTGGTGCATGCATCTGGAGTTAGTATGCAGTGGCTTAAAGCCCTGGAGTGCCCATTCTCTCTATCTGCCTCTTTCTCCCCCCTCTCTCAAATAAATAAATAACACATTTTTTTAAAGTTGCTTATAAAAAGAAACACCCGTGTCTATTGGGGGACATACATTCAAACTACTGCTGTAAGCCGTGTGTGGTGACACACGCCTTTAATCCCAGTACTTGGGAGGCAGAGGTAGGAGGATGGCCATGAGTTTGAGGTCACCCTGAGAGTACATAGTGAATTCCAGGTCAGCCTGAGCTAGAGTGAGACCCTACCTTGAAAAACAAAAATTTAATAATAATAATAAACAAACTACCACAGTGGTGTGATTCTTTTTGTAAGTCAAATTAGTATGTGACATTTTCTGGGTAACCACCCGCTGCATCCATCTTTCCTATTCACTCGGTGCAAGTATAGCTGGACTACTCTGATAGAGTCAAGGCTGAAAAGGAATAGGTTCAGTCTCTGTGTAGACACTTGTCATACTTCTAGAGCTCTGTGTCATCATATGATGGATAAACTGATCATTCTATATGACATGAAAAGTAATTTCTCAGCATAAGTGAAATCCCTTCAGAATAAAAATTCTTAAAAATAAAGGCCCTGAAACCCTCATAATCTTTGTAGGTAGAGTCAAGTAGTATCTTCAGGGAGTTTGTCTCTCACTAGCAGAGTGTTCACAGTATCAGAGGTCAGCATATTCTGACCCTAAGGCTCTTGTAAATGTGGGTTAGTACTCAAGGGGAGCCTCTGCCTAGAGTGTGAGCTCCTTCTGCAGAAAGTGGGAGCTCAGGGAGGACATGGTCAGTGGAGCAGCTGCATCTGGTCACACACCAGGTCCTTAATAAACCGGAGTCTGTGTCTAGCTCAGTAGTGTTGTTTGTTTGTTTTTGTCAAGGTAGGGTTTAACTTTAGTCCAGGCTGACTTGGAATTCACTATGTAGTCTCAGGGTGGCCTCAAATTCATGGTGATCCTCCTACCTCTGCCTCCTAAGCGCTGGGATTAAAGTTGTGCGGCTACCATTTGTTTTTAGTTTTTTTTTTGTTTTTTTGGTTTTTTTGAGGTAGGGTCTCCCTCTGGCCCAGGCTGACCTGGAATTAACTATGTAGTCTCAGGGTGGCCTTGAACTCACAGCGATCCGCCTACCTCTGCCTCCCAAGTGCTGGGATTAAAGGCATGCACCACCACGCCCGGCTGTTTTGTTTTTAATGTGTTAGAGTAATATCCTACCTCAAAAAATTATTTGAGTTACAGTCCTTGACACACCTCAATCTCTTGCTGATTCATAAGTCCAGAATGTATTCATAGGGCTCTAGTTAGACATAACCTTTCTAGAAGAGTTGCTGCTTTTTAGGATATTGAGAAATGGTAGCTGATTCTTCTGATTCTTGCCAAGTGCAGTGTTTAGATAATAGAAGATAAGTGTGGTATAATTTCTTGCTCACTGGTGCGTTTGAGACTTCCCTTGTCAGGAAATAGTTAATGGAGAAACAGGATGACAGAGGGCAGCTGACAAGAATGGTTTTCAGAATGCTAAGTAGACCAGGATTTGGAGCCAGATGGAACAGGCAATAGCAATTGTACTTTGATGTCAGACAAAGGCCTTCTCAGCCCATTCCTTCTCCCAGAACTCCTTTCTCCTGGCTGCCATCAGTATCCATAATACCTGCCTCATTTGAACAAGGAAAACTATTAATTTTCTTCCACCTTCCATCTTGGCTCACACCGCTAGTCTCCTGCCCACATTGTTAGTGGATATTATTGAATGAAGAATCAATCTCATGTTCTTCCATATATCTTAGAATCTCTATAATTTCAAGTGAATAGTCATAGAATACTGGGGCTAGCAGTGACAGGTGATGGCATATATTATTTTCTGGCTTCAGCCTTTTCAGCTTATAAGTATTATTTTCCCAATTCACCTCTTTAATTATGGAGAAAGTTGTTTTATTCACAGTGGTTTGTAGAAAAAAAAGCAAAATGTTATTAGAGAAATATAGATGTTAGTGTTTATTTATTTACCATGTGTGTAGATGTGCACGTGCCATAGTGCACATATGTGAGGTCAGAGACACCTTTCAGGTCAGTCCTTGATTTCCACCTTGTTTGAGGTGAGGTCTCCCTTTGTTGCTCCCAAGTATAAATTCTGGAGGAATCTGTCTCTGCTTCCCTTCTCTCTGTAGGCACAGAAGCCTACCACAGCTTCTGGATTTTCACAGGGTCTAGGGATCTGAACTCAGATACTCAGGGTTGTGCCCCAAGCAGTTTATCCACTGAGTCTTTGTTCAAGAAAGGATTGTTTGGGCCGGGCATGGTGGCACATACCTTTAATCCAGCACTTGGGAGGCAGAAATAGGAGGATCATAGTGAGTTTGAGGCCACCCTGTGACTATATAGTGAATTCCAGATCAGCTTGAGGTAGAGTGAGACCCTACCTTGAAGAAAAAAAAAAATGAAAGAAAGAAAAGAAGGCTGGAGAGATGGATTAGCAGTTAAGGCACATGCTTGTGAAGCCTAAGAACCCATGTTCAATCTTTTTATTTATTTATTTATTTATTTATTTATTTATTTATTTATTGGTTTTACGAGGTAGGATCTCACTCTGGTCCAGGCTGACCTGGAATTAACTATGTAGTCTCAGGGTGTCCTCAAACTCTCAGTGATCCTCCTACCTCTGCCTCCCGAGTGCTGGGATTAAAGGCATGCGCCACCACACCCGGCTTCCCATGTTCAATCTTTCTCCAGTTCCCACTTAAACCAGACACATGAAGGTGAGGCAAACACAAGGCTGTACATGCCCACTAGTTGGCACAAACGTCTGGAGTCTGATTGCAGTGGCTGAGGCCCTGGCGTGCCAATTCTCTCCCCCCCCCCCAAAAAAAAAGATTAAAAACAAAAGAAAGGATTGGCAGGCTGGAGAGATGGCTCAGCAGTTAAGGTACTTTTCCACAAAGCGTAATGACCCATGTTCAGTTCCCCAGTACCCATGTAAAATCCAGATGCACAAAGTGGCACTTGTATCGGGAGTTCGTTTGCAGTGGCCAGAGGTCCATTCTCTCTTTCTTCTCACTCTCTGCTTGAAAATAAGTAAAAAAGAGAGTTGTCTTTTTATCATTATTAATTAAAAGCTGGTCGTGGGGCTGGAGAGATGGCTTAGTAAAGGCGCTTGCCTGCAAAAGCTAAGGACCCAGGTTCGATTCCCCAGAACCCATGTAAGCCAGATACACATGGTGTTGCATGCATTTGGAGTTCATTTGCAGAGCCTAGAGATCCTGGCATGCCCATTCTCTCTCTCCTTCCCTCAAATAAATAAATAAATAAATAAATAGATAGATATATATATTTAGAAAGCTGGTCATAGCCTGGCATAGTGGTGCATGCCTTTAATCCCAGCACTTGGGAGACAGAGGTAGGAGGATCGCCATGAGTTTGGGACCACCCTGAGACTACATAGTGAATTCCAAGTCAGCTGGGGCTAAAACAAGACCCTACCTTGAAAAAACCAAAAACTAAAACAAAAAAAGCTGGTCATGATTGTACACACCTATAATTTCAGCAGTTGTAAAGTGGAGACAAGAGAATTAGAAATGCAAGGTTATCTCAGCTACATAGCAACTGGCCAATCTGGATTACATGAGGCTCTCTCAAAATAAAGTAGCCAGGCGCGGTAGCACACACCTTTGACCCCAGCACTTGGGAGGCAGAGGTAGGAGGATCATGTGAGTTTGAGGTCAGCCTGGGGCTACAGAGTGATTTCCAAGTCAGCCTGGGCTAGATAGAGTGAGACCTTGCCTAAACATAAATACATAAATCACTAAAGGATTATTAATTTGTAGGTATAATAGTGCACTTATGTCAAAAATGAATCTTTTTAGAGATAGTTACTGAAATATTTGTGGAGGAAATAATATATGTGGGATTTTTTAATTAAAGTTTTTATTGACAGCTTTTATACACATAGACAATAAGCAATAATAACCCTTCCACCACCCTCACTTTTCTCTCCCAAATCTACCTTCCATTAAATCTTTTCTTCTTTTCAACTAGTCTCCTATTTTGATGTCATCATTTTTTCTCTCCTATGATGAAGGTCCTGTGTAGGTAGTGTCAGTGTAAAGACGTGATTATCAAGGCCATTTTGTGTCTAGAAGACAACATTGTAATCTTCCCTACCCTTCCTTTGGCTTTTACTTTGTTTTTGCCATTTCTTCGGCAGTGGACCTTGAGCCTTGGAGGGTGTGATAGAGATGTCTCAGTGCCTAACCTCTGTCACTTCCTCTGAGGACTATGGTGACTTTTGAATCATCCCAGTGGTCATTGCCATCTAAAAAGAGAAGCTTCTCTAACAAAAAGTCAGAGTAGCATTAATATATGGATATAAACATAAGTGTTTAGAGGGCAATTTGGTGGGTATAATATATCCATTTAGCCAGAAAACAGTACTTAGGGCATAGAGACCACCTCAGCTATAGCTTTCAATTCTAGGCATGTATTCCCTCCTTGGAGCAGGCCTTTAGTTCCATCAGAGAGCAGTTGGTTTCTCCCACAATAGACATGCACTATTTCACCAGTTGGTACATTTGGCCTGTCTGGCCAGCTGTAAGGCTTACAGGGTCCACTGCTGGTTCACAAGGTTGATGACTTCTCTTCCAAAAGGCTGCATGGTACATAGCTCTTTCCAGCATTCTGACAACTAGTCAATGGGGAGGAGGTTTTCAGCTCAGCTCCAGCTGAAGCTGTCAAAGCTGTCAAGTTGTCAGCAGTAGGATCTTACCATCTGCTTCTGGTGGACAACCAAGAGCCTTGCCAATAGCCTGTAATGCTTAGGGACATCAGCGACCTCTGGCATTTTTTTCCTTAAAACAAAATATTATTTATTTGCAAGGAGAAAGAGCGGGAATGAGAATGAATAAGGGCATGCCAGGGCCTCTAGCCATTGCAAATGAATTCCAGACGCATTCATCACTTTGTGCATCTGGCTTTATTGGGGAATTGAACCTGCATCATTAGGCTTAAGTGTCTTAACTGCTGAACTATTTCTCCAGCACCCCCTCCTAAAGTTTATTTTTCTGCTTTAAATTTTTTTAATTATTTTTAATTTTGAGGGAGAGAGATGGAGAGAGAGTGGGCATGCCAGGACCTTCTGCCTGCTGCAAACATACTCCAGACTTGAGCGCCCCCTTGTGGTGTGTGACGTTGCATGCTTGCGTCACTACATCTAGCTTTGTGGGACCTGGAGAGTTGAACACAGGTCCTTAGGTTTTGCAGGCAAGCACCTTAATTGCTATGCCATCTCTCTAACCCTTTTCTGCTTTTAATTTTTTTAAATTATTTTTAGAGAGAAAGGGGGTTGGGAAGAATTGGTGCACCAGGGCCTCAGCCACTGCAATTGAACTCCAGATGCTTGTGCCACCTAGTGGGCATGTGTGACCTTGCACTTTCCTCATCTTTGTGTGTCTAACACGGGATCTGGATATTTGGACACAGGATCTTAGGCTTTGCAGGCAACCAGCTTAACCACTAAGCCATCTCTCCAGCCGCCTTTTCTGCTTTAAAAAAAATCATTTATTTGCAAGCAGACAGAGATAGAAGAGAGACAAAGAGAGAATGGGCATGCCAGGGCCTCTAGCCACTGCAAACCAACTTCAGAATGCAAGCACCATTGTGCATCTGTCTTTATGTGGGTACTGAGGAAAAACCAAAAATAAATAAAGTTTGATAGGGCTGGAGACATGGTGCTTGCCTGCAAAGCCAAAGAACCTTGGTTCAATTCTCCAGGACCCACATAAACCTGATGCACAATCTGGTGTGTGTGTCTGGAGTTTGTTTGCAGTGGCTGGAGGCCCTGGTGCGCCCATTCTCTTCCTCCCTCTGGCCTCACTGTCTCAAATAAATTAAAATAAATGAATAAAAATGTTTGATAGCTGGGCTTGGTAGTACACACCTCTGATCTCAGCACTTGGGAGGCAGAGATAGGAGGATCACCATGAGTTCGAGGCCAGCCGGAGACTACATAGTGAATTCCAGGTCAGCCTGGGCTAGAGCGAGACACTACCTTGAACAAATAAATAAATTGTATATGGGGCTGAGAAGATGGCTTAGCAAGTAAGAGTGCTTGCTGAGCAAGCATGAGTTCTATCCCTAGCACCCATGTAAAAAGCTGAATGTGGCCATGCATACCTGTAACCCCTGTGGAGACAGGAGGATCACTGGGGCTTGCTGGTCAGCTCACCTAACTGAAATAAGGCTGTACCAGATTCAGTGAGAGACTCCATCTCAAGGAAATAAAGCAGAAGAGCAATAGAGAAGGACACCTAACATCTTCCTTTGTGGGCACAGGCATGAGCATGTGCATACATTCTAGGTGTGGTGGCACATGCCTTTTATCCCAGTACTTGGGAGGCAGAGATAGGAGGATCACCATGAGTTCGAGGCCACCCTGAGACTACATAGTGAATTCCAGGTCAGCCTGGGATAGAGCAATACCCTACCTCAAAAAAAAAAAATGAATGAATGAAAAAAAAAGAAAGAAAGAAAGAAAGAAAGAAAGGAAGGAAGGAAGATAGATCACTGCTAATCAAGGATATAAAAATCAACACAATAATAAGATAGCATTTTATACCCAGCAGAATAGTAGAAATTAAAAATTCTAAAAATAGGCTGGGATGGTGGCGCAGCCTTTAATCCCATTAATCCCAGCATTCGGGAGGCAGAGGTAGGAGGATCACCGTGAGTTCGAGGCCACCCTGGGACTACATAGTGAATTCCAGGTCAGCCTGGACTGGAATAAGACTCTACCTTGAAAAACCAAAATAAATAAATAAATAAATAAATAAATAAATAAATAAATAAATAATCTGAAAGTGCCTCATGTAGGATGTAGGGTGATGGGGAAATCTCCTGTGGATGGAAGTATAAATTGGTACTATAATTTAGAAGAAATTTGATAGTACTTAGAACTGAAAAATGCCCACATCCTATGACTTTGACCATCCATTCTACTTATATTCTTCTGTAAGACCTCCAACCCGCTTTTTGTTTTGTTTTGTTTTATTTTGTTTCGTTTTTGTTTTCTGAGGTAGGGTCTCACTCTAGCTCAGGCTGACCTGGAAGTCAGTATGTATTCTCAGGGTGGCCTCAAACTCACAGGGATCCTCTTACCTCTGCCTCCCAAGTGCTGGGATTAAAGGCGTGTGCCACCACGCCTGGCTCACTTTGATTTCTTTTTCAGTCTAAATGTAGATTAAGAGATGGGAAAAGGGCTGGAGAGATGGTTTAGCAGTTAAGGTGCCTGCCTACAAAGCCAAAGGACCCAGGTTTGATTTCCAAGGACCCACATAAACCAGATGCAGAAGGGGCACATGCATCTGGTGTTCCTTTACAGTGGCTAGAGGCCCTAGTGCACCCATACTCTCTGTCTCCTCTCTCTGCTTGCAAATAAATAAATAAATATTTTTTTTTTGGTTTTTTGAGGTAGGCTCCCACTCTAGCCCAGGCTGACCTGGAATTCACTCTGTATTCTCAGGGTGTCCTTGAACTCACGGCAATCCTCCTACCTCTGCCTCCCTAGTGCTGGGATTAAAGGCGTGTGCCACCAACGCCCAGCTTAAATAAATAAATAAATAAATTAATTAATTAATTAAAAAGAGAAGGGAAGAGGGATGGAGAGATGGCTTAGCAGTTAAGGCACCTGCCTTTCAAGCCTAAGAACACCCGTTCTATTTTCTAGGTCCCACGGTTAGCCAGACACAAAAGTGATGCAAGGGTGCAATGCTGCACTGGCCCACAAGGGGGCACACGCCAGGCATGGTGGTGCAGAGGTAGGAGGATCACAGTGAGTTCAAGTGAGTCTCAAGTTCACCCTGAGACTACAGAGTGAATTCCAAGTTAACCTGGGCTAGAGTGAAACCCTACCTTGAAAAAAAAAAATCAAGAGTCGGTTGAGATGGCTCAGCTGTTAAAGTTGCTTATGAAGCCTGCCTACCCAGGTTCAATTCCCCAGCCATCCATGTTAACAGGCATTTGTTTGTAGCTTTAAGGGACCTGGTTTGTCCACACACCTGCAAATAAGTTGAAAAACATTAATCAGAATCATTCATATAATGAAGAGAAAAAGGGCAGCAGCATGATCATCTGAGTAGATAGATGCAGAAACCCTTGACAAATTCCACTATCCAATCCTAACTTTAATTTTTATTTATTTTTATTTTATTTTTTGGAGAGAGACACAGAGAGAGACAGAGAGAGAGGGAGAGGAAGACAGATAGAGATGGGCATGCCAGCAGCCTCTCAACTGCTGTGAACGAAATCCAGATGCGTGTGCCCCTTGTGGTCAAGTGCGGCATTGCACCCTTGCATCACTTTGCATCTGGCTAAACGTGGGACCTGGAGATTGGAACCACTGGCGATTGGAACTGGCATTCTTAGGCTTATGAGGCAGGCGCCTTAACCGCTAAGCCATCTCTCCAGCCCTCCAATCCTAATTTTAAAAGAAGCTTGCAGATACCTCAGAATAAAAGTCTACTTTCTCGGGCTGGGGAGATGGCTTAGCGGTTAAGGCATTTGCCTGCAAAGCCAAAGGACCCCTGTTCAATTCCCCAGAACCCACGTAAACCAGATGCACAAGGAGTTCGTTTGCTGTGGTTGGAGGCCCTGATGCACTCATTCTTTCTCCCTCTTTCTCTCTCTCTCTCCACCTCTTTCTCTCTCAAATAAATATATTTTTTTTAATGTCTACTTTCTGAACCTCAGAATGGGTATTTGTGTATAGCATAAACTAACCTCATACTGGTGAGAAAGACTGAATTCCTGCCAGGTAGAATCAGGGATGTTACTGTCATTTCTTCATTACATTTAAGTTTACATAATAAGAATGACATTGAACTTCAGATCCTCCTGCCTTTCCTTCTTTAATGCTAAGAGTAGAAGTGTGTGTTTGACTTCTTGTAAGGTTTTGGCATTGGGCTCCCAGTGAGATTACAGTCAATTTGTGAAATACCATGAATTATCTGTGTGACTGTTTGCTACTAACTCATGAACTCATGGTGATCCTCCTACGTCTGCCTTCCGAGTGCTGGGATTAAAGGCGTGCGCCACCACGCCCAGCTTCATATATTTTATTTTAAAAATATTATTTGTTTATTTATTTGTAAGCAAAGAGAGACAGAATCGGCGTACAGGTCCTCCAGCCACTGCAAATGGACTCCAAATGCATGTGCTACTTTGTGCATCTGTCTTTACTTGGGCACTAGGGAATCTTCCTACCTCTGTCTCCTGAGTGCTGGCATTAAAGGTGTACACCACCATGTCTGGCTTCAACTAAGTTCTTGTAGGGCCAGCATGTTTTATTTTTTGATTGTTTCCACTTTTTCACTTTGGCTAGCTTCTATTGCACAGATGCTGTTGTCTCTGAGAAGTCTCTTGGCATTGCTAGTTGAGGTTACTTACTTACCTCTGACACAGTATTGCTCTCTGTATAGTAAATTGCCTCTTTGACTAAATTGCTTGAACCTGAGGCTATGTTTTTATTTTGAGACCTCAAGAACTTAAACACAGTTTCTAGAACAGTGGCTGTTTGAAAAGTGATAACAGAAGGAATTAAAACCATGTGACTTTGTTCTCCATGGTGCCTGACTTGGGGTTAAGATGTTATTCAATAAATACTTACTGAATTATTAGTAAACACGAGAATGCTTTAGAGCAGGAATTAGTCAGGCCTTAAGAAGGATAGGATGAGAGGAAATTCAAGGAGATTTGCACAGTCTCTGCTCGGCATTGAGACTGTCCTTTCCCCAAGTGGCTTTCTGCTTAACAGCCGAGATGAGGGAGAAAGCTCCCTGATGCTGAGGCTGGATCTGTGCTTTGGGGGTGGGGGGTGAAGGTAAATGCTTTTGCAGAGCTCAGGGGATAGCACTATGCACACACATCGTGTGAGTGCTGCAAAAAAAGATGCCCAGTTTATAGTTTGGGAAGGACTGTAATCCAAGGAAAGTTGATCATCAAAGTAGTTCCATTGCAATGCACAGTAATACTATGATTGGCATGTCAGAGATGTCACTAGGAAGATCAACTATGATTGTACTAGACACTCAGCATCGGGTAAATAACTAGAATTTTCATTTTTGGTTTTTCAGGGTAGGGTCTCACTCAAGCTAACCTATAATTCAGTATGTAGTCTCAGGCTGGCCTTGAACTCATAGCAATCTTCCTAACTCTACCTCCCAAGCGCTGGGATTAAAGATGTTTTCCATCACACCCAGGTACAAGTTAGTTCTGGTGAAGTATTTACTCAGATTTTATTTGCTCATTTGAATTATATCCCTTTTATTTATTTTTTATTTATCTATTTTTGCATTTTTATAATTTTGGGTTTTCGAGGTAAATTCTCTCTTTAGCCCAGGCTGACCTGAAATTCATTATGTAGTCTCAGGCTGGCCTTGAACTCACAGCAATCCTCCTACCTCTGTCTCCCAAATTTTGGGATTAAAGGTGTGCACCTTCATGCCCAGCTATCCCTTTTATGTTTACCAAATCATTTCCTTGTTTAAGGTATTTGCTTGCTTAATATGTGCATGAAAGTATACGTGAAGCAGTTACAATGCAATGACTGGATACATGTCAAGACTGAGTAGCATTTTACCCAGCAAAACAGGCAACTAGAAGTGTTGTTAAGGAGCACTGAAATAAAATTGTCATTAGCGAAGGGTATATAAACTGAGCTGTTGGCATAATGGCTTGAACACTATATCACATTATTAAGTTCTCACTCTGCAGCTTCATAGCTCTTCCCTACTATCCCAGTGTACTTGGAGTTAATTGAATTTTGTAGAATTGACTCACACAAATCATTCTTTTTAATTTTAATTTATTTTCATATATTTATTTGAGACAGAGAGAAGGGGAGAGAGAGAGAGAATAAGAATGGGCATGCCGGGGCCTCTCGCCACTGCCAACGAGCTCCAGATGCATGTGCTACCATGTGCATCTGGCTTATGTGGGACCTAGAGAATTGAACCTGGGTCCGTAGGCTTCACAAGCATACGCCTTAACCACTAAGCCATCTCTCCAGCTCAGATCACACCTTTAAGAGATTGATTGATGTGAGTTAATCTACAAAATGAAATTTAACTGCCAAGTTGTATATTTGCATCAAGCACTCAGCTTTGTGGTATCTATGTGGGAAACAGATACTAATCCAAAAGCTCTCAGGAGAGCGTGAAGTCAGAGCAAAGAGGTGGTGCATGAAGAAGAGATCTGCATGGTGACCACACCTGGTTTTACCCTTTTTGAGTGTCAAGGGCATGAGAACCCTGGTTTGGGCACAGTTCACCTTCTCAAGTGTATAGCTTCCTGAATTCCCTTTGCTGGGCTCCATGTGAGCTTTTCATACTCCTTCCTCTGTTCTCATAGTCTGCCTTTCAGACATGTTAGCAACATTAATATCTGCAGTTTTATTAGTTTTGGGAGGTATGTGTACGTGAGGATGAATATGCGTGCGCACGTGTGTGTGTGTGTGTGTGTGTGTGTGTGTGTGTGTGTGTGTGTAGGCCAGAGGTGCATGTCCAGTGTCTCTTCAATTACTTTCCATCTTATTTTCTAGACAAGGTCTCTCACTGAACTTGGAGCTCACTAACTCAGCTATACTAGCTGGTCAGCAAGCCCTAGGGATCCCCTATATCTGTCTCCTCTGTGCTGGGGTTACAGATGTGCATTACCACACTTGTCTGATTTATTTATTTATGAAAGAGAGAATGGGTGCAGCAGAGCCTCCAGATGCTGCAAACAAACTCCAGACGCATGCGCCCCCCTTGTGCATCTGGCTTATGTGGGTCCTGAGGAATAGAGCCTGGATCCTTTGGCTTTGTAGGCAAATGGCTTAACCACTAAGCCATCTCTTCAGCCCCACACTTGTCTTTTTACATGGGTGCAAAGGGATCTGAACTCATGCTTGCACAGCTTACATTTTACCAATTGATTTATCTCCCCAGCTATGTAGTTTTTTTTGTTTTTGTTTTGTTTGTTTGGATTTTTCAAGGTAGGGTCTAGTCCAGACTGTCCTTGAACTCACAATCATCCTCCTACCTCTGCATCCTGAGAGCTACCATGCCTGGCTTTTATGTTTTGGTTTTTCGAGGTAGGGTCTTGCTGAAGCTCAGGGTGGCCTTGAACTCACTGCCATCCTCCTATCTCTGCCTCCCGAGTGCTAGTATTAAAGGTGTGCTCCACCACACCCAGTTTGATAAACTTTTTATAATTTACCAAATGTCATAGTTTAACCTAGATCACCTTAAACTGCTCACACTATTAGATTTGGCCTTCAATTGGGCAAACTTATCAATACAAGACAAAACCTCTTATAAAGTATTTAGTGACTGGTATCATTAGACTATTTTATACTATACTGAAAGTGTAAGACAGATAAGTTGTGGGTATGCTCTGACACCCATTGTAAAGTTAAAAAAATCCAAACTAAATTGGGGATTTCCTGGATCTTCTGTTGGTATATAATCTCCTTTGTTGAGTGTGTAACTTTAGTATCCAGACACTTGGAGGTGGCTTATTGTTGATTGTCCCCTTGTACTGACCATCATAGAGGCTGCTACTTTTGGAGTATTGACACTTACTAAAGAAAGTACAAGATAAGATGTTCTGTTGATATACTCGTGCCTTTCCTGCCCAAACACTCAGGTATAAAATTATTCCTGGTATGCTGGGCTATGTTTTATTTTCAAGGTAGTATAGTCCAGGTTGGCTTCAAATTCACAGCAATCCTCCTACCTCTGACTCCAGAGTGCTGGGATTAAAGCTGGGCTATGTTGTTTATTTTTATTTTATTTTATTTTATTTGGTTTTTAGAGGTAGGGTCTTGTTCTAGCTCAGAGTGTCCTGGAATTCACTATGTACTCTCTGGATGGCCCTTGAACTCACAGCAATCTTCCTACCTCTGCCTCCCAAGTACTGGGATTAAAGGTGTGCACCACCACACCTGGCTCTTTTTAAATATTTTTTAAAATATATTTACTTATTTGAGAGAGAGAGAGAGAAAGAGAAAGGGACAACTAGAGGAGAGAACGGCCATGCCAGGGGCTCTAGCCATTGCAAACAAATTCTAGATGCATGCGCCACCTTGTACATCTGGTTTACGTGCGTACTGGGGAATCAAACCTGGGTTCTTAGGCTTCACAGGCAAGCACCTTAACCATGAAGCCATCTCTCCAGCCCCTTGTTTTGTTTTCAAACAGGGTCTTACTGTGTGGCCCTAGGCTGGCCTCAAATGATGATAAGCCTCCTACCTTTGCCTCCCAAGTGCTAGGATTATAGAAATGTGCCACCACAGCTGGTATGTTGGGTTTTTTTTTTTTTTTTTTGTGAAAAAACACGTGTTTCCTAGGCACTGCTTATATCACCTTATTCAACTGGTTAAATATCCCAAGAAATCCAGGTGTGGTGGCGCACGCCTTTAATCCCAGCGCTTGGGAGGCAGAGGTAGGATTGCTGTGAGTTCGAGGCCACCCTGAGACTACATAGTGAATTCCAGGTCAGCCTGAGCTAAAGTGAGACCCTATCTCGAAAAATCAAAAAACCAAAAAATAAAAATAAAAAAATATATATATATACCAAGAAAAAGTTATTCTGTGTTAAATTAAGGGATTTATTTCAGGTCATGTTTCTCTTAACACCTCCTGCAGACACAGAGGCTTGTTTTATTATACAAGTAAAGTATATCTGGCTTCTGTGGATATTGGGAAATTTAATCTGGGCTATTAGGATTAAAGGCATGCACCACCATGCCTAGATCTTTATGGCTTTTTGATTTTTGATGTATCATGTATTAGTCTCATAAGTACTATATATATATTTTTTTGAGGTAGGGTCTCACTCTGGCCCAGGCTGACCTGGAATTCACTATGTAGTCTCAGGGTGGCCTTGAACTCATGGCGATCCTCCTACCTCTGCCTCCTGAGTGCTGGGATTAAAGGTGTGCGCCACCACGCCTGGCTTGTAATTTTTTTATTTAATTGATTTATTTATTTGAGAGAGAGAGAGAGAGATAGTGTTGCAGCAGATTATTTCCAGACGTGTGCCACTTTGTGTATCTGGCTCTACAGAGGTTACTGGGGAATCAAACCTGGGCCGGCAGGTTTTGCAAGCAAGTGCCTTTAACCACTGAGTCATGTTCACAGCCTGATAAACATTTATATGAAACATCTTTATACATCTATGTAATGATTTCTAATAAGTTGTATGTATGCTTTTATATTTTAATTCAGAGAGCCTCGGTAATATGCCTTCTCAATGAGAACATCACTTGTAGTTATTCTGTCTGTTCCTGATTAGTATCATTACAAACAAACCAATCTTTCCCAGTTTAATAAGTGAAAAATAAGCTGTCATGGTTTTGAGTTTCCCTTACTATCAGAGAAGGTTAATCCATGTTGGAAGTGTCATTGAGAGTGCTTCTAATCTTGGTATATATAGTGCATCTTGCCATAGTATATGGAGAAAAAGTTTAAAAGCTTCTTCATCTGTGTTTATTTTTTCAGGTGTGGTGTGCTTTTATGCTTACATGTGCTTGGATTTATGTGGGTGCATGTGTGTGTGCACGTGCTTGTGGAGGCCAGTGGTTGACATTGACTATCTTCCTGAGTCAGTCTCCTCCTTATTTATTTATTTATTTATTTATTTATTTATTTGAGAGAGAGAGAGAGAGAAGGAGAGAGAATGGGCACATGATGGCAGGGTCTCCAGCCACTGTTGTAAATGAACTCCAGACACATGTGCCAGCTTGTGCATGTGGGTTATGTGGATCTTGGGGACTCAAACCTGGATCCTTTGGCTTTGCAGGCAAATGCCTTAACCACTGAGCTATTTGTCCAGCCCACCACCTTATTTTTAAAATATATTTATTTATTTATTTATTTGAGAGAGAAAGAAGGAGGGAGAGAATGAGTGTGCCAGGTCATCCATCCAGCCACTGCAAATGAACTCCAGATGTATGTGTCCCCTTGTACATCTGGCTTACCTGGGTCCTGGAGAATCGAACCAGGGTCCTTTGGCTTTGCAGTCAAATGCCTTAACCGCTAAGCCATCTCTCCAGCCCCACCACCTTATTTTTTTGAGAGAAGATCTCTCACTGAAACTTGGAGCTTACCAATTTAACTAGACTTGTTAGCCAGTGAGCCATAAGGATTCCCTGTCTCCTGTCTCTCCCAAGGGCTGAAATGAAAGGCATGTACCACCATTCCAGGCGTTTATATGAGTTCTGGGGAACCAAACTCGGGTCCTCATGTTTGCATAGCAAATGCTTTCCCACTGAATCATCTCCTCAGCTCCCAATGGCTTCCTCTTATTCGGTTCCTTTATGTCCTATCTATTGGCAGATCTCTGACATCTATATTAGTGGGGAGTCAGGGGATATGTCAGCCAAGGAGAAACTGCTCTTATGGACTCAGAAGGTAACAGCTGGTTATACAGGAATCAAGTGTACCAACTTTTCTTCCTGCTGGAGTGATGGGAAGATGTTCAATGCACTGATTCACCGATATAGGTAAGTAAAATGGACTCTTAGTGTTTAGAAGGTTTTCTTCTCGGCTCTTTTTTTATTTTATCTTATTTATTTGCTTATTTATTTATTTGAGGGACACAGAGGTTGAAAGAGAGTGAGAGTGAGTGAGTGCATGGGTGCACCACTGCAAACAAACTCCAGATGCATGTACCACCTTGTGCCTTATGTGGGTCCTAGAGAATCAAACCTGGATCCTTAGGCTTCACAGGCAAATGCCTTAACCACTAAGCCATCTCTCCAACCCTATTCTCAGTTCTTGTTTGTAATTAGTGATAATTCTATCTTTTTCTTAATCAGAATTAAAGTTGACTCATTATTTAATTTGACATTTTCTTTTTTTCTTTTTTTTTTAAATTTAATTTTTTTATTGACAACTTCCATAATTGTAGACAATATCCCACGGTAATTCCCTCCCTCCCCCCCACTTTCCCCTTTGAAACTCCACTCTCCATCATATCACCTCCCCTTCTCAATCAGTTTATCTTTTATTTTGATGTTATCATCTTTTCCTCCTTATATGATGGTCCTGTGTAGCTAGTGTCAGGCACTAGGAGGTCATGGCTATCCAGGCCATTTCATGTCTGGAGGAGAATGCTGTAAGGAGTCCTACTCTTCTTTTGACTCTTACATTCTTTCCACCGCCTCTTCTGCAATGGACTCTGAGCCTTGGAAGATGTGATAGAGATGTTTCAGTGCTGAGCACTCCTCTGTCACTTCTGCTCAGCACCATGGTGCCTTCGGAGTCATCCAAAGGTCACCGCCTTCTGAAAAGAGAAGCTTCTCTAACCAAAAGTGAGAGTAGCATTAATATATGGGTATGAACATTAAGAGAAGTGCTTACCAAGCAGTTTGGTGAGCATAGTATATACATTTAGCCAGACACCAGCAGATGTTACACCCCTAGGGCTCGTGACTATCCCTGTTGTAGGTTTTCAGTATCAGGGATGTATTTCCTCCCATGGAGCAGGCCTCCATTCCAATTAGAGAGCAGTTGGTTTCCCCCATAACAGACATGCCACTATTGCACCCGTTGGCTCATTTGGCCTGGCTGGCCAAATTTAGAGCTTGCAGTGTCCACTGTTGAGTATCTTCACTGGTATTTTCTCTCTTACCCACTGAACTGCATGTAGCTTAGCTTTTTCTAGCTTTCTGTCAGCTGGTCCTCATGGAGGAGGCTTTTAGCTCAGCTCCAACAGGATTTCTCAGTGACCTTGCAGCCCAATTACGTGGAGTCTTCAGCAACAGGGTCTTACCATCTATTTCTGGTGGGAAACCAAGGACCTCGGCAATGGCCTGTATGTTTTAGGGATATCTATGATCTCCCTGGCCAACAACTCACTGGAAGGCATCCCATCCCTGGCACTGAAAATTTTTTAGTAACAATCTATGGCTTCTGAGTGTTCCATTGTCCAGAAAAGTAGGTTTCCATATGACTTATTTATATCCTCTTAGATTTTGAGTAGCCTTCCCTCCACCTTTCCTTTACTCAATCCCTTCCCCTGACCTCATGTAGGCCTTTCCACCCCCATTAATCTGTTCTTCTACTTACATATATACAATACTTACATATATACAATACCATCCTGTTAAGTCCCCCCCCCCTTCTATTCTCTTTATATCCCCTTTCTAGCTACTTTTTTTCCTTTTTGTTATTTCAAGGTAGGGTTTCACTCTAGCTCAGGCTGACCTGGAATTCACTATGTAGTCTCAGGGTGGCCTTGAACTCTTTATGATCCTCCTATCTCTGCCTCTAGAGTTCTGTGATTTTTTTTGTTTGTTTTTTGGGGGGCAGGGTCTCACTCTAGCCCAGGCTGACCTGGAATTCACTCTGTATTCTCAGGGTGGCCTTGAACTCATGGCGATCCTCCTACCTTTGCCTCCCAAGTACTGCGATTAAAGGTGTGCGCTACCATGCCGGCTATTTTTTTTTTCCTTTTGGTTTTTCTTGGTAGGGTTTTGTTCTAGCCCAGGCTGACCTAGAACTCACTATGTAGTCTCAGAACTCATCCTACCTCTGCCTCCCAAGTGTAGTCTCAGGTTTTCGAACTCAAGGCGGGTCTCCTTTTGACCTCTGTCCTCCCAAGTGCTGGGATTAAAGGCATGTACCACCATGCCTGGAAAATGGAATTTTTAACAAGAATGAAAATTTTGAGCTCTTCATGGTGCAGTTTTCACTTTTTTTACTGGCTTATGAATTTGCTGTTTCAGTATGTTCAGAGTTAGGTAGCACTGGGTTTCTAGTGTGTAATTAAAATGGTGATTAGAATCCTTATATATTTATTTATTTATTTATTTATTTATTTATTTATTTATTTATGAGAGAGAAAGAGAGAGAGAATGGGTGCACCAGGTCCTCTGGCCACTGCAAACAAACTCCTTTGTGCATCTGGCTTATGTGGGTTCTGGGGAATTGAGTGCTGGTCATTAGGCTTTGCAGAGTACCTTAACAACTAAGCCAACTCTCCAGCCCTAGAGTCCTTATAAACCTGCTCTTTCTTTCTCATTCATTCAGTGGTTTTCAGCTCTGGAAGGTTTATTTGTTTTAAAGATTTTTATTTTTATTTATTAGAGACAGAGAGAGGAAGAGAGTGAGAATGGGCACGCCAGGGCCTCCAGCCACTGCATGCGAACTCCAGATGCATGTGCTACCATGTGCATCTGGCTTACTTGGCACTTGGAGAATTGAACCTGGGTCCTTAGGCTTTGCAAGCATGTGCCCTAACAGCTAAGCCATCTCTCCAGCCCCTCTGGAAGGTTTTAAGAGGTTCTCTTTTGTGTGAACTCATATAATATGTATAGATGGTAACCTTTATGTGCCTGTTGGACTTTACAGACCTGATCTGGTAGATATGGAGAGGGTGCAAATCCAAAGTAACCGAGAGAATTTGGAACAGGCTTTCGAAGTGGCAGAAAGACTTGGAGTCACCCGGTTACTCGATGCAGAAGGTGAGCTTGTTGAACTTCTTGAGAATATTTGTCATATATTCATGATTCTTTTCCTGGAGGTTCCTGTGCTTCTAACCAAGCCTTTTCTCATCCTTTTTCTTAGATGTGGATGTGCCATCTCCAGATGAAAAGTCTGTAATTACTTACGTCTCTTCAATTTATGATGCCTTCCCTAAAGTCCCTGAAGGTGGAGATGGGATCAGTGCTACGGTAAAAGAACATTTTGCTGAAATATCTTGGACTTGTATTCATAGTATTTCTTAAATTATTTTGTGCAGAGAACTTTTATACACTGAATTTACATTATCTTTTTTTTTCCTGAGGTAGGGTTTCACTCTAGCCCAGGCTGACCTGGAATTCACTATGTAATCTCAGGGTATCCTTGAACTCATGGTGATTCTCCTACCTCTACCTCCAAAGTGCTGGGATTAAAGGCATGAGCCACCATGCCCAGTGAATTTACATTATCTTTATCATAATAAACATTGTTCTTGAAAATGAGCCTCAGTAATACTAACTTTGTACCATCTAGTGCAGACTATTAGATGCTCAATGCCAGCAAAGAATATCCTTTGTATTCACAGCCTTAATTCAAGATGAGGAAGTATTTTCTCAGTTACCATAATCAACTTGATTCAATGTATCATGGATATATAGCCTTCTGCTAGCCTTGAACTACATGATCTTTCTGTCTTCTTTCTTTCTTTTTCCTTTTCTTTTTCTTTTTCTTTTGGTTTTTCGAGGTAGGGTCTCACTCTGGTCCAGGCTGACCTGGTATTAACTATGTAGTCTCAGGGTGGCCTTGAACTCATGGCGATCCTCCTACCTCTCCCTCCCAAGTGCTGGGATTAAAAGCGTGTGCCACCACGCCCGGCTTTCTTTCTCTTTTTCTTTGTCTTTTTCTTTTTCTTTTTTTGTTTCTCTAGGTAGGTTCTCACTCTAGCTCAGGCTGACCTGGAATTTGTAGTCTCAGGGTGGCCTTGAACTCATAGCGATCATCCTACCTCTGCCTCCTGAATGCTGGGAATTACAGGCGTGTGCCACCACACCTGGCTTCTTTTTTTTTTTTTTTTTTTTTTGAGGTAGGGTTTCACTCTAGTCCAGGCTGACCTGGAATTCACTATGTAGTCTCAGGGTAGCCTTGAACTTGTGGCTATCCTCCTACCTTTGCCTCCCAGGTGCTGGGATTAAAGGTGTGGGTCACCATGCCCAGCCAGAACTTCATGATCTGTCTCAGATGTTGGAGTGCTTGGATTATAAGCCTGACATATATTATGAATGTTTTCTGAATATTCTAATATCTTGACATTTAGCCTTTCTAGAGGTTAGGATATTGAAAGTCAACCTGAGAATCTTTGAAGAACTTTGAAACTGGGAATGTAGGCATTGAACTGAGCAGTTGTCCTGACAGGAAGAGAGTTTGAGTTGGCCTGAGCTGTTTTATTCTGTGCTTGCTCTGGGTATTGCAAAGCAGGCATGTGATGTTTACCTTCTGACAATAGGAAGTGGACTCCAGGTGGCAAGAATACCAAAGCCGAGTGGACTCCCTCATTCCCTGGATCAAACAGCACACAATACTGATGTCAGATAAATCTTTTCCCCAGAACCCTGTTGAACTAAAGGTAAAGCCATGAATTTAAGTTGTTTTTATCAATTCTTTCTCAGGAGTATGACTTAAAGCTTGTTACTACTGGATCTGGTGAGATGGGGTGAAAAACTGGGCCCCGTTGCGTGTCATATTATTCATTCATTCTTCAAACGTTAATTTTGCAGGCACTTTATAACCAGTACATACACTTCAAAGAAACAGAAATTCTGACCAAGGAGAGAGAAAAAGAAAGAATCAAAGAGTTATATAAATTATTAGAGGTAAGAAAACTTGTTCTTGGCTGTGACTTGGTGCTTTCCAGCTTGTACTGTTGGTCTTCTATTAGACAGTTTCTCTGTATTTTCTTCTCAACCTGCATTAAGAGTAATACTTTTTTTTTGGGGGGGGGGTTGCTTTTCGAAGTAGGATTTTACTCTATCCCAGGCTGACCTGGAACTCACTATGTAGTCTCAGGGTGACCTTGAATTCTCAGTGATCCTCCTACCTCTGCCTCCTGAGTCCTGTGATTAAAGGCATGCGCCAGCACACCTGGCAAGAGTAATATTTTTGGTGCAATCTTAAAAATTTAAAAAGGAATAACAACAACTTTTTTTTTTTTCCGAGGTAGGGTCTTACTGTAGCCTGGGCTGTGTTGTAATTCACTTTGTAGTCTCAGGGTGGCCTGGAATATACTGCAATCCTCAGACCTCTGCCTCCCAAGTTCTGGGATTAAAGGCATGCACCCCCACGCCCAGCTACACAACTATTTTTTAAAGAAGTTACTGGAAACAGTATGTATTTGTTTTGAATCTTTTTTTTTTAACTTTAAAAAATTATTTTTAATTAACTGAGAGAGAGAGAGAATGGGTGCACCCAGGTCTCTAGTCAATGTAAATGAACTCCAGATGCATGTACCACCATATGCATCTGGCTTTCGTGGGTACTAGGGAATTGAACCTGGGTCCTTGGACTTTACAGGCAAGCTCCTTACCTGCTTAGCAATTTCTCCAGCCCATGAATCTTGGTTTTTATTTATTTAGTTAGTTTTTTTGAGGTAGGGTTTCATTCTAGCTCAGGCTGACCTGGAGTGCACTATATAGTCTCCTGGTGGCCTTGAACTCATGGCGATCCTCTTACCTCTGCCTCCCAATTACTGGGATTAAAGGTGTGCGCCACCACACCTGGCTCTATTTTTAACTTTTTATTTTTATTTATTTTATTTTATTTGTTTGTTTATTTATTTAATTTTTGGTTTTTTGTTGTAGGATCTCACTCTAGCTCAGGCTGACCTGGAATTCACTATGTAATTTCAGGTGGCCTTGAACTCACAGCGATCTCCCTACCCCTGCCTCCCGAGTGCTGAGATTAAAGGAATGCACCACTACACACGGCTTATTTTTTTTTAATATTTATTTTTATTTATTTATTTGAGAGAGATACACAGAAATAGGCAGGGGTAGAGAGAGAGAGAGAGAGAGAAGGAGAGGGAGAGAGAGAATGGGCGCACCAGGGCTTCCAGCCACTGCAAACAAACTCCAGATGCATATGCCCCCTTGTGCATCTGGCTTATGTGGGTCCTGGAGAATAGAGCCTTGAACCGGGATCCTTAGGCTTCATAGGCAAGCGTTTAACTGCTAAGCCATCTCTCCACACACAGCTAATTTTTAACTTTCTAAAAACCTATTTTATTGATTTTTTTTTTTTTTTTTTTTTTTGAGGTAGAATCTCACTCTAGCCCAGTCTGTCCTAGAATTCACTCTGTAATTCCAGGCTGCCCTTGAACTCACAGCAATCTTTATACCTCTGCCTCCCAAGTCCTGGGATTAAAGGCATGCACCACCACTCCTGGCATTTATTTATTTATTTATTTGTTTGTTTGTTTGTTTGTTTGTTTGTTTGCAAGCACAGAGATACAAAAAGAGAGTATGGGCATGCCAGGCCCTCTAGCCTCTGCAAAGAAACTCCAGATTCATGTGCCACTTTGTGCATCTGGCATTATGTGGGTACTGGAGAATTGAACCTGGATTGTTAAACTTCACAGGCAGATTCCTTACACACTGAGCTGTCTCTTCAGCACCCTCCCCCCCCCCGGTTTTTTTTTGGGGGGGAGGTAAAGTCTCCCTCTAAATCTGAGCAGGAACTCACTCTGGTCCCAGACTGACCTCGAGTTCACAGGATCCTCCTACCTCTACCTCCTGAGTGTTGGAATTAAAAGAGTACTGGGATTAAAAGTATATACCACCATGTCTGGCTAATGTTTGTTTTGATATCTATTACTTATTTGAGAGACATACTGACAGAGAGAATGAGTGCACAGGGCCTCTTGCCACTTCAAACAAACTCCAAATACATGTACCACTTTGTGCATCTGGCTTTACATGGGTACCAGGGAATTGAGCCGAGGTCATCAGACTTTGCAAGCAAAGTACCTTTAACCACTGAGCAATCTCTCCAGCCCTTTCCTGCTTTGTAGAAAGAAGCTAAATCTTTCTCATATATGATTCCTAGACTGTTTGAACAGATGGTCATTTATCCTTGCCAGAGTGGCAATTTTAGAATATAGGAAAATAGGGTGGAAATGGAAAGATTAAGAGCAAGTAGTTTCTGCATTCTACAGATGATATGCAATATTTTATTCTTAGTTTGATAAATGTTTGATTCTTTCTCCATGTTAGGTAGTTGATTGGCTGGGTGAAAAAAAAAAAAAGCAAGAAGTAAAGTATAAATACTAGATGAAACAGGCCAGGGGGTATGGCTGTGGTTTGGGACTGAAAGATATCTCTTTCAGGTATGGATTGAATTTGGAAGAATTAAATTGCCTCAAGGTTACCACCCTAATCATGTAGAAGAAGAATGGGGAAAACTCATCATTGAGATGCTGGAGCGAGAGAAATCCCTTCGTCCAGCTGTGGAGAGGTCAGTGCAGAGCCTGAGGTCCACCTGACATTCCTCAGTTCCTGCTTTGAGCCTTGCATTTTATTTTATTTTATTTTATTTTATTTTATTTTATTTTATTTTATTTTATTTATTTTATTATTTTATTTCAGGCTGGAATTGCTGCTACAGATTGCAAACAAAATACAGAATGGTGCTTTGAACTGTGAAGAAAAACTGACACTAGCTAAAAATACACTGCAGGCTGTAAGTGTCTGTTTGGTTCTACTCCCTGTGTTCCATGTTTTCAACTACTCACCACTGCACAGTTAACAATTGAGGAGTCCATATGTGACTTCCTTTTTCTTGGAAGTGCACTGGACCTCTTGGGTCCCTATATCCTAGTGGGTAGCAGCAGTGAAGATTTCCCACCTGTGTTCTCTCTTTCTGTTCCCAGGATGCTGCACACCTGGAATCAGGACAGCCAGTACAGTGCGAGTCAGATGTCATCTTGTATATTCAGGAGTGTGAAGGTCTCATCAGGCAACTGCAGGTGGATCTACAGATCCTGCGGGATGAGAATTATTACCAGCTCGAAGAGCTGGCCTTTAGGTGAGGAGCAAGGGCCTCACACTGAGGACTTGCTTATTGTTGAGGTTTGTGGATCAAGAATAAATCAGGGGGGCTGGAGAGATGGCTTAGAGGTTAAGGCACTTGCCTGCAAAGCCAAAGGATCCTGGTTTGACTCTCCAGGACCCACATAAACCAGATGCACAAGGGGCACATGCATCTGGAGTTTGTTTGCAGTATCTGGAGGCCCTAGCGTGCCCATTCTCTCTCTCTCTGCCTCTCTCTCTCAAATAAACAAATAAAATATATTTTTAAAAAAGTAAATTCCAAAGCCAGGTGTGATGGCACACACCTTGAATCCTAGCACTGGGGAGGCAGAGGTAGGAGAATTGTCGTGAGTTCGAGACCATTGGAGACGACATAGTGAATTCCAGGTCAGCCTGAGCTAGAGTGAAACCCTACCTAGAAAAACAAAACAAAGAAACAAAAAAAAAAGTTTGAGCTGGGTGTGGTGGCGCACACCTTTAATCCCAGCACTTGGGAGACAGAGGTAGGAGGATCGTCATGAGTTCAAGGCCACCCTGAGAATACAGAGTGAATTCCAGGTCAGCCTGGGCTAGAGTGAGATCCTACCTTGAAAAATCAAAGCATAAATACATTAAAAAAAAAAACAATAAATAAGTAAATAAATTAAAAAAAGAAAGTTTAAAACTGATCTCTTCTTCACCTCTCCTCCTCCTCCTTTGTCCTCCTTGTCCTACTCCCCCCTCTCCCCTTTGAGGCAGAGAATCATTCTAGCCCACACTGACCTGAAGTACACTCTGTAATTCAGGCCTCTGGCTTTAACTCACACTGATCCTCCTTCCTCAGGTTACTGAATGCTGAGATTAAACCATGAGCTGGGCTGGAGAGATGGTTTAGTGGTTAAGGCATTTGCCTGCAAAGCCTGACTCATGTTCAACTCTCTAGGTCCCACGTAAGCCAGATGCACACAAGCATGCAAGGTCACATATATGTAAAAGGGGACACACATGTCTAGAGTTCAACTACAGTGGCTGAGGCCCTGGCATACCAATTCATTCTCTTCCTCTCTCATAAAAAAAAAAAAAAAAAAAAAGTCCAGTCTGTTGGGATTGCCTCAAAAAGTTGTGGTTTTTTTTGGAGGAGCTGGAGAGATTGCTTAGCAGTTAAGGCACTTGCCTGCAATGCCAAAGGACTCAGGTTCAGTTCCTTAGTACCCACAGAAGTCAGATGCACTTGGTGGTGCATGCATCTGGAATTCCTTTAATTAAAGAAAAAAAATTATTTATTTGTAAGCACAGAGAGATAGAGGAGAGAGAAAAGGAGGACGGGGGTAGGGGGGAGGTGAGAAAAAGAGAAAGGGCTTGCCACGGCTTCTACCACTGCAAATAACTCCAGATGCCTGTGCTACTTTGGGCATCTGGCTTTATGTAGTTACCAGGGAATTAAACCCGGGTTGTTAGGCTTTGCATGCAAGTGCCACAACCACTAAGTCATCTCTCCAGCTCCTTCCCCCTGTTCTTGTTAAGTGGATATTGAAGATTTTATTGTAAGTATGGTATAGATTTAAGTCTTTTCCTCTTTTCTCTCCCATATCAGAGTCATGCGTCTGCAGGATGAATTGGTCACCCTGCGGCTAGAGTGTACAAATCTGTACCGGAAGGGTCATTTTACTTCGCTTGAATTGGTTCCACCCTCTACTTTAACCACTACTCATCTGAAAGCAGAACCCTTGACCAAGGCAACACATTCATCTTCTACTTCCTGGTTCCGAAAGCCCATGACTCGGGCAGAACTTGTCTCTATCTCCTCCTCTGAAGATGAGGGCAATCTCCGATTTGTGTATGAATTACTGTCTTGGGTAGAAGAGATGCAGGTAGGTGCATGTCCTAAAAGTTTGTACACTGTACTAATGTTAACCAGATTCAATAGCTTGTCTAAGAGGAGCAGGTAGGTTACTCTGTGTCCCTTAGAGAGAGAGCCTTCATCATTATCATTATTATTATTATTATTATTATTATTATTATTATTTTGGTTTTTTCGTGGTAGGGTCTCACTCTGGTCCAGGCTGACCTGGAATTCACTATGTAGTCTCAGGGTGGCCTCGAACTCACAGCAATCCTCCTACCTCTGCCTCCCAAGTGCTGGGATTAAAGGCGTGTGCCACCACGCCCGGCTTGAGCCTTCATTATTGATCTTGCTTGGATCTAAGAGCCCTTCAAGTTAAAACTTGTGTGTGTGTGTGTGTGTGTGTGTGTGTGTGTGTGTGTGTGTGTATGACATTTCACTATTTAACCCAGACTGGCCTTGAACTTGTAATCTTTTTTCTTTAGCCTCATGAGTGCTAGGATTATAGTTATGTGTCAACATACTTGGCTCTTAGCCTTAGTCATCTTATCCAGATATTGATTCTATTTTTTTTTTCCTCAGCAGTAGATGATAACAGACCTGTATTTTCTTTTTCAGATGAAACTGGAGCGAGCCGAGTGGGGCAATGATCTGCCTACTGTGGAGTTGCAACTAGAAGCACAGCATCATATCCACACTAGTGTAGAAGAACTGGGCTCAAGTGTCAAAGAAGCTAGGCTATATGAGGTGCGTAGCATTCCAGATCCACATTATGGAAATGCAGGTCAGAGTAGATAATGTGATAATAGCCACCATGGCTTTTTCTGTGGAGGGGCTCTGAAAAAGAATGAGTAGGATGAATAGCATGTTACATGAAGTATTGGTATTAACCTCTGAAAGAAGTCTTTTTTTTTTTTTTTTTTTTTTTTTTTGAGGTAGGGTATCACTCTAGCCCAGGATGACCTGGAATTCACTATGTAGTCTCAGGTTATCCTCAAACTCATGGTGATCCTCCTACCTCTGCTTCCTCCCAAATGTTGGGATTAAAGGCATGTGCCACCACACTTGGCTGTTTTTTTTTTTTTTTAAATAATTTAATTAATTAATTTTTTATTTCAGTTTTTTTGTTGTTTGTTTTTTGAGGTAGGGTCTCACTCTAGTCCAGGCTGACCTGGAATTCACTATGTAGTTTCAGGGTAGCCTTGAACTCATGGCAACCTCCTACCCCTGCCTCCCAAGTGTTGGGATTAAAGGCATGCACCACCATGCCCGGTTTTTATTTTAAAATTTTATTTATTTATTTGAGGCAGAGAGAGGAAGAGAGAGAGGAAGAGAGAGAGAGAGAGGGAATGGGTGTACCAAGGCCTTTAGCCACTGCAAATGAACTCTAGATGCATGTGCTACCTTGTACATCTGGTTTATGTGACTACTGGGGAATCAAACTTGTATCCTTAGGCTTTGCAGGCAAGTGCCTTTACTGCTAAGCCATGTCTCCAGCCTGGTCTTTTGGCTTGCTTTTGCCTGCTTGCTTGCTTGCCTGTCTGCCTGCCTGCCTTCTCCCTCTCCCCATCCCTCTCTCTCTCTCTCTCTCTCTCTTTCCCTCCCTCCCTCCTTTCCTCCTTCTTCCCTCCCTCCCTCTCTTCCTTCTTTTCTTTATTCGAGAGAAAGAGGCAGATAGACAGAAAGAGAATGGATGCACCAGGGCCTCTAGCCATGGCAAACAAACTTCAGACGCATGCACCACCTTATGATTCTGGCTTATGTGGGTTTTGGAGAATTTGAACCTGGGTCCTTTGGCTTTGTAGGAAAGTGCCTTAACTCTGTAACTGCTGAGCCAGCTCTCCAGCCTGTTTTTTTGGGGGGGTGTTTTTTTTTGTTTGTTTGTTTTCAAGGTAGGGTTTCACTCTAGCCCCGGGTGACCTATAACTTACTCTGTAGTCCCAACCAGGCCTGAACTCAACAGGGATCCTACCTCTGTCTCCCAAGTGCTGGGATTAAAGGCACAGGCTACCATACCCTGCTTTTTTTTTTTTTTTTTTTTTTTTTTTTTTTTTTTGGTTTTTTGAGGTAGGGTTTCACTCTGGTCCAGGCTGACCTGGAATTAACTATGTAGTCTCAGGGTGGCCTTGAACTCTCAGTGATCCTCCTACTTCTGCCTCCCAAGTGCTGGGATTAAAGGCGTGCGCCACCATGCCCGGCTTCATACCCAGCTTTTAATGTCTTTTTATTCCACTTTGTTCTTATCAGGGAAAGATGTCTCAGAATTTCCATACCAGCTATGTTGAAACTCTTGGAAAACTGGAGACACAGTATTGTAAATTAAAGGTGAGTTTTAATTGATTGACTTAGATTCTACTCTTGGAAATTCAGTTGCCTTCTACACAACTGTTTTCCCTGAATCAGAAAGGTCATGGGTGGTTTTCTGATTATTAAATTATAAGAAAATAAACAAACAGCCATACCATGACCTTTCTGATATCAAGTGTGTTCTTCAAATAAAAAAGCCTAATGGTCCAATGTTTTTTTTTTTTTTTTTTAATTTAAGTATTTATTTGCAAGCAAAGAGATAGAGAGAACGGGCATGCCAGGGCCTTTAGCCACTGTAAACAAACTCCAGATCTATGTGCCACCTTTTGTATCTGGCTTCATGTGGACACTGAAGAATCAAACTTGGGTCATTAAACTTAACATGCTAGTGCCTTACCTACTGAGCCATCTTGCTAGCTCCGTTCTAATCTTTTAACACTTGTTTTGTCTAGGAGACTTCTAGCTTCCGGATGAGGCACCTTCAGAGCCTGCATAAGTTTGTCTCCAGAGCCACAGCTGAATTGATCTGGTTGAATGAGAAGGAAGAAGAAGAGCTAGCATATGACTGGAGTGACAATAATCCCAATATTTCAGCCAAGAGAAACTACTTTTCTGTGAGTCTAGCTCTGCAGACCTGCCAGCTTATTTTATGGTAGCAGAAGGAGACAGTGCTAAGAGTTGCACTCTAATCAATAGAAATAGAGACTCTGCTCAGTGCATCTTTGCATGTGAGAATCACAATTGGAGAGAAGACCAGTAGAGCCCTAGAATCAATTTATTTAGAAAGGCAGTATTTTGGGTTAGTAGAGCAGCAGTCTACAACTTAAGTCATTTCAGAAAAAAATTATATAGCCCTATTGTTAAGATTATAGAGTTTGTAATGAGACAAACCTAAATTTATTTACTTTTTTGTTTTTTCAAGGTAGGTTCTCACTCTAGCCCAGGCTGACCTGGAATGTACTTTGTAGTCTCAGGCTGGCCTCAAACTCACAGTGATCCTCCTACCTCAGCCTCCCAAGTGCTGGGATTTAAGGTGTGTGCCACGACACCCAGCTTTAAATTCTTATTTTTCCACCAGGTACCTTTACAATCTTGGGCAAGTCATTTTTCCCTCTGGACCTTTGCAAAAATGGGATAATAGCCACTTTAAAAGTTTGTATAAAAGATTTAGTAAGACTTAATAAGCTAATCTTGGCAAAGTATTTTATAGAAGAGTTAGTATCATTTAACTGGGTTGTACTGGACTTCCCACAAAATTTTGAACTGTTATTAATTCATTAAATAACATTTTGGTCATCAGTTTCTTTGGGAGGGGGTGGTTTCAAGTAGGGTATCACTCTAGCTCAGGATGACATGGAGTTCACTGTGTATTCTTAGGGTGGCCTTGAACTCACAGCGATCCTCCTACCTCTATCTCCCAAGTGCTGGGATTAAAGATATGTGCTACCATACCTGGCTTTGGTTATCAGTTCCTTAATATGTAAATGGTAAGGAAAATTCAGTGATGAGTCAATGCCTCTTATCCTTTGCAATGAAAGATGTAGGTAAGTATGTAGGGGTTATTTTTCTACTTTTTGTATTTCTATACTCTTTTATAAATCCTATGCAAACAGAAAGCTTTCCCCCCCACTAATTCTCATTTTAGTTGCTTTAGTTCCATTACTTTTTAATTCTTTTTTAAATTAAAAAAAAATTTTTTTTCCTAGCTCGGGCTGACCTGGAATTCACTATGTAGTCTCAGGGTGGCCTTGAACTCATGGCGATCCTCCTGCCTCTGCCTGGGATTAAAGGTGTGTGCTGGGAATAAAGGTGTGTGCCACCACACCTGACTTAATTTATAATTCTTTCTTTTAAAATTTTTGGGTTTTTTTTTCATATTTAATTGACAACTTCTATACTTATAGACAATAAACCATGATATTTCCCTCCCCTCTACCCATTCCCCTTCAGAACTCCACTCGCTATCATATCCCCTCCCTCTCTCCATTAGTCTCCCTTTTATTTTGATGTCATCCTTTTTTTCTCCTATTATGAGGGTCTTGTGAAGGTATTGCTAGGCAGTGCGAGGTCATGGATATTGAAGCCAATTTCTGTCTGGACAGTTGCATTGTAAGGAGTGGTACCCTTCCTTTGGCTCTTACATTCTTTTTGAGGTAGGGTCTCACTCTAGCTCAGGCTGACCTGGAATTCACTATGTAGTCTCAAGGTGGCCTCAAACTCTCAGTGATTCTCCTACCTCTCCTAGGATTAAAGGCATGTGCCACCATGCCTAGCTCTGGCTCTTACATTCTTTCTGCCACCTCTTCCACAATGGACTTAATTTATAATTCTTAAAAAATAGGAGATGGGCCTGGAGAGATGGCTTAGCGGTTAAGGCGCTTGCCTGCTAAGCCTAAGAACGCTGGTTCCAATCTCCAGGTCCCACGTTTAGCCAGATGCAAAGTGACGCAAGGGCGCAAACACATCTGGATTTTGTTCACAGCAGCTGAGAGACTGCTGGTGTGCCCATCTCTATCTGTCTCTCTCTCCCTCTCTGTCTGTCTCCCTCTCCGTCTCTCTCCAAAAATAAATAAAATAATAAAAAAAATTTTTTTTTAAATAGGAGATGGAGACTGGAGTTGTGAAGGGGAAAGTGGGGGAGAGGGAGTTATGGTTTATTGTCTATAATTATGGAAGTTGTCAATAATAATAAAAAAATGGAGTCAGGCGTGGTGGCACATGCCTTTAATCCCAGCACTTGGGAGGCAGAGGTAAGAGGATCGCCGAGAGTTCGAGGCCACCTTGAGATTACAAAGTGAATTCCACGTCAGCCTGGGCTTGAGTAAGACCTTACCTTGAAAAACCAAAAAAGAAGAAAAAATATGAACCATGGACTAGAGAAATGGCTTAGCAATTCAGGACCCATGTAAAGGCAGATGCACAAGGTGGCACATGCATGTGGAGTTTAAAATATTTGAACTTTGCTGGGCATGGTGGCTCATCCCTTTAATCCCAGCACTTAAGAGGCTGAGGTAGGAGGATTGCTGTGAGTTCAAGGCCAGATTGAGATTACATAGTGAATTCCAGGTCAGCCTGAGCTAGAACAAACCCCTACCTCAAAAACCAAACAGGCCTGCAGAGACAGCTTAGCAGTTTAGGAGCTTGCCTGTGATGCCTAAGGACCAGGTTTGATTCCCCAGAATCCACATAAGCCAGATGCACATGGTAGCACATGCATATGGAATTCATTTACAGTGGCTGGAGGCCCTGGCGTGCCCATTCTCTCTCTGTCTCTGTCTCTCTCTGTCTCTCAAATAAACAAATTAATAAAATTAAACAAACAAAAAGTGAACTTAAAGGATATAACAATTCAGAAGTAAAAAAGAAAGAATGGGTACTATAATACTATAAACAATCTGTGAGAACTGAAATGAGGCTATGACAGACATAAAAAAGAAAGTTCAGTGGAAGCCTGAAAGAAAAGGAGTTAAATCTGATAGTAAAATTTCACAGAAAAGCTTGCATTTAAATTGGGTCTTGTAATATTAATAAAATCTTGAGTCACAGCAAAGCTAGCTAGTCAGTCAGTGATTCTGTTCTACTGGTATGGTACTGATACAAAGTCTCCACTCCAGCCAGGTGTTCTAGTGCTCATTTTGTGTTTCCATCTCTATTCAGGACTGACATAGGCTCCATGACTTTTGTGTATCATTTCCCCTGGATTGCAGCATTTTGCCCTCTTCTGAAATTCTCTACCTTGTGTGATTTATATATTTGTCATGTAGGGTCCTTAAAAAAGGGCAGAGACTGTTGAGTTTTCACTATTGCTTCCTCTTCCTTCATAGTACTTACTCCATAAACTTGAATTCAATTCACAGGAGTTGACAATGGAGCTGGAGGAGAAGCAGGATGTATTTCGGTCTCTACAAGATACAGCAGAACTGCTTTCACTTGAAAACCATCCAGCCAAGCAGACAGTGGAGGTTTGTGACTTAAAAATATATGATGGTCAATTGCTATGAAGGTGTTGTTATAAAAAATACTCAAATTTAGCTGAGAGTGATAATTCATGCCTTTAATCCCAGCACTCAGGAAGCTGAGGTAGGTGGATCACCATGAGTTCAGGGCCAGCCTGGGTTACATAGTGAGCTCCAGATCATCTTGGGCTTCAGATATATCCTCCCTCATAAAACCAAAACCAGCTGTGAGTGGTTGGGCATGACTTTAATTCCAGAACTCTGGAGGCAGAGGTAGGAAGGTCACTGTGAGTTCGAGGACAGCCTGGGACTTCAGAGTGAGACCCTACATCAAGAAAGAAAGAAAGATAGAAAGAGAGAAAGAGAAAGAAAGAGGGAAGGAGGGAGGGAGGAAGGAAGGAAGGGAAGAAGGGAGGGAGGAAGGGAGGGAAGAAGGAAGAAAGGAAAGAAAGGAAGGAAAAGAAAGAAAGTAAAAGAAAATAATCCTGGTATGGTGGTGTGCATCTTTAATCCCAGCCCTTTGGCGGTACAGGTAGGAGGTTCACCATGAGTTCAAGGCCACCCTGAGACTACATAGTGAATTCCAGGTCAACCTGCGCTAGCGTGAGACTCTACCTCAAAAAACGCAAAAACAAAAAAAAAAAAAAAAAAAAACAACCCTCCTACCACTCAAATTGGAGGCTGTTCTGCTGAAAGGCTGGAGGAAGCATTAGCAATCATTTGTCTTGGATCATCTCCCTCTCATTGCATTCCAGACTGTTTTGTGGTCCTCAAAAGCCTGAAAACAGTTGTGTTTTAAAAAAAATATTTTATTTTTATTTATTTATTTGAGACATGAGGTGGCAGATAGAGAGAGGGGGAGAGAGAGAGAGAGACAGAGAGAATGGGTGTGCCAGGGCCTTTAGCCACTGCAAATCAACTCCAGACACATACCACTTTGTGCATCTGTATTTACATGGGTCCTGGGGAATCTAACCTGGGTTCTTTGGCTTTGCAGGCAGGTACCTTAACTACTAAGCCATCTCTTCAACCCCTTGAAAACAGTTTTGATAGTCTCCAGAATACTAAGAGTAATATTTAAGAGGCAGTGGCCAGGCATGGTGACTCACGCCTTTAATCCCAACACTCAGGGAGGCAGAGGTAGGAGGATTGCCATGAGTTCAAGGCTAGCCTGAGACTACATAGTGAATTCCAGGTCAGCCTGGGTTAGAGTAAGACCCTACCTTGAAAAAGAAAAAGAAAGAAAGCAGGGGAGAGTGACAATGACTTCTGAACTTATGGGAGAAAGGGACTTGAGTCATATTTTCTTAGTAACTGTCCAGATACACCTTGGTTTTTGTCATAGTGTTGTTGTCCAGAGAGAAACAGAAGAGTCCAGAGGGAAATCTATTAATTAATGTCTATGTTTTTTTAGCCAGGTCATTTAATTAGAACCGAGTGTAGATCAACCTTTTCTGGGTAACCCCTTGTAGCAAAAGCCATATTGGATAAAATGTAAGCTTCTTGCTGGTGGGAGGTTGACACAGATACCAGTCACAAATATTTATGGCTCTTTTTGGCCTTTCCATTAGTTAGCAGAATTGCTCTGGGAAGATGTATTGCGCATATGTTTTGAATCTATAAATTCATGTCCTTCTGCACATGTTCTTGGTGGTTATAGGCATACAGTGCTGCTGTCCAGTCCCAGTTACAGTGGATGAAGCAACTATGCTTGTGTGTTGAACAACACGTGAAAGAGAATACAGCTTATTTTCAGGTATGTTGGGCCATATGTGTGCATTTCTTGTGCATACCTATGATATAAATAAGGTTAAAAATATATCTATGTTAATTTTGTTGTTGTTGTTTTTTTGTTTTTGTTTTAGAGGTAGGGTCTCACTGTAGCTCAGGGTGACCTGGAATTCACTATGTATTCTCAGGCTGGCCTTAAACTCACAGTGATCCTCCTACCTCTGAGTGCTGGGATTAAAGGTGTGCGCCTCCATGCCCTGCTCTATGTTAATTATTTTTTACTGTATAAACTGCCTCTAAGTATTTTGTTGTGTAAGGTAGTAATCATTACTGAGTTCTGTTTGTTTTGATCTCTGCTGAGTGGTTCTTCTTATCATATGGTTCTCTTCATCTTGCCTGTTATATACATGGCCTCAGGCATCTGCTAACAGGAAGGGAACTGGCTGATCATAAATGGCATAATTCACATGTGTGACAGTTGGCTGGAGTGACCGACAGCATGAGAGGCCATAGGTCTCTAGCATTCAATAGCCTTTTTCACAAAGTTACAGCAAGAGAATAATTCCACATGCAAAAGCATTTTCTGATCTAGGCATGGTGGGCACATGCCTTTAATCCCAGCACTGGGAAGGCAGAGGTAGGAGGGTTGCCGTGAGTTTGAGGCCACCCTGAGACTACATAGTGAATTACAGGTCAGCCTGGGCTACTGTGAAACCCTACCTCGAAAAACCTTTTAAAAAAAAAAAAAAAAAAAAAAAAAAAGGAATTTTCTGCTTCTGTCACACTTACTGGTATGCCATGGTTCAAAGCAAGCAACATGTTCATGCCCAGAGGAGGAGACATAGACTACTTCTTCTTTTTCCTTTTTTTTTTTTTAATTTATTTATTTATCTATTTATTTGAGAGAGAGAGAGAAAGAGGTAGATAGAGAATGTGCATGCCAGAGCATTTAGCTGCTGCAAACGAACTTCAGATGCATGTGCCATCTTGTGCATCTGGCCTTATGTGGGTCCTGGGCAATCAAACCTGGGTCCTTTGGCTTTGCAGGCAAGTGCCTTAGCCACTAAGCTATTCCTCCAGCCCCCTACTTTTTTTTTTTTTTTTTTGGTTTTACAAGGTATGGTCTCACTCTAGCCCATGCTGACCTGGAATTCACTATGTAGTCTCAGGGTGGCCTCAAGTTCACAGCTGTTGTCCTCCTACCTCTGTCTCACAAGTGCTGGGATTAAAGGCATAAGCCACCACATCTAGGTACTTTTTTTTTTTTTTGGTGGGGCGTGTGTTTTCGTTTGAGCCCCTGACTCGCATACATGTTAGACTCCTTGGTCCATGTTTCAAGACAGGTTGGGTGGGTTGGCAGGCCGCTATTCTTTTTTGGTTTTTCTTCTTCTCCTCCTCCTCCTCCTTCTTTTTTTCAAGATAGGGTTTCACTCTAGCCCAGGCTGATGTGGAATTCACTATGTAGTCTCAGGGTGGCCTTGAACTCACAGTGATCCTCTCACCTCTGCCACCTCATGCTGGCATTAAAGGTGTGTGCCACCATCCCCGGCTCTTTTTGGTTTTTCGAGGTAGGGTTTCACAGTAGCCCAGGCTGACCTGGAACTCACTATGTATTCTCAGGGTGGCCTGGAACAAATGGCAATCCTCCTACCTCTGCCTCCTGAGTGCTGGGATTAAAGGCGTGCACCACCATACCTGGCTTCTTTTTTTGGGGGGGGGGTGGTTTCTGAGGTAGGGTCTCACTCTGGCCCAGGCTGACCTGGAATTCACTCTGTAGTCTCAGGGTGGTCTCGAACTCATGGCAATCCTCCTACCTCTGCCTCCCAAGTGCTGGGATTAAAGGCATGTGCCACCACACCTGGCTTCTTTTTTTAAGAAATATTTTACTTGAGAGAGAGAGACAGGCAGGCAGACACAGAGAGTGAGTATGGGCATTTGCCAGGAGCTCCTGCAGGTGCGTAAGAACTCCAGACACATGCATCACTTAGTGCATCTAACTCTACATGGGTACTGATAAATCAAACTCAGGATGTCAGGCTTTGCAAGCAAGTACCTTTGACTGCTGAGCCATCCCTCCAGCCCAATGGACTCCATTTTTTTTTTTTTTTGAGGTGTGGTCTCTTTCTACCCCAGGCTAACCTGGAATTCACTATAGAATCTCAGGCTGACCTCAAACTCATAGCAGTTTTCCAAACTTCTGCTTCCTGACTGATAGTGCTGAGATTAAAGGCATGTGCCACCATGCCTGGCCTAGACTCCACTTCATGATGAAGGGAGCTGTAAAATATTAGAATGTCTCACAACATTAAAAAATGCTAGCCAGGCGTGGTGGTGCACACCTTTAATCCCAGTACTTGGGAGGCAGAGGTAGGAGGATCGACTGTGAGTTCAAGGCCAGCCTGAGAATACATAGTGAATTCCAGGTCAGCTTGGGCTAGAGTGAGACCCTCCCTGGAAAAACAAAAACAAAACAAAAAAAAAAAGGTAAGCCGGGTGTGGTGGCTCACTCCTTTAATCCCAGCACTCAGGAGGCAGAGGTAGGAGGATTGCCATGAGTTCGAGGCCACCCTGAGAATACATAGTTAACTCCATGTCAGCCTGGGCCAGAGTGAGACGCTACCTTGAAAAACAACAAAAAAAAAATGCTGCTTGTTTTTAGGTGAGAGTGGAGGACAAAATAAACAATTACCTTTGTTTTCACTGTAGATTGGTTATATTTAAGTCAACACAATAAAATACTCAGCCTCTAGAAATTTCATGAATTAGACCTCATAGCTACGTGCTGTCACTAGTCAGAAGCCATGAGGAAAAAAAGCAGTGATTTCTAAGGCGTATTTTCTGCAAGGTCTCACATTTTATTACTGTGGCTTTTTCATCTCTCTGGTTCATACTTAAAAACAATTTTTTTAAATTTATTTATTTGCAAGCAGAGAAAGATAGAAGTGAGAGGGATAGAGAGAGAATGTGCATGCCAAGGCATCTAGCCACTGCAAATGAACTCCAAATGCACGTATCACCCTCTGCACCTAGCTTTATGTGGGGACTGGAGAATCAAATCTGGGTAGTCAGGTTCCGTAGGCAACCACATACACCACTAAGCCATCTCATCTCTCCAGCCTGGTTCATACTTTTGTAATGAGCTGTTACCAATCCAGGAGAGTATAATCAGCTTGGCCTAGTAAGAGACCTTCTTAGTTAACTTCTCATTGTTCTTAGGTAGTGAACACAAACTAATCTTTCCTTATATTCCCACAGTTCTTCAGTGATGCCCGAGACCTGGAGTCATTCTTGAGGAACCTCCAAGATTCCATCAAACGAAAATATACCTGTGACCACAACACTAGCTTATCCCGCCTTGAGGACCTGCTGCAGGACTCCATGGTGGGTGTTGCCTCAGTGGGGATGCTTGCTTCTGACAAACAGTAAATGGTGTCAGCTGCTGCTGTTTATATCCTTGAAAGCTTTCAAGACAGTGGGCCATTCTTGTATTCTCACATTCCAATAGTCTAGTCAAGTTTTGTTAGTTCTCTTTTTTGTTTTGTTTTCTTTCCTTAAGATGTTGCTAGTTCCTTAGGCACCTATAGTAAAGACCTAGTAAAGATCTTCCTTGAGTACCTCACAATTTCTTTGCATCCTTCCTTCCTTCCTTCCTTCCTTCCTTCCTTCCTTCCTTCCTTCCTTCCTTCCTTCCTTCCTTCCTTCCTTCCTTCCTTCCTCCCTCCCTCCCTCCCTCCCTCCCTCCCTCCCTCCCTCCCTTCCTTCCTTCCTTCCTTCTTTTTTTTTTGGTTTTTTTGAAGTAGGGTCTCACTTTAGCCCAGGCTGACCTGGAATTCACTCTGTATTCTCAGGGTGGCCTCAAACTCATGGTGATCCTCCTACCTCTGCCTCCCAAGTGCTAGGATTAAAGGTGTGTGCTACCACACCCGGCTGCATCATCTGTATTTTCATGAAGTAGAGCCAAGAAAGAGGTATAGAGCATGATAGCATGATAAACAGGGTTCAAGAGGATTAGGTGACACCAAATTTGTTTTTGCTCCCTTATGACAAAGAGAAGAAAAGAGAGAGAGCAAGAAAGAAAAAAAGAAAGAGAAAGGATCTTAAATCAAATTCTCCCTCTTGGTTTTCTTTTGGCAACAAAGAAAAAAATTGATTTTAATTAAAGCCAACATGAAAATCTTATTTAGATATAAGGCAATATTTATCCAGTTTATGTAATAATATTAACTTTAAAGAGAAGTTTTACTTTCACTATTTAATCCAAATCAATTTTATATTCATTTTCTTCAGTGAATTATTCCTTTAGGAGTGCTAGTTGTAAAATCAGTAATGTAACTACTTGCATTTACACAATGTATTATACAGAGTTGATAAGACAAGGCTCAAGTTGGATTTCAAATTAAGATAGAAATGTGTGTGTGCAACAGAGAAATTAAGTTTGTTGTGTGAGAGGCTAGGAGAGTTTCACATCTCAGTAGATTCTAAAGAAGAAAACCAGAACACCCCAAACAGTTTTCATTATTTTTTTTATTCCTTTTTTTTTTTTTGGTTTTTCGAGGTAGGGTCTCACTCTGGTCCAGGCTGACCTGGAATTCAATTCATTCTGTAGTCTCAGGGTTGCCTCGAACTCACGGCAGTCCTCCTACCTCTGCCTCCCGAGTGCTGGGATTAAAGGCGCATGCCACCATGCCTGGCCATTTATTTATTTATTTTATTTATTTATTTATTTATTTATTTATTTATTTATTTATTTATTTATTTATTTATTTCAGAGACAGAGGGAGAATGGGCACACCAGTGCCCACAGCCACTTCAAACAAACTGCAGACACATGCACCACCTTGTGTGTCTGGCTTACGTAGGTCCTGAGGAATTGAACCAAGGTCCTTTGGCTTTGCAGACAAGTGCCTTAACCACTAAGCCATCTCTCCAGCCCAGCCCAGCCCACCCCCTTTTTTTTTTTTTTTTTTTTTTTTTGGTTTTTCAAGGTAGGGTTTCACTCTAGCTCAGGCTGATCTGGAATTCACTCTGTAGTCTTGGGGTGGCCTCTAACTCATAGTGATCCTCCTACCTCTGCCTCCCCAGTGCTGGAATTAGAGGCATGCGCCACCACGCCCAGCTCCAGCCCCTTTTTAAAATTTTACTTTTATTTATTTGAGAGAGAGAGAGAGAGAGAGAGAGAGAGAGAGCTTTTTATTTTTCTTCCTTTCTTACCTTTTTCTTACCTTTTTTTTTTTGTGGGAGAGTTAACACTTTGCAGTGCTTGGCTGTATGCCAGGCAAGTACACTACATGACAGGTTATAGATTCAGAGTTTTTTTTTTAAAGATTTTATTTTTATTTATTTATTTGAGACAGAAAGAGGGAGAGGGAGAACGGGCGCACCAGGGCCTCCAGCCACTGCAAACAAACTCTAGACGCATGCACCCCCCTTGTGCATCTGGCTTACATGGGATCTGGAGAATCGAACCAGGATCCTTAGGCTTTGCAGGCAAACACCTTAACTGCTAAGCCATCTCTCCAGCCCAGTATTCAAGTTTTTAAACTTTATTTATTTGAGAGAGAGAGAATGGGCGTGCCAGGGCCTTTAGTCATTGCAAATGAACTCCAGATGCATGCGCCACCTTGTACATCTGATTTATATAGGTTCTGGGTAATTGAACCTGGGTTCTTTGGCTTTGGAGCCAAACACATTAACCGTTAGGCCATCTTTCCAGTCCCCAATTTTTATTTTATTTTATTTTAAAAATAACTTCAGTGGCTGGGCATGGTGGCACATGCCTTTAATCCCAGCACTGGGGAGGGCGAGGTAGGAGGATCACTGTGAGTTCGAGGCCAGCCTGAGACTACATAGTGAATTCTAGGTCAGCCTGGGCTAGAGTGAGACCCTACCTCAAAAACAAAACAAATAAATAGTTTGGCACCATGGCACCCACCTTTAATCCCAGCACTCAATAGGTAGGAAGATCACTGTGAGTTCAAGGCCACTCTAACACTACGTAGTGATTCCAGGTCAGCCGTGGCCAGAGTGAGACCTTACCTTGAAAAACAAAAAATAAATAAATACATAATTTCAGTGCTTTACTTGGGCAAATGTAATGTTGGTTAAATTGGAATGAAAGACAAAAATCTGACTTTAAAGTTGTTATCTTTAAAATGTCTCTCAGAGGTACTTCCAAGTGTGAAGGAGGACTAGCTACGATCTCCTCCCTCCCACAGAATACCTTCTTGTCATAGGGTAACTCCTCTGCAATTGTCATATCTTCTCTTCTCGAGGGTTGCTGCTCTGTTCCCTCCTCTCCAGGTCAGGGTCATCGGGTTGGCGCTGTCATCGGGGCATGGAGTCACCTGGTTCTGCTCCTCAGCTTGTCCATCAGGTTCGGGAGCATCTGTCCTGGCTTCTGGTTCTTTTCAGAACTTTTACCACGCTGAGCACTTGGTCTCTGCAGCTTGAGATGTTTGGCTGTGGGTTAGACAGAAATTGTCATCTTTATTGCAAGGAAACTGAATTGGGTAGATCAGCTCTCAAGTATGGACATGTGGCTGTCTCCCTGATGTATTCCATTCCTCTTTCTTAACTAATAAGTTAAAGTTGTATTTCTTCCAATCATGCTCCCGGGGACAGGCACAGGTAGTTTGTTTAAGAATTTTTTGCTTTACTTGCATATTCTTAATTCTTTAATGGCATTTCTAAAAACTATTAACTCTTTACTCTCATCACATCTCTAACCATCCTAAGAAAGCCCTCTTCTGGAGATTTTTATGTTTCACGGTGGGCTTGAAATAGTCTGGCTAATAGATAAAGGTTATCACTTTCTCTCTAATAGAATTGGTAGTAAATTACTACCAATTTTGTTTGAAAATTCATTAGCTTTTAAGGTAATTGGGTTTGCAGAGATATGAGAATTTAAACTTTGCATGATACTTCATTCAAACCAACCAAATTATATGAATATGGCATGGCAAAAAAAATCTTAAATCATTTGTCATGATACCTTCACCAACAGCGTTTGTTTCTGGGTTATTGGCTGAAGAACTAAGATCTTTCTCTTTAAAGCTTAACCCAATTAAAGGAAGTAAAATAATGTGGAATGGAACTTGGGAGATACACTTATTTTTTAAAAAATAAATTAACTGTAGCCTCTCCTAAGCAGAAAGGGAAAAGCTGATTTCTGTCAGTTTGACATTGAATAATAATAATAATGGTGCAGTTATTATTATTTGTAACTTCCATGTTCTCTGATCTGTATTTGTGGAAATCCCTTATTAGCTATATATCTGTATTCAGCAGCTGGGTGTTTGTTTTGTTTATATCATTTGTTTGCATGTGGCTTTATTGTTCATTGGCACAAGGGGAAAGCTGCAAATTTAAATTACAGCAGCACTTGGTAAAAGACAGGATCAATCTCTCCTTTTTTTCTTTGTCCTTATCTAAATCTTATCTAAGATGTCTCCACCAAGGATCCCTATTTAACTAAGGGAGTGGAGCACTGAATTTTTTTTTGTTGCCTCAGTGACTCTGAACACCACCATTAATGTCTTTTCGTTTTTCTTCTCTTTTTGTAGGATGAAAAAGAACAGCTTATACAGTCCAAGAGTTCGGTTGCCAGTCTTGTTGGGAGATCAAAAACTGTTGTTCAGCTCAAGCCACGCAGTCCAGATCACATGCTAAAAAGCACCATTTCTGTGAAGGCCATCTGTGACTACAGGCAAATTGAGGTGAGAGATAAGGGGTACTGCAGGGAAGTCCTCAAGAGTACAGTCTTGACCTCCTTCTTGCTTCAGCTGTATAAGTGTTGCTAGAGTAGGATTTTATGATACTTTGGAGTTAGTCTTGTCTTGCCATCCCCACTTCTCCACACATCAGGTAGGGTCACCAAGTGAACACTAACTTGTAAATTTCCTTAAATATACTTCTTTCTGTCTCTGCTGTTACTGCCCCTAAGTTTCATAAGTGTCTTTTATTTGGACTATTATATATGTTATATATATATAATATTATATATAATATTATATGTTATATATATAATATTATATATAATATTTTATTTGGGCTATAGCAGCCATCTCATTTACTGTATGTACACACACACATATATATAATTGTGTTTATTTATTTGAGACAGAAAGAAGCAGACAGAGTGAGTATGGGCATGCCAGGCCTTCCTGCCACTGCAAACAATCTCCAGATGCATGTCCTGCTTAGTGCATCTGGCTTTATGTGGGTACTGAGGAATCAAACTCAGGTCCTTAGGCTTTTCAGGCAAGAACCTTAACTGCTGGGCCATCTCTCCAGTATATATGTGAGTGTATTTATATTATTCAAATATAAGTATTTGGATATTTATATTTAAATATTTTTTAAATTATTTAATTAATTTTTTTCATGTTTTGTTTTTTGAGGTGGGGTTTTGCTCTAGCTCAGGCTGGAACTCACTATGTAATTTCAGGGTGGCCTTGAACTCTGGGCAATCCTCCTACCTTTGCCTACCGAGTACAGGGATTAAAGATGTGAGCCACCATGCCTGGCTAATTTATTTTTTATTAAAAAAAATAAATATATGGGCTGGAGAGATGGCTTAGTGGTTAAGCACTTGCCTGTGAAGCCTAAGGACCCTGGTTTGAAGTTTGATTCCGCAGTGCTCACGTAAAGCCAGATGCACAAGGTGACACATGCATCTGGAATTTGTTTGCAGTGGCTGGAGGCCCTGGTGTGCTCATTCTCTCTGTCTCTATCTGCCTCTCTTTCTCAGATAAATAAGTAAAATATTAAAATATATAAATATTTCTTTTTAATATTTATTTGAGAGAAAATATGAGAATGGATGTGCTAGGGCCTCCTGCCACTGCAAATGAATTTCAACCACATGCACTACTTTGTGCATCTGGCTTTATGTGGGCACTAGGAAACTGAACCTGGGTCAGCAGGCTTTGCAAGCAGGTGCCTTAACCACTAAGTCATCTCTCCAGTCTTATTTATTTATTATTATTTTTATTTTTTGGTTTTTCAAGGTAGGTTCTTCTCACTGTAGCCCAAGCTGACCTGGAATTCACCATGTAGTCTCAGGCTGGCCTCAAACTTAGTGATCCTCCTACTTCTGCCTTCCAAGTTCTGAGATTAAAGGTGTGTACTACCGCACCTGGCTTTTTTTTTTTTTTTTTTTTTTTTTTTTTTGAGGCAGGGTCTCAGTTTAGCCACCAAACTCATGGTGATCTGATGATCCTTGCACATAAGCCTCCCAAGTGCTAGGATTAAAGGTGTGGACCAACCATCCCTGGCATCATTTAGTCTATTTTTTATCCTATCACCAGCACAATCTTTTTAACAATACATTCCCATGTTTAAGTACTACAACAACTCCTCATAGCTCTTTGGAGAAAGTCTTTAACTCCTTAATGTACTTCTAAGCTCCTGAATAATATGGCTTTTTTTTTTTTTTTTTTTTTTTTTTTTGAGGTAGGCTCTTGCTGTAGTCTAGGATGACCTGGAATTCACTGTATAGTCTCAGGGTGACCTCAAACTCACATCAATCCTCCTACCTCTGCCTCCAGAGTGCTGGAATTAGAGTGTGCCACCAATGCCCAGATTTGAATAATATATCTTTACTTCTAAGCAAGGTTGGGTCATGTCCTTTGTAGCATTCCTTAGTAACTTGCATTTTTCACACTATACTGTTACCCTAACCTGTCCACCAATATGTGGAATGTAGGGCATGTTTGATTAACACTGATACCTTTTTTTGGTTTGTTTGTCTTAGTTTTCTTTTTTTGTTTGTTTGTTTGTTTTGCTTTTTGAGGTAGGGTCTCTCTCTATCCCAGGCTGACCTGGAATTCACTATGTAGTCTCAGGGTGGGCTTGAACTCATGGCAATCCTCCTACCTCTGCCTCCCAAGTGCCTGAGCTGGAGTGAGACCCTACCTCGGAAAAAAAAATTTGTTGTAGAAAAGTATGAATAAAGCCAGGAATGGTGGCATTTGGCCGTAATCCCAGCACTTGGACTGCTGAGGCGTAGTATCACTTCAAATTCAAGGCCAGCCTGGGCTATGTAGTATAAAAATCAAAAGGAAAGAATAACAAGAGTACTATGCTTTTCTGTGCCTTAGTATTTCCATCTCTAAATAGTAATAATGATATTGATTATTTGCTTCTCAAATGGTTAAACATTTTCAGGAGTCTGGTTAGAAAGGAGAGAAAATATCACAACAGCAAAGCTGTGGTTTGTACCCCATCAATTCTTACTGAGTAGTCTCTAGTATGGAGATTTCACCTGAGAGTCATAACTCTCTCATACTTAGTTACTTGACAAGCAACAGGCATGCTTGCTTGCTTTCTCTCTCTCTCTCTCTCTCTCTCTCTCTCCCCTTCCCTCCCTCCCTCTTTCTTTCTTTCTTTCTTTCTTTCTTTCTTTCTTTCTTTCTTTCTTTCTTTCTTTCTTTCTTTCTTTCTTTCTTTCTTTCTTTCATTTTGAGGTAAGGTCTCACTCCAGCCCAGGCTGACCTGGAACTGCTCTGCAGTCTCAGGCTGGCCTCAAACTCACAGTGCAATAGGCATTTCAATAAACACTTATTTCCTTGATTTATTTGATGTGTTGTAGATTTATAAACTCAGACCCTTACTAAGTGATAGCTGATCCATCCATCTTTCCTTTTCCCAACCCTACCTTTTTTTTTTTTTTTAAAGAAAAGAAACAGGTACTAAATATACTGCAAAGGACAGTGGAAAGTAGCAGAAAGACTTCTTTAAAAGCAGATGTTTTCAAGCACATTGTTTTCTTAGGTTGGGATCAGGCACCAGGTAATAATATAATAATATAACAGGTTATTGGTTTCTCTATTCACAATAATTTGTGACTTTGTCTCTTTCAGATCACTATTTGCAAAAATGATGAGTGTGTGCTGGAAGATAATTCTCAGCGGACCAAATGGAAGGTGATCAGCCCCACAGGGAATGAGGCCATGGTGCCATCTGTCTGCTTCCTTATTCCTGCCCCCAATAAGGATGCCATTGAGATGGCCAGCAGGTAACTGCTCAGCTGCTACTCAATACTGCCTCCTCTGCTGTTAGTCCTGGGTAGGCTGTTAGTGGGATAGACCTGCATTTATGAGTTCCTTTTTTTTTTTTTTTTCTCTGAGGTACATTCTCGCTCTAGCCCATGCTGACCTGGAAATCACTATGTAGTCTCAGGGTGGCCTCAAACTCACAGCAGTCCTCTTACCTCTGCCTCCTGAGTGCTGGGATTAAAGGTGTGCACCACCACAGCCAGCTCACATTTGTGATTTTTTTTGGGGGGGGGGTGGTCAAGGTAGGGTTTCACTGTAGTCCAGGCTGACCTGGAATTCACTCTGTATTCTCAGAGTGGCCTTGAACTCCTCCTGAGTGCTGGGATTAAAGGCGTGCACCACCATGCCCGGCTTTGTGATTTTTTTTTTTTTTTAGATTTTATCTTTATTTATTTATTAGAGACAGAGAGAGGGAGAGAAAGAGGGAGAGAGAGAGAGTAAGAATGGGCGCTCCAGGGCTTCTAGCCACTGCAAACAAACTTCAGATGCATACGCCACCATGTGCATCTGGCTTACGTGGGTCCTGGAGAATCGAACCAGGGTCCTTAGGCTTCTCAGGCATGTGCCTTAACCGCTAAGCCATCCCTCCAGCCCATTTGTGATTTTTTTTTTTTAAAGCTGTTTTATTTATTTATTGGGGGGGGGCAGGAGAAAGAGAGGTAGAGGCAGATAGAGAAGAATGGACATGCCAGGGCCTCTAGTCACTGCAAACGAACTCCAGATGCATGTGCCACCTTGTGCATCTGGTTTACATGGGTACTGGGGAATCAAATCTGGGTCTTTAGGCTTCACAGGCAAGTGCCTTAACCACTAAGCTGTCTCTCCAGCCCTCATTTGTGATTTTCTTGACCACAGAAATCAGGCTGTAAATGTCCTATTAGGGGTATCAAATGACACTGCCACTCAAGTAGATTGTCAATAAATCCTCATTAATTTGAAATATATTCAGTGGCATTTCTTTCTTTTTCCTCCCCCAAGGTAGGGTCATGCTATAGCCCAGGCTGACCTATTCACTATGTAGTCTCAGCCTGGCCTCATGGAGATCCTCATTCCTTGCCTGCCAAGTGCTGAGATAAATGAGATAAAAGGTATTCTCCACCATGCCCTGTTTTTTTTTTTTTTTTTTTTTTTTTTTTTTGAGAGTCCATCTGTTTAACAAATAAACAAAAGCTGGCTGGTTGATGTAGATATTAATAGTCACCTTTGCCACCCCAGAGTTCTTCAGAATGTTAACTAAATCAACTGTTTTAAACTCATAGCAGATTTTTTTCCCTTTATTATTATGATTATTTTGGATTTTTGAGGTAGAGTCTCATTCTAGCTCAGGCTGTCCTGGAATTCACTATGTAGTCTCAGGTAGCCTTGAACTCACGGCAACCCTCCTATCTCTGCCTCCCAAGTGCACCACCGTGCCTGGCTATTTTTTCCTTTTTTTTTTTTTTAACTTTGGAAATTATGTATTAGCTTTTGTAAATTTTCCTCCCTCCATCTATTAAGTTCTTACTATAGGGAGTCAACGTTGGTCTTCTTCATACTCACATACATGCATTTTTTCCTTTTGTCACCTTCCCAAACTAACTGTGACTTGTAAAGTAGATTTTGGAAGCTCATGTGCCCACTCTCCTTTGTTTCTTTCAAGATAGGGGCTCTAGACTAGGCTGGCCTGGAATTCACTAGTCCAGGCCTGCCTCAGTCTCATAGGGATTATCCTCCCTTTACCTCCATAGTGCTGAGATTAAAGGTGTGAGCTACCACACCAGGTGTTGGTGTGCATATTCTTATTCCCTGTGCCCCCCCTGCAAATAAATAAAAATAATTTTTAATTAATTATTTATTTTTTTTTTTTTGGGGGGTAGGGTCTCACTCTAGCCCAGGCTGATCTGGAATTCACTAGTCTCAGGGTGGCCTTGAACTCAAAGTGATCCTCCTACCTCTGCCTCCCGAGTGCTGGGATTAAAGGCATGTGCCACGACTTTATATCTGAAATATCGTTTGTATTTTTATTACATGGGTTCTGAGCTACTTGGTACTCTATAGGATCACTGTTAGGTGGTCATGCTTTAGCTCTCTGAACTCAGCCTCTACTGTGCTCCTTACTTGTACCCAGCTGTGCTTGCTCTGCTTTTATTTTTGCCCTTTGTACTCCTACCTCCTTCAGATGTTTCCACATTTCACATCCTCCCTTCATTTGGTTCGTCTTGACATCTTTGCGTACTGGCATTCCCACTCTCTGCCTATCACTTCATCTCCATTATTCATCTTTTTAAAAAAACATTTTATTTATTTATTTAAGAGAGCAAGAGAGGGAAAGAAGTCACACACACACACACACACACACACACACACACACACACACGGAGAGAATGGGTGTGGCAGGGCCTCCAGCCACTGCAAATGAACTCTAGATGCATGTCCACCTTGTGCGTGTGGTACTGGGGAATCAAACTGGGGTCCTTTGGCTTTGTAGGCAAACGCCTTAGGTGCTAAGCCAACTCTCCAGCCCATCATCTCTTTTTTTTTTTTTTTTTTTTTTTTTGAGTTAGGGTTTTACTCTAGCCTAGGCTGACCTATTCACTAGGTAGTCTCAGGGTGGCCTCAAACTCATGTTGATCCTCCTACCTCTACCTTCCAAGTGCTGGGATTAAAGACATGTGCCACCACACCCAGCTTTTTTCGGTAGGGTTTCGCTTTAGCCCAGGCTGGCCTGGAATCATCTTCTATTTTCCTTAGCATATGTCATATCATCTAGAACATTATATTTGTTTATTATCTCTTTCCTATTAGAGATTTTTTTTCTATGTCTTAATCTAGAGCCATTCCTAGTACGTAGTGTGTTTTTTTTTGGGGGGGGGCAAGGGTTTGGTTTTTCAAGGTAGAATATAGCCCATGCTGATATGGAATTCACTTTGTAGTCTCAGGCTGTCCTTAAACTCAAGGCAATCCTCTTACCTTGGCCTCCTGTGTGCTGGGATTAAAGGTATGCACCACCACACCTGGCTATAGGCCACAGTAGGTTTTTTTTTTTCTCAAATTTTATTCTTATTCATTTACTTGAGGGAGAGAATGAGGCGGAGAAAGAATGGGCACGGCAGGGCCTCCAGATACTGCAAAAAACTCCAAATGCATGCACTACCTTGTGCATCTTGTGGGTCCTGGAGAATCAAACTGGGGTCCTTTGGCTTTGTAGACAAGTGCCTTAACCACTAAGCCATCTCTCCATGGTAGGTTTTAATAAATGGTTATTAAGTAAAAAAATGAACAAATAAGTAAGCAAATGCATGTATGAATGGTTTCAGTATTCTTCTCTTGTGTAACCTTTTGTCCCTTGGATTAATGATTTTGCACTTTTGTTTGCGTACTTTTCTATTTGCACATTATGGTTATATCTCTAGTCACCCTCTTTATTGCAAAAGGGCTCTCAGTATGGCCATATGCCATAGATAAACTCTATCTTTTTTTGTTTGTTCTTTGGTTTTTTTGAGGCAGGGTCTTGCTCTAGCCCAGGCTGGCCTGGAATTAGTCTCAGGCTGGCCTAGAATGTACAGTGATCCTCCTATTTCAGCTGGGATTAAAGGCATGAGCCACCATGTACAGCCTCAATTCTTTTTTCTTTTTTCAATTTAATTTTTTTTATTAACAACTTCCATTATTATAGACAATAACCTATGGTAATTCCCTCCCCCCTTTCCCCTTTGAAACTTCACCTTCCATCATATCCCCTCCCCCTCTCAATTCTTTATTTTGAGAGAGAGAGAGAGAGAGAGAGAGTGGGAGCTACATGGCCTCTTGCCAATCCAAAAGAACTCCAGACACATGCACCCCCTTGTGCATCTGGCTTACTTGGTTACTGGGGAATTGAACTTGGGTCCTTAGGCTTCATAGCCAAGTACCTTAACTAATAAGCTATCTTTCCAGCTCTCAATTCTTTTTTTCAAAGAAATCTTCTTATTTATTTATTTTGAGAGACACAGAGAGAATGGGCACACCAGGGCCTTCAGCTGTTGCAAATGAAGTCCTGATGTACACACTCCTTTGTGTGCATGTGTGACATTGTGTGCTTGTGTGTGTCTCGCTTACATGAAACCTGAAGTTTTAAACATTAGTTCTTACGCTTCTCAGGCAAGCAAGCCCCTTACCTGATAAGTCATCTTTCCATCCCTCAATTCTTTTTTTTTTTTTAAATAATTTTTTTTCATTGACAACTTCTTTACTTACATATAAAAAGTGCATGATTTTTCCCTCCCTCCCCCCATTCCCCTTTAGAACTCCAATCTCCATCATATCCCCTCCCTCTCTCCATTAGTCTCTCTTTTAATTTGATGGCATCATCTTTTACTTCTATTATGAGGGTCTTGCGAAGGTATTGCTAGGCACTGTAAGGTCATGGATATCGAGGCCAATTTCTGTCTGGGCAGTTGCATTGTAAGGAGTCGTACCCTTCCTTTGGCTCTTCCATTCTATCCGCCCCTTCTTCCGCAATGGGCCCTGAGCCTTGGAGGGTGTGACAGAGATGTTTCAGTGCTGGGCACTCCTCCATCCCTTCTTCTTAGCACTATGTTGCCTTTTGGGTCATCCCAGTGGTCATCGTCATCTGAAAAGAGAAGCTTCTCTAACCAGAAGTGAGAGTAGCATTAATATGTGAATATGAACATTAAGTATAGTGCTTTCAGTTGGCTGGTCTACAGGGAGAAGGGTTTCTGCTCAGCACCAGCTTGCTTTCTCAGAGATGTCACTTAGTATAATCCTTTGCAGATCCATCCATTTCCTTGCAAATTTCATAATTTCAGTTTTCTTTACCACTGAATAGAACTCCATTGTGTAAATATACCACATCTTTGTTATCCATTCATCTGTGGAGGGACATCTAGGCTGGTTCCATTTCCTAGCTATTGTGAATAGAGCAGCAATAAACATGGTTGTGCAAGTATTTCTAAGGTAGTGAGAAGAGTCCTCTGGATATATGCCTAGGAGTGCTATAGCTGGATCATATGGTAAATCTATTTCTAGCTGTCTCACGAACCTCCACACTGATTTCCACAATGGCTGCACCAGATTACATTCCCATCAACAGTGTAGAAGTGTTCCTCTTTTTCCGCATCCACGCCAACATTTATTGTCATTTGTTTTCTTGATGGTAGCCATTCTGACAGGAGTAAAATGGAATCTCAAAGTGGTTTTGATTTGAATTTCCCTGATGGCTAAGGATGTGGAACACTTTTTTAGATGTTTATATGCCATCTGTATTTCTTCTAATGAGAACTCTCTATTTAGTTCCATACCCCATTTTTTAACTGGGTTGTTTGAATTCTTATTATTCTGTTTTTTAAGTTCTTTGTATATACTGGATATTAACCCTCTGTCAGATGTATAGCTGGCAAAGATTTTCTCCCATTCTGTAGGTTGTGTCTTTGCTCTATTCACAGTGTCTTTTGCTGTACAAAAGCTTTGTAATTTCATGACGTCCCAGTAGTTGATTAGTGGTTTTATTCCCTGAGCCATTGTGGTTATATTCAGAAAGTCCTTGCCTATGCCAATATGTTGAAGGGTTTCCCTTACCTTTTCCACTAGCAGTTTCAGAGTTTCAGGTCTGATATTAAGGTCCCTGATCCATTTGGAGTTGACTTTTGTGCATGGAGAGAGACAAGGATCTATTTTTATCCTTTTACATACAGATATCCAGTTTTCCCAGCACTACTTGTTAAAGAGGCTGTCTTTTCTCCAATTAATAATTTTGGCATTTTTGTCAAAAATCAGGTGGGTGTAGCTACCTGGATTAATATTTGGGTCTTCTATTCTGTTCCATTGATCTACCTGTCTGTCCTTTGCCAGTACCATGCTGTTTTTGTTACTATGGCTTTGTAATATAACTTAAAATCTGGTATGGTAATACCACCAGCCTGATTTTTGTTGCGCAAAATTGTTTTGGCTATTCGAGGTTTTTTGTGTTTCCAGATGAATTTTAGGATTGTTTTTTCTATTTCTGTGAAGAATGCTATTGGGATTTTAATGGGGATCGCATTAAATGAGTAGATTGCTTTTGGTAAGATTGACATTTTCACAATATTTATTCTTCCAATCCAGGAGCATGGGATGTCTTTCCATTTCCTTGTGTCTTCTGTAATTTGTCGCTCAAGTTTTTTAACGTTCTCATTGTAGAGATCCTTAACTTCCTTGGTTAAGTTTATTCCAAGGTTTTTTTTTTTTTTTTTTTTTGAGGCAATTGTGAATGGAAGAGATTTCCTGATTTCATCCTCTGCATGTTTGTTGTTAGTGTATAGAAAAGCTACTGATTTCTCTGTGTTTATTTTGTATCCTGCTACATTGCTAAAAGTGTTTATCAGATCTAACAGTTTGCAGGTAGAGTCTTTAGGGTCTGTTATGTATAGGATCATATCATCTGCAAATAATGATAATTTGATCTCTTCCCTTCCAATTTGTATCCCTTTTATGAGTGTCTCTTGCCTTATTGCTATAGCTAAGACTTCCAGTACTATATTAAATAGGAGTGGGGAAAGTGGACACCCTTGTCTTGTTCCTGATTTTAGAGGAAAAGCTTCAAGTTTTTCCCCATTTAGTATTATGTTGGCTGTAGGTTTGTCATAAATAGCTTTTATTATGTTGAGATATGTTCCTTCTATTCCAAGTTTCTGTAATACTTTCACCATGAAGGGGTGTTGGATTTTGTCAAATGCCTTTTCTGCATCTATTGAGATGACCATGTGATTTTTGTCCTTCAGACCATTTATATGGTGTATTACATTTATGGATTTGCGTATGTTGAACCATCTCTGTATCTCTGGGATAAAGCCTACTTGGTCGGGGTGAAAAATCTTTCTGATATATTCTTGTATTCTGTTTGCTAGTATTTTGTTGAGAATTTTTGCATCTATGTTCATGAGGGAGATTGGTCTGTAATTTTCTTTTTTTGATCTGTCTTTTTCCGGTTTTGGTATCAGGGTGATGCTGGCTTCATAGAAGGATTTTGGTAGATTTCCTTCCTTTTCTATTTTATGGAAAAGTTTGAGAAGCATTGGTGTTATTTCTTCCAGGAATGTCTGGTAAAATTCAGCAATGAATCCATCTGGGCCTGGACTTTTTTTTAGCTGGGAGACTTTTTATAACTACTTGGATCTCTGTAGTTGTTATAGGTCTATTTAAATGGTTTATCTCATCTTGATTTAAATTTGGTAGGTCATATGAATCAAGGAAATCATCCATTTCTTTCAGGTTTTCAAACTTAGAGGCATATATATTCTTAAAGTATGTCCGTATGATTTTCTGAATTTCTTTGGTATCTGTTGTGATGTTGCCTTTTTCATCTCTAATTTTGTCAATTTTTGTCTCTTCTCTCTTTATTTTGATCAGATTTGCTAAGGGTTTATCAATCTTGTTTATCCTTTCAAAGAACCAACTCTTCGTTTCATTGATTTTTTTTAATTGTTTTTTTGGTTTCCATTTTGTTAATTTCTGCCCTAACCTTTATTATTTCTTCCTGTCTACTGATTTTTGGTTTGCGTTGTTCTTCTCTTCCCAAGGCCTTAAGGTGAATCATTAAATTGTTTACTTGTGAACTCTCTAATTTCTTAATATAGGCACTTAGAGCTATAAATTTCCCTCGTAGGACTGCCTTCATTGTGTCCCAAAGGTTTTGGTATGTTGTATTCTCATCATTATTTGATTCTATGAATTTTTTGATTTCCTTTTTAATTTCTTCAATGACTCATGTATCATTCAATAATGTACTGTTTAGTCTCCATGAATTTCTGTATGCTCTGTTTTTCTTGTTGCTGATTTACAGTTTAATCCCATTGTGGTCAGATAGCGTACAAGGGATTATTTCAATTTTCCTGTATTTGTTAAGATTTGATTTGTGTCTTAGTATATGGTCTATTTTAGAGAATGTCCCATGTGCTACTGAGAAAAATGTATATTCTGCAGTATTTGGATGGAATGTTCTGTATATATCTGTTAGGTCCATTTGTTCCATGATATCATTTAATGCAGATGTCTCTCTGTTTATTTTTTGCTGGGTAGACCTGTCAAGTGATGAGAGTGGGGTATTGAATTGACGGTAATTCTAATAGCGTTTGTTTGATGAAATTGGGAGCCCCCATGTTAGGGGCATATATGTTTAGGATTGTATGTTCTCCTGTTGGAGTGTTCCTTTAATCAGTATAAAGTGACCCTCTTTGTCTTTCCTCACAAATGTTGGATTGAAGTCTATCTTGTCAGAAATTAGGATAGCAACCCCTGCTTGTTTCCTAGGCCCATTTGCTTGATATACCTTTTTCCAACCTTTCACCCTAAGAAGGTTTCTATTTTTTATTGAGAGATGAATTTCCTGGAGGCAACAGATGGCAGGATCCTGCTTTTTAATCCAGTCTGCAAGTCTGTGTCTTTTGATTGGGGCATTGAGGCCATTGATATTAAGAGTTATTATTGAAATAGATGTATTTATTCTCACCATTCTTCTTATTTTTTAGTTCTTCCTATTTTCCCTTTACTCACTTGTTTTAACTGTTATTTGAGTATGGTTTATTTTTTCCTATTTCCTGTTGTGTGTGTTTTGCTTTCTCTTCAGCGTGAATGATTCCTGCGAGTATTTTCTGTAGAGCTGGTTTAGTTGCCATAAATTCCTTTAGCCTGTCTTTGTTGTGGAATGTCCTTATTTCTCCATCTATTTGGATAGATAATTTTGCAGGATAAAGTAATCTTGGTTGACAGTTTTTATCTTTCAGAACTTGTAATACATCACTCCAGGCCCTTCTGGCTTTTAAAGTTTGTGTTGAGTAATCTGCTGTGATTCTGATGGGCTTGCCTTTGTAGGTCACTTGCTTTTTCTCTCTAGCTGCTTTCAATATATTTTCTTTGGTTTGTAAGTTTGGTAGTTTAATTATAATATGGTGGGGAGAGGTTCTTTCCAGGTTTTGTCTGTTTGGTGTTCTAAAGGCTTCCTGTATCTGTATTGGCATCTCTTTCCCAATTTGGGGAAGTTTTCCTCTATGATTTTGTTGAAAACACCTACTATGCCTTTGGAGTGAAATTCTTCTCCTTCTACTATCCCTTGAATTCTTATGTTTGATCTTTTCATAGTGTCCCGAATATCTTGAAATTCCCATTCATACCTTCCTAGTAGTTTGTCTTTCTCTCTGTTGGACTGTATTAGATCTACCACTTGGTCTTCTAGTTTAGATATTCTGTTCTTTCCTTCATCCATTCTTCTAGCGAGATTTCTACAGAGGTTTTTATTTCACTGACTGCGTTCTTTATTGGTAGCATTTCTGACTGGGTTTTCTTTATTATTTCTATTTCCGTATTTATGTCTAGTATTGACCTCTTTATTTCATTAAATTGGTTTTCTGTGTGTTCTTTGAATCCTTCGATTTCTTCTTTGAGGTCTTTGAACCCTTTCATTTTCTCTTTTAGTTCTTTGAACATAATTATAATCATTTTTTTGAAATCTTTCTCGGGGATTTCCTCTAAGTCAGCCTCACTGAAGGTCATTTCTGATATATGAATACTTTTTGGTGGGCTTATATTGTCTTTATTTTTTGTTTCTTGTATTGTAATGTAGAGATCTTTGCATCTTGGATTAATTTAATGCGTGGGTTTTCTAAACATCTGCAGTAATATTAGATATATCAATCAATCTGATATTATATATCTTCAGGGTAGGAGTTTAAAGTGTTAAGTGTGGCTCTTAAGGCTCTCAGAGTAGTCACAGAAGTGACCCTAGGTGTTGGGTTTGCCTGCTATGAGAGTATCAAGTGGGGTGAATGGAACAGAATACAGTCAAATTCTAAAAATTTAACTCAACAATGTATCTCTTCAATGAGATACAGCACAGAGTATTTGTGCACAAGCAGGTATTATGACAAACAGATCCTCTAACAAAGTCACAGTCTGAGGATGTGTGTTACCCCACACCCTTAATCCTGTCAACTGGGAGGCTAAGATTTCTGGTCTGTAGAACGTTCCAAGGTCAGCTTGTGATCAAGTGAGACCCTTCCCCAATGAATGACAGAGGAGGAAACAAATCAGGAAGCAACAAATGAGCAGCCCAAAATATAGCTTATTTAGGAATGTCAGATCTGACCATCCATCAGGTTTAACATAGAATGTACACTGATATGGAAGGTGCAATTCGCCCTTCCAATGCAAAGCCTATATACCGGGCTTATTTGGTGGGTACGAACCTGGTGTAAACCAAGTTACCTTTTGGAACGGGTTTGATCACAGCTATGCTGCACGGCTGCTTGGGTCCTTTGCTGTGTTGTGGGCTCAGGAAGGCCAGCTGGGTCTGTGGGTCACTGCTTTCGCCGTGCCGGATGCTGGGTAGGTGAGCTGTTTTTCCCAGGTCTCCAGTGCTTGCCGGCGCTTGCGCTGGTGGTGGGGGAGGGGAGGCCGTGAATGGCGGCTGAAGTCCGTCTGCTCCTCCACGCAATCCTCTTCCTCACAAGCCTCTCTGTTGGTCTCTGCCATCCTCCTTCCACGTTTCTTGAGTTTGTGAAGAGGCGGTGTGAGTGGAGAATCCCCTCACCTGGCTTTAAAATCCTGCGGCTCAACCGGCTCAGGCGGAGCCTGGCAGCTGCCGTGGCGTGGAGCTCGACCCAGCTGTGGAACCGCTTCTGTGGGCTCCAGATGCTCTAGATCTCTCCTACTTCTCTGCTGTGCATGATAGTTTACTATACACCTCACTTTTTAGTAGAAGAGTGTATTTTGCTGGGGTTTGTTTTCCTTTTTTCCCCTACCCTGTTTTGGTGTGGTTCCTATGTTGCTATCTTAACCGGAAGTCCCCCCCTCAATTCTTTTTAAGATGAGCATGTATTCATTGCACAAAGCAATATGCTTCTAGTGTTCTGTCTTATCTCCTCCCCACCCTCTTCCATATTGCTATTAATTCTCCTTCTAGGTTCATGTTCTTCCTCTTTCTCCTCTTCATTCCCCAACTTCTTTTTTTTTTTAAAATATATTTTATTTATTTATTTGAGAGAGAGAATGGTCCGCCAGGGCCTCCAGCCACTGCAAACAAACTCCAGATGTATGTGCTCCCTTATGCATCTGGCTTACATGGGTCCTGGAGTCGAACCAGAATCTTTTGACTTTCCAGGCAAACGCCTTCACGGCTAAGCCATGTCTCCAGCCCCTTCTTTTTAATTAATTTATTTTTATTATTTTTTAATTTATATTTATTTCACAGAGAGAAAGAGGGATAGGGAGAGAGGAGGAGAGAAAGAGAGAGAGAGAGAATGGGCACATTAAGGCCTCTAGCCACTGCACTCAAACTCCAGATGCATGTGCCACCTGGGTCCTGGGGAATTGTGCCTAGGTCCTTTGGCTTTGCAGGCAAGTGCCTTAACTGCTAAGGCATTCCTCCAGCCCCTCTTCCCCAACTTCGAATGTGAGAGAAAGGTACAATACTAGGTTTTGTAGGGCTGGTTTATTTTATTTAACAAGATACCCTCTAGTCTGTCCATTTCATTCTCTATGTTTTTGGGTGTTTGTTTTGTTTTCCCTTCAAGAACTACATTTATCAAATGTTGTACCTCCTGGACTGATGTTCATTGGTTTTTTCACTTTTTCTTTGTGTTTTTATTCTTTTGTTGTTGTTTTGTTTTGTTTTGTTTTTTGAAGGAGGGTTTTGTTCAAACCCAGGCTGACCTGGAATTTACTATGTAGTCTCAGGATGGCCTTGAACTCAGGGCAATCCTCCTACCTTGAATTCACAGCAGTCTTTCTACCTCTGCCTCCTGAATGCTGGCATTAAAGCCATGTTCCACCATGCACATCCAGCTTTTTTTTTTTTTTTTTCTTTTTGGTTTTTGGAGGTAGGGTTTCACTCTAGTTCAGGCTGACCTGGAATTCACTATATATTCCCAGGCTGGCCTCGAACTCATGGTGATCCTCCTGTTTCTGCCTCCTCAGTCCTGGAATTAAAAGCCTGTGCCAGCACACCTGGATTTTTTTTTTTTAAAGGTTTTTCGAGGTAGGGTCTCCCTCTAGCCCAGGCTAACGTGGAATTCACTATGTAGTCTCAGGATGGCCTTGGACTCACAGTGATCCTCCTACCTCTGCCTCCCATTAAATGTGTGTGCCACCACACCCGGCCTTTTCTTTCACATTATTATTATTATTATTATTATTATTATTATTATTATTTTACTTGAGAAATCACATTATTTTTTTTTAAGTAAGGTTTTTCTCTAGTCTAGGCTTACCTGGAATTCAGGGTGGTCTGGAACTCACTGTAATCCTCCTATCTCTGCCTCCCGAGTGCAGGGATTAAAGTCATGTGCCACCATGCCTGGCCTATTTTTATTTATTTGAAAAAGTTCTATAAGTGAACTCCAGATGCATGTGCTTCTTTATGCTTCTGACTTTATGTGGGTACTTGGGGATTGAAACCAGGCTGCTAGGCTTTGTAAGCAAGTGGTTCTCATCTTGAAGACATTGAAGGTAACATAGTGGTCTGAGTGTGCCTGTGTGTCTATAGTTCTTCAAGGAACTGATATTGAGTTAGGCATGGTATGCTTAAGAAAATAATTCTCAGCTGTAGAGATGACTCCGCAGTTAAAGCACTTGCCTGCAATTCCTAATGACCCGGGTTCGATTCGCCGGTACCCACATAAAGCCAGACAGGCAAAGTGGTACATACTTCTGGAGTTTCTTTGCAGTGGCTAGAGGACCTGGTGCACCCGTTCTCTCTCTCCTTGCAAATAAATTCATAATTTTTCTTTTTTTTCGAGGCAGGGTCTTGCTCTAGGCTGACCTGGAGTTCACCGTGTAGTCTCAGTGTGGCCTTGAACTCAGGGCAATCATCCTACCTCTGCCTCCCAAGTGCTGGGATTAAAGGTATGCATCACCACGCCCGGCAAAATATTTTTTGTAAGAAAGAAGGTAATTCTCTTCTTAGGCCCATACTTCTATTTCCATGTTTCACACGTGGACTTTTTTTTTTTTTTTTTTTTTTTTTTTTTTTTTTGAGGTAAGGTCTCACTCTAGCCCATGCTGACCTGGAATTCACTATGTAATCTCAGAGTGGCCTTGAACTCACAGCGATCCTCCTACCTCTGCCTCCCAAGTGCTGGGATTCAAGGTGTGCACCACCATGCCTGGTTCAACCCGTGAACTTTTTCAGTTGCTATTAAGTTTTAAACATTTCAGTATTTCAAAATATTTATTATTTGAGAGAAAACAGGTATACTAGTACTGCTTGATGCTACAAATGAACTTCAAATACATGAGCCACTTTATGCATCTATCTGGCTTTACCTTGGTACTGGGGAGTTGAAACTAAACCAGTAGACTTTACAATCAAGTGCTTTTAACCACTGAGCCATCTCTCTCTCCAGCCCCATTTCAGCAATTTTGCAACTATATAGAACACAGCTAATCACCTTTTTAGTAGTGATACAATTTGTCAGCTATTTTATTTGTGGTTTTTTTTTTTTTTTGAGAGAGAGGTGGGGGAAGGAGGGAGAGAGAGGAAGAAAATGGGCACACCAGGGCCTCTAGCCACTGTGAACAAACTCCAGATGCATGCGCCCCCTTGTGCATCTGGCTTACGTGGGTTCTGGAGAATTGAACTAAGGTCCTTTGGCTTTGCAGGCAAACACCTTAACTGCTAAGCCATCTCTCCAGCCCTTTTTTTTTTTTTTTTTTTTTGGGCGGTGGGGGCGGGGGCTTTTCTTGAGTTAGGGTCTTATTCTAGCCCAGGCTGACCTGGAATTTACTATGTAGTTTCAGGATGGCCTTGAACTCAGAGCGATCCTCCTACCTCTGCCTCCCGAGTGCTGGGATTAAAGGTGTGCGCCACCAAACCCAGCTTTCGCTTAACAATATTTTAAATTTGTTTTTATTTATTTGAGAGAACTCCAGATCCTTGCTCCACCTTATGTATCTATTTTACATGGTCCTGGTGACTTGAATCTGGGTCCTTTAGTTTTGCAGGCAAGCGCCTTAACTGCTAAGCCATCTCTCTAACCCTGAGCTTAACTATTTATTTATTTATTTATTCATTTATTTATTTTTGGTTTTTCGAGGTAGGATCTCACTCTAGCTCAAGCTTTCCTAGAATTCACTATGTAGTCCCAGGGTAGCCTTGAGCTCTCAGAGATCCTCCTCCCTCTGCCTCCCAGGTGCTTGGATTAAAGGCATGAGCCACCTGGCACCTTAACAATTTTAAATGAGATTGTTTTATCTATTTTTTTTTCTCCCTTTTTGGTTTTCTGGCTTCCTGTAACCATATTACATTCTGGTAGCATTCATGCCACTGTAAAGTATGTACTGAAGGACTGAAGAGATGGCTCAGTGGCTAAGGCACTTGCTGCAAAACCCAATGACCTGAGTTTGATTCCCCAGTACCCATGTAAAGCCAGCCATACAAAGTGGTGCATACATCTGGAGTTCGTTTGCAGTGGCTAAAGGCCCGGGCATGCCTATTCTCTCTCTGTCTGTCTCTTTCTGCTGATAAATAAATAAAAATAATAAAACTATTTTTAAAAACATATTCTAAAGCAGTCTACATAATGCCAGAGTAAATCCAATTTAAAGAGCTCAGTTGACTTAGTTTTAAAGATTTTTGTGTTGTCAGTACTAGTTGTCTTTCTCTGCTTAGCATACATGCTTAGCTCCACTCAGGCAATCACCCTTTCCTAGAATGTCTGTGTTGTAGCACTCTACTACAATGTTCTAGCCAGATTATCTATTGTTTCCAGAGTGGAACAGTCTTACCAGAAAGTGATGACCCTTTGGCACCAGCTACATATTAATACCAAAAGCCTCATCTCCTGGAACTATTTGCGGAAGGACCTTGACCTTGTACAGACCTGGAACTTAGAAAAGGTAACTGGAAAACTGTTACCTCAGGTTGACATCCTGTTGGCAAGCTTTTTCAGTAGGAACTCTTTTTATTACTAAGACTTCTCCCTAGCTAAATGAGGTAAAGTGGATTCTGGGTTACTGTTTTAAGAGGAGTAGGGACCTGAGAACCTTAGTAGCTAGAATTAGTAGCTTGGGTGGTTAAAGAAAGCCCTTATGAAAGTAGGTAGCATCTTAGGCAAAGATGAATTTTGCTTTTGTTTTTCAAGGTAGGGTCTCGCTGTAGCCCAAGCTGACCTGGAATTCACTATGTAGTCCCAGGGTGGCCTTGAACTCATGGCAATCCTCCTACCTCTGCCTCCCAAGTGCTGGGAATAAAGGCGTGCGCCACCATGCCTGGCCAAAGATGGAATTTTCACTGTGCAGAACAAGCATCATCTTTGTATAAGAGGACATAGTGGGTGAATACTGATGAACTAATAATTAACTAAGAATTTTGTCTAGGCTAGGACTGGTACCATATCCTTGTAAACTCAGTTTTCTGGAGGCTGAGGCAGGAGGATCATAAGTTCGAGGCATGGGCTACACAGCAAGACTGTCTCCAAAGTACAACCAAGCAACCAAACAGAAAAGTAATGTCACGTGAAGTTCAAACAGTGCTTCTGAGGTGCTGCTAATATTTCTTGGTCTGAAAACTTTTTGCTTGAGTGAATCTGGTTTGTGAAAATCACCCTTTTCAATTATGATTTGCATACTTTTGTGTATATGTCTGCTTCAGTAAGAAGGGAACAGAAAGTATTATGTTCCTATTGTATTGAAATTTCTTGTGATTCTCTCTAGCTTCGATCCTTAGCAGCAGGGGAGTGCCACCAGATTATGAAGAACCTTCAGGCCCACTATGAAGACTTTCTGCAGGATAGTCGTGACTCTACAGTCTTCTCAGTGGCTGATCGCCTGCGCTTGGAAGAGGAGGTGGAAACTTGTAAAGCACACTTCCAACACCTGATGAAATCCATGGAGAATGGTGTGTGCACTAGGCAGATGGAGGGAGAATGATGGAAAGAGAGCTGTAAAGTGTGCATGTTTTCTTGTGGATGTAAAATATCCTCAAAGTCATTAACTAATACAGAAACTTTTAGGATTTGGCAGAATATTCCCTAAGACCTTGCTTTCATCCTAAGGTTATCTGGTCTGCTGGAGCCATTGGTGCCCAGTCTGAAGTGGGTGCTGTTGTTCTTAGTTTTGTTGATCTATGATGTGGAGATTAGTGGTGTGTGCTTGTGTATTCACAGAGGATAAAGAGGAGACTGTGGCAAAGGTATACATCTCAGACCTGAAGAATATCCGACTACGCCTGGAAGAGTGTGAACAGAGACTGGTCAAACGAATTCAGTCTCCAGCCAGCTCTAGAACTGACAGAGATGCCCGGCAAGACATTGCATTAAGGATTGCAGAGCAGGAGGTAAGCCCTAGTAGGATAGTAGGTGCTGCTGAAAGTGTAAATGCTTTAAATGAATTAGTTGGCAGCAGTGTATGGATCCAGCCAGGTATGGTGGCGCATGCCTTTAGTCCCAGCATTCAGGGAGTGCAGAGGTAGGAGGATTGCCAAGAGTTCGAGGCCACCCTGAGGCTACATAGTGAATTCCAGGTCAGTCTAAGCTAGAGTAAGACCCTACCTCAAAAAACAAACAAACAAAAAAAAGGGCTAAAGAGATGGCTTAGCAATTAAGGTGCATGCCTGCGAAGCCTTAAGGACCCAGGTTTGATTCTCCAGGTCCCATGTAAGCCAGATGCACATGGTGACACTTGCATCTGCAGTTTGTTTGCAGTGGCTGGAGGCCCCGGTGTGACCATTCTCTCTCTCTCTCACACACACACACACACGCACACGCACACACTCTCTCTCTCTCTCTCTCCCTCTTTCTCTCTCTGACTCTGAAAAAGAAATAAAAATGAAATCTTTTTTTTTTTTTTTAAGTAACAAAAAAAGAAATGTTTGGATCCTAAGAAGTAAGGTGATAGGCTCATGACAGTCCTACTGAGAATTCATCTCTGAAGCCTACATAATATAAATGCCTTTTACATATGGAGAAATAGGATTTCATCTTCAAATAAAATATTGAATTAATTTCTTACATTTTCCTATTAAAGACTTCTTTCTAACTTTTTTGTTCAATTCTTTCCATCTGTATTTTGCATCCTGTTCCTGATAGCACACCCAAGAGGACTTGCAGCATCTGAAATCTGACCTGGATGCTGTTTCCATGAAATGCAATACTTTTCTCCAGCAATCTCCGTCTGGTTCAAGTGTTCCAACTCTGTGCTCAGAGCTAACCCTGGTGGTGGAGAAGATGGACCAAGTCTATGGTCTTTCTACTGTCTATCTGAATAAGTGAGTGAGCTAAAGTTTACGGTCCAAAGAGAAAAAAGGGAAATGCCTAGAGTATTTCTTGAATGATCCAGAAAGACTGCAAGTCTTAAACAGTAGGTATACCTATGCTGAGCAGTCTTAGCTCTAGCTCATAGTAACATGAAGTGTATTTATTTGGCCTGTAATGAACATAGGTCAGCGATAATAGCTTAAGAATGAAATTTCACACCCCCCCCAAAAAAAAACTAGCAAAAAAGCTGGGTGTGGTGGTGTACACTTTAATCCCAGAACTCGGGAGGCAGAGGTAGGAGGATTGCCGTGAGTTTGAGGCCACCCTGAGACCACATAGTGAATTCCAGGTCAGCCTGAGCTAGACTGAGACCCTACCTCAAAAAAAACAAAACAAAAAACCGAAATTGCATCATTAACACTATTTCTTTATTTCTTTTTGATTTTACACTGCTAAAAATAGCATGTAAAGGTAGTAAAAGGTGTGTGTGGGGGGGAACTAAACAATTATATTTTTTCCACTAAGCTAGTATCTGTGTTTAAGGTTCTTCCCCTTCTTATCTATTACCTCTGTCCTTAAGTAATGACAGATTTTAGATGCTATGCTGTCAAATGGATTTCTGTCCTTATGCCTTCTGGATGTGCGTTTACTTCATGGGGTGTACCAGTGCCACTCAGAATTTCACTCTGAATTGGCTTAAATTGACAGCATATATTTCAGACTTTTTCAGTTTTACAAAGCCCTGTTATCTAATAATGGTAAAATTGATTTGGACATTTCCATTTTGTGAATTTGTTTACTATATTCCAAATATATAATCCATGTCTTAAAATTCATGTGTTAATGAAAGAAAGTGATTTTCTCCTCTCAGATTAAAGACAATTGATGTGATAGTACGTACCATGCAGGATGCTGAACTGTTGGTCAAAGGTTATGAAATCAAGCTGAGTCAAGAAGAAGCAGTCCCAGCAGATGTCTCCGCTCTGGAGTCTCACCGGACCATGCTACGGGTTGGTTGCTCTAGTTTCTTAGGAGGTTGCTTTACTGTATTCATGGCTTTGTGTTAGCAGAAAAAATGCAATTTGGCTGGCATTTGAAGTAAAAAGAATATTGTTTTTAATATATTTTAAAATGTAGCCAATGAAGAAGGGACTGAGAAATACATCCAGCTAAAAGGGGAATAGACTGTATTTCAAAATTTCTTCCTTTTCCTCCTGTCAAAGTAAGGCTTAATTGAATATAACCAATGACTATGATGTAAGTTTGCAAAGTGCTTCCTGTGACCTCATTAGATTCTCACATGCTACTATGTGAGATGGACTGGAGAGGAATTTTCACTCTGTTGACAGATGAGAAAAACCAGTGCTCACACTACCTAAATGATTTATCTTGGCTTCCTAGCTTATAAGTTATGGAGCCAGGTTTCAAATACAAGTTATTTACATATATCCCTCTCTCTAGCTTCCCAGTGTGCATCTGTAAAGCAGAGACATGACCAATAGGAGCATTTCTTTCTGTTTTCTTTATTTGAGGTAGGGTCTCATTCTAGCCCAGGCTAACCTGGAATTCACATATAGTCTCAGGGTGGCCTTAAACTCATGGCAATCCTTCTACCTCTGCCTCCTGAGAGCTGGGATTAAAGGCATGACATTTCTGACTCACTCTAGAACTCAGTTACTGAGTTTCAGATATACTATGCCCTTGTTGCCTGTCCTTTTTACCAAGGAAATTATTTTTTTTAATTTTTACAAATACTTTTTATTTATTTATTTGAAAGAGAGAAATAGGCAGAGAAAGAGAGAGAGAACAAACGAATAGGCATGTCAGGGCCTCCAGCCACTGCAAAGGAACTCCTGATATCTGCGTCCCCTTGTGCATCTGCCTTACATGGGTCCATGGGAAATGAACCTGGGTCCTTTAGCTTTGCAGGCAAGCGCCTGAACCACTAAGCCATCTCTCTAGCCCTAATTAATTTTTTTATTGACAACTTCCATAATTATAGAAAATAACCACTGGTAATCCCCCCCCTTTGCAACTCCACTCTCCATCATATCCCTTCCCCCTCTCAAACAGTCTCTCTTTTCAGTTTGATGTCATCATCTTTTCCTCTCATTATGATGGTCTTGTGTAGGTAGTGTCAGGCACTGAGAGGTCATGGGTATCCAGGCCATTTTATGTCTGGAGGAGCACTTTGTAAGGAGTCCTACCTTTACTTTGGCTCTTACATTCTCTCTGCCACTTCTTCTGCATTGGACTCTGAGCCTTGGAAGGTGTGTTAGAAATATTTCAGAGCTGAGCACTCCTCTGTCATTTCTTTTCAGCACCATGGTGCCTTCTGAGTCATCCCAAGGTCACTGCCATTTGAAAAGAGAAGCTTCTATAACCAAAAGTGAGAGTAGCATTAATATATGGGTATGAACATTAAGAGAAGTCCTCATTGGACAGTTTGGTGAGCATAGTATATACATTTAACCAGACACCAGCAGTGGTTACACCCTTAGAGCTCATGACTACCCCTGTCTTAGGTTTTCAGTATGAGGCATAGTCCCTCCCATGGAGTAGGCCTCCAGTCCAATTGTACCTGTTGCCTCATTTGGCTTTGGCTGGCCAAATTTAAGGCTTGCAGTGTCCACTGTTGAGTATCTCCACTGGTGATTTCTCTCTCTTCTGTTGAACTGCATGCAGCATAGCTTTTTCCAGCTTTCTTTCAGCTGGTCCACACGGAGGAGGTTTTCAGCTCAGTTCCAGCAGGATTTCTCAGTTACCTTGCAGCCCAAGTATGTGGAGTCTTCAGCAATAGGGTCATACCATCTATTTCTGCTAAGAAACCAAGACCCTTCGCAATGTCTGTAATGTTTTGGAGGCTTCAGGGACTTCCCTGGCCAACAACTCTCTGGAAGGTATCCTATCCCTGGCACTGAAAATTGTCTAGTAACAATCTATGGCTTCTGAGTGTTCCATTGTCCAAAAAAAGTAGGTTTCCATATGACTTATTCATACCCTCTTTAGATTTTGATTAGCTCTCACCCCACCTTTCCTTTACTCAGTCTCTTCCCTTGACCTCACTTAGGCCTTTCTATCCTCATTAATCTGTTCTTCTACTTACATATATACAATGACATCCTATTAAGTACATCCCCTCCATTTCTATTCTCTTTATATCTCCTTTCTAGCTTTCTGGCCTGTGCTACTGAGTTTTATTCCAACTCACATAGAAGTCCAATCATTTGTGGCCAGGATCCACATATGAGAGAGAACATGTGACATTTGACTTTCTGGGCTTGGGTTACCTCACTACGTATAATCCTTTGTAGATCCATCCATTTCCCTGCCAATTTCATTTCCTTCCTTCCTTCCTTCCTTCCTTCCTTCCTTCCTTCCTTCCTTCCTTCCTTCCTTCCTTCCTTCCTTTTTTTTTTTTTTTTTTTGAGGTAGGGTCTCACTGTATCCCATGTTAACCTTGAATTCACTGTATAGTCTCAGGGTGGCCTTGAACTCATAGCAATCCTTTTACTTCTGCCTCCCAAGTGCTGGGATTAAAGGTGTGTGCCACCATGTCCAGCTTCATTTTTCTTTATCCATGAGTAGAACTGCATTTTATAAATGTGCCTCATCTTCATTATCCACTCATCATTTGAGGGGCATCTAGGCTGGTTCCATTTTCTAGCTATTGTGAATAGAGCGGCAATAAACATGGCTGAGCAAGTATCTCTAAGGTAATGAGATAAGTCCTTAGGATCTATGCCTAGGAGTGGTATAGTTGGGTCATATGGTAGATCTATTTTTAGCTGTCTCAGGAACCTCCACACTGATTTCCACAATGGCTGGACCAGATTGCATTCCCACCAACAGTGTAGAAGGGTTCCTCTTTCTCTGCATCCTCGCCAGCATTTATTGTCATTTGTTTTCATGATGGTAGCCATTCTGACAGGAGTGAGATGGAATCTCAAAGTAGTTTTAATTTGTATTTCCCTGATGGCTATGTATGTAGAACATTTTTTAAGATATTTATGTCGTAAGAAAAATATTTAACTTGTTTCCATGCTTATGTTTCTATAGCACTGGCTTAGTGAGGTGAGGGATAAGAATTCAGTGTTCTCAGCTCTTGATGAGGAAATCACTAAGGCCAAGGTAGTGGCAGAACAACTGAGTCGCCTGACATCAGAGCGGAATTTAGATTTGGAGCGCTACCAGGAAAAAGGCTCACAGTTACATGAACGTTGGCACCGTGTCATTGCCCAGCTTGAAACTCGGTAAGTAGTAGCTCTGCCTTTCATCCTGTTAGGGACAAGGGTTTAAACAAAATATTTATCAATTATTTCAGCTTTTATTTTTATTTATTTATTTATGTATTTATTTATTTATTTTTGGTTTTTTGAGCTAGGGTCTCACTCTAGACCAGGCTTACATGGAATTCACTATGTAGTCTCAGGGTGGTCTCAAACTGATGGTGATCCTGCTACCTCTGCCTCCCAAGTGCTGGAATTAAAGGCTAAAGGCATGGAGGAGCAGAGATTTTAAAACAGTGTAAGTTCTGAATAAGACAAGTACCAGAAAACTGAGACTATTAAAGAATAGAGTTGGAGAGATAGCTCAGTGGTTAAAGGTACTTGTTTGCAAAACTTGATGGTCCAAGTTCGATTCCCTAATACCCACTTGAAGACAGGTGCACATAGTGGCACATGAATCTGGAGTTTGTCTCAAGGGCAGGAGGCCCTGGTGTACCCATATTCAATATCCCCCCCTTTCTCTCTTTCTCTCTCTCTCTGTCTCTCAAACAAGCAAGCAAGCAAATAAATAAAGGTAGCCATTGAACCCAGAGTCTAACAATGCTCTATTACTGGGGTACGTCCCTATCCCCAAGCTTGGTTGGACTGGCTATTATATTCCTTTTAGCAATACCTCTTCTATGCCACAGGGCTGTCTAGTTAAGCTGTTGGTGCCAATGCCCCCACCACTACGGTGCTTGGGCTCAAATCCAGAGCCTTGCATATGCCTGGGTAGCACTTTGCCACTTAGTTACATCTCCAACCCATGTGGCTTTTTTTTTTCTTTTTGATGGATTTTTTTTTTTTTTTTTTTTTTTTTCGAGATAGGGTGTCACTCTGGCTCAGGCTGACCTGGAAGTAACTGTGTAGTCTCAGGGTGGCCTTGAACTCACGGTGATCCTCCTACCTCTGCCTCCCGAGTGCTGGGATGAAAGGTGTGTGCCACCATGCCTGGCTAATGATGGATTTTTTTTTTTTTACTAACAACTTCTATACTTAAAATAGATCTTGATATTTCCCTCCCGTCCGCCCTTACCCCTTCACAACTCCACTCTCCATCAATCATATTCCCTCCCTCTATCCATTAGTCTCTCTTTTAATTTAATGTCATTATCTTTTTCTCCTATTATGAGGGTCTTGTGAAGGTAGTGCTAGGCAGTGCGAGGTCATGGATATTGAGGCCAATTTCTGTCTGGGCAGTTGCATTGTAAGGAGTGGTACCCCTCCTTTGGCTCTTACATTCTTTCCGCAATGGACCCTGAGCCTTGGAGGGTATGATAGAGATGTTTCAGTGCTGGACACTCCTCTGTCCCTTCTTCTCAGCACTGTGTTGTCTTTTAATTTAGGTCATCCCAGTGGTCACCAACATCTGAAAAGAGAAGCTTGTCTAACCAAAAGTGAGAGTAGCATTAATACATGAATATGAATATAAAGTGTAGTGCTTTCAGGGCAGTTTGGTGGGAATAATATATACATTTAGCCAGACAAGAGCATGCTTTATACCCCTAAGGCTCATGACCTCCCCTGCCATAGGCTTTTGATTAGGTTTTTCAGTACCAGACATTTATTCCCTCCTATAAAGTGGATCTTCAGTCCAATTAAGAAAGCAGTTGGTTTCCCCCAGAGTACATATGCCACTATTGCACTCATTTGGTTATTTTGCCTGTCTGGCCAAACTTGAGGTTTCCAGTGTCCACTGATTTCACTGCTGATGACTTCTGTCTCCCATAGGGCTGCATGCAGTGCAGCTTTTCTAGCTTTCAGTTGGCTGGTCTACAGGGAGAAGGTTTTCAGCTCAACACCAGCTTGATTTCTCAGTGACCTTGCCACTGGGCAAGTGAAGTCTTCAGTAATAGGGTCTTACCATCTGTTTCTGAAGGAAAACCAAGGGCCTTGGCAATATCCTGTAATGTTTTGGAGGCAACAGGGACCTACCTCCCTGGCCAGCAACTCACTGGACGGTATCCCATCCCTGGCACTGAAAATTTTCTAGTAACAATCTATGGCTTCTGGATATGCCATTATACAAAAAAGTAGGTTTTCATATGTCTTACTCAGAATATCTTGAATTTTGATTGACCCTCCCCCATTGCCTTTGTTACACAGTCTCTTCCCCTGGCCTCACTTAGGCCTTTCCCCTCCCTATAATCTGTTCTTCTACTTACATCTATACAATACCATCCCATTAAGTCCTTCCCTCCCATGTGGCTTTTTACAATATGACAACCTGTTATTGAGATAACCTGGGTTTTGGTTCTTATTTTATTAGCTTTGACTGGAAGTCTGAGCATTTTTTTCACAATCTTTTGCTTTTGTCACAGTTGCTAACTTTCCTTTTTTATTTATTTATTTATTTATTTATTTATTTATTTATTGGTTTTTCAAGGTAGGCTAGGCTGACCTGGAATTCACTAGGTAGTCTCAGGGTGGCCTTGAACTCACGGCAATCCTCCTACCTCTGCCTCCTGAGTGCTGGGATTAAAGGTGTGCACCACCACACCCAGCTTAAATTGCCTAAGTTTTATTTGTTACTTGAGTTGCTACTTCTAATGGTAGATATGAATAGGAAGGACAAAAAACTGTACGTATCTATTTTAGGCTAAGCAAGGAAGGAAAGTATGCAAAGGTTGGTTTATCAACTCATGTAAGTCTGGATTGATTGTCTCTACTTGGATTATTACACAAGGCTGATGAGACTATCAGAACTGAATAGTAACTGTTATTTTTCCTTACTTCCTGCCACATAGCCATGGTACTCTTACAGTTACTCTATTATCAAGGCACATCATTATACATACTTTTTTGATAATCTACATACTTGGTTCCGTGGATTTTCCAGAGTTCATAGGGCACAACTAGTTTCTCTTCACTTTTAGGACCCTGAGTATGTGTGTAGGTGTCACTCAGCCTTGTATTACTTATTCCCTTAGGTGAAATTGCATTCTCTGTGGTCACAATCCGCTGGAGGGAATTGGCTTGCTTATGTGTTGTATTTATGTTAAGATGTGTGATAGTAGTTTCCCTTTGTTCCTGCAGCCAGTCTGAGCTAGAAAGTATCCAAGAAGTTCTGCGCGAGTACCGAGCCTGTCACGGAACTCTAATCAAGTGGATTGAGGAAACCACTACTCAACAGGAAATGATGAAGCCAGGCCAGGCAGAGGATAGCAGGGTGCTATCAGAGCAGCTCAGCCAGCAGACGGTGAGTATGGATGCAGCATTGGGGAACGTGAGCTAATCATAAAAGAGGAGGAAGACATCCAAGCCCCCTATTCATATAAAGGTTCAAGCAAAGCACATCAGGAACTGGCTTTGGATATAGGCCAGAGAAGCCTATTAGGTTCCTTCAGTTCTGAGTTTCTATGACTATATATTGGTATCATTAAACAGATAATGGGCCGATCATGATGGCACACACCTTTAAGCCCAGCACTCCTGAGGCAGAAGTAGGAGGATCTCTGTGAGTTCACGGGCAATCTGGTACTACAGAGTGAATTTCAGGTCAGCCTGGGTAGCGTGACACCTTGCCTCAAAACAACAAGAAACAACAATAACAGACAAATATCTCCATTTTATTTATTTATTTATTTATTTATTTATTTATATATTTATTTCTCTTTTTTTTAGGTAGGGTCTCACTCTGGCCTAGGCTGACCTGGAATTAACTATGTAGTCTCAGGGTGGCCTCGAACTCTCAGTGATCCTCCTACCTCTGCCTCCCACGTGCTGGGATTAAAGGTGTGCACCACCATGCCCAGCTCTCCATTTTATTTTTTGATACTACATCACATTTTACTAAGATTGAACTGTGTTGTTTGGAAAAACTCAGGGAAAGCTACAAGTGGAAGAAAGTTATTTAATGTTTTGTGGTTGTAGTTATTGTTATCTTATGTTACATTTGGTTAAGTATATAAGATCTGCCTCTTACATTGTCTTGACTCTAGTCCTATCTCACACAACTACTACCTTTGAGACTTGAAAAATTTACTTACTAGTCACTATTCTACTTCCTTACTTATAAAATGGACACAGTTCATTATTTATTTAACCTGTTTCATGCTGTTATTATTAGGATTACAGAAGTTGTACATCTAAAATATTAATGAACAGTGGTTCTCTAGGTATGGCCCTAGACCTGTGGCAGCAGTATCACCTAAGAACGTGTTAGAAAGCCAAATTCTTGAGTCGGGTGCTGTGGCGCACACTTTGAATCCCAATAGAGGTAGAAGGATCACCATGAGTTTGATATCACCTTGGTAGTGCAGAGTGAGTTCCAGGTCAGTCTGGGCTAGAGTGAGACCATATCTCAAAAAACAAACACAAACAAACAAACAAACAAAAAATGAACATTCTTGAGATCTAGCAATTTATGTCATAACTAGTCTTCACAGTAATATTAATGCCGCTAAGGTCTTAGAGCCACTCACTGTCTTAGAACATAGTAAATACTCAGCTGTTCAGTGATGATAACCACGATGGTAATATTGTGATATTTTTGTTCCTAGGATCTATTTGCAGAGATTGAAAGAAATCAGGCAAAACTGGACCAATGCCAAAAATTTTCACAGCAATACTCCACTACTGTGAAGGTAACTGTATCACATCTGATAAGGATCATAAATGGTCTCCAGCTTAGGAAAATCTGCATCATTATTGCATCATTTGATAAGCATATGACGGTCTTGTTTCTTGGAAAATTAATTAGATCAGTGGTAGAGCATTTGCTTGTTATATGTAAGGTGTTAAGATTGATCTCTATCATGCAAAAAAAAAAAAAGAGAGAGAAGAAAGGAGGAGGAGGGAAGGAAGGAAGGGAGTGAGAGAGGAAGGAAGAAAAGAAGGAAGGGAGGGGGGAAAATAGGCTGGGTGTGGTAGCTCATAGCTTATGCCTTTAATCCTAGCACTTGGAAGGCTGAGGTAGGTGCATCACTATGAATTCAAGGCCACCCTGGGCCTATAGCATGAGTTCCAGATCAATATAGGTAGTGAGCCCTTGCTTCAAAAAAACCAAAGACAAAACAATTTTTAAAAAGAAATGAAACAGGGCTGGAGAGATGGATTAGCTGTTAAGGCACGGATCCATGTTTGACTCTCTAGATCCCACATAAGCCAGATGCACAAAAGTGAGGCAAGTGCAAGGTTGCACATGCCCACTAGGTGTTACAAGCGCCTAGAGTTCGATTTCAGTGGCTGAGGCCCTGGCATGCCAATTCTCTCTCTCCCTCCCTTGTTTTCTCTAAAAGAACAAAAAGAAAAGAAACAGGGCTGGAGAGATACCTTAGCAGTTAAGGCTCTTGTCTGCAAAGCCAAATGACTCGTGTTTGCTTCCCCAGGACCCATGTAAGCCAGATGCACAAGGTGGCACATGGATCTGGAGTTTGTTTGCAGCAGCTGGAGGCCCTGGTGCACCCATTCCCTCTCTCTCTCTCTGCCTCTTTCTCACTCAAATAAATAAAGAAAAGAAGCAGTGTCCACTGTTGTTTATCTCCACTGGTGCCTTCTCTCTCTTCAATGGAGCTGCATGCAGTGTAGCTTTTCCTAGCTTTCTGTCAGCTGATCTACACAGAGGAACTTTTCCTCTCAACTCCTGCAGGATTTCTCAGTGATATTGCAGCCCAAGCATGCGGAGTCTTCAGCATTAGATTCTTACCATCTATTCCTGGTGGGAAATCAAGAGCCTTGGCAATGGCCTGTAATATTTTGGAGGGCATCAGGGACCTCCCTGGCCAACAACTCACTGGAATGTATCCTATTCCTTGCACTGAAATTTTTCTAGTAACAATCTATGGATTCTTGGCATGCCATTGTCCAAAAAAGTAGGTTTCCATATGACTTATTCATATCCTCTTAGATTTTTATTAATCCTCCCCCCCCCCTCCTTTACTCAGTTTTTTCCCCTGATCTCACGTAGGCCTAACACCCCCAGTGGCTTTTTGAGTTAGGGTCTCACTCTAGTCATAGCTGTCCTGAAACTCACTCTGTAGGCTGGTCTCAAACTCACAGCAATCCTCCTTACCTCTGCCTCCCAAAGGCTGGGGTTAAAGGCATGAGCCACCATGCCCAGCAAATTCTGCATTTTAATAAGGTTTCAGATGATTTCTGTGCATGTTGGTATTTGAGAAGCTCTGATCTACATCATTGAAAGCTTTTGATCAGAGGAACAATGTAGTCATATTTGTGTTCTAGAAAGGGTTATTCTGGTGGCAGGAAGAATAAATTGGAGGTAAAAGTAGAAGCAGTGAGAGTAAATAATGGATACCATCCCACATCCTTGTGAGAGATGAGGACAGTTTAGAGTAAAGCAGACTAGACTCACAGGGTTGCAAAGGAATCTCAGCATAGATAATAATGTAAAAAACATTTGTTTAAGGGCTGGAGAGATTGCTTTGTGGATAAGGCACTTGCCTGCAAAGCCAAAAGACCCAGGTTGTTTTCCCCAGGACCCATGTAAGCCAGCTACAGAAGGTGGCGCATGTGTCTGGTGTTTGTTTGCAGTGGCTGGAGGCTCTGGCATGCCCATTCTCATTCTCTCTTTTTCTCTCTCTGCCTCTCTATCCCAAATAAATAAATATAAATAAAAAACAACAATATTGATGGCTGGAGAAATTGCTTAGTGGTTAAGGCACTTGCATGTGAAGCCTAAGGACTCATGTTCAACTCTCTAGATCCCATGTAAGCCAGACGCACAAAGGTGAGGCAAGTGCAAGGTCACACATGCCCACTAGGTGGAGCAAGCATCTGTAGTTAAGAAAACAAACAAACCAAAAAACACATTGATGTAAGGATTAGAAAACAAATTCCTATTTATTTATTTGTTTATTTTGGGTTTTTCAAGGTAGGGTCTCACTCTAGCCCAGGCTGACATGGCATTCAGTATGTAGTCTCTGGGTGGCCCTGACTTCACAGTGATCTTCCTACTTCTGCCTCTCCAGTGCTGAGTTTAAAGGTGCATACCACCATGGCTGGCCAGACTCTAATTTAATCTGCTACTGAGTTAATTGAGGAAATTCACTATCTTTCTTTGGCCTTCAGTTTCCCTATAAATGAGATGAAAGGATAGCCAGCAAACCACAGATTGCAAATTGTGATCCAGAGTCTGAATCTAGATCATGCACTCATTTTGGATGACCTATTTGAAATGAATGAAAAAAATCAAAAGAATAATATATCCTGATACATATAAAATGATGAGAACTGGCCTGTGGATATAACTCAGTTGATAGCTTGCCTAGCATGTATGAAGCCCTGGGTATGACCCCTAGCACCATATAAACCCTGGTGTGGTGGCACAGACGCCTAATCTTAGCACTCGGTAGAAGCAGGACTATCAGAAATTCAGGGTTACCTTCAGGTCACCTTCAGAGTTTGAGGCCAGCCTAGGTTAAATAAGAAGACCCTGTTGCAGGCTGTAGAGATGGCTTAGTGGTTAAGGTGCATGCCTGTCAGTCTTCAGGACCCAGGTTTGATTCTACAGATCCCATGTAAGCCAGACGCACATGGTGGCACATGTACCTGGAGTTCGTTTGCAGTGGCTAGAGGCCCCAGCGTGCCCATTCTCTCTCTCTGTCTCTCTCCCCCCCCGTCTCAAATAAATAAATAAATAAATAAATAAATAAATAAATAAATAAATGTTTAAAAAATGAAGACCCTGTCTCAAAAATTAAATAACTAGGCTGGAGAGATGATGCAATAGTTAAAGGCATTTGCTTTCACAGCCTGATGGCTCAAGGTCAGTTCTCCAGTACCCCTGTAAAAGCAAGGTGCACAAAGTGGCACATGTGTCTGGAATTTGTTTGTAGTAGCAGGAGGCCCTGATGCCCATACGCGATCTCTCTCTCTCTCTCTCTTTCTCTCTGTGTTTAGAAATAAATAAAATAAATGGCATAGTGGTGCATGCCTTTAATCCCAGCACTCGGGAGGCAGAGGTAGGAGGATCGCCATGAATTTCAGGCCACCGTGAGACTACATAGTGAATTTCAGGCCTGTTTGTGCTAAAGTGAGACCCTACCTCAAAAACAAATTTTTTTATTATTATTATTTATTTATTTATTTGAAAGAGAGAGAGATATACAGAAATAGGCAGGTAGAGAGAGAATGGGTGCGCCAGGGCCTCCAGCCACTGCAAACAAACTCCAGATGCATGCACCCCCTTGTGCATCTGGCTTACGTGGGTCCTGGAGAATCAAGCCTCGAACCAGGGTCCTTAGGCTTCATAGGCAAGCGTTTAACCGCTAAGCCATCTCTCCAGCCCAAAAACAAATTTTTTTAAGTGAGCAAATGAATAAATTTTAAGAACTTTAATTTTCTTACATAGCCATAGTCTTTCATTTACGTATTGTCAGTAGTTACATTTATTTACCATGCCAAAGTTAGAAGTTTTGACAGTTAACATGGCTCAGTATTTTCTATTGACCCTTTATAGGAAATATTTGCTAATTTGTAATTTAAATAAACACCAACATAGGTTTCAGCTATAAAATGATATTCTCTTTTGTGCTAATGTGTTAGCTATAAAGCTCTATGTGAATGTAATGAAATTTTTTCCTCCCTCAGGACTATGAATTGCAACTGATGACATACAAGGCCTTTGTGGAGTCACAACAGAAATCTCCTGGCAAGCGGCGTCGAATGCTTTCCACTTCAGATGCTATCACGCAAGAGGTGCATGGAATGTACCACTGGCTTTCCTTAAGATTCACTTGTAGGGCTTGCAGTTTAATTTAGGCTTCACCTTTATTTTCAGTGTGACTCCATGAAAATTTCCCCTTTATTTTTAACTGTTGAAATTTACAGGGCTGGGGAGATGGCTCAGCAGTTAAAGGTGCTTTCTTGCAAAGCCTGATGGCCGAGGTTTGATTTCCCAGCACTCATGTAATGCCATATGCAAAGCAGTACATGAGTCTGAGTTTTATTGCGGTGGCAGGAGGCCCAGGTGCACTCATTCTCATTCTCTCTCTCTCTCCCTCTATCAAATAAATAAATGGAAATTTATTTTTCTAAATTGTTGTTTTGTAATATAGTTCATGGACTTGAGGACTCGCTACACAGCATTGGTGACTTTAACAACTCAGCATGTGAAATATATCAGTGATGCTCTCCGGCGGTTGGAAGAAGAAGAGGTGAGGATAGTTGGACCTTAACTCATCTTGAAGGAACAATTTAAAATCCTATGCCTCTTGTAGACGATATGGGTAGTATTGCTGGGTCCTGAATTTGCTCCCCCAGCGTGACATGACAAGCAAAAACAAACAAACAAACAAACAAAACCTCACACTTCACCTTTGAAATTTTAAGATTCATGCACAGTTGATTTTTCTTATTTATAGTGGTTGTGGTTTAGAATGTTACTTTATTAGTGACTATATGGAATATATAGTGTTGGCCCATGGAGAAAGTACCACAATTTATATTTACAAAAAAGTTTATCAAAAACATAGTTTTACCAATAAGGCCTATCATTGCCTTGTTGACTTAGGAATACTAGATAGCATTTCAATGCCAGTTCAGAACCAATTTAAATGGTGAGACTACCAAGAGAAAATACAAAAACTCATCCTACTCAAAAACATGGCAGTTGGAGAGATTGAAAAGTACACTGGGAAATAAAAAAGAAAGAAAGAAAAGTTCACTGGTTTACAGTATAATGACGCAAACCTCAGCCAGAAACACAGGTAGCAGGTCGCTAAAATTCTTGCCATTCTGTGCATCAATGGGAATGATCCTGAAGACACCACAAACACCGTATCAATTTTAGCATTACAGATAAATTTCATTGAGTACAAAGCTCACAAATACCAAATTTGTATATAATGATTGACTATTATAGCACTGCTGAGCCTTTTTTTTCTTTTTGGTTTGGTTTTTTGAAGTAGGGTTTCACTCTAGTCTAGGCTGACGGTGATCCTCCTACCTCTGCCTCCTGAGTGCTGGGATTAAAGGTATGTGCTGTCAAGCCCAGCTTGCTGAGTCTCTTTACCAGAGAAAGATAAGAGATAGATAAGAGAAAGATGAGAGCAGAGATCTTCAATAAAGTATAATTTGTTAAAATATTGGAAATCCTAATACTCTGACAGTAGTAAAAATAATATAGATTCAAATGAGTTCTGTGGAAAGATTTTATAATACTCATATTATATATTATGATGATTTCAGTAAGAACTATGTATATAGCAAAGGTACAACATGGCATAGAAAAGGCAGTTGAAACAAAAAGCCCCTTTAGAATTTAAAGCTTTATTGTGAGACTTGGAAGCACCATATCAAGATGGCATGGTGGGTTTGAAGACAGAGACAGAGACTCCAGAAATCCAAAGAACAAAAGGAAGTGGTCCTTCTTAAGAGTTTCTGGGGGAAAGGAGTGCATCTGGGGACAACTTGTGAGAGAAGGTAATGGAGGAGAGAGTGGGAGATAAAGAGGGCCTCTGCTCCTTCAAAGTCTCTATTGGGGAGGGGCTATTCTATTCCTGCTGGCAGAAGGGGAGGCAGGAAGGCACATAGAGAAGAGAATGGAGTTGTAATCCAAAATTGCCTCAGCTCCCACCGTAGCAAGGCTTACCTACATGACTTTGGTCTCTGACAGCAAGAGGACTTTTCTTTTTAATTAATATTTCATTTATTTACTCATTTGAGAGAAGAAGGAGAGAGAGAGTGAGACAGAGAGAGTGGGAGAGAATGGGTACACCAGGGTATCTAACAAACAAACACCATATGCATACACCACCTTGTACATCTGGCTTTATGTGGGTATGGGGGAATCTAGCCCAGGAATTTTTTTTTTTTTTTTTTTTTTTTTATGTAGGGCCTTGCTCTAGCCCAGGCAGACCTGGAATTTATTATGTAGTCTCAGGCTGTCCTTGAACTCACAGCAGTCCTCCTACCTTTGCCTCCTAAGTACCAGGATTAAAGACGTGCACCATCACTCTAGACTAGAAGACTCTTAAAGTGCATCTATGTTCTAACATCTCCCTCATGCAATCTACTGTCTTCAATCTATCTATAATTCTAAGAGGTTTTAAAATGTACAAGATGCTATATGTCTAGTTGTTAGAAATCTGAAGTCAGGCCAGTCTAATGAGACATTGACTATGATACTGTTTTCTGTTACAGAAAGTGGTAGAAGAGGAAAAACAGGAACATGTGGATAAAGTTAAAGAACTCTTGGGTTGGGTGTCTAGCCTGACAAGAAATACACAAGGAAAAATTACTTCATCTCACACCAAAGAATCCACAGACATTGAAAAGGCTATTTTGGAACAACAGGTGAGTGGCAGGTCTATCTCTCTGAGCAAGTGGAGTAATCATGTAGAATAACAAGTCTATGTGGGCTTCCAGAGGCTCTTTTCATCTAAGTAACTGCTAACTTCTCAAGCAGCTGTAGCTCACTAGTAATAACTCTAGATGATTTATATTATATTGAGTTAGTGAGTGAGTTAGTTTTCAGTTTTTTAGGTAGGGTCTCACTCTAACCCAGGCTTACATGGATTATTTACTCTCAGATTGATCTCAAACTCATGGCAATCCTCCTACCTAGATTATTATATATATATATATATTTTTTGTTGTTGTTGTTGTTGTTTTTTGTTTTTTGTTTTTCGAGGTAGGGTCTCACTCTAGCCCAGGCTGACCTGGAATTCACTATGTAGTCTCAGGGTGGCCTCAAACTCATGGTGATCCTCCTACCTCTGCCTCCTGAGTGCTGGGATTAAAGGCTAATTATGCCTGGCTCAATAATATGTGGTATTATTATTATTTTGTTAGTTTTGTTTGTTTCTGTTTTCAAGATAGGGTTTCACTCTAGCCCAGGCTGACCTGGAATTCACTATGAAGTCCAGGGTGGCCTCGAGCTCACAGCGATCTTCCTACAGACAAGTGCTGGGATTCAAGGCTTGAGCCACCACATCTGGCTTAGATTATTTTGGTAATTATTTGCTTTTTCAAGGTAGGGTCTCATTCTACCTGGCTGACCTGGAACTCACTCTGTAGTCCCAGACCGGCCTTGAACTCACAATGATTTGCCGACCGCTGCCACCACAACTGGTGTGTGTGGGCGAAGATGGGTCACACAGGGCTTCTAGCTGCTGCAACAAACTCCAGATGCATGTTCCACTTTATCTTTATTTTGTGGGGAGGAGAGAGACAGACAACTGACATACCAGGGCCTCAGCCCCTACAATGGAGCTTCAGGTGCTTGCATCACCTAGTGAGCATGTGTGACCTTGCACTTGCCTCACCTTTGTGCATCTGGCTCATGTGGGATCTGGAGAGCCGAACATGGGTCCTTAGGCTTCAGCTGCAAGCTCCTTAACCACTAAGCCATCTCTCCAGCCCCTGTTTTTATATTTTTCTTAGAGTCATCCTCCCCTCTGCCCCAAGGTAGAGTCTTGCTCTAGCTCATGGAATTCATTATGTAGTCTCAGTCTGGCTCAAACTCACAATGATCCTCCTACCTCAGCCAGAGAGTGAGACAGAGAGAGTGGGAGAGAATGGGTACACCAGGGTATCTAACAAACAAACACCATATGCATACACCACCTTGTACATCTGGCTTTATGTGGGTATGGGGAATCTAGCCCAGGAATTTTTTTTTTTTTTTTTTTTTTTTTTTATGTAGGGCCTTGCTCTAGCCCAGGCAGACCTGGAATTTATTATGTAGTCTCAGGCTGTCCTTGAACTCACAGCAGTCCTCCTACCTTTGCCTCCTAAGTACCAGGATTAAAGACGTGCACCATCACTCTAGACTAGAAGACTCTTAAAGTGCATCTATGTTCTAACATCTCCCTCATGCAATCTACTGTCTTCAATCTATCTATAATTCTAAGAGGTTTTAAAATGTACAAGATGCTATATGTCTAGTTGTTAGAAATCTGAAGTCAGGCCAGTCTAATGAGACATTGACTATGATACTGTTTTCTGTTACAGAAAGTGGTAGAAGAGGAAAAACAGGAACATGTGGATAAAGTTAAAGAACTCTTGGGTTGGGTGTCTAGCCTGACAAGAAATACACAAGGAAAAATTACTTCATCTCACACCAAAGAATCCACAGACATTGAAAAGGCTATTTTGGAACAACAGGTGAGTGGCAGGTCTATCTCTCTGAGCAAGTGGAGTAATCATGTAGAATAACAAGTCTATGTGGGCTTCCAGAGGCTCTTTTCATCTAAGTAACTGCTAACTTCTCAAGCAGCTGTAGCTCACTAGTAATAACTCTAGATGATTTATATTATATTGAGTTAGTGAGTGAGTTAGTTTTCAGTTTTTTAGGTAGGGTCTCACTCTAACCCAGGCTTACATGGATTATTTACTCTCAGATTGATCTCAAACTCATGGCAATCCTCCTACCTAGATTATTATATATATATATATATATTTTGTTGTTGTTGTTGTTGTTTTTTGTTTTTTGTTTTTCGAGGTAGGGTCTCACTCTAGCCCAGGCTGACCTGGAATTCACTATGTAGTCTCAGGGTGGCCTCAAACTCATGGTGATCCTCCTACCTCTGCCTCCTGAGTGCTGGGATTAAAGGCGACCATGCCTGGCTCAATAATAATAATAATTATTATTATTATTTTGTTGGTTTGTTTGTTTCTGTTTTTCAAGATAGGGTTTCACTCTAGCCCAGGCTGACCTGGAATTCACTATGAAGTCCAGGGTGGCCTCGAGCTCACAGCGATCTTCCTACAGACAAGTGCTGGGATTCAAGGCTTGAGCCACCACATCTGGCTTAGATTATTTTTGGTAATTATTTGCTTTTTCAAGGTAGGGTCTCATTCTACCCTGGCTGACCTGGAACTCACTCTGTAGTCCCAGACCGGCCTTGAACTCACAATGATTTGCCGACCGCTGCCACCACAACTGGTGTGTGTGGGGGGGGGCGAGAATGGGTGCACAGGGCTTCTAGCTGCTGCAACAAACTCCAGATGCATGTTCCACTTTATCTTTATTTTGTGGGGGAGGAGAGAGAGACAGACAACTGACATACCAGGGCCTCAGCCCCTACAATGGAGCTTCAGGTGCTTGCATCACCTAGTGAGCATGTGTGACCTTGCACTTGCCTCACCTTTTGTGCATCTGGCTCATGTGGGATCTGGAGAGCCGAACATGGGTCCTTAGGCTTCAGCTGCAAGCTCCTTAACCACTAAGCCATCTCTCCAGCCCCTGTTTTTTATATTTTTTCTTAGAGTCATCCTCCCCCCTCTGCCCCAAGGTAGAGTCTTGCTCTAGCTCATGGAATTCATTATGTAGTCTCAGTCTGGCTCAAACTCACAATGATCCTCCTACCTCAGCCACCATATACCGGCTTTCCTGGAGTTTTCTTTTTGAGGTTGGGTCTTACTCTAGGCCAGGCTATCCTGGAACTCGCTCTGTAGTCCCAGTTTGGCCTCAAACTCATAATAATTCTTCTACCTCTGCCTCCTGAGTGCTGGGATTAAAGGGGTGGACCATTATGTCTGGCTTTTCAAGAGTTTCAAAAATTCATCTCAGCTGGACGTGGTGACACATGCCTTGTAATCCCAGCACTCAGGAGGCAGAGGTAGGAGGATTGCTGTAAGTTCGAGGCCACCCTAAGACTATGTAGTGAATTCCAGATTAGCCTGAGCTAGAGACCCTACCTTGAAAAACAAAAACAAAAATTCATCTCAATTGTTTAACTCTACGTTTTGGGTTTCAAGTTTTATCTTTGTATTTATACTATATAGGTTCTAGCAGAAGAGCTGACAACCAAGAAAGAACAAGTTTCTGAGGCTATTAAAACTTCACAGATCTTCTTGGCCAAGCATGGTCATAAGTGAGTATTCTACTTGGCTGAGTGTTAGGGTCATGGTGAGAATTTAGGTTGGAAAATTCCCGGCCACAAGAGCCAATTATAAAGAGCTGTATACTTATATTTTACCTTGTCAGTTATGGGCAGGATTTTAAACATTAGAATTTGCTTGAAAGTTTACAGAACAGTTTTGTAGAGAAATGATTGACATGAGGGAAAAATAAAAGATTAATTAAGAGTCTGTCCCGATCATGAGGGCAAGAAATGGTAATGACTGGAGAAAAGGTGACAAAGATTCAAGAGATGTTTGGTGACATGTGAAAATCATCATGATATAACTCCTAGGCTTCTGGCTTAGGCCAGAGTGCATGATGATGTTGCTGATTAAATTAAGAAACACAGGCAAGGGAGTGAGTAGCTTAGACATTTTTTTTAAATGTTGATTTTTAATTTTTATTTATTTATTTGAGAGACAGATAGAAGAAGAAGAGAGAGAGAGGGAGAGAGAAAGACAAATCAAGCCAGGGCCTTCAGCCACTGCAAATGAACTCCAGATGCATGCACCAGTTTATGCATCTGGCTTATGTGAGTCCTGGGGAATCAAACCTGGGTCCTTTGGCTTAGCAGGCAGGTGACTTAATCACTTAATCACTCTCCAGCCCGTAGACATTTTTATATATGAAAAATTTATAGGACATGCATATACCACACGTGCACATATGTACACACAACACACACCAAAAATAAGCTTAATTTATTTAAAAAAAAAAAAAAACTGTAGGAAATCAAGAGTATAAATATGCCGGGCGTGGTGGTGCACGCCTTTAATCCCAGCCCTCGGGAGGCAGAGGTAGGAGGATTGCCGTGAGTTCAAAGCCACCCTGAGACTACAGAGTGAATTCCAGGTCAGCCTGGGCTAGAGTGAGACCCTACCTTGAAAAACCAAAAAAAAAAAAAAAAAAAAAGAGTAGAAATACATAGCAAGCTTTAGGATTTGGTAACTATATTAATCTATACTGTACATAGTTCTACCAAAGATGTCCAATGGGCAGCTACATATGTAAGTTTAGAATTAATGATGGCAGTCTAAAGTGACAAAGATTCAAGTCATCAACATAGTAGAAATTACAAGGGTAAGTTAAACTGAAATAGATTCTCAGGTTGTTCAAGCCTATAATAGGTGAGTAGTACTTAAATCTGTGAAAGTTCCAAGGAGGAGGGAAGGCTCAGAAGTCAAGAAAGCTTGATGAATATCTATTACGTTTGACAAAGTGGGGCAGGAGAGCTGGCTTAGCAGTTTAAGGTGCTTTGTTGGTTCAGTTCTCCATACCCACATACAGCCAGGTACACAAAGTGAAGCATGTGTCTGGAGTACGTTTGTAATGGCTGGAGGTCCTGGTGTACTTCTTTTTATCTCACTCCTTGCAAATAAATAAAATATTAAAATTTGGGGGCTGGAGAGATGGCTTAGCAGTTAAGGCACTTGCCTGCAAAGCCAAAGGACCCAGGTTAGATTCCCCAGGACCCACATAAGCCAGATGCACAAGTTTGTTCACAATGGCTAGAGGCCCTGGCACGCCCATTCTCTCTCATTATCTCTTCCCCTGCCCCACCATTTTGTTTCTTTCAAATAAATAAATAAATAAATAAAATATTTTGACAAATTGGTGCATCTGGCTTTACATGGGTACTATAGAATTGAACCTAGACTGTCAGGTTTTTCAAGTTTGCACCTTTAACCACTGAGCCAATCTCTCCAGGCCAAATTTGGAAAATTGGAACTTTTTTTTTTCCAGGTAGGGTCTTGCTTTAGCCCCGGCTGACCTAGAATTCACTAGATAGTCTCAGGGTGGCCTCAAACTCACAGCAATCCTCCTACCTCTGCCTCACAAGTGCTGGGATTAAAGGCATGTGCTACCAAGCCTGGCTAAATTGGAACTTTATGGTGAGTCTGGTGAAAAGTTGATGGATGGTGTTAAATTTAGTTTGATGAGTGTTATAGTCAGCTTCAGGTTGCTGGGATGATCTTCCAAACCAGGCACAGTTTATAAGAGGAATGGGAGTTATTGAAGCTTTCAAATCCAGGGGAAGTTCCATAATGTGGGAAGAAGCTGGCCCTCTTTCACAGATCCACACAGAGAGAAATACCACCAGCAGCATCATAAGCAAGCACACTCCAGGACCCCAGGCAGAGCTCAAGCACTCTGCATGTCTTAGGCTGGAGTTTAGATCCACCCCCAGTAACACTTTAGGGCTGGACCCTAGTTTCTACCCACAATGACATCAAGTTACAAGCTTGAATAAAACTGAATCTATTGGGGGACATTCATTCAAATTACCACAATGAGCAATAAATGAAAGGTAAGGAAGTTTACATACTGAAATTCAACTACTGTTCTAAAGCTTAGCCATAGGGCTGGAAAGAAAGAATTAAGAATGGAAAGCCTGGCAGGCATGGTTGTGCACCTTCAATCCCAGCACTCTGGAAGCAGGGGTAGGAGGATTGCTGTGAGTTTGAGGCTTGCCTGGAACTACAGAATGAGTTCCATTTTAGCCTGGGACTACAGTGAGACCCTACCTCAAAAAAAAAAAAAAAAAAAAAAAGAATGGCGGGCTGGAGAGATGGCTTAGCGATTAAGGCACCTGCCTCCTAAAACTAAGAACTCCGGTTCCCATCTCCAGGTCCCACATTTAGCCAGATGTAAAGTGACGCAAGGGCTCAATGCTGCACTTGACCACAAGGGGGCGCACTAATCTGGATTTCGTTCGCAGCAGCTGAGATGCTGCTGGTGAGCCACCATCTCTGTCTGTCTGCATCTCCCTTTCTATGTTTCTCTCCAAAAAAAAAAAAAAAGAATGAAAAGCCTGGTAATAGCTTACACCTTTACTCAGAATGCCCTGAGTTTAGCCAGCCTGGGTTGCAGAATAAGTGCCAGGCCAGCCTGGGCTAGAGTAAGACGCTGACTGCCCTCCCCCCGCAAAAAAAAGAAATAAAGAAAAGAGTGGAATATATACCCCCCCCCAAAGTGTTATTTTCTTAGAACATGGGTGGTACTTGACTGTGTTTGTGGACTGATTATCCTAAGATTAAAAAAGGAGATAACAGGAGGAAGAAGGACATGAGGAAGAGGTTGAAAATCATGAATGCATAGAAAGTGCATTCTTAGCCAGGAATCAAAACAGCTTTTCCTTCCCACAATGCATAACCCACAACCCCATGGGGAATACCGGAAATCGCACTGAGGAGGGCCCTCTGCAGAATGGAGGCAGGGAGGACCGAAAAGATGGTACCAACACCTAATGTACCCATACACAGCATGTTCTCAATAAAAAAGCAAAAAAACGGCTTTTCCAGGGCTGGAGAGATTGCTTAATGGTTAAGGCACTTGCCTGAGAAGCCAAAGGACCCAGTTTGATTCCCCAGGACTCACGTAAGCCAGATACACAAGGTGGTGCATGCATCTGGAGTTCATTTGCAGGGGCTGAAGGCCCAGGTGTGCCCATTCTCTCTTTCTCTCTCACTGTCTTTTTCTCTTTCTGAAATAAATAAAATAAGTTTTTTTTAAATTTTTAAATTATTTTTTTGAAGCAAGACACAGAGAGAGAGAGTGAGGGGAAGACAGAGATGGGCGTGCCAGCAGTGTCTCAGCTGCTGCTAACCAAATCCAGGTGTGTGCGCCCCCTTGTGGTCAAGTGCGGCATTGTGCCCTTGCGTCACTTTGCATCTGGCTAAACGTGGGAGCTGGAGGTTGGAACAGCTGGGGATTGGAACCAGTGTTCTTAGGCTTAGGAGGCAGGTGCCTTAACCCCTAAGCCATCTCTCCAGCCCTAAAATAAGTTTTTAAAAGCCAGCTTTTCCTAAGAGGTATGAGGGCTGTAAGATTAGAACAGGTGTGCATACACATGATTTTTTTCAGCAGTGAAGCTCAAAAGTGAGAGTAGTATCCAGCAGGGATTATGTGAACCAGTGGAGGTTAGAAACGTGGTGGAGATTTTTTCTCCCTCATTGGCTATATTTGGTAGCATAGATATGGGATCATAGAGTACAGTGGCTGGGTTTTATCAGACTAGTGAGTGGACAGACAGGGACAATAGTATGGATCTGATTTCTTAAGAAGATAGACTGTGAAGTCTGAACTCCAAAGAGGAAAAGCTCAAGATACTAGAAAGGACTGATAGATTAAGAGAAAAATGCAAGAGTCAAGGGAGGCTTGGGGAAATCTCAGTGAGTCAATAGATGACTTGAACATGAATCCACATTCTTCATTCTAAGAAATAATGCAGAATGAAAAAAGAAGTTGCAGGATTCACCAGACTGATGAAGTAAAACTCTTGGAAGAGATGAATGGACTTGGTGACAAATACACAGTGGTTTTAATTACATATGTAATGTCTTATTTTTTTAGAAAAAGATCTAAAGCAAGTATTATTAAGCAGTAAAACATTAAGCTAGGTATGTTATGGCATGTCTGTAATCCTAGCATTGAGAAGACTAAACCAGGTAGATTTCAAGTTCAAGGGTAGCCTGGGCTACATAGTGAGACCCTGGGAAGATGGCTCAGTGGTTTAAAGTCCTTGCCGGGTTCAGTTCCCAAGCCAACCACATAAGCCAGACACAAAAATTGGCCCAAGCGTCTGGCATTTATTTGCAATAGCAAGAAGTCCTGGCATGCCTGTACCCATGCACATGCACACACATACACATAACTAACAACAACCAAATAAATATGGTAAAGCTAGCTATGTGTGTAATAGATAAGTAAGAATTGTTTATAATGAAAATAGTTTCAGAAGGAGTGAAAACATGGAATAGTAAGATAGAACTTAATCATATAGTAATATATTGTTGGTCTAAGATTTCATGAATAGAATAATTTCAAATGTTGGCAGGGTCCAAGTTTGCTATGTATGGGTAGGGTAAGGTGGAGAGGAGGTCCTTTTCATTGAGCATGATAATAAGCATCGGGTGACATAGCATTAACATCACCTGTGACCATAGAAAGCTGTGAGTGACATGCCAAAGTGGTCAATGTCCAGATAATTCATTCAAGACTGAAGAAGTAACAGTTTTGAAGAAATAAAGTTGGCAGAATTTTTTCCCCTTAAAGAACTTTAATGCTTTTCATGTTCCAGGCTCTCAGAAAAAGAGAAGAGACAAATTTCTGAGCAGTTGAGTGCCCTAAACAAGGCTTACCACGACCTTTGTGATGGTTCCGCAAACCAACTCCAGCAGCTCCAAAGCGAGTTGGCGCAGCAGACAGAACAAAAGGTATTTTTAGTTTTTGGCTCCAGAAGTTAAGAGTACCTTCTGAATGATATGAAAACAGCCTTGCTGATTGAGAGTCATCATCACTAGCTTTCCATGACCAGTGACTTTATTTTTAACCTCACCATAGAAGCCATTTGTCTTGTGTATTTTTACCGGGGTTCCATGATGTGTTGGTCAGTCAGAAATCATCCAGAGCAGTTGGGGTAAACCCTCTGTACCTGGTTCACTTTTTTTTTTTCTCCTGGTATTTTGCAACTAAAAACAGTTCAGGAGAACATAAATTCTATATTATATCTGGTCACAGGTCAATGAGATTATTGCCTTGTAACATTGTCACTCAAAAGTTGATGGCCAGCCGGGCATGGTGGCGCACGCCTTTAATCCCAGCACTCGGGAGGCAGAGGTAGGAGGATCGCCATGAGTTCGAGGCCACCCTGAGACTACATAGTTAATTCCAGGTCAGCCTGGGCCAGAGTGAAACCCTACCTTGCAAAACCAAAAAAAAAAACAAAAAAAAAACCGTTGATGGCCAGAGCTGGGTGTGGTGGTGCACGCCTTTAATCTCAGCCCTTGGGAGGCAGAGGTAAGAGGATCGCCATGAGTTCGAGGCCACCCTGAGACTACATAGTGATTTCCAGGTCAGCCTGAACTAGAGTGAGACCCTACCTCGAAAAACCAAAAAAAAAAAAAAAAAAGTTGATGGCCAGGAATTGTGAGTGTTGGAAAGAAGTTGCTATGAACTTTTCCCCTGCATACTGTGAGGAGTGAGAAATGTTTGGTTTTAAAGCAAATTGGTAGATTAACTTCACTGACTGAGACGCTGGTTCCCCTGACCCATGGTCATCCCATCATGCAGCATCTTTGCCAGTTCTCACTCCATGTTCATTTCCTGGATCATTTAAAAGTTGTTACAGATGCTGCTGGTTGTCTTAAGTTCTTCCTGGATACTTCTGTGTGTTTGTACACTTAACCATATTATATACATGTGTCTCTGGGATATACATGTTTGTTTGCCTGCTTATTTCCTATGTTGTGAAGCAATGACTAGCTTCTATGGGGAAAACTAAAGTTTATATTCATGTGGTAAATCAAATTTGGCCCAGATGATGCTCAAAATGGTGTTTAAATAAAATGGGCTTTGATTCTGGTTCTTGGATATAAATTTGTCCACCAGGAGCCAGAGTTGTAAAGATCAAGACTGAGCCAGTTCAGATTTGACAGTATCTTTCCAAAAAGAATGTGCTTATATAATATTTTCTATGTAAGGTAGCCAGCTCCTAACGGCTTGTTGCTTCACCATATAGGGAGTATGTGAAAAATTTTAACAATTGCTTGCTGAGAACATCCAGTTCTCATTTTGAAAGGTGAAAAGGGGTGGGGGAGAAAGAAGGAACAAAAGACAAGCTTCTGAGCACCACTACATTGAGCATGATGTGTCCCTGTACTGTGTGTGTGTTTCATGTGAAGTATTGTTCTGATTAACTGACATCCTTGCTTACAAGTTTCACTAACCCTTTGGAGTTTAAGCACAAATGCACAAAGGGAAAAGAGGACGACCTGTTTGGGGTTCTTTTTTGCAAAAAACAAACAGTCGCATGCTGGACGCTAACACCAAGCTTACACTGTGTGTGTGACACGGCTGAGCTGCTCCATAAGGCTCTCTCTCTTATCTGCCCCAGGCCTGCCCTGCAACTCTGGTAAGTAGAAGCCTTTATGTTTTCTTTCCTCTTTACCCTCTGTCTTTCCCTGCTCATTTAGTTCAGAATAGCCTTGTTTGCTAAGACTGAAATGGATTTTTCTGGATTACTTCTCAGTTAAGTGCCTCCTGCCTAGCCTCCATCTATAAAGGTGTTAGAAGGAACTATATAGACTTTTCTCTTTGGCTAGACTCCAGACTTTTCTCCTACATTAGCATTTTTGAAACTCACTGAAGAAATTAGAAATTTCCAATAATGTTTCCCTTTGTCATTCTGTCTCCTGAAAAGGCTTTACATCAATTTTCAAAAAGGAATTTTCAAGATAATTCAAAAGAGTCATATATCAACAAACTTTTCTTCAATCTCTCTAAAATAGACACATAGTGGATTTGGACAATACTTGTGTTTTTTGTTGTTGTTGTTTTGTTTTTTGAGGTAGGGTTTCACTCTAGTTCAGGCTGACCTGGAATTCACTATGTAGTCTCAGGGTGGCCTTGAACTCATGGCGATCCTCCTACTTCTGCCTCCTGAGTGCTGGGATTAAAGGTGTGTGCCACCATGCTGGGCTAATACCCGTGTTTTACTTCTACAAATCAAACCCTGTGTTTTGAGCCAGAAAACAAGATGAGGAAAAGAAAAAAGACATAATAGTTTAAATTGTGTGCAGAGTTATGCTAATTATTCCATATAGTGTGCATATACAGTGAGTGAAGCAGTAAACCAAATCCTGTGTTCTGTCATTTGCTATCTATCCTGTAATCATCAAGCTTAAAATCCTCAATGCAAAAAGCCAGGCGTGGTGGTGCACGTCTTTAATCCCAGCACTCCAGAGGCAGAAGTAGGAAGATCACTGTGAATTCGAGGCCACCATGAGACTACTGAAAGAATTTCAGGTCAACATGGACTAGAACAACACCCTACCTTGAAAAACAAAACAAAACAAAAATCCTCATTGCAGGGCTGGTGAGATGGCTTAGTGGCTAAGGTGTTTGCCTGCCAAGCCAAAGGACCCAGTTTCCATTCCCCAGGACCTATGCAAGCCAGATGCTCAAGGTGGCACATGCGTTTGGAGTTCATTTGTACTAGCTAGAGACCCTGGCATGCCCATATTCTCCCCCTCTCTGACTCTAAACAAAAAAACAAACAAATCCTCAGTGCAGGTCTTTAAGACCTTGGGGAAACTGGCATAACAGTGTTAGAGATGTCCTTACTAGTTATCCATTTATTTATCCCGTGCTTACTGCATTGCAGCTATAGTAGTTCCTGTACACTGAAAAGCAAAGTATGTTTTTTTGGAATTTAATTCTCATGGAATAGACATGACATACACTCTTAAAGAGGCAGGGCATTGATTGGCAATTATTTCAACAATACTCTCCATGGATAAAGTTATAAAGAATTAAATAAGATACAGAAAGTAATACCGCAAAAGAGACAGATGAAATCATTTAAGAAAATAAAGAGGGAGTCAGGCAAGATGATAGATACCAGAGGTAGGAGGATCGCTGTTAGTTTGAGGCCAGAATAAAACTACAGAACGTTCTAGGTCAGCCTGGGCTAGAGTGAGAACCTACCTCAAAAAAGAAAACAGAAATTAAAGGGCTAGAGAGATGGCTCAACAGTTAAGGTACTTGTCTGCAAACCCTAACAATCAGGGTTCAATTCCCCAGTACCCACGTTAAGCTAGATGCACAAAGTGGCACATGAATCTGGAGCTTTTTTGCAGCACCTGCTTGCAAGTGAATAAATAATTTTTTTCTTTTTTTTGGTTTTGCGAGGTAGGGTCTCACACTGGCCCAGGCTGACCTGGAATTCACTATGTAGTCTCAGGGTGGCCTTGAACTCACTGTGATCCTCTTACCTCTACCTCCCCAGTGCTGGGATTAAAGGCATGCACCACTAAGCCCAGCTCGTTTCTGTTTTGTTTTGTTTTTTTAATTTTATTATTAGAAACAGAGAGGATGGACATGCCAGGGCCTCCGGCCACTGCAAACAAACTCCAGACACATGCGCCACCATTTGTATCTGGTTTATATGGGACCTGGAGTATTGAACCTGGGTCCTTAGGCTTTGTAGGTATGCGCCTTAACCATTAAGCCATCTCTCTAGCCCCATTTTTTTGTTTTTTGAGGTAATGTCTCGCTCTAGTCCTTTTTGTTTTAAATTGATTTATTTTTGAAATTCAGTAGTTTTGTTATCTTGGGCATGTTACCTATGCCTTTATGTTTCATTCTTTTTTTTTTTTATTGACAACTTCTATACTTACATACAAAAAATGCATACTTCCCTCCCTTCCCCCCTCATTCTTTTCTTTTCTTTTCTTTTCTTTTCTTTTCTTTTTTGGTTTTTCGAGGCAGGGTCTCACTCTAGCTCAGGGTGAGCTGGAATTCACTATGTAGTCTCAGGGTGGTTTTAAAGTCACAGCAATCCTCCTACCGCTGTCTCCCAAGTGCTGGGACTAAAGGTGTGCGCCACCATGCCCAGCTATGTCTCATTTTCTTTTAAAATTTTTTTAAATTTTATTTTAAAGCAGAGATAGAGAAAAGAGAGACAGACAGAATGAGCACACCAGAGCCTCAGTAACTGCAGATGAACTCCAGATGCATGCATCACCTTTTGCATCTGGCTTTATGTGGGCATTGGGGAATCAAACTAGGGATGTTAGGCTTTGCAGGCAAGTGCCTTAACTGCTAAGCACTCTCTTCAGCCCCTGCCTCATTTTCTTATCTGCAAACTTGGATTTAATATAATTGTTTTCATAGGATCATTGTGAGGATTGAATATCAGTGCATAATTATTGTATGTGATAGCTGAGATCATAGTTGTCCATTTTAACCTGGACCAGGAGAAAAGCTACCAGTAGTGTTATAGGCAGGAGTCCTTAGTCAGTTACTTCTTTGGCTGGCTACTTCCAAGACCTAGAAGTCATTTAACTTTAGAAATGCTAGCATTGGCCACCCACAATATAACTGTCCCACTTCCCAGTCATTTGAGTAGTATGTACAGACCCATTTACTGGGATGCACAACTGTTTCATGGATGTTAGGCTGGTTAAATCTCTCATCTTATCCTGTGGAACAGTCCTGCTAGACCAAACAGCAAAGATGTGCCACTTCCAGAGTCTTCTGTGTGGGTTGCAACACTAAGAAGTTGTTACATGGGGGTGAATTCTCAATTTTTGGGAACTGGTATGTGTCTGTAAGAACCTTCATGATAATTTAGTCTTAGAAATAGTTGTCTTCTTGCTTTCACTGCTTGCCACTTTATAGAGCTTATCACTCACATATGCTTAATGCTGTCCATCAAACTTCAAGTAATCTGTAAACTTCTGTTCTTATTAAACATTCTGAAGTTTAAAAAAAAACATTACTTAGCATTAACAGTGAAGCTTGCTTCAGAATATTTTCTGTGTTGGGGGTTTTTCTTGTCAGAATTTTATTTACTGTGGTTCTTTGAATGATTTCTTTCAACAGGTATGCTTCACCATGGACTCTGATTCAGTTTTCTTTTTAATTCTTTCTTTTAGGGTTGCAGAACAATTGCTGGGGTGATTGACCTAGGCACAATGGAGATATTTCCTATCTTCAGAGCCATGCAAAAAGGCCTCATTGACCAAGACACAGGCCTTGTGCTCCTTGAATCCCAGGTTATCATGTCTGGCCTCATTGCCCCCGAGACCAGTGAACAACTCTCTTTGGATGAGGGCCTCGCCAGAAACATCATTAATCCCTTGATGTACCAGCAGTTCCAGGAACTTCAGAATGCCCTGTCTTTAACAAGCAGGCTTACTGAGACCAAAGGTCCTTTTTCTGTGGTGGAAGCAATTGAAAAGAAAATAATCAGTGAGAGAGTTGGACTGAAAGTCTTAGAAGCTCACCTGGCAACTGGAGGTTTCAGTCTCTTTCCCAGTGAGAACTGTATTAATCTGGAAGAGGCTTTTCGTCAAGGCCTTATTTCTGCTCACCTTCATTCAGTGTTAGAGTCTCACCTGAGATCATCTAAAAATTTGATAGACCCTAACACAGCTGAGAAGATAGGTTTGTTGGACTTGATTCAAAGATGTATTGTCCACCAAGAGTCAGGGTTGAAATTGCTGCCTGTCAAGCAGTTAGCAGGGGGAATGGTGAGTTTGAAATCAGGCCGGAAGGTTAGCATTTTCCGTGCCGTTCAGGAAGGGCTAATAGATAGGCAGGTGACTGTCCGGCTCCTGGAAGCTCAGCTTTTTGCTGGTGGCATAGTAGATCCAAGAACAGGACATAGACTTACAGTAGAAGAAGCTGTAAGGCATAATTTGATTGACCAAGATATGGCCTGTGCTATTCTCATAAGGCAGCTTCAGACAGGAGGCATCATTGACACTGTTACAGGGCATAGAGTGACAATTGATGAAGCAGTGAGCAATAATCTAGTAGCTGCTAAGATTGCCCTTGTGATTCTGGAATCCCTCTGGTCATTTATGGGATTCCTATGGCCTGAATCTGGAGAGATCCTCCCAATTACAGATGCTCTAGAACAAGGTATTGTATCTACTGAATTCGCCCATAAAATCCTGAGTAATCGACAGCATATTGAGGCTTTTTTCTTACCAACAACCACCGAAATTTGGTCCTGGAAGAAAGCAATAGAGAGTGGTGTCTTGGATCATGATCTTGCCAATAACTTAAGATCAATATGTATCCCAGATGTGATGCCTTACATGCAGTTAGCTGACTTTTCAGAGCAAAACCAACCAAGCTTTACTTCTAGAGCACCACGTATATCATGTAGCAAGGACCAAACTGAGGGCGAAAAGCTGTTGTTTCAATTGATGACTCACAGCTACATTAATGTGCAGAACGGGCAGAGGCTGCTGCTTTTGGATCAAGAGCTGATAGAGACATTGAGATCCAGAGATGAATCTCAAACAGATCCTCCAGAAGTGTTTGGAATTCAACATCAAAGACTAGATACTCCTGGAGAATTGCAAGATTCAGATAATGGAAACATCCCCCAAATTTTCAGTGATATGTATACTGTGAAACCCTGTGAGTCTCAGTTTTCTTCTCAGAACAAAAATGAAGATTGTGCTGAAGCAAAGGGCAAAGGGACTGGTACAGAAGTAGAATGCTCTTCTGTTAAGAACCCTGAGAAGGATCTATTTGCAGGGGAACAAAAAGTAGTTACTATAAATGTTGACACCTTGAAGGTCATAAATGGTAAATTAGAGTTGCAAAGGGAGTTGTTAGGAACTGAAAAGGAAGAACAAACAGAAATGCCTACCAGAGAAAATGTTAGCATAGGACCCCTCCTGGTATTACCTCCTGAGGAAGCTGAATGTGGGCTCTCAGACAAAGATCTTTTTTCTATTGAGAAAACAGAAGAATGGGAAGATCTTACAGAGACTTCCTTCACTTGTCAGGAAGAACAAATAAAAACTTTTAAGACTGAATATATTCGAAGTGAAAATAGAAAGCCTCTCATACCATCCCAAAGCAAACAGTCACAATCTCAGGTAGAGACATCTTTAAGTTTAAAATCAGAATTTAAGATAGGAAACAGTGGGAATTTTAATTCTTGGAACAAAGAGACAGAATTAAATGAAACACTTTTTGCTGGGGATGGCCACAAACAAAACCAAGGACAAAGTGTTACAGATGGTCATTTGGTGATGCCAGAAAAGAGGGGCACAGAAGGTAATACTAGTGAAACTTCCTTGTCATGTAGGCTTCCTTCTGAATTGCTTGAAGAAGCTACCTTAATTACATTATCTGAACAGCTACTAGATGGTGGTATCTTTCATGAAGAAACAGGTAAGAAACTCTTATTAAATGATGCAGTAGCCCAAGGCATTGTGTCGAGCCACACTGCTGTGAAAATTATGGGACAAATGAACATGTTTCGGGGCTTCTTTGACTCTCAGACCCATGAATCTTTGACAACTGAAGAAGTCATTGATGAAGGTCTAATGGATGAGAAATTGTTACATAATGTTCTAATGGCAAACAAAGCTATCAGTGGAGTCTTAGATCCCCGTACCCACTCACTGTGCTCTGTGAAGGATGCAGTTGCATCTGGACTTATTGACAAGGAAACAGCCACCAGAATTTTAGAGGGGCAGGTGGTGACTGGTGGAATTGTTGACCTGAAACGAGGCAAAAAAGTTTCAGTAACGCTGGCCTCAAATCTTGGGTTGGTGGACAGTGCTGACCAGGTAGAGCTTATAAATCTGGAAAAGGCATCCAAAGGCAAAGATACTGAAACAGTAGTTAGGGAGAGATTAATGGGTCTACAAATGGAAACAACAGGACTCTTGGACCCTGATAGTAAAGCCTCTTTAACAGTTTTGCAGGCCATCGATAGAGGTCTTTTAGAGAGAGAGAAAGCCATTCATTTGTTGACTAAGCAGGTAGCAGATGGAGGTATCATTCACCATACATCTGGGATGCGTCTTTCTGTTGATAATGCTGTAAAACATGGCTTGATTGGTGAAGATATAGCCGAGCAACTCAAAAAAGTTGAGAATTTAAACTATCATCAGTTTATTCATCCTGAAACAAGGGAAACTCTTTCCTTGTCTGAGGCCATAAAATTAGATCTTATTTCCCCAGAGTTGAAAAGAGAAATCCAGGAAATTCAGGCCTTTAGTAGGAACTTTGTGGATCTCATGTCTGGCCAGAGATTGACATTGACAGAAGCTAACAAAGAAGAGCTGTTAACTGATAGAACAGTATTGCCTTCAGGAGTGGATCATGGGGTTGTAGATCCTGAGAATCACAGAATTGTTCCCTACTCAGAATTAGTAAAGAAATGTAAGATTGATGTTGAATCTGGGCAGAGATATCTAGAAGTAATTCCATTCTCAGATATTAAAGATGAGTTGAGCAACAAACAGCTAACATTATCTGAAGCAGTTCAGCTTGGAAAAGTAGACCTTACGTCTACAATGAAAGTTTTGGAAGCTCAGGCAAACACTGGTGGAATTATAGATACAGCCACAGGAAAAAGATTGACATTGGCATCAGCTCTGGAACAGAAACTACTGGATGAAAACATGGCCAGAATTATTGCATCTCATCAGATGTTACATGGAGGAATTATTGATATATATAAGGGTCAAAGAGTGACTGTTCAAGAAGCTGTTGAGAACAAAATTATCAGCCCTGAACTGGCAGCTATGATCCAACCAGATACTTTAGAACCTGGGGACCACAGGGCTGATACTGAAAAGCAAGATGGAACTGAAGAATGTGAACTAAAGGAATTGGGGGACAAGGATCAAGATAAGGGAAAAACTTCTCTGGGGGCTAAAGACTCTTCCAGCATCCTATATCTTGGTGCTCTTAAAGGTAAATCCTCAGGCCAAGTTTCGTTGACCCATCCTCACTCAGAAGCTTCAGATTTTAAAACCAAACAGGCAGCTAGAAATCTGCTGTGGAAAAGTACAGATGCAGAGCAGGAAAAGGTAGTATCACAAATAAAAATGTTTTCTCATGGAAAGCAGTCAACTTCAGGCCTAGATGCTGAAAAAGCAAGTGAAGGTCAAGGGAAAAGGATTTCAAAAATTCAAGAATCACATTGTGAAGCATCAAGTAAACTGTCAAGTGAGCAACCAGTGAATGTCCAGGGGAAAAGTAAGAGAAAGAGAAGGGAAGTATTTGTAGAAGAAAGTGTCAAAACAGCTGGCAAGCCAGCTATCCTTTCTGAAGAAAAGTTGAACCAGGGAACTGCAATTAGTGATGAACATAACCCCAATATAAACCAGTCTGTGGAAAGGATTGCAAGTGAAAAGGGGAAAGAAGCTGATGGAGAAATGAGCTTTTCTGTTATTAGTAAGATTGTGGACTTTTCTTCTCACATCATGCCCAAAGAGGTTTCTATGAGAAATCAAGATGCTTTACCATGCTTCAGCTCCACTCAAATCAGTGAAAGGGAAGTAAAAAATGTAAACATCTGCTTGACTTTAAAACCAGGAGAAAACTTAACTCAAGAAATTACTAGTGGAACACAGAGGGATCCATTCTCTTCAGTGGTCCCAAAATCTAAAAGATTACACTATCAGGAATCAGATGAAGGATCCCAAGTTACAAATATACCCCAAAGTTCCATAACAGATAAGTCTACCCAAGGACCTACCAGGCAGGAAACCAGTGACTATCAAGATTTCTGTGTTACTTCTAAGACTAAGGAAACCAATGATAAGACTTTTTCAACTACAGATTATAAAGAAAAGTCATACCAGGAAGTGCCTTTGGACTTGCCAAGAGCTTGTAAATTGAATGAAATCACAGTTACTAGTGTAGATGCAAAAGAAGTAAGTTATCTAGAGTCCTTGGATAGAAAAGGTCTTCATCGGGAGAGCAAAAATGATCATGAATTTTGTGGAAGCTTCAAAATTAAAACAGCAACAACTCAGGAAGCAAAATTTCTGGAAATGGCAAGCACTATAGTTACATGTCCAGAAGCAAGATCTCTTGAAGACATGGTGACTCAGAGAGGTCCCAGAGCCTTGCAATCCCTTCTGCCAGAGAGACTGTCCAAAGATACATTGCAGAAAGATAGGCCAGGGCAACAGCATGTTGTCATTAGTCCCACTATTTCAGAAATCAATAAACAAATGGTCATGTCCCAGGCATCAGCATCTACAATGAAGGTGAATGAGAAGAACAAACAGGACAAGCACAGAGAGATCCTTAGCAATGAACCAATTCCCTTCCTTGCTGTACCTGGTGGAAATCCTGAGCCCTTTCAAGCCACTCAAGTAAGTATCTCTGTGGTGTTGGTTTTGGTTTGTTTGGGGTTGGGTTTTGGGGAGATTTTTTTTCTTGGTTGCTTATTTTTTGTTGTTCTCTTTGAGACTGGGTCGTGCTGTATATAGCCTATGTTGCCTGGTATTGTCTATGTATACAGGCCAGGCTGCCCTCAAATTCATGGCAATCCCAAGCGCTGGAATTATGAGCCCCTGCCACCATTTTTCTTTTAAAGATATAGCTACTTCAGTGCTACAATTCCTTTTTTTTTTTTTTTTTTTTTGAGGTAGGGTCTCTTTCCAAGCTAACCTGGAATTCACTCTGTAGTCTCAGTCTGGCCTCGAACTCGAACTCATGGTGATCCTCTTACCTCTGCCTCCCAAGTGCTGGGATAAAAGATGTGCACCACCACACCCAGCTCTACAATTCTTAACTGGATACCAAGTTCATGTATATATAAATGTTACACATATGCACTAGATTATTCACTAAGTTACAGCTTTGTTTGTCATCATCTTATGTGATATAATTGTTGGGAAATTAGGCATTGGCTATGAATGGCTTTCTGAAGTTCCTTTTTTTTTTTTTTTTTTTTTGGTGACCACAGTACCCAGGGCTTAGTAGGCAGTGTTATACTGTGGAGCTCTAGCCCCAGCCCAAGGGTGTAAAAATTAGAAACATTAAAGCCAATTTGAAATGCTATCATGATGCCAGTTGGGGTCATCCAAACTTTTGGAAATGTTTTTACATAATCCTTGTCCATTGATAATTAAAAGCTTCTATTCTCTGAGGAAGTTAATAAAATAATGTGTCTGTTGTTTGGAAATGGCTCAAACAAAATAACATTTAATTATATTTTATTGTAAAAATTGCTTCTTTCTAGCCAGGTGTGGTGGCATATACTTGTAATCCCAGTACTGTTGAAGTGTAAACAGAAAGACCAAGAGTTAAAGGTCAGGCTAGAAAGATGACTCAGAGGTTAAAACACTTGCCTACAAAGCCTAATGACCCTGGTTCGATTTCCCAGCGCATATAATGCCAGATGCACAAAGAGGCACATGCATCTGGAGTTTGTTTTTAGCAGCTAGAGGCCCTGGTATGCTCATTCTTTCTCTGCACCCTCACCACCCCCTTGCAAATAAATAAATATAATTTTTTAAAAAGAGTTAAAGGGGGCTGGAGAGATGGCTTAGCGGTTAAGGCATTTGCCTGCAAAGCCAAAGGACCCCGGTTCAACTCTCCAGGACCCACGTAAGCCAGATGCACAAGGGGGCGCATGCATCTGGAGTTCGTTTGCAGTGGCTGGAGGCCCTGGTGTGACCACTCTCTTTCTCTCTACCTGCCTATTTCTGTATCTCCCTCTCTCTCTCTCAAAATAAATAAATAAAAAGAAAATATTTAATAAAAAAGAGTTAAAGGTCATCCTTGGCTATATAGCAAGGTCAAGGCCAGCCTGGACCACATAAAACCTTTCCTCAAGCTGGGAGTGGTGGCGCACCCTTTTAATCCCAGCACTTGGGAAGCAGAGGTAGGAGGATCTTCAAGAGACCGAGGCCAGCCTGAGACTACGTATTGAATTCCGGGTCAGCCTGGGCTAGTGAAACCCTACCTCCAAAAAAAACAACAAACCACTCTCTTTAAAACAACAACCCCTCCCCGCCCCCCGAAAAGAAAATGCTGTTTCTTTTGTCTAACAATAAACCTTGCTTGTTTTAAAGACTGACCTAAAGGAAGAATACTGACCTGAGTGGGTTTTTTTAAAAATTTGTTGTTTGGTCCCACAGAAAGTGTTTAACCGGCAACTTTGTTTAGAACACGATGAAAAGTTGGTGTCCTATCTGTCTCGGTTACGGGGCATTGAAATGAGGTCCAAACAGATTCAACCTTTGGAGCTTAATGAGGCAGAACTACAGGATGTGCTGTGTCAAGCCAAGGTAGGTTTATAGAGACTTATTGGCACATTGGCTTCAAGGTGGCTGCCTCTCTGAAGAATTCAAGGCTTAAGAGAACCTGCTTGGTTCTCTATTCCAATGGAAATTGTCTCAGACCTCTTGCTAGATGTACTAGTTACTTTTCTTATTGCTGTGACAAAATGGCTTACAGATCTTCTTAATGAAGGAAGGGTTTATTTGGCTCACAATTTGAGGATATAGTCCATCATAGTGAGGAAGTCATGGCAGCGGGAACATGAGTCAATCAGTCACATGGCATCCACAGTCAGAAAGCTGAGAGTAATGAATGCTGGTACTCAGCTTGTTTTCTCCTTTTCATTCATTCTGGTGCCCCAGTCAGTGGAATATATTAGGGGTGGGTTTACTTATCTCCATTAGCTTAATCTAGATACTCCTTCACAGGCATGCCTAGGGATTTATCTCTTAGATGATTATAGTATTAGCCATCACACTAGGTAATTATGAGATGGGCTTATTTTTATTTATTTATTTATTTGAAACGGGGGGTGAGAGAGAAAGTGAGAATGGGGGCCTGGAGAGATGGCTTAGCAGTTAAGCACTTTCCTGTGAAGCCTAAGGCCCGAGACTCGATTCCCTAGGACCCATGTAAGCCAAGCACAAGGTGGCACATGCATCTGGAATTCGTTTGCAGTGGCTGGAGGCCCTGGCATGCCCATTCTCTATCTATCTGCCTCTTTCTCTTTCTGTCTGTCACTCTCAAATAAATAAATACAAAAAAAAACCCAAAATTTTTTAAATAAAAGAAAGAGTGAGAATGGTGTGCCAGGGCCTTCAGCCACTGCAAACGAACTCCAGACGCATGCACCACCACGTGCATCTGGCTTGCTTGGGACCTGGAGAATCAAACCGTGGTCCTTAGGCTTCGCAGGCATGCGCCTTAACCACTAAGCCATCTCTCCAGTCCGAGATGGGCTTATATATTTGTTTATTTTGTGTGTGCACATGCACACGTGTGTATGTGTAGTGTGTTGTGTGTGTGCAGATGCCCATGTCTCATGTATGTGGAGGCTAGAAGAGAATGTTGGGTATCCTCTTATCTCTCATCTACATATCTCCTTGTGATGGGACTCCATCAGTGAGTCTCCTACACACTGGGGTTGTAGGTGTGCATGGCCATGCCCAACTTTTTATGTGGGTTCTAGGGAGTTGAACTTGGTAGTCTCCTGTCCGAGAGGCCATCATGCTTAATTAGCAAGTGCTTTTAACCACTGAGCCATCTCTCCAGCTCAGGAAAATGTTTTTAACAATTTGTGGCAGTTATGGTTGCTCATACCTGTAATCCCAGCAGATTGGGGAGGCTGAGAGGATTGCTGCAAGTTTGAGGCTGACTTGGGCTACTTAATGAGTTCTCTACCAGCCTGGCCTACTAGTAAGCCCTGGCCCATTTACATACATACAAACCCACCCACCCACCCACTCATGTATAAACTTAGATAAGTGTGGTTGTACACACCTGTCATCCCAGCACTTTGGGAGCTGATGCATGAGGATCAAGAGTTTTTTAAGGCCAGGGCTGGAGATATTGCTCAATGGTTAATGTTCTTGCCTACAAAGCCTAATGATCTGGATTTCATTCTCCAGTACCCACATAAAGCCAGATGCACAAAGAGGTGCATGTATCCGGAGTCATTTGTAGTGGTTGGAGGCCCTGAAATTAAAAAAAAAATTTTTTTTTAAGAAGACCAAGGCGAGCCTGGGCTATTTAGTGAGACCATCTTCCAAAAAAACAAGGAGTGAAGGGAAGAAGAGAGGGAAGGGGGAGGCACAGAGGGAAGGGGGAGAGAGAGAGAGAGCAGAAAAGGAAGAAGAGAATGAATGAGAATGAAAACAAGGAGGAAAATAGCAGTAAAATTATAGGTTAGAAAACCAGAAAGCAAGTGGATGAAGAGATCTACTTCAGCCAAGCCAAGACAATTAGACCCTAAACATTCAGAGTCTAGATAAGGAACATTCTGAGTTATCTTGCAGAACTCCTAAGCTACCAGAAAGGAAGCACTAGAAACCAGATGAACATACACATGCAAACAGGGTGTCACTTGGTTAAAGTCTGTTTAAGAAGCACTCAGGGGCTAGAGAGATGGCTTAGCAGTTAAGGCACTGCATGCAAAGCTAAAGGACTCAGGTTCAATTCTCCAGGACCCATGTAAGGCCACATGCACAAGATGGCACATGCATCTAGAGTTTATTTGTGGTGGCTAGAGGCCCTGGCACTACCATTCTCTCTTTCCCCCTCTTTCTGCCTTTCTCTCTCTCTCTAATTAATAAATAAAAATTAAAAATTTTTAACTGGGTGTAGTGGTGCATGCCTTTAATCCCAGCACTTGGGAGGCAGAGGTAGGAGGATCACCATGAGTTTGAGGCCACCCTGAGAATACATTGTGAATTCCAGGTTGTCTCAGTGAAGAGCATGTTCAGCAGACCCACTTATTCATGTAGGGTTTGTAATCAGCTTTTTATGACATTACACTCAAATGTGAGCATCCAGAAAGTTTCTGATTTAGAAGACAGAAAACAAGAAAACAAAGAAAGAAAGAGGATCTTAAGCCTGGTGTGGTAGCACAACCCTTTAATCCCAGCACTGGGTAGGCAGAGGTAGGAGGATCACTGTGAGTTCAAGGCCACCCTGAGACTACATAGTGAATTCCAGGTCAGCCTGAACTAGAGTGAGACCCTACCTCCAAAAAATAAAAAACAAACAAATAAACAAAAAAAAAATCTTTTTTTTTTAAAGATTTATTTTTATTTATTTATTAGAGACACAGAGAGAAGAAGAGAGAGTGTGTGTGAGAGAATGGGCACGCCAGGGCCTCTAGCCACTGTAAATGAACTCCAGATGCATGCACCACCACGTACATCTGGCTTATGTGAGGCCTAGAGAATCGAACCTGGGTCCTTAGGCTTTATAGGCATGGGCCTTAACTGCTAAGTCATCTCTCCAGCCCAGAAATAGGATCTTGTTAGAATCAGAGAATATTCAACCAGAGAATGACACATCCATTCTCTCTCAAATAAATATATATATATTTTTTGGTTTTGCAAGGTAGGGTCTCACTCTGGTCCAGGCTGACCTGGAATGTGTTCTTCTTTTTTAAAAACCATTTTAAAGCTGGGCGTGGTGGCGCATGCCTTTAATCCCAGCACTCGGGAGGCAGAGGTAGGAGGATCACCATGAGTTCAAGGCCATCCTGAAACCTCATAGTGAATTCCAGGTCAGCCTGGGCTAGAGTGAGACCCTCCCTCAAACCCCTCCCCCACCAAAAACACAAAATAATAGTAATAGACTTTAAAACTGCAATTAGAGGTTTCTAAGAACAGAGAACTAAGAGCATTCCCTCTTTGGTTGTTGTGTTTCGTTTCATTTCTTTTTCTCTAGGTAGGTTCTCACACTAGCCCAGCCTAACCAGAAACTCACTCTGTAGCCCCAGGTTGGCTTCAAACTCACACAGATACTATTACCTCTTTCTCCTGAGTGCTGTCAGTATGAGGTAAACACTCCACTCATGTGTTGTGTTTGTCTTTTGAGTTCAATCATTTGTATTTTCCTGCTGGACAAGCCAGTATTTTACTGAGTTTCTTATAAAGTCTGATTTTCAGTTAGCTCTGGTGGTATACACCTATTATTCCAGGACTCAGAAATAGCAGCAGGAGGGTCACCACAAGTTTAAGGCTAGTCTGGTGTATATAGTGATTCCAGGCCAGCCAAGATTACATAGGGAGACCCTGAAGGAGAGAGAGATTGATTTGCATTTCAGAAATAAAGCCAAGCTGTGTTTAGTTACTCTTTTCTGTTTCTTTAATTTTAGTTTTTCTATGAACAGAGGCTTCAAAGAAACTGAAAGCAAAGGATTCAAGGGAGGAACAGTCAGCAGTATTAATGATTGTAGAAACAGTGGCTCCAAATAGGACCAAGGGGGAGACTAGAGTACCTGGAAGTCATTGATGACCTTGATAGGAACAGTGTCAATGTAGTGATGGGATATAAACTAGCTTGCAATAAGATTAATTAGAAGACTGGAAAGTAGACACCATTGTAGTGTGTCATCCTTTCCAGAAGGGTTGTGGTACAAGCAAGGAAAGAGGGTGTCTCTAGAGGAGATAGAGTAAGGAATGTTTTCAATGACTGTTGGAGAACTTGAAGCTAAAAGAGAGACAAATTGATAACCAACAGAATCAGGCTTTTGAAAACATAGAAAGGCAGCCTTGAGAGGGAAGACAAATGAAGAGCTTGTAGAGGTTTTCCATTTCCCTCCATATCCACTGTACAGCCAAGGGTAGGCAGCAGAAGGGGGATTGTGTCTATTTCACAAAATACTATCCAGTTTTTCCACAGCCTGTTTCTGCTTCTCTTTTAAGGATTCAGAGTATTATAGACCAGCTGAGGGGGAAGGCTGATTTGTGGTATTTTTTGCTTATTTATTTTTAAAATTTTTTTAAAGATTATTAAAGATTATTTATTTATTTATTTATTTATTTATTTATTTATTTATTTATTTATTTATTAGAGACAGAGGGAAAGAGAATGGGCATGCCAGGGCCTCCAGCCACTGCAAACAAACTCCAGATGCATGCGTCCCCTTGTGCATCTGGCTTACGTGGGACCTGGAGAATCGAACCGGGGTCCTTAGGCTTCACAGGCATGTGCCTTAACCACTATGCCATCTCTCCAGCCCTTGCTTGTTTATTTTTGAGGTAGGGTATCACTCTAGTCCAGCCTGACCTTGAACTCAGAGAGATCCTCCTACCTAGCTTCTTGAATTTTGGGGCTAAAGCTGTAGGCCACCACATTCAACTGGGGTATTTTTACATTCTTGTTTCTACCTTCTTGGAATACGGAGTTGAAGAGTCATCTTTTTCAATGACTTTGCAGCACACTAATTCTATATACTAGCCCTCTAGGGCAAGGCATAATGGCATTCTTAGACAAGGCAGCAAGTTTATAGTAAAGAGAACACTATACCAAGTCAGAAACCTGAATCCAAGTCCTGACTCTGCTACTTACCAACAAATTACATCTGATAAGGCTCTCTTCTGTAAGCTCAGAATAATAAAATTTCCAGTGATCTCGTGAATTAGTGGTTATGAGAACCAAGTAAAGTAATTAATGTACATACAAACATTTCCTAAGTCCTATGTAGACATTGAAGGGAGAGAATTGATTTCCAGGTTCAAAATTGCTAGTCTCAGTTTTGGAGGTAACTCCACTCATATTTCCTCAGGTGTTAGACAGGGAGTTAAAGGATCTCTCTACCTTGGTGAGTCAGGAATTGGAGTGTGTGGATCAGATTGTCATCAGCCAGCCTCAAGAAGTTCCAGCTCAGCTGTTGAAGGCTTTAGAGAAAGATGCCAAGAATCTTCAAAAGTCTCTCAGCTCTGTGAGTGATTCCTTGAATTCCAGATTACTCCATCTCCAGAATGTCATGGAAGTAAAAAAGGTACTATCTTGTTCATTATAAAGGCTCTCACAAAGCCTGAGCAGACCTGCAGAGTTTTGTAATCTGACTTGCTGTTTCTTTCCTAGAACACAGTGTTAAGTCAGCACATGGAGCTAGAAGGCAGACTTCAAGATCTCAGAGCCTGGGTTGGCAAAACTAATTTTACTCTGAATAGCAAGAACTGTGACAGTGAAACAAATGTGGACAGCCTGAATCACTCCCTCCAACAGTATGAGGTAAACTCTCTACCCATTCCCCCTGCCCCAGAAAAAGTCTGAATTTCTACTTCAGAAATAAGATCAGCTATAATTAATTTTTAAATTTTAATTTATATATATGCAAGGAGAGAGAGAATATGCATGTGACACTTTGGATGTCTGGCTTTAGCTAGGGGCTAAAGAATTGGATTTGGGCTATTTGGCTTTGCAAGCAAGTGCTTTTTTAACCATTGAGCAATCTCCCCAGCCCCTTTGATTAATCCTTTAAGTTTTACCCTTTGAGGTTCCTTTACTGATGATTTCACTTCTCAGCTACTCTCTGAGGATCTAAAGAATGGCTTATCAACTTTATATCCTCTTTATAACTGAACAACTAAACTGTTCCTTGTTTATATTTCGCTGGAGTTCTGATCCTACACACAGATAATCAGTTTCAGGAGAAGTTTTATTAACTTAGACAATGAGGTGGCCAGATTGTCCATAAAGGGTTACATAATGCATATTTTAGGATTTGCAGATCAGATTTGGCCAGGGGCTCATGATGTGCTGGCACCTAGAGAGATGCTTTTCTTCTTGACAAAGTCCCAAATTAATTGATCTTATTAATTCAATAAAAGAAACCAAGACTAGAAGAAACATTTTGGGCTGGAGAGATGGCTCAGCAGTTAAAGGTACTTGTTTGCAAAGCCTGATGGCCTGGGTTTGCTCCAGTATCCATGTAAAGCCAAATGCACAAAATGATCCAGCATCCGGAGTTCATTTGCTGTGACAAGAGGCCCTGGTGCACCATTCTCATTCTCATAATCTCTGTCTCTCATTCCTTGCAAATAAATAATGAAAATTCAAAAACAGAAAAGACTATCGGATACCTTTAAGCCATAGAGTTTTCCTTCACTATTCTTTTTGTTGTGTCTTCAAGAGTATATCAGATGCTACTCACACTAATTTATCAATCCTGTACTACAAAGAGATGTCCCTCTCTGTAAACTCTTTAGAAAAAAGTCAGAAGGAGTTAGTGCTGTCCCCTCCTCCTCTTCTGCCCTCTACCTACTCCTGATCTCAAGAGAAGTAGACATAAAGGTTTGCCTATGGCCAACCATGCATAATGACTGCTTCATTTTTTCAAGAGTTGACCTTCTTTCTTTCTCCCCTTCCCCCCCCTTTCTTTTTTTCTTTTTCTTTTTCAAGGTAGAGTCTCATTATAGCCCAGATGCTGACCTGGAAACTCACTCTGTAGTCCCAGGCTAGCCTGAACTCATAGCAATCTTTCTACCTCTGCTCCCGAATGCTGGGATTAAAGTGTGCACCACCATTTCTGGCTTCTTTCTTATTCTTTATTCAAAGATGTCAGTTTAAGAAAAAGGAGTAGACTATACTTGCTTATTAAGATATCATATTGGCCAGGCATGGTGTTATATGCCTTTAGTCCCAGCACTTGGGAGGTAGAGGTAGGAGGATTGCTATGAGTTTGAAGCCAGCCTAAGACTACATAGTGAATTCCAGGTCAGCCTAGGCTTAGAGTGAGACCCTACCCTGGGGAAAAAAAAAAAAGATACCATATTGGGCGGCTAGAGAAATGTCTTAGTGGTTAAGGCAAAGCCCAAGGACCTAGGTTCAATTCCCCAGTACCCATGTAAACCAGATGCACAAGGTGGTGCATGTATTTGGAGTTTTTTTTGCAGTGGCTAGAGGCCTTTCTGTGCCCATTCTCTTTCCCTTCCCCCCTCAAATATATAAATAAATAAAATTTAAAAAACAAAAGATATCATATTGGGGCTTGAGAGATAGCTTAGTGATTAAGATGTTTGCTGGAAAATCCAAAGGACCATGGTTCCAATCCCTAGTGCCCCCATCTATCTAGCCAGAGGCACAAGGTGGTGCATGCGTTTAGAGTTCATTTGCAATGGCTAGAGGCCCCGACATGCCCACTCTCTTTCTTCTATCTGCCCCCCCCAAATAAATAAGAGTAAAATAATTAAAAATATATATATATTGAAGAAATTGGAAAAAATTTCTATGAACATAGAAATTTGGAAATACAGATTAAGACAGATACAGAAGTGCATGCCTGTGATCTGAACACTTGAAGGTAGAGGCAGGAAGATTAGGAGTTTAAGGCTTGCATCAGCTACATCACAACTTTGAGACCAGCCTAGGCTATATGAGACCCTGTCTCAAAAAATAACAACAAGGAAAAGGTGGAGCATCTCACATGTTCGTGCCCTCTCCCAGTTGTAATTTCTGTGGAAGAGAAAGGCTGTCTAGGCTTTGTTTCTCTCATGATTGTCTTCTAAATCTATATGCTCACAATTAAAGGAAACATAGTCTTACAATAAATAACCAAAAAGCCAAGCAGGGCATGGTGGCACACGCCTTTAATCCCAGCAGAGGTAGGAGGATCACTGTGAGTGCGAGGCCACCCTGAGACTATATCATGAATTCCAGGTCAGCCTGGACTAGAGTGAAACCTTACCTTGAAAAACCAAAATTAAAAAAAAATTTTTTTTTTGAAAAAACCCTTCTGCTTGCTTTATTATTATTATTACAAAATGGTAGAAATGTAGATTTCCTAACTGTTTTCATTGTACCCCATATAACATAGCTGATTGTCATTAAATACTTGTAGGAAATTTATATATTTTTTAATTGTGTGAAAACGACTTTAGCATTTGGATTATTTTTATCACTTTAAGAGTGCAGTGTAATTACTATATAAAAATATCTGACATTTTAAAAATAAATAGCATTATTGGGTTGGAGAGATGGCTTAGTAGTTAAGGCGCTTACCTACAAAACCTAAGGATCCATAGTCTACTCTCCAGGTCACACATAAGCCACACCCACAGTGACACAAGCACGCAAGGTTGCACATGCACACAAGGTGGCACACGCATCTGAAGTTCAATTGCAGTGGCTGGAAGCCCTACTGTGCCAGTTCTCTTTCTCTCTCTCACTCACAAAAAAATTTACAGGGTTGGAGAGATGGCACAGTGGTTAAGGCGTTTTCAAACAAAGCCAAAGGACCTTAGTTCAATTCCCCAGGACCCACATAAGCCAGATGCACAAGGTGGCACATGCATCTGGAGTTCATTTGCATTGGCTAGAGGCCCTGACACGCCCATTCTTTCTCTGTCTCTCTTCCTCTGCCTTGTCTCTCTCTCAAATAAATAAATAAAAACAAAAATATTTTTAAATTACAAAAAAATAAATAAATAGCATTATTTACCTTAAAAGTTGCAGTAAAAAGCCAGCTGCATGCCTTTGTCAGCTCTCAGAAGGCTGATATTGATCTTTGTGAATTCAAGGCCACCCTGAGACTACATAGTGAATTCCAGGTCATCCTGGGCTAGAGTGAAACCTTACCTCAAAAAGCCAAAAAAAAAAAAAAGAAAAAATTTTTTTTGTTTTACAGTTTAAAAATAAATAGCATTATTTATCTTAAAAGTTGCAGTAAAAATCATTAGTGAGCCTGTGCTCCTATAAATAACCCACTATCCATGCTCATGTAAACAACCCCTTAGTGGGTCTCTCTTTCTCTCTCTCATACACACACAGAGAGAGAGAGAGAGAGAAAGACATCAAATAGAAAAAAGTACAAGTTGAGAAGAAGAAGAGGTTCAGTAGGTGGGGACAAGAAAGGAAGGTAAGGGGAGGTGAATATGATCAAAGTATATACATTTACAACATTTTCAATAAACAAATTTAAGAAAAAAATTCAAAAATTTACTAGTGCCATGGGCCTGTAATCCCAGCTTTGTGGGAAGCTAAGACAAGAGAAGAGAAAGTTCAAGGCCTGCTTGAGCAGTTTACTTAGATCCTGTCTTAAACACAACAAAATGGGATAGGGTTAGCTCAATAGTAGAGTGCTTATCTAGCATTCATGAGGTCTTAGATTCAGTCCCCAGTACTACAAGAAATGAAATAATAAAAACCATGCATACTAGCCGGGTATGGTGGCACATGTCTTTGGTCCCAGCACTGGGAGGACAAGATAATGAGGAAGACATCAAATGTGAGTTCGACACCAGTCTGGTACTACAGAGTCTGTTCCAGTCAGCCTGTACTGGAGTGAAAACTCCACCTTGAAAATTGGAAAGACCTAAAGGTGAGAGTGATTCCCAAGGCTTTTTTGGCCTTCAACTCATCACAGCCAATTAAAAAAACACAAGAAATTTTAACCTTTAATTCTCTTCATTCTGTTTTTAGAACCAATAGCTTTTTTTCTCATGGATAAAGAAATAGAAGTTTTATTTCTTCTTTTTCCCTTCTTTCTCTGCTTGCTTTAGGATATGAAACAGTCCATGGTGGAAAGGAAATCGCAGCTGGATGCTCTTACTTTTGATATTCAGGTCTTTATCACTGAGCATACAGAAGACTTGTCCCCTCAGCACAATCGACAGATGCTGAGGTTTCTGAGTGACCTGCAGAGGTCCTTCCAGGACCTTGTAGAACACATTGCTGCTCAGATGGATGCCTTGCAGGGCCGTCTTCAACAAATCCATCAGGAAGCCCAGGTTAAGGTCAGACTGAACCAGCAACTGAGATCAGTTTGTCTTGTGAGATGTCCTCTGCTTTGGGATTTTTTTAGATAGCATCCAGGTGTCACAGTACCTGGAACCTGAGTTTGCCAATTTTTAAATTTCATAGGCCAATGTGGCTCTAGTCCAGGAGGCAGCTTTTCCAGCTGTTTTTCTTGCAAAGTTTTTTTTTCTGTGTATAAGAATATGTATGTTTGTATGTGATTGCATGTGCAAATGTTTTCATTTTAGCAAGACTCTCTTACTGTAACTCATTATTTTGACTTTCAAATGAAAATCATAACTAGCCCTTTCTGTTACTTTCTTCTTTAGCATTCATTTGAGGGCTGTGACAAACATCTGGATACTCTGAGCTCTTGTGAACAGTTCTGAAAATCAGTTTTATTCTGAGACTTTTCAAATGATTTACAATAACATTCCTTGACAATCTTCAAACAGCTAACAATTTTTTTAGTCAGAATAATAGTTTTAACAATTTTAAAATTATTATTATCATTACTGTTATTATCTAGCACCTTTCTTCATCTGCGTGCCCAGTTTTCTATCATAGAAAACAATAAGTAAAAGCAGTTCAGACACTTAAAAATAACTAAATAAAATTGGCTGGGCATGGTGATAAACATCTTTAATCCCAGCACTGAGGAGGCAAAAGGTCGGAGGATCACTGTGAATTCAAGCCAAGCGTGAGACTACATAGTGAATTCTATGTCAGCCTGGGCCAGAGAAAAACCTTACCTCTAACTGCACCCCTCCCCCCAAAAAAGCAAACAAACTGGGGTTGGAGGGATGGCTTAGCAGTTAAGGTGCTTGCCTGCAAAGCCAAAGGACCCAGGCTTAACTCCCCAGGACCCACATAAACCAGATGCACAAGGTGGCACATGCATCTGGAGTTTTTCTATTTAAAATAAAAATAAACTTATACTATCTCTCCTCATATGTTCTCTCTTCTTTTAAACCCAAACTCAATACAATTAATAGAAACATTACTTAGGTTATCTTAAGTAATGATGATGTTATTTCTCCTGTTTGAAGAAGTTGTTATATAGCAAGAAAATAATAGAATTGTCATTATCACTAACAAATTTATTATGCACAGTATAATTGAGCTTTTGAATGAGAGTTAAAAAATTAGGTTAAGCTGGGCGTGGTGATACATGCCTTTAATCCCAGCACTCGGGAGGCAGAGGTAGGAGGATTGCCATGAGTTCGAGGCCACCCTGAGAATACATGGTGAATTCCAGGTCAGCCTGGGCTAAAGCAAGACCCTACCTTGAAAAACAACAAAAAAAATAAAATAAAAATAAAATAAAATATAATAAAATAAAATAAAATAAAATAAAGGTTAGTAAGGGTCGTGTATGTATTTCCCCTCTACTGTATAATGATTTAAACTTTATTGAAATTGAAATGAAATCCTAATACAATATTTTCCACACCTGAATGTGTACAATGCTCTCACCTAGTAACTTACGTAGTGTAGTATAGCCTGTGGATAATTAATGAAGCAGGTGGTTCTGATCCACTTTAGGACAAGGCCAGATCCAGGGTGTTCTGTGAGCTGCATCTGGTGGTAGAACTGCATGTGAACATTCTCCCTGAGCATGAAATTAATTCCACATTAACCTTGTTACTGTCAGAAATGCTTTGCTTCTCTCTATATTTGCTCTGAATGTGCGTATGTCTGTGTGTTAACTTGTTTGCTTTGCTTTTTTCAGATTCAGTCTGCACCCATCCTAACCCATGAAGATCCCGTTTTACAGCTGAAGAGCTCTTAGGAGTTCTCTTCCAGTGCCCTTCTGTTTTTCCTAAAGAGGGGAGAGAGGGACAGTCTGGGCACCTGTTTGTAAGTGCAGGTGACTAAAATGCCATCAGAAGGCATGGTGGAAAATGGTTTTAGAAGGATGGTCAGGAGAACACATCATGCTCAATTACTGCTCAGTCAGGTGCTTTGTTGTCATGCAAATGAGCTGAGAGCCAAGGAGAGGATCAGGCACAGAAACATATTCCTTCTCTCTCCTTGGGCCTGGCTTTTCCTGTTATCAGTGTAGATACCCAAAGGACTGAGCCAGTTGCTATTTTTGGGTGGTTTTCTTCTCCAAATAGTCAAACCACTTTCCTGATGCCTGGCATATGGACATTCTATTTCATGGCTTTGCTACAGCTGTGAGACATTTGATTTATAAAGTCAACTCAAGCCAGGAGTGGTGACGCACGCCTTTAATCCCAGCACTGAGGTAGGAGGACCACCGAAATTTCGAGGTCACCCTGAGACTACATAGTAAATTTCAGGTCAGTCTGAGTTAGAGTGAAACCCTAATTAGGAAACCCACCAAAAAAAAAAAAAAAAAAAGAATAAAGTCAGCTCAATTTTTAAGAAGCTCGGTTGGCTTATCAATTATCAAGACCGTTGACTTTCTTTGACAATTTTATTTTTTCCATATTTTGACTTCATATTTAACAAATTACTCTGTTCTGGAGGAAGAATTTGTCAGAACCACCAATTTATTATCACCATTATCACATGTAGTTTTCAGTGTACTCCATTTCTAAAAATAATCATAGCAGGGCTGGATGTGGTGGTGCATGCCTTTAATCCCAGCACTTGGGAGGCAGAGGTAGGTGGATCACTGTGAGTTTGAGGCTACCCTGAGATTCCAGGTCAGCCTGGGCAAGAGAGTGAGACCTGCTTCAAAAAAAAAAAAAAAACCCAAAATTTAAAAATAATAATAGTGGTCTCTGACAAAGGAACTCCTAATCTCAAACCTGAACTAGGAGCATCTCTCCTAAACTACCTCTGATTAGTCTCTCATCTGCTGTCCCAGCTCAACAGACTGCCTAGATGAGGGGAGTTTCCGAATGTGATTTCTGTGCCTTTTTCTGTCCTAGGTTTCTGCCACCTTTTCCATCTTTGAGATATAATATTTCTGTTTTGCTTTTCAGGGTGTTATGTTTTTTTAAATGAGAATTACTGATTGTCTCTTGACTCCTTTACCTTTTAATTAGACTCTGCAGAAACAACAAAATACCTGTCATCAGAAACTGGAAGATCTTTGCAACTGGGTGAAACAGGCAGAACTAACACTGGTGAGCCACCAGGGCAGAGCCTCCCAGCAAGATCTTTCTGCTTTGCAGAAGAACCAAAGTGACTTGAAGGTAAGTGTGAATTAACCTATTCTTTTCTTCCCTTCAATAAATGCTTATAAAGGCTGTCTGCTAAGTGCTTTGTGCCAACATCCACAGTAGACAGTCATTCCTGCCTCATGAAGCTTACAGTCTGGTAGGGAAGACAAACTACACAGATGATCACAGATGGGAACAACTGATGATTAACTATTTGATCTATAAAGGTAAAGTAATATGAAAACTTACACCAGCAAGACACATTCTAGTCTAGAGTGCATGATGGAGCTGGAAGAAGAAACTGCAACAGGTAGAGGCTCATGCACAGTCTTCTGATAGGAATGGGATTTGGCCCAACATGTTCAAGAATGGGAAGAATGGGTGGGGGCTAGAGATGAGGGTGAGTAGGTAAAGTGCAACACAAGCCATGACAACCTGAGTTTGGAATTCAAGCATCCCATTTAAAAATGGGGCAGGACAATGTATGCCAGGAATCCTTATGCTAGGGAGGCAGAAACAGGAAAATCCCTAGGACTTGTTGGCTGGTTAGTATAGCCAATTTAGTGAGCTCCAGGTTCACTTAAAGACCTTGTGTCAAAAAGAAGGTGGAGGGGCTAGAGAGATGGCCTAATGCAAAGCCTAATGACACAGGTTTGATTCCCCAGTACCCACATAAAGCCAGATAGATGCACAAAATGGCCCATGTGCCCACACACATAAAAACAGGTATATATACACAAATGTACACCACACCCTCATACACATGCTAAGTTAATGAGAAGAAAAAAGGTAAAAAAAGAAGAACCAAAAGCTGGGCTGTAAATAACAAGAGGAAGATTCATGAAGCAGAGCTTTGTGGGCTGCATTTGGGAGAAGTAGAGTTGTCCCTCTTGTTTGGCAAGTCCTAAAGGAGTAAGTTGATGCATTCTAAGACTCCCAGTCAATGCCTGAAAGCAAATAGTAGTGAACCCTACATACTATGTATTCTTGTACCTACATACCTGTGGTAAAATTTAATTTTATAAATTGGGTACAGTGGGAGATTTGACTCAATAACTACATATACAACAGTTATAACACTATACTATTAAAAAGGTAGTTACTATTTTGCATTGGGACTGTTATTATGCAAAATAAGGCATCTTGGAATACAAGCACTGTGTTATCATAACAGGACATCTGATGCCCAAGGCAGCTACTGTGTGACTAACTGGTAGGTAGGTTTCTTTGCAGCAGCTGGAGGCCCTGGCATGCCCAATTCTCTCTGTGATTACAAATAAATAAATAATTTTTCAAGGTAGGGTCTCACTCTAGTTCAGGCTGACCTGAAATTCACTATGTATTCTCAGGGTAGCCTCAAACTCACAGCAATCCTACTACCTCTGCCTCCTCAGTGCTGGGATTAAAGGCGTGCACCACCACCCCTGGCAATAATTAATTTTTTGGGGGGGGGGGGTTGAGGTAGGGTCTCACTTTAGTCCAGGCTGACCTGGAATTCACTGTGTAGTCTCAGGGTGGCCTTGAACACACGGTGATGCTCCTACCTCTGCCTCCCGAGTGCCGGGATTAAAGGCGTGCGCCACCGCCACCATGCCCGGCTAATTTTTAAAAATTATTATTGTTTTTATTGACAACTTCTATACTTACATACAAAAAAACACATGATATTTCCCTCCCCTCCCCCATTCCACTTTAGAACTCCAATCTCCATAATATCCCCTCCCTCTCTCCATTAGTCTCTCTTTTAATTTGATGTCATCATCTTTTTCTTCTATTATGAGGGTCTTGCGAAGGTATTGCTAGGCACTGCAAGGTCATGGATATCGAGGCCAATTTCTGCCTGGGCAGTTGCATTGTAAGAAGTCATACCCTTCCTTTGGCTCTTCCATTCTATTCGCCCCCTCTTCCACAATGGTCCCTGAGCCTTGGAGGGTGTGACAGAGGTGTTTCAGTGCTGGGCACTCCTCCATCCCTTCTTCTCAGCGCTATTTTGCCTTTTGGGTCATCCCAGTGGTCATCACCATCTAAAAAGAGAAGCTTCTCTAACCAGAAGTGAGAGTAGTGTTAATATGTGAATATGAACATTAAGTGTAGTGCTTTTAGGGCAGCTTGGTGAGAATAATATATACATTTAGTCAGACAAGAGCAGGATTTATACCCCTAAGGCTCATGACCTCACCTGCCATAGACTTTTACTTAGGTTTTTCAGTACCAGGTATGTATTCCCTCCCGTAGAGAGGGCCTTCAGTCTAATTATGGAGCAGTTGGTTACCCCAAGAGTAGACATTCCACTATTGCACCCATTCAGTCATTGGGCCTGTATGTCCAAAGTTGAATTTTCAGTGTCCACTGTTTTCACTGCTGATGACTTCTGTCTCCCATACAGCTGCATGCAGTACAGCTTTTTCCAGCTTTCAGTTGGCTGGTTTACAGGGAGAAGGTTTTCTGCTCAGCACCAGCTTGCTTTCTCAGAGATGTCTTCAGCAATAGGGTCTTACTATCTGTTTCTCACGGGAAACCAAGGGCTTTGGCAAAAGCCTTTAATGTTTTGGAGGCTACCCGGACCTCCTTGGCCAACAACTCACGGAAGGTATCCCATCCCAGGCACTGAAAATTAATAATTAATTTTTTAAAAACTGCCAGGTGAGGTGGCACACACTTTTAATTCCAGCACTTGGGAAGCAGAGACCAGCTTGAGACTACATAGTGAATTCTAGGTCAGCCTAGGTTAGAGCGAGACCCTACCTCAAAGAAAAACAACAAAAAAGTATAATCTCTTTGCAGATAACACTGCCAAGTGAAAATCTCTACTATTCAACATGCTTGTATCCAGTCTTCTGTTCTCTGCATTGAATACGTGCTAAGAAAATTAATTTTTTGTTGTTGTTGTTGTTTTTCAAGGTAGGGTCTTGCTCTAGCCCAGCTGACCTAGAATGCACTATGTAGTCTCAGGTTGGCTTCAAACTCACAGCGATCCTCCTACCTCTGCCTCCTGAGTGCTGGGATTAAAGGCATGTGCCACCGTACCTGGCTATATTTTTTATTTTTTTAATTGCACTTGTTCAAGTGAACACCTTTAGTAAATGATTTTTTTCTTTTTTTAAAAAAAATTTTATTTATTTATTTGAGAGAGAGAATGTGTATGCCAGGGCCTTCAGTCATTGCAAATGAACTCTAGATACATGTGCCATTTTGTGCATCTGTTTTTACGTGGGTACTGGTGAATCGAACCTGGGTCCTTAGGCTTTGCAGGCAAGCATTTTAACCACTAAGCCATCTCTCCAGCCTGTAAATGATTGTTCTAATATAGTTAGTGACTAGGTGCAGATACGTCATCCTAGCCTTATACTGTTAGAGGACTTAAAAATGCTAGAGATTAAAAGTACCATTCCCGTTTTCATGTGTTAAGGATTTACAGGATGACATTCAGAATCATGCTACCTCATTTTCCACTGCTGTGAAAGACATCGAAGGGTTCCTGGAAGAGAACCAGACCAAGCTGAGTCCCCAGGAGTTGACAGATCTTCAAACAAAACTTCACCAGGCTAAGGAGCAATACAAGACTCTCCAGGAACGGACACGGATGGCCCAGAGGGAGCTGGAAGAAGTGGTGACCTCAGCCTTGCAGCAGGAGACTGAAAAGGTAGTCCAACTGCTATCCTTGATGGTTTTCCAAAGCAAAAATTTGTTGCCTACACAAATAATAAAGGAGAACTACCTTCTAGAAACCATAGAATATTAACAAAAAAGGTCTGCTTTAGGAGCAGGTCTGTGAGTCAATCTTTTGTGTCACAAGAAATATCCAGAGGGGACTCCAGATCAAGAGTTGTTGGTAAGAAGTGTATTTTGCCAAGAACAAAAGTAACACTTAGCTGGGCGTGGTGGCGCACGCCTTTAATCCCAGCACTTGGGAGGCAGAGGTAGGAGGATCACCATAAGTTTGAGGCCACCCTGAGAATACAGAGTGAATTCCAGGTCAGCCTGAGTTAAAGTGAGACCCTACCTCAAAAAACCAAAAAAAAAAGAAAAAAAAAAAAAGAAAAAAAGTAACACTTGCTATCTATGTAATTATTACTTTGGCTAATTAAAAGAACTTAGGTAGAATGTCATCTTGGGGAAGAAAAGCACACAGGAATCAAGGCTGGTTGTATCAGTGTCTGAGAAAAATATTGTACAGTCTTTTGTGAGCCACAAGCTATATCTCCAGGCAGCCTCTATAGTAACAATGTGAATTGTGGCTCCAGGTAAAACCAATGAGGAGGTGATATCTTGAATTGAACCCTTTGTTCAGCCCAGAGCTCTAATGAGGGAGATAAGCTGCCTGAAGATGAATTTTGAAATACATGAGTGTATTACTTGGCATAACTTATTTAATTAAAATACTTAAGGAGCTAGCAAATAGAATTTGAGAGACAAGTTTAAGAACTAAGTGTTCTGTTTGGCCGAAGTAAGAATGAGCAGTCTGTTTTTCCTTCAGGGAAGAACAGCTAGAATTTTTTACTGTGCCTAACTTGTGTATTACCTCTGCATAGAAAGGGTTCCATGAAACCATGCTAACTTGGGAGGACCTTCTTAAATCCTGAAATTTGCCTGTATTGTTTTTTTTTCTCCTCCTCCCCCTTCCTCCTCTTCTTTAAGCAGTGAGATTGATGAAATTGAGAATTTATTTTGAGTAATTATTTTCAACAGATTTTAGAAGATGTAATTCATTTTTGTTTGGGGAGATTATTTATACCTAGAATAGAGTATCACTTTCTCTTTTACTTAAAGCCCTTTCCACCCTCCCCCTTTTGCTTCAAACTGTGTTTTTATACTTGAGTGTCTAAGGAGTTCTCACGGAGCTACCTCTGGCTTTCAGAGTAAAGCAGCAAAGGAACTGACAGAAAACAGTAGGAAGATTGATGAACTCTTGGACTGGGTGACTTCTGTGGGCTCATCTGGTAAACAGCTACAGAATAGCCTTCCAGGATTGGAGCAATTCTCCAGAGCTAGTGTGGAAAAGGGAGCCGTGGATGCTACTGATAGTCCTGTGGGGGTGAACCAGGCCCCAGAGAAACTGGACAGGCAGTGTGAGATGATGAAGGTAAGGATGTTAATTTTTCCTTGCTGTGCTGAAGGAACCTCTTTTAGTCCAGGCAAGACACTATAGCCTCCTTGCTCCCAAGTCCAGTGAGCACTTTTCAGTTTGTATCTTCCTTTAACATCTTGGACCCCTTTGATATTCCTTTTGAAATACTTTTTTTTGCTCTTAATTTCCAATGTACTATTCTACCCTAATCATCCCCCAGTGTCCATGTTGGCCACATCTTTGAGATAATGTTAAGCTTCCACTATATTCTAGGTCCTCTTCTCACCTTTTAGAATATACTTTCCTTGGATAACCTTATCCACTCACAGTATCTCAGTTACACTAACAGATTCCATGCATGCATTTCTCTCCAGCTGTGACACCATTCCCGAGCTTCACAGTGGTGTATAAATCCATCTGCCTCTCTGTAACTGGGAACTACATGTACTTCAACCTGATACTAAATCTCTCTCCCCACTACCCACTCAAGTTTCTTTTAATTAATTAATTAATTTTGGTTTTTTGAGGCAGGGTCTCAATCTAGCCCAAGCTGACCTGGAATTCACTATGTAGTCTTGGGGTGACCTCGAATTCACGGTGATCCTCCTACCTCTGCCTCCCCAGTGCTGGGATTAAAGGCGTGTGCCACCATGCCTGGCTTTAATTCATTTATTTTTTATGAGAGAAAGAGAGAGCAAATTGGTGCGCCAGGGTCTCCAGCCACTGTAACTGATCTCCAGACACATGTACCATCTTGTGCACATGTGCAACCTAGTATGCTTGCATCACCTTGTGCATCTGGCTTATATGGGATCTGGAGAGTCAAACATGGGTCCTTAGGCTTTGCAGGCAAGCGCCTTAACCACTAAGCCAGCTCTCCAGCCTTCAAATTTCTTTTTGTATTCCCACTTAATTTCCCAAATTAATCACCAGCCTAGATTCCTTTTACTCCATCACTTTCCCATATTGAATCAGTCATCATATCACATGTTTCTTTGAAAGTTATCCATAGTGCTTCATCTCCACTGAGATATTGATGCTATGACCAAATACTTGACAAGAAGAAACTTAAGAAAGGAGTTTATAGTTCCAGTACAGTCCTTTATGGCAGGGAAGGCACAGTGGCAGAAGCAGGAAGCCAGCTGATCACACAGCTTTGAACAATGAAAAAATAGGATGAACAGGACATGGGGCTAAGATATAAAATCTCAAGGCCTATACCCAGTGACCCACTCTTCAGCAAGGTACTACCCCATAAAGGTTCCACAACCTTTCCAGAAAATGCCACTGGCTGGGGAACAGGTGTTCAAACACATGAGTCTATGGGACATTTAACAGTCAAACCACAACCACCACTATCAGTTTCTTTCTTTTTTCTAAGATTATTTATTTATTTATTTATTTATTTATTTATTTATTTATTTATTTATTTGAGACAGAGAGGGGGGAGAGAGAGTGAGAGAGAATGGGCACTCCAGGGCCTCTAGCTACTGCAAACAATCTCCAGATGCATGCACCACCATGTGCATCTGGCTTATGTGGGAACTGGAGATTCGAACCAGGGTCCTTAGGCTTTGCAGGCATGCACCTTAACTGCTAAGCTATCTCTCCAGCCCCTACTATCAGTTTCATTTGTCTTTATTATTTATGTAGCTTCTGCTGGTTTCCTTCCCTCTTGGCTTTATCCCATTCCCTACACTGCTAAGTGAACTTTCTAAAATAATTTGTCACTGCTTAATTCTTTTGCTCTCAAGATTAAGTGCAAACTCTTCATGTAGTTTACTGTCCCTCCTAACACCCACTCCCGGATTTGCTTCTACTTGTTTGACCTCATAATTCATTTTCCTTTGCTCTTGGGTCTTCAGCTTCTGCTGGTCCCATTTAGCTCATTGACTCCACTCTGCTGTCACTCTCCTGAGCGTCTGTATGCTCTTGAAGTTCTCTTGCCTCTCCACTTCAGAAAATAATGAGACACCAGCTCCTGGTTAATTTTTCAATTGATTCTTCAAACTTCAGCTTAGATTTTATTTCCTCATAAAGCACTTCTTCACTACTCCCCCAAGTTAGCATTTCCTCTTTTCATTGTTGCATTCCACATTCTGTATTGCCTTCAAGACACCAGGTTTAAAAGCAGAAACCATTTCTTTATCTCTACTCATTTATTCATTCAGCAAATACTTAGTACCAGTGAGACAGACATTAACTAGCATGTGCAAGTCCATTATACTGAATGATTAAAAGAAGATTATATAATCAAGACACCTACAGAACGCTTCACACATTTTATTTTATTTTGTATTTATTTGTTTTCTTAAATATTTTTTGGTTATTTTTATTTATTTATATAAGAGTAACAGACACACAGAGAGAGAGAATTGGCATACCAGGGCCTCCAGCCACTGCAAACGAACTCCAGATGCATGCACTACCTTGTGCATCTGGCTTACATGGGTACTGGGGAATCGAGCCTCAAACTGGAGTCCTTAGGCTTCAAAGGCAAGTGCTTAACCACTAAGCCATCTCTACAGCCTTATTTATTTGTTTTTTCAAGGTAGGGTTTCACTTCACATATTTTAGTAGTTGTTGAAGTCTGATTGGGCTATTGCTTAATTATTATCTACATCTTGTATACCACCTCTGTACTTAGCAGATTCACTGTAGTATTTCCCCCAAAGGCCTGGTAGTCTTAAAACAGCTTAGAGCAGAGACAATTCTGCTCTCACTAGACACCCTTTGTTGGCTACAAGCAGCTTAAGCAAGTAGCATCTCCACTCCAGGAAGGAAATTGCCTTACTGAAGCAGGGATTGGCTGGGTTAGAGGATGAGAATGAACACATCTGGCAAAGCTGAAATACTCCCCTTTTCATCTATTTGAGCAGGATTTGTCACTTTAGCTTTTCTAATACAAGAAACTGAGACTGTCAAGGTACTTTTTGGTATAGGCAGAAACTAACTGAACAATATTTTGCTCAGGTTTTCTTATTGACAGTCTTTGTTTGGGGGCTGGGGTTTATCCACCAGGCACGTCACCAAGAATTGCTATCTCAGCAGCAAAATTTCATTGTGGCCACCCAGTCAGCTCAGGCCTTCCTGGACCAGCTTGGCCATAATCTCATACCTAAAGAACGACAAATGCTGCAAGACAAGCTAGGAGAGCTTAAGGTGCAATATGAAACTTCCCTAGCCAAGTCAGAGACAGAGCTGAAACACGTGCAGACACTCAGAGATGAACTACAGAAGTTCCTGCAAGACCACAGGGAGTTTGAAAGCTGGCTAGAACGGTCTGAGAAAGAGCTGGAGAGCATGCATAAGGGAAGCAGCAGTCCTGAAGCCCTGAACTCTTTGTTAAAGCACCAAGGAAGCTTCTCAGAGGATGTTATTTCCCACAAAGGAGACTTGAGATTTGTGACTATCTCAGGACAAAAAGTCTTGGACACAGAAAACAGCTTTGAGGAAGGCCAAGAACCATCAACAACCAGAGACTTAGTGCAGGAAAAGCTGAAGGATGCAACAGAAAGATATACTGCTCTCCACTCAAAGGTAAGGGGGAGACCTTGACAGCCTTCATCAAATAACTATGGGTAGTTTCTGAGACTCAAATCATAGGACACAGGCAGACATAGAAATGCAGAATATGTGGGATTATGAGCTAACATCTACCTGGTCCTGGCAATATTGGAAATATGTCTCACACCAGTAGTGAAAAACGAAATGCTCCCTATCTTATATCTTGGTCAGCATCTTAGATTTCCAAGAATTTAATGTAGCAAAACTTGAGCCAACTACAGTTTTTATTCCTGAATAGAACATCTAGAGTGAATCCTTATCTTTGTTCCAATCTAAAACAAAACAAAGAACAATCTCTCTTCTTCTAAAAGTTTAGACTCTACACAATTCTCTTTACATTAAAAAAAAAAATTGTTGCCGGGCGTGGTGGCACACGCCTTTAATCCCAGCACTCGGGAGGCAGAGGTAGGAGAATCGCCAAGAGGCCACCCTGAGACTACATAGTTAATTCCAGGTCAGCCTGGACCAGAGTGAGACCCTACCTCGCAAAACCAGAAAAAAAAAAAATTGTTTATTTGCAAAGAGAGAAAATGAATGGATGTGCCAGAGCCTCTAGCTGCTTCAAACAAACTCCAGCTGCATGTGCCATTTGGTGCATCTGGCTTTTCATGGGTGTTGGTGAATTGAACCCAGGTAGTTAGACTCTGCAGGCAAACACCTTAACTGCTGAGCCATCTCTCTAGCCCTCTATTTATATTTCTGACAACACCTCTATTCTTCCAAAGGGAGCACTTTGTCTACCTTTCAATATTTAATTTTGCCTGCAATTTCATACCTGCAATTTTGTTGTTGGCATGTCATACAACTCACTTAAGTTTTCCTGGGAGCTTATGGTAAGGTAAGATGAACAACATGGTACAGATAATAATGAACCCACTTGTACATTAGACATTTATTTGAAGTGACAGCAAGTTCTCTGTAACAGCTAAGCCTCTTTCTTTGGGTTCTGTTCTAGAGGCTTGGTCTGACCTTACACATTTACTTTCTTTGCCATAGTGTACACGATTGGGCTGTCACCTGAACATGCTGCTAGGCCAGTACCAGCAATTCCACAGCAGTGCTGACAGCCTGCAGGCCTGGATGCTGACTTGTGAGGCCAAAGTGAAGAAGCTCCTCTCAGACATTGTTGCCTCAGACCCTGGAGTTCTGCAACAGCAGCTTGCAATGACAAAGGTAAGTCCAGACCATGTTTGTGTGGTTCATGGCTTAGAGTATACCAGTGAAAAATAAATACTAGCATAGATTAATGGCAGTATTTGGGATGCCTTGGACAGTATCTGCTTCTTAAAAAAATTTTTTTGCATGTGTACAGGTTTGTGGTGTGTTGGATATGTGTATATGATTGTGTGTTTGTATATGCATGTGGGTGCTAGAGGTCAATATCAGTTATCTTTGTTAATAAACCTCCACCTTATTTTTCTGCATGTATGTGTGTAGAATATGTGTGTGGTGTCATGTATATGATCTGTAATGTATACATGTGTATGTGCAGATGCCTGCTTCATATGTATGCATGCAGAGGCCAAGGGAGAACATCAGGTACCTCTCTCTCTCTCTCTCTCTCTCTCTCTCTCTCTCTCTCTCTTTTGTTTTGTTTTGTTTTGTTTTTCAGGGTAGGGTCTCACTCTAGCCCAGGCTGACCTGGAATTAACTATGTAGTCTCAGGGTGGCCTCGAACTCATGGTGATCTTCCTACCTCTGCCTCCCAAGTGCTGGGATTAAAGGTGTGAGCTACCACACCCAGTTTAGGTCTCCATGTCTTACTACTGATCTGCATGTTTCCTTGAGATGGGGTTTCTTCCTCAATCCAGAGCTGCAGTTGGTCAGTGATCCCTAGCAATTTTCCAGTCTATGTCCTCACCCCAAGAGTGGAGTTTGAGGTATGTCATGCCCAGCTTTTTACATGGAAGTCAAACTTAGTGGTCTCTAGCCAGAGAGGCCCTATGCTTAAGTGACTCAACCACTGAGCCATCTCCTCAGCCCCTCAATCTTTTTTTAACAGGGTCTCACTGAACCTGGAGCTCACTAATTTGTCTAGACTAGCTAGCCAGCAAACCCCAGGCATGCTTCCTTCTTTGGTGCCCCAGTGCTGAGATTCTAGGCACACACCATCACACTCAGCTTTTACATGGGCACTGGCGGTCCATACTCAGGTCCTTAATGCTTGTGTGGCAAACACTTTACTGACTGAACCATCTCCCTAGCCCTATAAATTCTTTACTCAAATATCTTTAGCTGTAGTTCAACTGGTAAACTGTAAAGCTGCTTGATAATTCTAGGTTCCTAGGGTCACCTTTGATTACTCACTGAAATGTTCTTGTTTTTGTTGTTGTTTTTCATTGGCAAGCAGCAGTTACAGGAAGAATTGGCTGAGCATCAAGTACCTGTAGAAAAGCTCCAAAAAATAGCTCATGACATCATGGAAATTGAAGGCGAGCCAGCTCTGAACCCTAAACATGTTCAAGAAACTACAGGTATGAAGCAGCAATAATAAATTCTACTTTCTTAACTACTAGCATGAACCTTTGTTCTGCAGTACAGTACATGGTTTCATATAAGTGTCTGAGGTTGCTAAGCTATAGTCTAAGAACACAAACATGAACAGACATGGGTCATCAAAGAGCTTACTCTCTAGTGAACTCTATCCTTGCTCTGTTCAAGGACTTTCATGCTCTGACTTCTGCCCCTTTAGCATCTACTGTCTAATCACATTTTCCTAGTAAACCAGTAATTTTTTGTTTGTTTGTTTTGGTTTTTCGAGGTAGAGTCTTCCTTTAGCCCAGGCTGACCTGGAATTCACTGTGTAGTCTCAGGGTGGCCTTGAACTCGTGGCAATATTCCTACCTCTGCCTCCTGAGTACGGGGATTAAAGGCATGTGCCACCATGCCTAGCTGTTTCACTATTTCTAAGAGAGTCGATTTTAAGTGTTCTTACCACAAAAGTGCTAAGTATGTGAGATAATACATATGTTAAAAAACTCGATTTATTCCATAATATACACATATCTTAAAATTTCATTAGTGTATCATAAATATCTATAGCCGTTGCAAATGAATCCTAGATGCATGCACCACCATGTGCATCTGGCTTACATGGGTTCTGGGGAATTGATCCTGGGTCCTTAGGCTTTTCAGGCAAGCACCTTAACCACTAAGCCATCTCTACAGTCCTTCAAAAGCAATTTAAAAAGATCATTTTTTCTTGGTTTCTCTAGAACATACTTTTAGTAAAAGCATAGCACTTCTTATGACTTTATCATCCATTGTGATGTTCCTTCCTTCACTTGTGTTTTGTACAATGCTAATTTTGTTGATAGACTTTATCTTAATTATCCTGATTCTTTAGCCTCTTGCCTAATTTCTGGTTCTTAGTGTGTGAAATAACTAATGCTTATTGAATTTGGCTTCAGTACTATTGTGCTTCAAGAGTATTCCTTTTTCCAGGCACAGTGGTTTACACCTTTAATCTCAGCTCTCCAGAAGCAGTGGTAGGAGGATTGCCATGAGTTTGAGGCCAGCTGGAGCTACAAAATGAGTTCCAGTTCAGCTTGGACTAGAGTGAAACCCTGCCAAAAAAAAAAAAAAAAAAAAAAGAAAGAAAGAAAGAAAGAAAGAAAGAAAAATATTCCTTCTATTTGTTCTATTCTTCCAAAGGGAGCACTTTGTCTACGCTTTGTAAAAAATTTTGCCTGCAATTTTCATACCTGCAATTTTGTTGTTGGCATGTCATACAACTCACTTTTTTTCCTGGAGCTTATGGTAAGGTAAGATGAACAACATGGTACAGATAATAATGAACCCACTTGTACATTAGACATTTATTTTGAAGTGACAGCAAGTTCTCTGTAACAGCTAAGCCTCTTTCTTTGGGTTCTGTTCTAGAGGCTTGGTCTGACCTTACATTTACTTTCTTTGCCATGGTGTACACGATTGGGCTGTCACCTGAACATGCTGCTAGGCCCGGTACCAGTAGTCCCACAGCAGTGCTGGACAGCCTGCAGGCTGGATGCTGACTTGTGAGGCCAAAGAAGAAGCTCCTCTCAGACATTGTTGCCTTCAGACCCTGGAGTTCTGCAACAGCAGCTTGCTTGACAAAGGTAAGTCAGACCATGTTTGTGTGGTTCATGGCTTAGAGTATACCAGTGAAAAAATAAATACTAGCATAGATTAATGGCAGTATTTGGGATGTTTTGGACAGTATCTGCTTCTTAAAAAATTTTTTGCATGTGTACAGGTTTTGTGTGTTGGATATGTGTATATGATTTTGTGTTTGTATATGCATGTGGGTGCTGAGGTCAATATCAGTTATCTTTGTTAATAAACCTCCACCTTATTTTTTCTGCATGTATGTGTGTAGAATATGTGTGTGGTGTCATGTATATGATCTGTAATGTATACATGTGTATGTGCAGATGCCTGCTTCATATGTATGCATGCAGAGGCCAAGGGAGAACATCAGGTACCTCTCTCTCTCTCTCTCTCTCTCTCTCTCTCTCTCTCTCTTTTGTTTTTGTTTTGTTTGTTTTCAGGGGTAGGGTCTCACTCTAGCCCAGGCTGACCTGGAATTAACTATGTAGTCTCAGGGTGGCCCAAGACTCATGGTGATCTTCCTACCTCTGCCTCCCAAGTGCTGGGATTAAAGGTGTGAGCTACCACACAGTTTAGTCTCCATGTCTTACTACTGATCTGCATGTTTCCTTGAGATGGGTTTCTTCCTCAATCCAGAGCTGCAGTTGGTCAGTGATCCCTAGCAATTTTCAGTCTATGTCCTCACCAAGAGAGTGGGTTGAGGTATGTCATGCCCAGCTTTTACATGGAAGTCAAACTTAGTGGTCTCTAGCCAGAGAGGCCCTATGCTTAAGTGACTCAACCACTGAGCCATCTCTCTCAGCCCCTCAATCTTTTTTTAACAGGGTCTCACTGAACCTGGAGCTCACTAATTTGTCTAGACTAGCTAGCCAGCAAACCCAGGCATGCTTCCTTCTTTGGTGCCCCAGTGCTGACTTGTAGGCACACACCATCACACTCAGCTTTTACATGGGCACTGTGGTCCATACTCAGGTCCATAATGCTTGTGTGGCAAACACTTCACTGACTGAACCATCTCCCTAGCCCTATAAATTCTTTACTCAAAAATATCTTTAGCTGTAGTTCAACTGGTGGCTTTGTAAAGCTGCTTGATAATTCTAGGTTCCTAGGGTCACCTTTGATTACTCACTGAAATGTTCTTGTTTTTTGTTGTTGTTTTTCATTGGCAAGCAGCAGTTACAGGAAGAATTGGCTGAGCATCAAGTACCTGTGAGAAAAGCTCCAAAAATAGCTCATGACATCATGAAATTGAAGGCGAGCCAGCTCTGAACCCTAAACATGTTCAAGAAACTACAGGTATGAAGCAGCAATAATAAATTCTACTTTCTTAACTACTAGCATGAACCTTTGTTCTGCAGTACAGTACATGGTTTCATATAAGTGTCTGAGGTTGCTAAGCTATAGTCTAAGAACACAAACATGAACAGACATGGGTCATCAAAGAGCTTACTCTCTAGTGAACTCTATCCTTGCTCTGTTCAGGACTTTCATGCTCTGACTTCTGCCCTTTAGCATCTACTGTCTAATCACATTTTCCTAGTAAACCAGTAATTTTTGTTTGTTTGTTTTGGTTTTTTGGTAGAGTCTTCCTTTAGCCCAGGCTGACCTGGAATTCACTGCATGTGTAGTCTCAGGGTGGCCTTGAACTCGTGGCAATATTCCTACCTCTGCCTCCTGAGTACGGGGGATTAAAGGCATGTGCCACCATGCCACAGCTGTTTCACTATTTCTAAGAGAGTCGATTTTAAGTGTTCTTACCACAAAGTGCTAAGTATGTGAGATAATACATATGTTAAAAACTCGATTTATTCCATAATATACACATATCTTAAATTTCATTAGTGTATCATAAATATCTATAGCCGTTACCAAATGAATCCTAGAGATGCACCACCATGTGCATCTGGCTTATGGGTTCTGGGGAATTGATCCTGGTCCTTGGGCTTTTCGCAGGCAAGCACCTTAACCACTAAGCCATCTCTACAGTCCTTCAAAAACAATTTAAAAAAGATCATTTTTTCTTGGTTTCTCTAGAACATACTTTTAGTAAAAGCATAGCACTTCTTATGACTTTTATCATCCATTGTGATGTTCCCTTCCTTCACTTGTGTTTTGTACAATGCTAATTTTGTTGATAGACTTTATCTTAATTATCCTGATTCTTTAGCCTCTTGCCTAATTTCTGGTTCTTAGTGTGTGAAAATAACAATGCTTATTGAATTTGGCTTCAGTACTATTTAGCTTCAAAGTATTCCTTTTTCCAGGCACAGTGGTTTACACCTTTAATCTCAGCTCTCCAGAAACAGTGGTAGGAGGATTGCCATGAGTTTGAGGCCAGCTGGAGCTACAAAATGAGTTCCAGTTCAGCTTGGACTAGAGTGAAGCCTGCCAAAAAAAAAAAAAAAAAAAAAAAAGAAAGAAAGAAAGAAAGAAAGAAAAATATTCCTTCTATTTGTTTTGATGTCTGTTTGTGGCACTCAAGTGTGTGGTGGCACACGCCTTTAATCCCAGCACTTGGGAGGCAGAGGTAGGAGGATCGCTGTGAGTTCGAGGCCACCCTGAAACTACAAAGTTAATTCCAGGTCAGCCTGGGCCAGAGTGGTGAGACCCTACCTCGAAAAACCAAAGAAAAAAATAATAATAATAAAAATTTTAAAAAATAAAATAAAATGCATTCTTTTTTTTTTCTTCTCTTGGCTCTTTGAGACCTGGTCTCACTACATATCACAGGCTAGCCATGAACTCAATAGATAGACGAAATAGACTTTACACTTAGGAGTGCTCTGCTTCAGCCTCCTGTATACTGGAAGTACAGATATGTATCTCTACACCTTCCTGTTTTGTTTTTTAATGTTTTTATTTATTTGCAAGGGGAGAGAGAGAGAATGGGTACACCAGGGCTTCTTGCTTCTGCAAATGAACTCCAGACACACATGCTACTTTGTGCATCCAGTTTCACATGGGTACTAGGGAATCAAACCCAGGCCATCAGGCTTTGCAAGCAAACACCTTTACCACTAAGCCATCTCTCCATCCCCTTTTCTTTTTTGGTGAACTTAAATATATGAATATTTCTTCTCATGACCTTGGTTTTCCAGATTCCATATTCAGCCACTTCCAGAACCTCTCCTGTAGCTTGGCTGAACGCTCTGCTCTGCTACAGAAAGCTATTGCCCAATCTCAGAGTGTCCAAGAAAGCTTGGAGGGCCTGTTGCAGTCTATCAAAGAAGTTGAACAAAACTTAGAAGGGGAGCAGGTGTCATCACTCTCATCAGGAATCATCCAAGAAGCCCTAGCCAGTAGTATGGTAAGACTTCTGTCCTGAGAGTTAAAAATAGGAGATGAGTTTGCCATTTGCCATAGGTATATAACAGGAGAATAATTTGTGTTTGTGAATTTAGTAAGATTTAGAGATGTTGACAAATCAACTACTGAGGCTGGGGTTGTAGGTCAGTAGTAGAGCACATGTTGAACATGCATAGGGATCCTAAGTTTAAGCCCCAGGACCATAAAAATTTTTAAAAGACAGTAAAATTTTTAAAAAAAACAAGGGCTGGATGGGTGGAGGGATGACTTAGCGGTTAAGGTGTTTGCCTGCAAAGCCAAAGGACCCAGGCTCGATTCCCCAGGACCCACGTTAACCAGGTGCACAAGGGGGAGCATGTATCTGGAATTTGTATGCAGTGGCTGGAGGCCCTGGTGCGCCCATTCTCTCTCCCTCTCCCTCTCCCTCTCCCTCTTTCTCTGTCAGATAATTAAAAATTAAATTAAATTTAAATTTAAAAAAAGACAGGAGGGCTGGAGAGATGGCTTAGTGGTTAAGGCGTTTGCCTGCAAAACCAAAGAATCTTGGTTTGATTCCTCAAGATCCATGTAAGCCAGATTCACAAGGGGGTGCATGCATCTGGAGTTTGTTTTCAGTGGGTGGAAGCCCTGGTGCACCCATTTTCTCTCCCTCTCTCTCTCTCTGCCTCTTTCTCTCTCTCTTAAAAAAAAAAAGGAAAGAAGATACTCCTCCCTAATTTCCAAACCACTGTTGAGGCCACACAAAGTGTTGATAGCAAGATTTTAGTGGAAAGAATAGAAAATTAACGGAATGAGCTATGTAGCATTTCACATGCTTGGGTGTAGTCCTCCAGTTTCCTTGAGGAGCTAAATACAGATTTGTCTGAATATTACCAATTTTTGGCTCAGATAAGTGAATCAAATGCTGACAGCCTTCTTCTCAATGATAGAAGCTAAAGCAGGACATTGCTCGACAAAAGAGCAGCTTGGAAGCCACTCATGAGATGGTGACTTGTTTCATGGAGACAGCAGACAGCACCACAGCATCAGTGTTGCAGGGCAAGCTGGCAGAGGTGAGCCAGCGCTTTGAGCAGCTCCAGCTTCAGCAGCAGCAAAAGGAGAATACCCTGAAGAAGCTCCTGCCCCAGGCAGAGATGTTTGAGCAGCTCTCTAACAAGCTACAGCAGTTCATGGAAAATAAAAGTCGGATGCTGGCCTCTGGAAATCAGCCAGATCAAGATATTGCACACTTCTCCCAGCAGATCCAGGTGAGGACATACCTGCTATCTTGGCAGAATAAAGGGAAGAGCAAGAAGCAAACCAGCATTACTGAGCACATACTGTGTGTGTCAATGCACTGGAAGCTTTACCTGCACTATCTGAGAGAATTATGATAGTCTGCCTGTAAAATGCATGTTCTTCGTCCATTTTTGAAAAACACATCCTAAATTTCTTTTTAATTTTTTTAAAGATTTTATTTATTTATTTATTTATTTTTTAATTTTTATTTGTTTGTTGTTTCCCAAGGTAGGGTCTCACTCTAGCTCAGGCTGACCTGGAATTCACTATGTAGTCTCAGGGTGACCTCGAACTCATGGTGATACTCCTACCTCTGCCTCCCGAGTGCTGGGATTAAAAGCATGCACCACCATGCCTGGATTAAAGATTTTATTTTTATTTACTTATTTATTTATTAGAGAGAGAGAGAGAGACAGTGAGAATGGGCACACCAGGGCCTCTATCCACTGCAAACGACCTCCACATGCATGTGCCACCATGTACATCTGGCCTACGTGGAACCTGGAGTATCGAACCTGGGTCCTTAGGCTTTGCAGGCATGCACCTTAAACACTAAGCCATCTCTGCAGTCCCTAAATTTATTTGTTATTTATACTACAGGTTAATCTCAGATTAGTAGGTACACACAACTCATCTTAGCCACTCAGGGATGCAGATTGAGAGACTTCCCCCAGGCATGAACTCACATGATTTCTGCTATGAGGCAGAAACACATAGAATATTGATTTGCATTTCATTAGTCAAAGCAAGTTAGATATGTTGACACCTATCTTTAGAAGGGTGTGTAATCCTACCATATATGTAGAAGGTGCAGAGCTAGAAGTATTTGGTGAAAAGTATTATCAGCTAACGCAAATAAATACCCAAGAGAACAATTGCTGAGTCATAGAATATGCATATACTTGATGAGTAGGGAATGGCCAGTTTGAGCCCCCAGAAAAGATGTATAAGCCCACAATTCCATCTGTACCTCAACATCACTACAGTGTTGCCTTGGATTTATCTTTTTTTCCTCCATTTTCAGTGGGGTAATATTACCTTGATTTGTTTCCTAATTTTTTCAGTTTTATTTTGAACAATTTAAACTTTGTAGAGAAGTAAATGGAATGTCATCCTCATCACTGGATTCAGGGAATATTTCTCTTGGACTTCAGACATTTCTTATCTTTTGAGTATATTTACTAATAAGGATTGGCTTGTTTAATGTTCCCTTGTTTGCTGCTAAACAGGAGCTCACTTTGGAAATGGAAGACCAAAAGGAGAACCTAGATACTCTTGAACAGGTAGTTACTGCCGTAGGCTCTTGTGGCTTTGCAGTGGACCTGTCCCAGCACCAGGACAGGGTACAGAACCTCAAAAAGGACTTCACAGAGCTGCAGAAGACAGTTCAAGAAAGGTGAGTTTTCACCATTGTTGGTCATTGTTTTAAAACTGTACCTGTCTTGCCATAAGTTCTTCCTCTTTTACTAGAGCAGATGGCATACTGAACTCTGTTGTCAAGCATACAAGGTTGACAAGTGCTTCCTCTAGGCACTTTTACTGAATCCATTTGATTCTTACTGATCTTCTTTTTAGTTTTTTTGAGGTAGGATCTCACTCTAACCCAGGCTGACCTGGAATTCTCTATGTAGTTTCAGGGTGGCCTCGAACTCACAGCAATCCTCCTACCTCTACCTCCCAAGTGCTGGGATTAAAGGTGTGCACCAGCACATCTGGCTGATTTTCTATTACTAAGGAATTCTTTCCCAGGAATGAGTCTCAGTCTCTGGTCTGTATGACCAAAAAAGCCCAGGTCACCTGAAGCAAACTGAACAAATTTGGGCAGCAAGGAAGACTATACCATAATTTAAAATAAAGAAAAAAATTACCTGGGCATGGTGATGCATGCCTTTAATCCCAACACTCATGAGGCAGAGGTAGGAGGAGGATTGCAGTGAGTTTGAGGTCACCCTGAAACTACATAATGAATTCTAGGTCAGCCTGAGCTAGAGTGAGACCCTACCTCAGAAAATCAAAAAAAGAAAAAAAAATAGAGGAAATTTCCCAAACATTATTAAGAGTTGTAGTATCACTCCCAATGCTTGTGTGGACATCATATATAATCTTGATTTAGCAAATTGCTACCTTAATATCTAGAGCAAAATGTTGCTTAAACTAATATTTAGAGCTAGGCAATAGTGACACACTCTTGTAAGCCCAGAACTCAAGAGCTAGAAGCACAAAGATCAAGGTCAACTTTGGCTGCATGGTGAGTTTGGGCTGGGCTATATGAGACCCTGCCTCCAAAAATTAAAAATAAAAAAAGTCCTGTGTGGTAGTGCATGCCTTTAACCCTAGCACTCAAGTAGCAGAGGTAGGAATGGATTACTGTGAATTCGAGGCTACCCTGAGACTACATAGTGAATTCCAATTCCAGTTCCAGGTCAGCCTGAGCTAGAGAGAGACCCTACCTGGAAAAACTGAGGGAAAAAAAAAACACCCAGCACTTGAAGATTAAGGCCCCCAAATCCTTGCTTTTCTTTTCCTATGCTTAAAGTCTTGTAACATATGAGGAACCAAGATCTCTGTGTTGACATCTGATAGATGTGGCAATTTCCAAAACTTTTTCCTTGACTTACTTTAATTATGGGTGTATGTAACCTAGGACCAAACACCAAACTTCTGTGAGCCTTAGCTTCAGTAGTAGAGCCTTGAATGAGTCAAATACCTAAAATGTAACAGAGCTGGATTGCAGATCCAAAGGCAACATTCTTTCCATTGTATCATAGGATCTAAATAGCAAGTTCCCTTTAGGTTTCTCACTTTCACTTTAGCTTAGAGTAAGACTAAAAACTTCTTTCCTCAGAAATCTCCAAACAAGGGCAGTAGATTTTGGAGTTTGATGCTCTCCTACATTATATGTATTTGCACAGCCAAACTTACTTTGGAAAAGAAGTACCCAATTAGGAAGCTGACGCCTAGAGTCCCTGCATGAACCCAGTTTTAGTTCCAAGTCCATTTTATAAAGCTTAGTCTGGCAAATAACAAAATGTCTTTGTTGACAGAGAGAAAGATGCATCATCTTGCCAGGAGCAATTAGATGAATTCCGGAAGCTGATCAGGATCTTCCAAAAATGGCTGAAAGAAACTGAAGGAAACGTTCCACCTGCAGAGACTTTCATAAGTGTTCATGAATTAGAAAAGCAGATTGAACACTTGAAGGTAGGTGAACAAAAATGTCTCCAAGAATCTGGCTAGAAAGTAGTTGGGAAATTTTTACAAACTGATCTCTACCTATGGTTGGGAAGTGATATAAAAAAAATCCAAGTTAGCCTGGCGTGGTGGCACACACCTTTAATCCCAGCATTCTGGAGGCAGAAGTAGGAGGATCTCCATGAGTTCGAGGCTACCCTGAGATTACATAGTGAATTCCAGTTCTGCTTGAACTAGAGTGAGACCCTACGTCGAAAAACAAACAAATAAAAAAAAAATGCAAGTTACCTGTCTGCATCAGAATAGAAATTCCTTCTGTTGCTTCATGCAACTCCCAAGTACCACACTACCCAGCACTAAACTCAATAAAATCTCCAATTTGAAAAACACAACCACCTTTAATCCCAGCACTCGGGATGTAGAGGTAGGAGGATCGCCATGAGTTCGAGGCGAATCAGCTGTTACTTCGATGCCTCTCATGCTATGATAGGTCCAGTCTCTGAGAAGCTTACACTCTCATTGTGTGCTGGAGAGTTGTTATTGTTATATTCATGCTTGAGCTCGTGACCAGACATGTGATCAGGAACCTGAAGAATCTTGGAGATTTACCCTGGACTACAAAATTTTTTTTTTTTTTTTTTTTTTTTTTTTTTTTGCGAGGTAGGGTCTCACTCTGGTCCAGGCTGACCTGGAATTAACTATGTAGTCTCAGGGTGGCCTCGAACTCTCAGCGATCCTCCTACCTCTGCCTCCCAAGTGCTGGGATTAAAGGCGTGCGCCACCACGCCCGGCTGGACTACAAATTTTATCTTAAAGACGATGCTTTTATTTCCTAATTGCTTTCTTTGGTTGATTGAGCTTGTTCTCAGACACAACAAAGTTTCCCTTGATAAATGTAACATGTAGCCTATGAGTTGGTATTTTTGCACACCTCATTATCTAGGTCTTTACTTATCCTTTATTTATTCCTTTTTCATACATGCTGCTTTCTTTAGTTCACCTGCAAACTCTTGTCTTAGCTCCCTCTATGCAAATTTATGTCTCCTCTTGCCTTCGCAGAGTTTATTGACTGTTCATATTTTTATAATAATATTCATTATATTATAATGCAATAGTTACCCTGAGCTCTTAGTTTTAGAAACTATGTCATAAAATTATGTGTGATGGCTTATGCCTCTGGTCCCAGTACTTGGGAACCTAAGGCAGGAGAATCAAGAGTTGAGGCCAACCTGGGCCACACAGTGAGTTTCTGTCTTTACAACATCACCACCAGGTCCCACATAAGACAGACGCACAAGGTGGTACATGTGTCTGGAGTTCATTTATAGTGGCTGGAGACCCTGGCATGCCCATTCTTTCTCTCTTTGTCTCAAATAAATAAATAAAATAAATAAACACTAGAATGATGTGGTAGAGCACACCTGTAGAAGAATCATTAGTTCACGGTGAACCTAGTCTATGTGAGACCATGTCTTTAAAAAAATCTAAGCCAGTCTGGGTGTGGTGGCACATGCCTTTAATCCCAGCACTTAGGAGGCAGAGGTAGGAGGATCACCGTGAGTTCGAGTCTACCCTGAGACTACATAGTGAATTCCAGGTCAGTCTGGGCTTGAAAAACCAAAAGAGGAAAAAATAAAATCAAAATATGGGGCTGGGGAGATTGACTCAGTCAGTCAGCAAGCCTGATTGCCTGAGTTCAGTTCCCAGCCACCAGCCTAAAACCAGGCAGGAGTCACTTGCAGCAGCAAGGTGTATGCATACACACTCACCCATGCACACACATGATTTTTAAAAAATTAATAAAACCTTAAAATTAAGAAATAAAAAGTGGGGCTGAAGAGATGGCTTAAAGGTTAAGGTGCTTACCTGCAAAGCCAGAGGACCCCAGTTTGATTCTCTAGGTCCCACATAAGCCACATGCATAAGGTGGCACATGCGTCTGGAGTTCGTTTGCAGTAGCTAGAGGCCCTGGTGGGTCCATTCTCTCTCTCTTTCTCTCTCCCTCTCTCTCTCTCTGTCTCAAATAAAAATTTATTTAAAAAATAAAAAAAGAAAAGGGGGAATTGTGTCATTTTATATATACATACATATATATTTTCATTTTTATTGTTTTGGTTTTTTGAGGTAGGGTCTCACTGTAGCCCAGGCTATAGTGGAATTTACTACATAGTTTCATGCTGTCCTCAGTTCTCCTCACAGTGATCCTCTTACATCTGCCTTCCGAGTGCTGGGATTAAAGGTGTGTATCACCACGCCCAGCCTGTCATAATAATTTGTCCAACTTTTTATCCCCATGGTGCCTGAACTATAGCCAGTACTATGTAAATATTTGATTCATGATCAAATGAAGCATAAGGTTCTGCAAATTCTAGGGTATCATACATTTTCCTATACCTGTTTAATCAGAATCTTGACTAAACCAGGAAATTGAAATGGTTGAATACATGAGCCATAGTTTAAGGCTTATGAAAACTTTGGGGCATACATTTAGAACAGTTGTCATTACTGATAAGAAAAAGAAACATGGATGTTACATTTAGCAATATTGTTCTTTTAACAGGGTCTTCTAGATGACTGGGCAAGTAAGGGAACTCTGGTGGAAGAAATCAATTGCAAAGGCACTTCGTTAGAAAATCTCATCATGGAGATCACAGCACCTGATTCCCAATCCAAGACAGGTGAGTATAGGCTCTTCACAGGGTAGTGAGTATACATTATTCTCTGCTTGTGGAAATTGGAGGTGGCTTGTCATTAAAATCAAAATCAAGGTTGAATATGAAAACAAAGAGGGTCCACAAAGTCGTATTCCCTCTCTACTTGATCTATTCCACCCCCACCGCTTGCTATATAACATTGCTCCGTTTGTAACATTCCTTCCCGTAAGTAAGTGGGCTAGTAGGCCCACTTAGAACTTTCAGAGAACATAGAAAAGTTAAGATTTTCATCAGGGGCTTATCTGTTTTGAATATGTAAATGGATGGGTATTGTATTAGTTACTTTTCTGTTGGTGTGACAAAATGCTTGACTATAATAACTTTAGGAAAGAAGGGTTTATTCAGCCCAGGTCTCCAGCCCATAAATTGGTACCACTAAATGTTAGGGTTGTCTTGTCACCTAATGTAGAAACTCCCTCACAGACATGCCTAGGTGATTGATTGTAGATCCTATCAAGTTGATGATCAGAGAGTAAGTAGCATAGATACACATCTCTGTAAACTAGGGTATGCCCTGGGGAGGGGTATATGTATGTCCAGAGAGAAACCAGATAGTTGAGATTCTGTATTGGGACATCAAAAACTCGTACACTTCTCCAAAAGGGACGCAAAGATTTTGGCAAGTTTTATGAATAATCTCTACTTGTAAACTGAATCTTTCAATCAAAATCAGTATGAATTCAATCACTTGCTAACTGTTAATTTGGATCACATAGATTTTACTTCCAGACTAAGTGAAGTCCTATACTCAGATGCCTCAAAGAAAGTTTTGTTTTGTCTCTTGAGAACAGCTACATTTTTTAGTACTCTAAAGTTTAAAGATTTCTTTGAACTACCTAGAAGTAAAAGTATTTCAGAACTAATTATTCTTTATAAACTGTTTCACTGATGGACTCTTAAACCCAAGGAAAAAAAATTTTTTTTTTGAGGTAGGGTTTCACTGTAGCCCCAGGCTGGCCCCAAATTCATAGGGATCCTCCAACCTCAGTCTCCCAAGTGCTGGAGTTAAAGAGTATGCCACCAAGCCCTACATCTCTGAAATTTTTGTTTGTTTGTTTGTTTGTTTGTTTGTTTGTTTGTTTGTTTGTTTTTGGAGGTAGGGTCTCACTCTAGTTCAGGCTGATCTGGAATTCACCGTGTAGTCTCAGGGTGGCCTCGAACTCCAGCGATCCTCCTACCTCTGCCTCCCAAGCGCTGGGATTAAAGGTGTGCACCACCCACCCAGCCAACCTTTTATTTTTATTTACTTATTTATTTGAGAGAGAAGGGGTGTTCCAGGGCCTCCAGCCACTGCAAACGAACTCCAGACACATGTGCCTCCTTGTGCATCTGGCCTTCATGGATCCTGGGGAATTGAACCTGGGTCCTTTCAGTTTGCAGGCAAGCACTTTTAACTGCTAAGCCATCTCTCCAGCCCATCAGTAAATTTTATTTTATTTTTATTTTTTGGTTTTTCAAGGTAGAGTTTCACTCTAGCTCAGGCTAATCTGGAATTCACTATGTAGTCTCAGGGTTCCCTCAAATTCATGGCTCTTCCTACCTCTGCTTCCCGAGTGCTGGGATTAAAGGCGTACACTACCATGCCCAGCCCATCAGTAAATTTTTGTGATCTAATCCCCAAAGTATATAGGTTTATAAAAAATATAGATTTATAAAAAGTAAATCATGGGGGGCTGGAGAGATTGCTCAGTGGTTAAGGTATTTGCCTGAAAAGCCTAACAATTGGAGTTTGATTCCCCAGTACCCACATAAAGCCAGATGCACAAAGTGGCCTGGAGTTCATTTGTAGTGGCTGGAAGCCATGGAGCACCCACTCTCTATGTCTGTCTCTCTTCTCTCTGTTTGCAAATAAATAAAAATTTACAAAAAACTAAAATAAAATAAATCATGGGGCTGGAGAGATTGCTTAGTGGTTAAGTCACTTGGCTATGTAACCTAAGGACCAAGGTTCAATTCCCCAGTACCCACGTAAACAAATGCATCTGGAGTTCATTTGCAGTGGCTAGAAGCCCTGGTGTGCCCATTCTCTCTCTTTCACAAATAAATAAGTAAGTAAACTCATAAGGATTTTTTTTTTTTTTTTTCGTTTTCCAAGGTAGGGTCTTGCTCTAGCCCAGGCTGACCTGGAATTGACTATGTAGTCTCAGGGTGGCCTCAAACTCATGGCAATCCTCCTACCTTTGCCTTCCAAGTGCTGGGATTAAAGGCATGTGCCACCATGCCCGACCATAAAGAAATTTTTTAAAAACAATTCTTATGTATACATATAATTTTATCATTTATTGAACACAAAAGCAAATTTGTAAACTAGTGAGATGGATGAGTTTGTTTATTTTCACATAAAGAATTAAAACTTGGGCTGGAGAAATGGCTTAGCAGTTAAGACACCTGCCTGAGAAGCCTAAGAACACCCATTTGATTCCCCAGATCCCACGTTTAGCCAGACACAAAAGTGACATAAGTGCGCAATGTCACACATGTGCACAAAGGGGCTTACATGTCTGGAGTTCGTTCACTGAGGCTGAGAGGCCTCTGGCATGCCATTCTCTGTCTCTCCCTCTCTTTCTCTATCTCTCAAATTTAAAAAAAAAAAAAAAAAGAGAGAATTAAATTTTACACTGGGGAGATGCTCAGTGGTAAAAGTTTCATCTTTCTTAGCATCCACATAAAGCCACAAGCAGCAACAGCTAGAGAAATGCTTATCTCAAAAGGGCAGAAGAAGAGAAGAAACACCCTGAAGCTGTCCTCTGACCTCCACATGCCATGCCCACTATGGCAAGTGTGCACCCTTGTACATATATACACACACATGCAAATAAATTACAAAAGTCGAGAAAAAGGTAAAAAGAATTTAATCTTGGCTGAATTTTGTTTTAATTATTGACAACTTCCATAGTTATAAACAATAAACCATGATAATTCCCTCCCTACCCTCACACTTTTCCCCGTCACAACTCCACTTTCCATTATATCCCCTCCCCCTCTCATTCAGTCTTTCTCATGTTTTTATGTCATCATCTTTTCCTCCTATTATAATGGTCTTGTGTAGGCACAGCAAGGTCATTGATATCCAGGACTTTTTGTATCTGGAGGAGCATGTTGTAAGGAGTCCTACCCTTCTTTGGCTCTTACATTCTTTCTACCACCTCTTCCACAATGGACCCTGAGCCTTGGAAGATGTGATAGAGATGCTTCAGTGCTGGGCACTCCTCCTGTCACTTCTCAGCACCATGGTGCCTTCTGAGTCATCCCAACATCACTACCATCTGAAAAGAGAAGCTTCTCTAACCAAAAGTGAGAGTAACATTAATATATGGGTATGGACATTAAGAAAGGTGCTTGCCAGATAGTTTGATGAGCAATATATGCATTTATTGGCTGAATTTTTTTGGCTGAATTTTTAAAACTTTTATTCGTTTGCAAGTAGAGAGTGATGGAGAGAGAAGAGAGACAGACAGTAGACAGTGCATAGGCATGCCAGGGCCTCTAGCTGCTACAAAAGGACTACAGATGCATGTGCCACTTTGTGCTTCTGGCTTTACATGGGTACTGGAGAATTGAACTTGGGTAGTTAGGCTTTGCAGGCAAGCAGTTTAACTGCTGAGCCATCTCTCCAGCCTTTGGCTTAATTTTTGATACTATAAGATACAGAACTTCATCAGCATTTTTCAAAGTTGATCAATATTTGGGTCTTATAATCATCAATGTTGAGAATGACACTTTGTGTAAATACATAGTACAGAATGGCAAAAGGCATCTTTAGGGCCATTTCAGAAACTGTTAGGAATTCTGTTCTAATCCAAAGCCAAAATTCATTGAATAATTTTTTTTTGTTTGGTTGTTTGTTTTGTTTGGTTGACATAGGGTCTCACTCTAGCCCAAGCTGACCTGGAATTCACTGTGTAGTCTCAGGGTGGCCTTGAACTCACAATGATCCTCCTATGTCTGCCTTCCCAGTGCTGGGATTAAAGGTGTGTGCCACCACACCCAGCTTGAATAATTTTTTTGTTTATTTTTATTTATTTGAGAGAGAGAGAGAGAGAGAGAGAGAGAGAGAGAGAGAATGGGCACACCAGGGCCTCTAGCCACTGCAAACGAACTCCAGATGCATGTGCCACCTTGTGTATCTGGCTTCGGTGGGTCCTGGGGAATCAAGCCTCGAACCAGGGTCCTTAGGCTTCAAAGGCAAGTGTTTAACTGCTAAGCCGTCTCTCCAGCCCATAACTTTTTTTTTTTTTTTTTGGTTTTTCAAGGTAGGGTCTCACTTTGGCCCAGGCTTACCTGGAATTAACTATGTAGTCTCAGGGTGGCCTTGAACTCATAGCAATCCTCCTACCTTTGCCTACCAAGTGCTGGGATTAAAGGCATGCACCACCATGCCCGGCTTTGAATAATTTATTTTTATGAAACTCAAACCAAGAATTAAGGGCTAGAAGGATGGCTTAGCAGTTAAGGCATTTGCCTGCAAAGTGAAAAGGATCCAGGTTCAATTCCCCAGGACCTATGTTAGCCAGATGCACAAGGTGGCACATGTATCTGGAATTCATTTGCAGTGGCTGGAGGCCCTGGTGCACCCATTCTTCCCCCTGCCTCTCTTGCTCCCCTTCCTCTTTCACTCTGTAATAAATAGATAAATAAAAATGAATTAAAAAAAAGAATTAAGACAGCAATTTAAAATTTTTTTATTTTATTTATTTGAGCGAGCGAGAAAGAGAGAGTGAGTGCACCAGGGCCTCCAGCTACTGCAAATGAACGCCAGACACATGTGCCCCCTTGTGCATCTGGCTAACATAGGTCCTAGGGAATCAAATCTGGATCCTTTGGTTTTGCAGACAAACACCCTAAACATTAAACCATCCCTCCAGCCCAAGACAGTAAATTTTTTTTGTTGTTTCTTTTTCGAGGTAGGGTCTCACTCTGTCCAGGCTGACCTGGAATTCACTATGTAGTCTCAGGATGGCCTCGAACTTACGGTGATCCTCCTACCTCTGCCTACCGAGTGCTGGGATTAAAGGTGTGCGCCCCTATGCCCTGCTCAAAGAGAGCAATTTTTTTTTTTTTATGTGGCTCAAGCATGCCTTTATTTGAGGTAGGGTCTCACTGTAGCCCATGCTGATCTGGAATTAATTCACTATGTAGTCTCAGGGTGGCCTCAAACTCACGGTGATCCTCCTATCTCTGCCTTCCTAGTGCTAGGATTAAAGGTATACACCATCTTGCCCAGCATATTTCTCTAATTTCTATTTCATCCTTATGAATTCATAACCTGGTGTTTAATTGACATAGAACCTCCTTTGAAATGAAAGGAATCAACTTGTGAAGGATATAAATGAAATTACAGTAGTTAGAAACAGTACCAAAGGTCCAATGCAGGACTTGGGAATGTATTGAGCCACATTGGTCAGTGCTTAAAATTTCTGTTTTCTAGTGTGGGAAGGGGAGTCAGAAGAGGTCATGAAAAGAAAAGCAAAAAATCTTTAGAAACAATGTAAGATGGGCTCTAATGCTGCCTTTTTTGTCCTTAATTGTATTTAATGCTTATTTTTATTACAATGAAAGACACTGATATTAAAGTTAACTTTTAAAAATATATTCATTCATTCATTCATTTGAGAAAGAGGAAGAGGCAGAGAGAAACAGAGAATGGGCGCGCCAGGGCCTCCAGCCAATGCAAACAAACTCCAGATGCATGTACCCCCTTTTACATCTTATGTGGGTCCTGGGGAATCAAACTAGGATCCTTAGGCTTCACAGGCAAATACCTTAACCGCTAAGCCATTTCCCCAGCCCCTAAAGTTAACTTTTTTAAGCTTTATTATAAATCCTCTTTCCAAAATGTGGCAGATGTCATTCTTTCTGAAGACTTAATTACTTTTTTAAAAACTTATTTATTTATTTATTTGAGAGAGAGACAGAGAAAGGGAAAAAGCAGGTAGAAAGAGAATGGGCATGCCAAGATCTCAAGTTACTACAAATGAACTTTAGACACGTGTGCCACCTTGCATATCTGGCTTATTTTTGTATTGGGGAATCAAACCTGGGTCCTTAGGCTTTGCAGGCAAGCACCTTAACTGCTAAGCCATCTCTCCATCCCTGAAGACTTAATAATTTTAATAGTAATTATGAGAACCTGAGTTGGGATCTTCATCACCCATGTTAAAGTGCTGGACGTGGTGATGCACAACGTCTAATCTCAGTGCTAGGCTAGCATCTCTCAAAAGAAAGGTGGAGGGGTGGAGGAGATGGCTTAGCAGTTAGGGCACTTGCTTCCAAAGCCTAAGGACCCATGTTCAACTCTCCAGATCCCATATAAGCCAGATGCACAAAGGTGAGGCATGTACAAGGTCGCACATGCCCAGTAAGTATCACAAGCATCTGGAGTTGATTGCAGTGGCTAATGTCCTGGTGCACCAATTCTCCCTCCCCTCCCCTCCCCTCCTCCCTCCCTCCCCTCCTCCCCTCCCTCCCCCCCCTCCCTCCCCGTCTTTCCCTCTTTCTTTCTTTCTTTCTTTCTTTCTTTCTTTCTTTCTTTCTTTCTTTCTTTCTTTCTTTCTTTCTTTCTTTCTTTCTTTCTTAAAGGTGTATGCCACCTTGCCCAGCCAGAAAAAGAAAGGTGGAAAGCAATTGGAGACCTCTCACATTCATGTCTGGACTCCATATGCACACATACATGTGTACATGTGGTGCACCTACCTGTATATATATGAACATGTATACATGTACATGCACACCACACATACAAAAAAACCAGAAAACTTCACAAAATTAGGAAACAATCCAAAAAATTCAAGTTGGAGATTTAAGAATTTTACTTTACTCTAGAAAAGATTGTTACTGCTAAGGAGCTGTAACACCATAAGTGATACTTTGTTGCCTAAAGTTAAAGTGATCTGTCTCTTTTCATGAGTATGTTGTCTTGTGCTGTGTTAACTTCCTGATACCCAAGCTTAAAGTGAGTGCCAAAGTAGAAATGCTTTCCTTGTATGTATTCCTAACACGTTGGTCTTGCCCTGTTTGTCTCCTTGCCCTTCTGCTCAGGTTCCATACTGCCCTCTCTAGGAAGCTCTGTAGGCAGTGTAAATGGATACCATACCTGCAAAGGTGAGAATGCCATTTCAACAGTGCCTCTTTGCCGGGTGTGTTAGGACAGTGTTCGTGTTTGCCTCTGTATGTGTTTCAGTATGTATGGAAGAGCTGCTACTAGAAGGGGTGTGAGGATGAAAATCTGGAGAGGAGCAACTGTGATGCTTAACTGTTTGCTGGCTCTAGGCTGATAGGTCAGCAGCCCTAGAACTAAAGGGACTGAGAAAATAGACTGGGAAACCAGGCATGGTGGCACATGCCTTTAATCCCAGCACTCAGGAGGTAGAGGTAGGAGGATTGCTGTGAGTTTGAGGCCAGTTTGAGATTAATTCAGATCAGTCTGGGATAGAGCAATATCCTACCTGGGTGGGTGGGTGGGTTGGTGGGGGGGAGCGGGAGGACAAACAAACAAGACCTGGAAGAAAATACATGTGAATCTTTAAATCATAAAGAAGCTATTCTAAAGTTGGATGTGGTGTAATCCTAGCACCTGGGAAGTAGTAGAGACTAAAGGATGGAGTTCAAGGCCAGTCCTAGCTACTGAGATCCTGTCTCAGTAAGTAAGTAAATAAATAAATAAATAAATAAATAAATAAATAAATAAATAAATAAATAAATGGAAAGGAAAGGAAAGGAAGAAAGAAGAGGGGAATGGAAGCTAATCTGGTTGAGGCCTTGGTCTGCTAGTTGGGTGACTTTTCAGTAATTTGGAGAAAAGAGAGAAGAATGTTCCAAGTCCACTAATCCGACCAGTATGCTAAGGTTTGCTTCCCTCACTTTTGTTTTCCCATGTTTCAGCATTTGATAGCATACATCTAAGGGTATAATGCCAAAGTCCAAAAGCAGATTCTTTTTTTAATATTTTTAAATTTTTATTTATTTATTTGACAGAGAGAGAGAGGGAGGAAGGAAAAAGGGAAGGAAGGAGAGAGAAAGAATAGGCACACCAGGGCCTCTAGCCACTGCAAACGAACTCCAGGCACATGTACCACCTTGTGCATCTGGCTAACGAGGGTCCTGGGGAATCGAACCTGGGTCCTTTGGCTTTGCAGGCTTATGAGGGTTCTTTTGAATTATGCATTTAAACAGGAATTTTTATGTGATTTCGAGGAAGACAATCAATAGTTCACTTAAAGGAAGAGGAGAGATGCTTAATGCTATTAAGAATTTAGGGGTGAAAAATTAAGAGGAGAGCTATTCCCACTCTGATTTCTGTTGCTGTGTTACTAGATCTGACGGAGATCCAGTGTGAAATGTCAGATGTAAACTTGAAGTATGAGAAACTAGGGGCAGTGCTTCGGGAACGCCAGGAAGGCCTTCAGACTGTTCTCAGCAGAATGGAAGAGGTTCAGAAGGATGCAAACTCAGTACTGCAGTGGCTGGAATCAAAAGAGGAAGTTCTGAAAACTATGGATGCTTCTTTGTCTCCAACCAAGACAGAAACAGTGAAAGCCCAAGCTGAATCTAACAAGGTAGTGTGTTTATGTATGTTGCTTTCCAGCACTAAGAAAAAAGGATGCCTGTTCATATTCCTTCCCAGCCTGGGACCTGAACATGAGATGTGGCTAACTCTCCTGTCCTGACTATAATGTACACTATGTTTGACTTACTTTTTTTTTTTTTTTCCCGAGGTAGGGTTTCACTCTAGTCCAGGCTGACCTGGAATTCACTCTGTCTTCTCAGGGTAGCCTTGAACTCACGGCAATCCTCCTACCTCTGCCTCCCAAGTGCTGGGATTAAAGGCATGCGCCACCACACCTGGCTGACTTCCTATTTTACAACATGACTAAGTCTCCTAGAAAATTTTGTTACTTGGAATTTGGGCGTGGTGATGCATGCCTTTTTTTTTTGGAGAGAGACAGAGGGAGAGGAAGACAGATAGAGATGGGCACGCCAGCAGCCTCTCAGCTGCTGCGAACAAAAGCCAGATGTGTGCGTCCCCTTGTGGTAAAGTGCGGCATTGCACCCTTGTGTTACTTTGCATCTGGCTAAACGTGGGACCTGGAGATTGGAACCAGCGGAGATTGGAACCAGTGTTCTTAGGCTTAGAAGGCAGGCGCCTTAACTGCTAAGCCATCTCTCCAGCCGGATGCATGACTTTAATCCCAGCACTTGGGAGGCAAAGGTAGGAGGATCACCAAGAGTTCGAGGCCACTCTGAGAAAACAGTGAATTTCAGGTCAGCCTGAGCTAGAGTGAAACCCTACCTTGGGGGAAAAAAAAAGAACTATCATTCTACACATGACTTTGTTTCCTATCCGTAATCTTGTGGAATGCTTGATATACTTTCTCCTAGGCTTTCCTGACTGAATTACAACAGAATTCCCCCAAAATCCAAAAAGTGAAGGAAGCCCTGTCTGGATTACTAATGATGTATCCCAACTCAAAAGAAGCAGAAAATTGGAAGAAAATGCAAGAAGAGCTCAGTAAGTTGTCACAAGGATGTTTTACGCTCACTAAATATCTTGTCTCCAAAGCAAGTAAAGAATTTTATTAGCTGGGCGTGGTGGCCCATGCTTTTATTCCCAGCACTGGGGAGGCAGAGGTAGGAGAATTGCTGTGAGTTCAGGGCCACCCTGAGACTACATAGTAAATTCCAAGTCAGCCTGAGTAAGAGCAAGAACCTACCTTGAAAACAAAAAAAAAATTAAAAAATAAATAAACACGTGAATACATACATAGATAAGCAATGGAAAGGGATGCTAGACATTCTCCTCCGGCCGCCACCCACACTCAGGAGGAACACACATGTGTATATACCACATATGCACCTACAAAATAACAAATCAAAAAATTTTTAATAATGCCTATAGAATAATATTTGTAGTATATTTTACATGTACTCTGCTGGGAGATGCTTTTGTACAGTTTATCACTTGTAGTTTCTTGTAACTACCACCCTAATGAAGACACAGAACTGTTTGTATTGCTCTTTAACTAAAAAAAAAGGTTACTTTTAATTAATTTATTTATTTACTATTTATTTGTTTTTGTCTTTCTTTTTTTTAAAAAAAAAAGATTTATTTTTATTTATTTATTAGAAAGGGAGACAGAGAGACACAGAGAGAAAGTGAGAATGGGTGCGCCAGGGCTTTTAGCCACTGCAAACGAGTTCCAGACATGTGCCCCCCCTTTGTGCATCTGGCTTACATGGGACCTGGAGAATCGAACCGGGGTCCTTAGGCTTTGCAGGCATGTGCCTTAACCGCTAAGCCATCACTCCAGCCCTGTTTTTGTTTTTCATGGTAGGGTCCAACTCTAGCCCAAGATGACCTGGAATTCATTATGTAGTTTCAGGGTGTCCTCCAACTCAAGGCAATCTTCTTACCTCTGCCTCCCAAATGCTGGGATTAAAGGCATGTGCTACCACGCCTGGCTTTATTTATTTATTTTCAAGGAGAGAGAGGGAATAAATGGGTGTGCCAGAGCCTCTAGGCACTGCAAATTAACTCTAGATGCATGTGCCACCTTGTGCAGCTGGCTTTACATGGCTACTGGGGATTCAAACGTGAGTCCTTAGGCTTCCCAGACAAGCACGTTAACTGCTAAGCCATCTCTCCAGCCCTGTTTTAAATTTTATTTATTTATTTATTCATTTTATATTTATTTATTTGAATTTTCTGAAGTAGGCTAACCTGGAACTCACTCTGTAGTCCCAGGCTGGCCTGGAACTCACAGGGATCGCCCTACATCTGCCTTCTGAGTGCTGTTATTAAAGGCGTGAGCCACTACACCTTGCCTATTTTTAATTTTAAAATTAGGGCTGAGCCAGGCATGGTGGTGCATGCTTTAATTCCAGCACTCAGGAGGCAGAGGTAGGAAGATCACTGTGAGTTCAAGGCCTCACTACATAGTGAATTCCAGGTCAGCCTAGGCTAGAGTGAAATCCTACCTCAGGAAAAAAAAAAAATACAGGGCTGGAGAGATGGCTTAGCAGTTAAGGTGCTTGCTGGCAAAGCCAAAGGATCCTGGTTCAACTCTCCAGGCCCCACAAAAAGCCAGAGGCACAAGGGGGCACATGCATCTAGAGTTCCTTTACAGTGGCTGGAGGCCCTGGCGCACCCATTGTCTCTCTTTCTCTCTCTCTCTGCCTTTCTCTCTCTCTCTCAAATAAATAAATTAAAAAAAAAATACAGCTGGAGACATGACTCAGCCATTAAAGGCATTTGCTTGCAAAGCCTGATGGTTTGATTCCCCAGTACCCACATAAAGTCAAACACACAAAGTGCATCTGGAGTTAATTTGCAATGGCAAAAGGCCCTCATGCAGGCAGTCTTTCTCTCTCTTCTCTGTTTTTTTCTCTCTCACTAAATATTTTTTTTATAAAAACATTACATAGTAGTCCTAGGGTCATTTCCTGTAGTGTGTTAGGAACATAATTTAGGGATCAGGCCATTTGCTGATGAAAGTAACTATATTCTCTTATTTCCTCTCAACAGATTTCCGATGGGAAAGGGCTACTGAGGTGACTGTGGCTCGGCAAAAACAGCTGGAGGAATCTGCAAGCCATCTGGCCTGCTTCCAAACTGCAGAGTCTCAGCTCAGGCCCTGGCTGATGGAGAAGGAATTGATGATGGGTGTTCTGGGACCCCTGTCTATTGACCCCAACATGTTGAATGCACAGAAGCAGCAGGTCCAGGTAAGTACTATCTCTTAATTCTTGAGAGCAAAGAAATGGGAGTCATGTGCATCTGGGTGTGAATGCTGTTCCCAGTGAGTAGCTTGCATATGATCCTAGGCAAGCTTCACTTTCCTCAGGCCTGATGGATTGTTAGGACACTTGTCAAATAGCAAGCAGTCCATAACTCTACTATTAATATCATTAGCAGGCAACAAGATAAATGGATATAAAAATGGGAATTTTGTTTTGTTTTGTTTGGGGGAGGTTTTTTTGTTTGTTTTGAGATAGGGTTTCATTCTAGCCCAGGCTGACTTGGAATCACTCTGTAGTCCCAGGATGGCCTGGAACTCACAGTGATCCTTCTACCTCTGCCTCCTAAGTGCTGGGATTAAAGGTGTGCACCACCGTGCCCTGCAATTCTTTTTCCCTTTTTTGGTTTTTGGGAAAAGTTTTTCTTACTAAATTATATAATTTTATTTTTAATCCCCAGTAGTAGTTATGCATATTACTTAATGTATCTGCTCACTTAAAGATTTTCTGGCCAAGGGGCTTGAGAAACTGCCTTAGCGGCTAAGGCATTTGCCTGCAAAGCCAAAGGACCCCAGTTCAATTCCCCAGGACCCATGTAAGCCAGATGCACAAGGAGGCGCATGTGTTTGGAGTTTATTTATAGTGGCTGGAGGACCTGGCGCACCCTTTCTCTCCCTCTCTTTCTTTCTACCTCCTTCTCTCTCTCTCTTAAATAAAATACATTAAAAAAAAAAAAGATTTTCTGGCCAGAAATGGTGGTACACACCTTTAATCCCAACACTCAGGAGGCAGAGGTAAGAGGATTGCTGTGAGTTCTAGGCCAGCCTGAGACTACATAGTGAATTCTAGGTCAGCCTTGGCTAGAATGAAACCCTGCCTCAAAAAACTAACTAAATAAATAAATTCTCTGCTTTCAAACCTGGAATTGATGTAAGTATAAATGTCGTAACATCATAGAAATTTATGTTGTTGGAAAATTATGTTGTTTCTAGTGAAATCTCAACTAGTACCTTTTCTTTCTACAACTTCTTTCCCCAAACCTCTTCTGTTTCTTCTTCGCTCCTACCGAGTTCCCTAAAATCAGACCTAAGAGTAATTTTTTTTAATATTTTATTTATTTGCAAGAGAAAGCGAGAGAATGGGCACATCAGGGCCTCTAGCCACTGCAAATGAACTCCAGATACATGTGCCACCTTGTGCATCTGGTTTATATGGGTACTGGGGAATTGAACCAGGGTCCTTTGGCTTTGCAAGCAAGTGCCTTAACTGCTAAGCCATCTCTTCAGCCCTTAGAGTAAATTTTAAAGGTACCATTTCTTTAAACTCTTGCATCCAATTATTGACTCCTTGCTAGTCTACTTACTAGTATTTTTCTAAATCAGTGGTTTTCATTTTCTTGTTTAAAACATGTTTATACTATTAATTTAACAAGGATCTAAGTAGTCTATATATTGATATCTATTGATACTTGCTCTATTGAGTAAATAATTTTTAAAACACATGTTTATTAATTTTAAAATAACAACAATAAAGTCATCATATTAACATAAGTACCATGTTTAGTCTGTTGCAGTATTAAATGTCAGGCAGCCTCTGTAAAACTCTAATAAACATTCATGAAGGAACAAAAATTTACTTTTTTTAGCTGGGCGTGGTTGTGTATGCCTTTAATCCCAGCACTTGGTAAGCAGAGGTAGAAGGTTGCCATGAGTTCAAAGTCACCCTGAGATTACAGAGTGAATTCCAGGTCAGCCTGAGCTAGAGTGAGACCCTACCCCAAAAAACAAAAAAAAGGAACAATTTATTTTCTTCATTTTTGAGATAAAATGTCTTGCTACGTAGCCTAGGTTGGTCTTGAACTCACTATGTAGCACAGGGTGGCCTCAGACATCCTGCTAGATTATAAGTATATGCACTGTTCTCCCCTCCTTGCCCTGCTATGAGAACAAGAATTTTATTTTCTGTTTTTTTGTGGGTTTTGGAGGGTTATTTATTTTTGTTCAGTGGTAGAATATGCACTTAGCAAGCATAAGGCCCTGGGCTCAGTGCCCAGCACCAAAACCCAAAGCACAGCCCCAGTCAATAAACACAAGCCTCCTCTTTCGTTTGGAACCCTTGTCCTAAGGAAAGTACATTGTGAATAGACTGTTGCAGGCAAATGTTCACAGGTCTGAGTCAAAGGTGAATCCTTTTCCACCTCTGAAGAGAACAAGAATTTTTAAAGGCAGAAACCATCTTACTATTATAAAAGTAATTTTCATCTCTGGCTGACTCCTGGACTCTGATAGAGCCTAGGTGCTAGAGGAATCCTAGAATCATAATTGGTGAACCATTTTTCTGACCTTCTCCATTGTCACTGAAGTTTAATTCCTGGATTATAGCATCAAATCAGTCTCCCAATTGACTGGCTCATATATACACAGTTTTTCAACTGTCTCTTTCAATCACATATCTGAGTATATTAAAATGCTCAGGAGTCTTGGTTGCCTACTAAGCAAAGTCCAAGTACCTGCTCAATGTGATATGTAAGGCCTTTCACAGTCTAGTCCCAACTTATCTTGCCATTCTCATTTACAGTTCAGTCCCCAAATACTTAGGTTTCTAGCAATACCATATCATTGGTTCTTTCCTAGCATACTACCCTCCAATAGCTCTGAACCTTTGCTAATCCAAGGCCCTCCCTGAAGCATCCTATACCAGTCCTGCTCCCTGTTCTGCTTGTAGTATACCTAGTCTTTTTTTTTTGTACTTTCCTGATGTCCCCCTTCTGCTGTTTGTTACTGTTCAACCACTCTGACTCCATGCTTTCATCATAACATGTTTCATATGCATGTCAATATTTTATCATTTTCACTTTCATTAAATTTCATTATAGTTCATTGTTTTCATATCTGTCTTGAGGTCATGTCTTATCTTTGGAGTGAAAATGCTAAGTAATCTTTACAATTGCTAAGATAAGTGCAATACTATCTTCATCCTTTTTTTTTTTAATTTATTTCTGAGAGAGGAGAAAGAGGCAGAGAGAGAGAGAATGGGTGCACCAGGGCCTTTCAAGCTGCTGTGAACAAACTCCAGATGTGTGTTCCCCCCATGCACATGTGTGACATTGCACACTTGCATCACTTTTGCATCTGACTATATGTGAGACCTGAATTAAAACAAAATTTTATTATTTTATTATTATTTTTTTTTTGGTTTTTTTGGGGTAGGGTTTCACTGGAGCTCAGGCTGACCTGGAATTCACTCTGTATTCTCAGGGTAAATTCTAACTCATGGCAATCCTCCTGCCTCTGCCTCCCGAGTGCTGGGATTAAAGGCGTGCGCCACCACGCCTGGCAAAATTTTTTTTTTAGGGAAGGATCTCACTCTTGCCCAGGCTGACCTGGAACTCACTCTGTAGTTCCAGCTGGCCTCGAACTCATGACAATCCTCCTACCCTTGACTCCTGAGGGCTGGGGATTAAAGGCGTGCACCACCACACCCAGCCCAATAATTAATTAATTAATTTATTTATTTATTTATTTATATATTTATTAGAGACAGAGAGAGGGAAAGAGAGAGAGGGAGAGGAGAATGGGCATACCAGGGCCTCTAGCCACTGCAAGCGAACTCCAGATGCGAGGGTCCCCTTGTGCATCTGGCTTCACGTGGGACCTGGAGAATTGAACCAGGATCCTTAGGCCGCAGGCAAATGCCTTAACTGCTAAGCCATCTTTCCAGCCCATAAAATTTAAAAAGAAATTAAGCTGGGTGTGGTGCATGCCTTTAATTTCAGCACTGGGAGGCAGAGGTAAAGAGAATCACCAAGTGTTTGAGGCCACCCTGAGACTACATAGTGAATTCCAGGTCAGCCTAGGCTAGAGTGTGACCCTACCTCAAAAAGCCAAAAAAAAAAAAAATTTTAAATTAGCTGGTGTAGTGGTGCATGCCATTAATCCTAGCACTTGGGAGATAGAGGTAGGAGGATTGCCATGAGTTTGAGGCCAACCTGAGACTACATAGTGAATTCCAGTTCAGCCTGGGCTAGAGTGAGACCCTACCTCAAAAAACCAAAAATGAGGGCTGGAGAGATAGCTTAGCGGTTAAGGTGCCTGCCTGCTAAGCCTAAGAATGTCAGTTCCAATCTCTAGGTCCCACATTTAGCCAGATGCAAAGTGATGCTGAAGCACAATGCCTCACTTGCCCACAAGGGGCACACACATCTGGAGTTCATTCACAGCAATTGGGAGGCTGCTGCCCATTCTCTATCTGTCTTCCTCTCCCTCTCTCCAAAAAAAAAAAAAAGATTTTAAAATTAATTATTTGTTTATTTATTTACTTGTGTGTGGTGGGGGCAGATAGAGAATGGATGCACCAGAGCCTCTATCCACTACAAACAAACTCTAGATACATGTGCCACCTTGCATCTGGTTTATATGGGTACTGGGGAATTGAACCAGGGTCCTTTGGCTTTGCAAGCAAGTGCCTTAACTGCTAAGCCATCTCTTCAGCCCTTAGAGTAAATTTTAAAGGTACCATTTCTTTAAACTCTTGCATCCAATTATTGACTCTTTGCTAGTCTACTTACTAGTATTTTTCTAAATCAGTGGTTTTCATTTTCTTGTTTAAAACATGTTTATACTATTAATTTAACAAGGATCTAAGTAGTCTATATATTGATATCTATTGATACTTGCTCTATTGAGTAAATAATTTTAAAACACATGTTTATTAATTTTAAAATAACAACAATAAAGTCATCATATTAACATAAGTACCATGTTTAGTCTGTTGCAGTATTAAATGTCAGGCAGCCTCTGTAAAACTCTAATAAACATTCATGAAGGAACAAAATTTACTTTTTTAGCTGGGCGTGGTTGTGTATGCCTTTAATCCCAGCACTTGGTAAGCAGAGGTAGAAGGTTGCCATGAGTTCAAAGTCACCCTGAGATTACAGAGTGAATTCCAGGTCAGCCTGAGCTAGAGTGAGACCCTACCCCAAAAAACAAAAAAAAGGAACAATTTATTTTCTTCATTTTTGAGATAAAATGTCTTGCTACGTAGCCTAGGTTGGTCTTGAACTCACTATGTAGCACAGGGTGGCCTCAGACATCCTGCTAGATTATAAGTATATGCACTGTTCTCCCCTCCTTGCCCTGCTATGAGAACAAGAATTTTATTTTCTGTTTTTTTTTGTGGGTTTGGAGGGGTTATTTATTTTTGTTCAGTGGTAGAATATGCACTTAGCAAGCATAAGGCCCTGGGCTCAGTGCCCAGCACCAAAACCCAAAGCACAGCCCCAGTCAATAAACACAAGCCTCCTCTTTCGTTTGGAACCCTTGTCCTAAGGAAAGTACATTGTGAATAGACTGTTGCAGGCAAATGTTCACAGGTCTGAGTCAAAGGTGAATCCTTTTCCACCTCTGAAGAGAACAAGAATTTTTAAAGGCAGAAACCATCTTACTATTATAAAAGTAATTTTCATCTCCTGGCTGACTCCTGGACTCTGATAGAGCCTAGGTGCTAGAGGAATCCTAGAATCATAATTGGTGAACCATTTTTCTGACCTTCTCCATTGTCACTGAAGTTTAATTCCTGGATTATAGCATCAAATCAGTCTCCCAATTGACTGGCTCATATATACACAGTTTTTCAACTGTCTCTTTCAATCACATATCTGAGTATATTAAAATGCTCAGGAGTCTTGGTTGCCTACTAAGCAAAGTCCAAGTACCTGCTCAATGTGATATGTAAGGCCTTTCACAGTCTAGTCCCAACTTATCTTGCCATTCTCATTTACAGTTCAGTCCCCAAATACTTAGGTTTCTAGCAATACCATATCATTGGTTCTTTCCTAGCATACTACCCTCCAATAGCTCTGAACCTTTGCTAATCCAAGGCCCTCCCTGAAGCATCCTATACCAGTCCTGCTCCCTGTTCTGCTTGTAGTATACCTAGTCTTTTTTTTTTGTACTTTCCTGATGTCCCCCTTCTGCTGTTTGTTACTGTTCAACCACTCTGACTCCATGCTTTCATCATAACATGTTTCATATGCATGTCAATATTTTATCATTTTCACTTTCATTAAATTTCATTATAGTTCATTGTTTTCATATCTGTCTTGAGGTCATGTCTTATCTTTGGAGTGAAAATGCTAAGTAATCTTTACAATTGCTAAGATAAGTGCAATACTATCTTCATCCTTTTTTTTTTAATTTATTTCTGAGAGAGGGAGAAAGAGGCAGAGAGAGAGAGAATGGGTGCACCAGGGCCTTTCAAGCTGCTGTGAACAAACTCCAGATGTGTGTTCCCCCCATGCACATGTGTGACATTGCACACTTGCATCACTTTTGCATCTGACTATATGTGAGACCTGAATTAAAACAAAATTTTATTATTTTATTATTATTTTTTTTTTGGTTTTTTTGGGGTAGGGTTTCACTGGAGCTCAGGCTGACCTGGAATTCACTCTGTATTCTCAGGGTAAATTCTAACTCATGGCAATCCTCCTGCCTCTGCCTCCCGAGTGCTGGGATTAAAGGCGTGCGCCACCACGCCTGGCAAAATTTTTTTTTTAGGGAAGGATCTCACTCTTGCCCAGGCTGACCTGGAACTCACTCTGTAGTTCCAGCTGGCCTCGAACTCATGACAATCCTCCTACCCTTGACTCCTGAGGGCTGGGGATTAAAGGCGTGCACCACCACACCCAGCCCAATAATTAATTAATTAATTTATTTATTTATTTATTTATATATTTATTAGAGACAGAGAGAGGGAAAGAGAGAGAGGGAGAGGGAGAATGGGCATACCAGGGCCTCTAGCCACTGCAAACGAACTCCAGATGCGAGGGTCCCCTTGTGCATCTGGCTTACGTGGGACCTGGAGAATTGAACCAGGATCCTTAGGCTTCGCAGGCAAATGCCTTAACTGCTAAGCCATCTTTCCAGCCCATAAAATTTAAAAAGAAATTAAGCTGGGTGTGGTGCATGCCTTTAATTTCAGCACTGGGGAGGCAGAGGTAAGAGAATCACCAAGTGTTTGAGGCCACCCTGAGACTACATAGTGAATTCCAGGTCAGCCTAGGCTAGAGTGTGACCCTACCTCAAAAAAGCCAAAAAAAAAAAAAATTTTAAATTAGCTGGTGTAGTGGTGCATGCCATTAATCCTAGCACTTGGGAGATAGAGGTAGGAGGATTGCCATGAGTTTGAGGCCAACCTGAGACTACATAGTGAATTCCAGTTCAGCCTGGGCTAGAGTGAGACCCTACCTCAAAAAACCAAAAATGAGGGCTGGAGAGATAGCTTAGCGGTTAAGGTGCCTGCCTGCTAAGCCTAAGAATGTCAGTTCCAATCTCTAGGTCCCACATTTAGCCAGATGCAAAGTGATGCTGAAGCACAATGCCTCACTTGCCCACAAGGGGGCACACACATCTGGAGTTCATTCACAGCAATTGGGAGGCTGCTGCCCATTCTCTATCTGTCTTCCTCTCCCTCTCTCCAAAAAAAAAAAAAAAAGATTTTTAAAATTAATTATTTGTTTATTTATTTACTTGTGTGTGGTGGGGGGGGGGCAGATAGAGAATGGATGCACCAGAGCCTCTATCCACTACAAACAAACTCTAGATACATGTGCCACCTTGTGCATCTGGCTTAAGTGGGTACTAGGGAATCGAAACTGGGTCTTTAAGCTTTGCAGGCAAGTGCCTTAACCACAAAGCCATCTCTCTAGCCCATAAACTAATTTTTTAAGCAGTTGTTAAAAGTAATACTAAACTTTGGTGATGGAGAGATGGCTTAGCAGTTAAGGTTCTTGCCTGCAAAGCCTATGGGCCCAGGTTCAAATCCCCAGTACCCATGTAAGCCAGATGCACAAGGTGGCGCATGCGTCTGGAGTTTGTTTACAGTGGCTGAAGGCCCTGGCACACTCATTCTCTCTGTTTAAAAAAACGGGGGGGGAAATTAAAAAAATAAATGTAATACTGTCTCAGCCTAATAGCCTGGTCTCTGGGGTTTTCTGGCTTATTTTCAGGTGTTGGCAAAATTCAGTCAGTTTTTATCTTGATACAGCTTTTGTATCTGTTTTCTGTGTCCAAACATCTTGATGTCATTTCTGTTTCAGTTTATGTTGAAGGAATTTGAAACACGCAAGCAACAGCATGAGCAGCTGAATGAAGCAGCTCAGGGCATTCTAACAGGCCCTGGAGATGTCTCTCCATCAGCCAGCCAAGTACAGAAAGAACTCCAGAGCATCAATCAAAAGTGGGTTGAGCTCACTGACAAACTTAACTCCCGTGCTAGCCAAATTGACCAAGCTATTATCAAAAGCACCCAGTACCAAGAATTGCTGCAGGACTTATCAGAAAAGGTAAAGGCAATTGGGCAGCGACTAAGTGGTCAGTCAGCCATCAGCACCCAACCTGAGGCTGTAAAGCAGCAACTGGAAGAGACCAGTGAGATTCGATCTGACGTTGAGCAATTAGACAACGAGATTAAGGAGGCCCAGACACTGTGTGATGAACTCTCACTGCTCATTGGTGAGCAGTACCTAAAGGATGAGCTGAAGAAGCGTTTGGAGACAGTTGCCCTACCTCTTCAAGGCTTAGAAGACCTTGCAGGTGAGCTGGAGGGGGAATGGAAAATGGAAGGTAGGAATGGCTTAGGAAGAGACCAGGAATGTAGGATGACCCTTGAGTAGCTGAGTATGGCATTAGCCTGTCCCTTCTTCCAGTGACACTGAAAATTGTTGTGGTTATTACACACTGAGCACTGGCAGTATATGAATCTTAACAAGGTCCTAGAGATAAAAGCTCCAGGGCTAGAGAAAATTTAAAGGGGGGGGGGGGGAGCTGGAGGGATGGCTTAATGGTTAAGGCACTTGCCTGCAATGCCAAAGCATCCAGGTTCGATTCCCCAGGATCCACATAGGCCAGATGCACAAGGTGGCACATACATCTGGAGTTCTTTTGCAGTGGCTGGAAGCCCTGGCATACCTATTCTCTCCCTCTCTTTCTCTACCTCTCTCTCAAGTAAATAAAATAATTTTTTTTAAAAAAGAAAAGAAAACCAAAAAAAGCTCTAATACAATGTCAGCTAGTATGTGGACACTCATCCCCAAAGATATACTAATAAGTGAAGTTACACATTTTCACTGATAGCCACTTGCTTTCTTTATGTGGGCAGGTGCACACATACAGCCTCATATATGCAAAATTACAAAATCTTCTAGACTTAGGATGACCTTGTATGAGAAAAATGTAGTCATTAATTTTCTTTTTAGTTTTTTGGTGTTTTGAGGTAGGGTCTCACTCTAGCCCAAACTGATGTGGAATTCACTCTGTAATCTCAGGGTGGCCTTGGACTCATGGTGATCTTCCTACCTTTGCCTCTCGAGTGCTAGGATTAAAGGCCTGTACCACCATGCCCGGCTAGTTTTTATTTTTTGGTTTTTCAAGGTAGGGTCTTCCTGTAGCCCAGGCTGAGCTGGAATTAGTCTCAGGTTAGCATCAAACTCACAGCAATCTTTCTATCTCTCAATTGCTGGGATTAAAGGCATGTAACCATGTGCTCATCATGAAAATTTTTTGAATTCCTGTTTTTACTGGCTTAGAAATCTCAGGTTATTTATTGATAAGAGGATAACATATAGTGTATGTAGGGACCTAGGTTTTTTTTTAAAATATATTTTATTTATTTACTTACTTGAGAGAGAGAAATAGGCAGAGAGAGGGAGAGAATGGGAGAGCCAGGGCCTCCAGCCACTGCAGACAAACTCCAGACACATGTGCCCCCTTGTGCATCTGGCTTACATGGGTCCTGGAGAATTGAACCAGGATCCTTTGGCATTGCAGGCAAAATGCCTTAACTGCTAAGCCATCTCTCCAGTCCCAGGACCTAATTTTATGCCTCTCTTTTGGGAGATTCCCAGTTAATATTTATTTCTTTCCTTTAAGATTAGACCCTATACTTTTAGCAAATATTTTAAAATGTATTTTATTTATTTATGTATTTGATAGAAAGAGGCAGAGAGAGGGAGAGAATGGGCATGCCAGGCCTCCAGCCACTGCAAACAAACTCCAGATGCATGTGTCCCCTTGTGCATCTGGCTTATGTGGTTCCTGGAGAATCGAACTGGGATCCTTTGGCTTTGCACGCAAATGCCCCAACCGCTAAGCTATCTCTCCAGCCCTCAGCAAATATTTTAAAGACTATGTTCAGGCTTGGTTGGTTTCAATTTCATTTTCTCATTTCAGCTGATCGTATGAACAGACTCCAGGCAGCTCTTGCCAGCACCCAGCAGTTCCAGCAAATGTTTGATGAGCTGAGGACTTGGTTAGATGACAAACAAAGCCAACAAGCAAAAAACTGCCCAATTTCTGCAAAATTGGAGCGGCTACAATTGCAGCTTCAAGAGAATGAAGAATTTCAGAAGAGCCTTAATCAGCACAGTGGTTCCTATGAGGTGATTGTGGCTGAGGGGGAGTCTTTGCTGCTTTCTGTACCTCCTGGAGAGGAGAAAAGGGCTTTACAAAACCAGTTGATTGAACTCAAAAGCCACTGGGAAGAACTTAGTAAAAAAACTGCGGACAGACAATCCAGGCTCAAGGACTGTATGCAGAAAGCTCAGAAATACCAGTGGCATGTGGAAGACCTTTTACCCTGGATAGATGATTGTAAGGCCAAGATGTCTGAGTTGCAGGTCACTCTGGATCCAGTACAGCTGGAGTCCAATCTCCTGAGGTCAAAGGCTATGCTGAGTGAGGCAGAGAAGCGCCGTTCCTTGCTGGAAGTACTGAACAGTGCTGCTGACATTCTGATCAATTCTTCAGAAACTGATGAGGATGGGATCCGGGATGAGAAGGCTGCCATCAACCAGAGCATGGATGCCATTACCGAGGAGCTACAGGCCAAAACAGGGTCTCTAGAAGAAATGACTCAGAGGCTAAGGGAGTTCCAGGAAAGTTTTAAGAATATTGAAAAGAAGGTTGATGGAGCCAAACACCAACTTGAAATCTTTGATGCTCTGGGCTCACAAGCCTGTAGTAACAAGAATCTGGAGAAGCTAAGAGCTCAACAGGAAGTGCTGCAGGCCTTAGAGCCTCAGGTAGACTATCTGAGGAACTTCACTCAGGGGCTGGTAGAAGATGCCCCAGATGAATCTGATGCTTCCCAACTTGTGCATCAAGCTGAGCTCACCCAACAAGAGTTCCTAGAAGTGAAACAAAGAGTGAACAGTAGTTGCATGATGATGGAAAACAAGCTGGAAGGGATTGGCCAGTTTCACTGCCATGTCCGAGAGATGTTTTCTCAATTGGCTGACCTTGATGATGAACTGGATGGCATGGGTGCTATTGGCAGAGACACCGATAGCCTGCAGTCACAAATCGAGGATGTACAGCTGTTCCTTAACAAAATACAAGCCCTCAGGTTTGACATAGAGGACTCTGAGGCAGAATGCCGACAAATGTTAGAGGAAGAGGGGACTCTGGACTTGTTAGGTCTCAAGAGGGAGCTAGAAGCACTTAACAAACAATGTGGCAAACTGACAGAGAGAGGGAAAGCTCGCCAAGAACAGCTAGAGCTGACACTGGGCCGTGTTGAAGACTTCTATAGGAAATTGAAAGTGCTCAATGAGGCAACCACAGCTGCAGAGGAGGGAGAGGCGCTACAGTGGGTAGTGGGGACTGAAGTGGATGTCATCAACCAACAACTAGCAGATTTTAAAGTAAGTTTCACCTCTTTTTTCTTTCTTTTTACACTAATGCTTATAAGTTAGCTGTCAGTGAAGTATATATTTTCACTTGTTTCCTTGTTCTCACTTCCATCACCAACAGAGCACACTGTCTTGGAGGCTAAACAATCTTAGATGTCTGAAAAGTATGGTTAGAAATTTTTATATTGTGATTTCAGTTTTTATACCTAATTGTGGATATAGAGAAAATGTCTCAGCCTTGTCTGTTACACTAAGAATCTCCTCTTATGGTTTCTTGAGCTTTCAAATTAACTCATTTGGTAACTGTAATGCAGGTGTCATGAGGGCTCTGTTTTTCAAGTTGAGCTGTGAGAAGCCATATGGGTTCTTCTGAGCTGGAATAAAACATAAAATTCCCATTGCCGGCCAGCGCTTTAACCTCTAAGCCATCTCTCCAACCCCAGACCCTATCTTTAAATGAAAAAAAAAAGCCAGACTAATGGTGCACATCTTTAATCCCAGCAACTCACAAGGCAGAGGTAGGAGGCTCACCATGAGTTCGAGGCCACCCTGAGACTACATAGTGAATTCCAGGTCAGTTGGGGCTAGTGTGAGACCCTACCTCAGAAAAAAAAGAGAGAGAGAGAGAGACACATGAACCCTAGAAAGGTTACATTACAACTTTGTAGACAAGATCCAAGTGTGATATTAGCAAATGATTCCCTTACCTCATTTGGTGTTAGTACAATTTGAAGCTCCAGGGTCATCTGTTATATTTGGAATTCCTGATGTGACCAGCTAAAGAAAGGGTAGTTGAAGAGTCAGTGTATATTCCTCCTCAAAACATACAACTGTTGTACTGACAGTATGGCCTTCCCTGTTTCAGCTTGTGCATCAATCTTTACTCTTCTGTTGCTTCTTACGAGCAGACATCTATATGTGTGTGTCCATTTGCAGTTTGCCTGAATACAACTTACTTAGAATTAACTGTTTAACCAACTCAATGAATTTCTTCAGAAACTGAAATGTATCCCTGTTGGCTTAAATAATTTTGTCTAACCAGGGTATAGATGTATAAAGATTATTTTAAACTTTTTAAAACTTTTGTTTATTTATTTATTTGCAAGCAGAGAAAGAGAGATAGAAGAGAGGCAGATAGAGAGAGAATGGGCATGCCAGGGCCTCTAGCCACTGCAAAGGAACTCCAGATGCATGTGCTCCTCATGTATCTGCCTTATGTGGGTCCTGGAGAATCGAACCGGGATCCTTTGACTTTGCAGGCCTTAACTGCTAAGCCATTTCTCCAGCCCCTAAAGATTATTTTAAATTTGCCTAATTATTCATCCATTTAGGGCTGGGGATTGAACCCAGAGCCTCTTGTTTGCTAGGCAAGCACTCTAGGATTGAGCTGTATCCTCAGCTTGCTTCGTTTTCTCAACACTGTTTGGTCCATGTATTTTTGTTAATGAGTGCAGGCTAGCATTAAAAAGAGTATACTGGGATGTGAGGGCGATCTGGCTGCGACATCTGTCACCCCATTGATTGGTAGGGTTGATTCGGCTGATCGGGCTAGCTAGGCAGGTGTCCCCTTCCTCCCTTACCACTCCATGTGCATCCCTCCCGAAGCTGCGTGCTCAGTCTAAGAGGACGACCTTCCCCAAATAGAGGAGGACCGGTCTTTGGTCAAGGGTATACCAGTAGCTGCGCTCCCCTGCTAGAACCTCCAAACAAGCTCTCAAGAGTATACTGGGGCTGGAGGGATTGCTTAGTGGTTAAGGCATTTGACTGCAAAGCCAAAGGACGCAGGTTCGATTCCTCAGGAACCACGTTAGCAAGCTGCACAAGGTGACACATGCATCTGGAGTTCGTTTGCAGTAGCTGGAGGCCCTAGCATGCCCATTCTCTCCCTCTCCCTCTCCCTCTTTCCCTCTGTCAATTAATTAAAAATATAAAGAGTATACTGGGGCTGGAGAAATGGCTTAGCAGTTAAGGCACTTGCATGCAAAGCCAAAGATCCCAGGTTCAATTCCCCAGGACCCATGTAAGCCAGATGCACAAGGTGGCATATGCATCTGGAGTTTGCTGTAGCTGAAGGCCCTGGTGCACCCATTCTCTCTCTTTATTGGCCTCTTTCTCTCCTCACTCTCAAATAAATAAAAGAAAATCAGAGTATACTGAAGCTGAGGCAGAGGTAGGAGGATTGCTGTTAGTTCAAGGCCAGCCTGGGATTACAGAGTGAGTTCCAGGTCAGCCTGGTCTAGAGTGAGACCCTTGGCGGGAAGAGAGAGAGAGAGAGCAAGAGAGAGAGAGGGAACGAGAATATTGTTCTTTTCTGTGGTGATAATTTCAAGGATATGAAAAGCATTTGGGGCTACTATGAGTAAATGTTCCTAAATTGCTGAGTGTTGTATTGAAGTGCTTTTTAAAATTAATTAATTAATTTATTTTTATTGACAACTTCTTTAATTGTAGACAATATCCCATGGTACTTCCTTCCCTCCCCCCACAAGTGCTTTTTTTTTTAAGATTAATTTTATTTATGTGTTAGAGAGAGAGGGAGAGAGAGAGAGAGAGAAAGAATGTGCACACCAAGACCTCCAGGCACTGCAAACAAACTCCAAATGTGTGTACCACCATATGCATTTGGCTTATGTGGGTTCTGGGGAGTTGAACCTGTGTCCTTAGCTTCACAGGCAAGCACCTTAACTATTAAGCCATCTCTCCAACCCTGAAGTGCTTTTCTTAGGGCTTCTACAGTGTTGTACTGATTGGATTAGCTATGTGTATAGATATGTAGTGGTAAGGTGATTTCTGTTGTTTTATTATTTTTCTCACTACCATGTTGGGTTTTTTTTTGGTTTTTCTGAGGTAGGGTTTCACTCCAGGCTGACCTGGAATTCTCTATGTAGTCTCAGGGTGGCCTTGAACACACAGTGATCCTCCTACCTCTGCCTCCTGAGTGCTGGGATTAAAGGCGTGCGCCACCACGCCCGGCTCACTACCACAGTTTTAAGTAATACATGGACCTCTGTATATGCAGGTTCAACGAACCAGACGTTGAAAATATTTTGAGGGAAAAAATAGCAATATAACAATGAAAGGTAATACAAGTTATAAAACAATACTACGTAGCAAATATTTGCATAGCATTTACATTGTAGTATGTATTACACATAATCTAGAGATGACTTAAACTGTACTGAAGATGCAAATACAATGTCATTTTATAAAATTGATCTGAGAATGTGTGGATTTTGGTAACTGGGGGTTCTGGAGCCAATCCCTGAAAGATACCAAGTTCATTATTGCTGTCACATTTACTGATGTTGCTTGTCTGCGGGTAGCAGCCTGATCTTTAGTGAGCTAGAAAATGAAGTAATTAACCTTATAAAAATTGTGTTAAGAGTCAGGCTTGGTGGCACATACCTATAATCACAACATTAGCAAGGCTGCGGTAAGGAGGCCATAACTTCAAGGCCAACCTGTGCTACAAAAACAAGACCCTGTCCCAAAACAAACCAAAAAAAAGGTATTAAATAATGAATTAAAATATTGAAAAGAGCCCATAGACAGGCATAAATACTGTTTGTATTTGTGACAAGTCATCTTTTCCTTGGTTTATAGAAACATTCTGGATTTTGAGTTAGTAAGACTTCAAGAAATTGCTAGGCATTATTTTATACTTTATGTCTAACATGTTGCTTTATAGTGTTCAGAGTTCAGTAGCTGCTTAGTTGTTTGTTATAGCCCACTATTTTCATGGTTCCTATCAAGAATACTGTAGATATGCAGGCTGGAACCAGCCAATTAGTTGGACACTGGCAGAGTGTTTATCTACAGCAAGCTGTTAGCCTGGATCAGGGTAGGGAAGTGGATACATTGCATCCTTAATTCAGTAGGTACTTATGTAAAGTTGGCAGTGCAAATAAGAAGCCCTGTTCCACTAGCTGGCCAAGTAGGGAAGTAAATAAAAGCTTTGGCAAGTTTTTGCCTGCTCCCCACAAAGGACTTTTGTCAGGAGGGGAGAAACACACTTCTGGCTGAGCTCATGGGAAGTCAAGACAATGAAAGGAAAACTGTGTGTCAGTTGCCCAGGCCCTGGACACATTCTGAAGACATGGTCCTTTTCATGATGGGAGTGAGTGTTGAATCCTTAGACTAATGTGTTGTAGTCCGGCAGTTGATTAATCTTCCCTTCCACCAGTAGCATAGCACACCCAAACTTAGTATGACACTGCTTTCAGATTCAGACTTTTAAATAAGAAGAAAAAAGAGAGAGAAGGTAAATATTAATAGACATCATTAGCTTTAAGTTTTCAATGCTTTCTTTGTGTGGGGGGTGGGGGACGAGGATGTAATTGCAAGCATGTAGGCAAATGAGCGAGCACTTCTGTCAGAGAACAATTTTGGGTGTGAATCCTCACCTTACACCTTACTGGAGGCAAGATGTCTTGTTTTCTTTTTCACTGCTGTGTAAAACCCATTAGCTTCCAGACCCCTCTCCGGTCTCTGCCTCCCTTATCTCCTTATGTGCATGGAGATTAAGGATACCAGCTTTACATGGATTCTGGGGATCTGAATTCAGGTCCTCATGCTTGGGCAGCAAGCACTTTATCCACTGAGCCATCTCCCCAACTCCAGGTTTTCAGTTCCTTTTTTTTTTTTAAATGGCATCACTCTTCAGCATAGAATCTGAGAGAAAATACAAGTCTGCATGACACAGAAGCACAGGCTCTGCTGTGACCTGGTTAACTCCACTAGAAATAGCCACAGTAGGTAGATAGTCAAGTCTACAGAGAACCTCCAGGCATACTTGGAACTGTGCTGCAATGAATTTAAAAGTCATTACTCCTAGGAAAAGCTTTCACTTGCTTGCCTCTGGGTAATTTATAATCTGGTCAGCTGGTATCTATCAGAAGCCTTTCCATTCCAAGCAGGGAAAGACCTCAGCCTTCCTGAGTTAGAACATTCTTTGTTGGAGGCAGAAAGGGAGAGAACTTTCCAGAAATCAAAATGCATGTTGAACATGTTTTCAGAAAACTGGGAGGAAAAGACTTTGGCTAATCTCTTCAGGAAACTCCATTTTCCTGAATGAAAGAGTCTCTGATTATTGAGGAAAAGGAATTGTACATACCTAACAGAAGACCAACAAGGAAGGGCAGTCCTTTATATCACTGAAATTTGAGCTAAAGAATTCTCTTAGTGTGATCTTTCTCGAAAGGGTAGGGGAAAAAAATCTGTTGAGTCTGTTGATAACTAGAGTCTTCTTGTTTGAAAGTCCTGTGGATTTTATCAAGATGGCTGGGCGTGGTGGTGCATGCCATTAATCCCAGCACTTGGAGGCAGAGATAGGACAATCACCATGAATTTGAGGACACCCTGAGACTACATTGTTAATTCCAGGTCAGCCTGGGCTAGAGTGAGACCATTCTTTGTCTCAACACTGCCTCTTCCTTGGATCTGTGCTCCTCTCTGTGGCTGAAAAGATGTAGTACTTTGGGCACCACACTGATGAGCAGTATCTAGAAACCTGCATGTGCTTTTCATTCACTGTGTTTCATGTCTGTGATTGAGGCCAAACTTGAGACTAGGCATTCTACTCTCAATGACAAAAAAGAGCAATGATAAAAGTAGAGCTTGTGGCCGGGAGTGGTGGCGCACGCCTTTAATCCTAGCACTTGGGAGGCAGAGGTAGGAGGATTGCCGTAAGTTCGAGACCACCCTGAGACTACATAGTGAATTCCAGGTCAGCCTGGACTAAAGTGAGACCCTACCTCGAAAAACCAAAAAAAAAAAAAAAAAAAAATAGAGCTTGTGCATTTCTCACAATTGGTTCATGTTGCCTAATGACTCATTAGGAGCATACAAACTTGGCTGTTTTTCTTTTGGTTTTGGGTTTTTTGGTTTTTGTTTTGTTTTATTTTGTTTTGTTTTTTATGTGTGTGTGAGAGAGAGCGAATTGGCACACGAGGGCCTCCAGCCACTGCAGTTGAGCTCCAGATGCATGCATCACCTTGTACATCTGGCTTATGTGGGACCTGGAGAGTTGAACATGGATCCTTGGGCTTTGCAGGCAAGCACATTAACTACTAAGCCATCTCTTCAGCCCTTGGTTTTGGTTTTCTAGACAGGTCTTATGTAGCCCAGGCTGGCCTCAATCTCACTGTGTAGTTTTGGTTTCTTTTTATTATTTGAAAGAGAGAGAGGCAGATATAGAATATGGGCACACCAGGGCCTCTAGCCACTGCAAATGAACTCCAGATGTTTGTGCCACCCTGTGTGTCTGGCTTACATGGCTCCTGGGGAATCCAGCTTGGGTCCTTTGGCTTTGTAGGCAAGCGCCCTAACCACTAAGCTATCTCTCCAGCCCTGTTTTTGGTTTTCAAGATAGGTAGGGTCTCACTCTATCCCAGGCTGAACTAAAACTCACTGTATAACCCCAGGCTGGCTTCAAACTCACAGTAGTCCTCCTACTGCCTCCCAAGTGTTGGGACTAAAGGTGTACATCACCACACCTGGCCAGTTTTTATGTATCTTTTTATTTATTTATTTTAATATTTTATTTTTATTTATTTGAGAGATAGAGAAGGGCAGATAAAGAGAGAGAGAAAAAAGGGTGTGTCAGGGCCTCCAGACACATGTACCACCTTGTGTATCTGGTTTATGTGGATTTGGGGAATCAAACCTGGGTTTGCAGGCAAGTGCCTTAACTGTTAAGCCATATCTCCAGCCCTGTTTTAATTTTTATTTATTTATTTATTTATTTATTTATTTATTTATTTAATTTTTTAAATTTTATTGACTTCTTTAATTGTAGACAGTATCCCATGTTATTTCCCTCCCCTTACTTTCGCCTTTGAAACTTCACTCTCCATCATATCCCCTCTCCCTCTCAATCAGTCTCTCTCTCTTTTTTTTTTTTTTTTTTTGGTTTTTCGAGGTAGGGTTTCACTGTGGTCCAGGCTGACCTGGAATTAACTATGTAGTCTCAGGGTGACCTTGAACTCACAGCGATCCTCCTACCTCTGCCTCCCAAGTGCTGGGATTAAAGGCGTGCGCCACCATGCCTGGCTCAGTCTCTCTTTTCAGTTTGACGTCATGATCTTTTCCTCCTATTATGATGGTCTTATGTAGGTAGTGTCAGGCACTGTGAGGTCATGGATATCCAGGCCATTTTGTGTCTGGAGGAGCACATTGTAAGGAGTCCTACTCTTCCTTTGGCTCTTACATTCTTTCTGCCCCCTCTTCTGCAATGGACCCTGAGCCTTGGAAGGTAGTTTTGAGATGTTTCAGTGCTGAGCACTCCTCTGTCCCTTCATCTCAGCACCATGGTGCCTTCTGAGTCATCCCAAGGTTGCCACCATCTGAAAAGAGAAGCTTCTCTAACCAAAAGTGAGAGTAGCATTAAGATATGCGTGTGGACATTAAGAGAAGTACTTACTGGGCAGTTTGGTGAGCATAGTATATACATTTAGCAAGACACCAACAGACATTACACCCTTAGGGCTCATGACTACCCCTGTCATACATTTTCAGTATCAGGGATGTATTCCCTCCCATGGAGTGGGCCTCCAGTCCAATTATTGAGCAGTTGGTTTCCCCCATAACAGACATGCCACTATTGCACCCGTGGGCTCATTTGGCCTGGCTGGCCAAATTTCAAGCTTGCAGTGTTCACTGTTGAGTACCTTCACTGGTGTTTTCTCTCTCCCATTGACCTGCATGCAGTGTAGCTTTTTCCAACTTTCTATCAGCTGGTCCTCATGGAGGAGGCTTTCAGCTCAGCTCCAGCAGGATTTCTCAGTGAACTTGCCACCCAGGGTCTTACCATCTATTCCTGGTGGGAAACCAAGGGCCTCGGCAATGGCCTACAATGTTTTGGGGGTATCTGTGACCTCCGTGGCCAACTACTCACTGGAAGGTATCCCATCCCTGGCACTGAAAATTAACTAGTAACAATCTGTGGCTTCTGAGTGTTCCATTGTCCAGAAAAGTAGGTTTCCATATGACTTATTTATATCCTCTTAGATTTTGATTAGCCCTCCCTCCACCGTTCCTTTAATCAATCTCTTCCCCTGACCTCTCTTAGGCCTTTTCACCCCCATTAATCTGTTCGTCTACTTACATATATACAATATCATCCTATTAAGTCCCCCCCCTCCCTTTCTATTCCCTTTATATCCCCTTTCTAGGTTACTGGCTTCTGCTACTGAGTTTTATTTTTACTCACTTAGAAGTCCAATCATTTGTAGCTAGGATCCACATATGAAAGAGAACATGTGATGTTTGGCTTTCTGGGCCTGGGTTACCTCACTAAGCATAATCCTTTTCAGATCCATCCATTTTCCAGCAAATTTCATACCTTCATTTTTCTTTACCACTGAGTAGAACTCCATTGTGTAAATGTGCCACATCTTCATTATCCACTCATCAGTTGAGGGACATCTAGGCTGGTTCCATTTCCTAGCTATAGTGAATAGAGCGGCAGTAAACATGGTTGAGCAAGCATCTCTAAGGTAGTGAGACAAGCCCTTAGGATATATGCCTGGGAGTCATATAGCTGGGTCATATGGTAAATCTATCTTTAGCTGTCTCAGGAACCTCCACACTGATTTCCACAATGGCTGGACCAGGTTGCATTCCCACCAACAGTGTAGAAGGGTTCCTCTTTTCCACATCCTCGCCAGCATTTATGGTCATTTGTTTTCATGATGGTAGCCAATCTGATAGGAGTAAGATGGAATCTCAAGGTAGTTTTAATCTGCATTTCCCTGATGACTAGGGATATAAGGGATGTAGAACATTTTTTTAGATGTTTATATGCCATCTGTATTTCTTCTTCTGATTTTTTTTTTTTTTTTTTTTGAGGTCGGGTCTCCCTCTAGCTCAGGCTGACCTGGAATTCACTATGTAGTTGCAATGATCCTCCTACCTCAGCCTCCCAAGTGATGGAACTAAAGGCATGCACCACTATGCCTGGCCCATGTTTTTTTTTTTTTTTTCTGAGACAAAAAGAGAGAATGAGAGAGAATGGGCTGCTGTAAATGAATCCAGATGCATGCTGTCCCTTGTGGGCAAGTGCAACATTGCACCCTTGCATCACTTTTTGCATCTGGCTAAAGGTGGGACCTGGAGAATTGAATGGGTGTTCCTAGGCTTTGCAGGCAGGCGCCTTAACCGCTTAGCCATCTCTCCAGCCCTGGTCCATGTGGTTTTTTTTTTTTGTTGTTTTTTTAAATTTTATTTATTTGAAAGTAAGAGAGAGTATATAGGCAAACCAGGTTCTCTTGCTGCTGCAGACAAACTCCAGATACATGTACCACATTGTGCATTTGGCTTTACATGGGTACTGAGAATCGAACCTGGACCAGCCGACCTCATAAGCAAGCTCCTTGAACCACTGAGCCATTTTCCTTTTTCCGACCTTGAACTTCTGATCCTGCTTCCACCTCTCCAGTGCTAGGATTACATGTGCCAGGTTTTATGTGGTATTGAGGACTCAACCCAGTGCTGCATGCATGGTAGGCACATCCCCAGTGCCCCCAGTCTTCTTTTCCTTTCTTGATTTTGAGGCTGGCTGGTAGGGTGGAGGTACAGTAGTAGACTTTCTAACACTATTCTTCTAATTCAAGCTGAGTGAAATTTAGGGTTAGAAACCCTCAGCTTCTGTCTGAGAGAGCGAGATACTCTTCTGCAAAACCAAAACAAGAAAGGTCACAGCTCTTTGACTCTTTTTTTTTTCCCCTTCATGGTAAACAATCAGCCTCATGAGCACATATGAAAACCCTTGGAAGACAGGGCCCAGCATGGTGCTGAAAGGCTGCCAATTCACACAGAGATACTTTCTCATTCCTTTCAAATGATTACAAAGGCAGTATCAGCCCATCTAAGGTTTTGCCAGTTAGTACACCTGCCTGAAAATGAGTCACTACAGGATAAAGCAAATGAGGTCAGCATTATCTCCCTGCCCTGATAGACAAAGGAAATCAAACCTGAGAAGTGTCTGTAACTGAAGGTTTATATGTCCCTTGCTTTACAGCAGATAAGTAGGTACCCTCCACCCTCCTGCAACCTCTCTTGCCTTGTGACGACCCTTAGCCTGTCTGGGTTTTTTTTTTTTTTTAATATTTTATTTTTTATTTATTTATTTGAGAGAGAGAGAGAGAGATACAGAAATAGGTAGGTAGGTAGAGAGAGAGAGAGAGAGAGAGAGAGAGAGAGAGAGAAAATGGGTGCGCCAGGGCCTCCAGCCACTGCAAACGAACTCCAGATGCATGCACCCCCTTGTGCATCTGGCTTACGTGGGTCCTGGAGAATCGAGCCTCGAACCGGGGTCCTTAGGCTTCATAGGCAAGCGTTTAACCACTAAGCCATCTCTCCAGCCCCTGTCTGGGGTTTTTTGTTTGATTGATTGGTTGGTTGGCTGATTGGTTTTGTTTTTCTTCCTTCTTTAAATAAGACTACTCCAGTGATAACTAGAGTTGAAAATACCCTAAAACAGGATTTCTCAACTTGAGCAGTATTGACCTTTTGGGCTTGATTGGTTTTTGCTGTGAGGAAATGCCTTGTGTTAGGATGATGTTTAACAACATCTCTGACCTATATCTGCTAGCAGTAGTGACTTCCCAGTTGTGACAATCAAAACTGTCCCCAGATATTGCCAAATGTCCATTGGAAGGCAGCATTACCCTCCTGAGAACTACTGCTCTGGGAAAATAATTGTCTGTTGGAATGAGTACTGGCTGATTAAGTTAAATATTTGTATAGCAAGCAGCCTCCTGGCAATCTGATTACAACTATGAGTATTAGCAGCAACTGCCTCTAAATCAGACTTCCTTTAAGCCATGGCTCTTATTTTTGCTGGTGCTAATCTGTGTCTGGCTTAAAAATCTCTTAGTCACTTTCCCTGGCATGTGAAATTTGCATCCAGTTGTTGATGCAGGTGTTTTGCTGATGATGTATTTCCAAAGAGAAAAGGAACTTCCTATGTGGAAATACTTCAGGATGCTTCCTTGTCCTGTGCCTTTAAGGGGAGACTACAGTGTGTCAGTTGATCTCTGCAGCCAGCCCAGAGTTTGGCCTCTGGTATTTATAAAACTCTTAGGTGACCCCTGCCCCAAGAATTCCAGTGCTCTATAATAATCCTCTCCACCACCACCACCAACTGCATGAGGAGAAGGCAAAGGAACCTTTCAGGCCTTTAAGTTTGCATCATGTTGAACCCTTTCCAGCTCGCTTTTAAGTATTGCCCCTTAGTATTTTAAATATCAGCATCACTTGAGAAAGCTGAAGCCTCTAGTCATTATACATCTTAAAGAAGCCTCCTGTCTCAGTGAATGTCAAATGGAAAGTCATCAAACGTGTTAGCCGGGCATGGTGGTGCACGTCTTTAATCCCAGCCATGAGTTCAAGGTCACCCTGAGACTACATAGTGAATTCCAGATCAGCTTGGCCTAGAGTGAAACCCTGCCTCAAACAAACAAACAAAAATATGTAGATTGATTTCATTTTTTAAATTATTTAAATTATTTATTTATTTATTTATTTATTTATTTGAGGGGAGAGAGAAAGAGAAAGAAAAATAGAAAGCAAGAGAGAGAATGAGCATGCCAGGGCCTCTAGCCACTGCAGACAGACTCCAGAGCATGCACCTCCTTATGCATCTGGCTTACGTGGGTACTGGCGAATCAAACTTAGGACTTTAGACTTCACAGGCAAGTGCCTTAACCACTAAGCCATCTCCCCCCCCCCCTTTTTTTTTTTTTTTTTTGCTTTTCTCCTACCTCTGCCTCTTTTGATTTCACTTTTTTTTTTTTAAACTTTTATCTTATTATTTGGAGAGAGACACACACACACAGAGAGAGAGAGAGAGAGAGAGAGAGAGGTTGGGAGGAAGACAGAGATGGGCGCGCGAGCAGTGTCTCAGCTGCTGCGAAAGAAATCCAGATGTGCGCGCCCCCTTGTGGCCGAGTGCGGCATTGCGCCCTTGCATCACTTTGCATCTGGCTAAACGTGGGACCTGGAGATTGGAACCGCTGGAGATTGGAACCAGTGTTCGTAGGGTTAGGAGGCAGGAGCCTTAACCCCTAAGCCATCTCTCCAGCCCTTGATTTCACTTTTGATAGCAAAAGTTTTTTAGCTGGGCATGGTGGCGCACGACTTTAATCCCAGCACTTGGGAGGCAGAGGTAGGAGGATTGCCATTAGTTCAACGCCACCCTGAGACGACATAGTGAATTCCAGGTCAGCCTGAGCTAGAGTGAGACCCTACCTCGAAAACAAACAAAAAAAAAGTTTTAAAAAACATATTTTTATGGGGCTGGAGAAATGGCTTAGTGGTTAAGGCGTCTGCCTGCAAAGCCAAAGGATCCCGGTTCAATTCTCCAGAACCGACGTAAGCCAGATGCACAAGGGGGCACATGCGTCTGGAGTTTGTTCTCAGTGGCTGGAGGCCCTGGCACGCCCATTCTCTCTCTCTCTCTCTCTCTCTCTCTCTCTCTCAAATAAATAAATAAAATATATAAAAATATTTTTTTATTTCTGGGCTGGAGAGATGGCTCAGCGTTTAAGGTGCTTGCCTGCAAAGCCACAGGACCCAGGTTCGATTCCCCAGGACCCACATAAACCAGATGCACGAGGTGGTGCATGAATCTGGAGTTCGTTTGCAGCGTCTGGAGGCATGCACAGTCTTGCCTTCTTTCTCTCTCTTAAATCAATAAAGAAAGGCAGGGCCTCCAGCCACTACAACAAACTTCAGACGCATGTGCCACCTTGTGAATCTGGTTTACATGGGTCCTGGGGAATCGAACCTGGGTCCTGTGGCTTTGCAGGCAGGTGCCTTAACCACTGACCCATCTCTCCAACCCAAGAAAATATTTAAGCATTTAAAAATTTTTTTTATTTATTTGTTTGTTTATTTTGGTTTCTCAAGGTATGATCTCTCTCTAGCCTGCCACCAAGTTTTCAGGCTTTGTAAGCAAGTGCCTTTAACCACTAAGCCATCTCTCCAGCCCACCCCCCCCTTTTGAAGTAAGGTCTCATTGTAGCCCAGGCTGACCTGTAACTCATTCTGTAACTCAGTCTGGCCTCAAACTCCTACCTCTGTCTCCTGAGTGCTAGGATTAAAGGTGTGTGCCATCATGACCTGCCTAGCAAAAGGTTTTTTGGGTTTTTTTTTTACTTTTATTTCTTTTTTTTAATTATTAATTTTTTATTGACACCTTCTATACGTACATACAAAAAAAACATATATTTCCCTCCCCTACCCCATTCCACTTTAGAACACCAATCTCTATCATATCCCCTCCATCTCTCCATTAGTCTTTCTTTTAATTTGATGTCATCATCTTTTTCTTCTATTTTGAGGGTCTTGGAAGGTATTGCTAGGCACTGCAAGGTCATGGATATCGAGGCCAATTTCTGCCTGGGCAGTTGCATTGTAAGAAGTCATACCCTTCCTTTGGCTCTTCCATTCTATCCACCCCCTCTTCCACAATGGTCCCTGAGCCTTGCAGGGTGTGACAGAGGTGTTTCAGTGCTGGGCACTCCTCTATCCCTTCTTCTCAGCACTATGTTGACTTTTGGGTGATCCCAGTGGTCATCGCCATCTGAAAAATGAAGCTTCTCTAACCAGAAGTGAGAGTAGCATTAATATGTGAATATGAACATTAAGTGTAGTGCCCCCAGGAGAGCTTGGTGGGAATAATATATACATTTAGTCAGACAAGAGCAGGCTTTATACCCCTAAGGCTCATGACCTCACCTGCCATAGACTTTTGCTTAGGTTTTTCAGTACCAGGCATGTATTCCCTCCCATAGAGAGGGCCTTCAGTCCAATTCTGGAGCAGTTGGTTACCCCAAGAGTAGACATGCCACTATTGCACCTGTTCAGTCATTGGGCCTGTATGGCCAAACTTGAATATTCAGTGTCCACTGTTTTCACTGCTGATGACTTCTGTCTCCCTTACCTAGCAAAAGGTTTTAACCAACAAATCCTTGCTAAAGAAAAGGGCTAGCAGTTTGTATTATTGCTGAGTACATGATTGAGATGAGCATACACTTGTAGAACTTGACTGTTCCCTGCTGTGTCTAAGAATGAATGCATGGTCTCAGCCTTAGTCTGGTCCTGGAGTTTAAAAAAAAGTTCTGGAGGGCTGGAGAGATGGCTTAGTGGTTAAACCACATGCCTGTGAAGCCTAAGGACCCAGGTTTGATTCCCCAGGATCCACTTAAGCCAGATGCACAAGGTGGTACATGCCTCTGAAGTTCATTTGCAAGGGCTAAAGGCCCTGGAGAGCCCATTCTCTCTCTCTCTCTCTCTCTCTCTCTCTAACAAATAAAATAAATTTTTTTTAAAGTTCTGGAAAAAATAAATTGATTAAATTTTTCTTTTCTTTCCATTTTAAAGTTTTAAAAATTTTATTTACAAGCTGAGAGAGATAGGCAGAGAAAAAGAGGGAGGGAAAGAGAACGGGCACATCGGGGCCTCTAGCCACTGTAAACAAACTCCAGACGCATGCGCCACTTTGTGCACCTGGCCTTTATTTGGGTACTGGGGAATCAAACTCAGGTTGTTAGGGTTTGCAGGCAAGTGCCTTAACCACTAGCCCTTGATTAATTTTTTAAAAAAATGCCAGGCGTGGTAGCATACACCTTTAATCCCAGCACTAGGGAGCAGAGGTAGGAGGATTGCTATGAGTTTGAGGCCACCCTGAGACTACATAGTTAATTCCAGGTCATCCTGGGCTGGAGTGAGACCCTACCATGAAAAACAAAAAAAAAAATTTTTTTTTAATTTAATATTCTAGAGCTAGGTGCAGTGGTGTGCACCTATAATCCCAGCTACTTAGGAAGCTAATGTAGGAGGATTCCTTGAGGCCAGAAATTTGAGCCAGCTTTGACAACAAAGAAAGACCTGCCCCCCCCCCCAAAAAAAAAAACTATCATAGACACTTTAAAGCTAGCTGGCTAGTCCAGGTACAGTAAGTCTTGAGCCTCTGGACTATGTGATAAGTAGCTCTGAAAGGCCAATTGTTACAGTTGGCTACTTTAATAGGAAAAAAGTGAGAGTCCCATTGGCAATCCAGTCCAGTCACTGCACTAAGGCATCACTGCCCCAAAGGCCTGTCTTCTGCCAAAGTCTCAAATGTCCTACTTGGAAAAACCTAGCTATGAGAAGAATGTGTTTCCTCCCATCATCCTTAAGACTGTGCCACAACCAAGTGCTATTCAAGTAAGTTTCTCGTAATATCTGTACAAGAGGGATGGAGAAATGGCTTAGTGGTTAAGGTGTTTGCCTGCAAAGCCAAAGGATTCCGGTTTGACTCTCCAGGACCCACGTAAGCCAGATGCACAAGGGGGCGCATGCAGCTGGAGTTCTTTTGCAATGGCTGGAGTCCCTGGTGCACCCATTCTGTCTCTCTTTCTCTGCCTCTTTCTCTCTCTCAAATAAATAAATAAAAAATATATTTTTAAAAATGTCTGTACAAGATTAATGTGACACAGTCCCTAGATCCTCACAAAGCCTTTTCCTTCCACCAGTACTACTATTTCAGATGTAGCCCTTTCAGAACTTTGGGTTACCAGAGAATAAATGCTTAGAAGAAAGGGGCTCCATACTGTGTTTTTTTGAGATAGGGTTTCATTCTACCTCAGGCTCACCTGGAACTCACTCTATAGCCCTTGGCTGACCTCCAACTCATGGTGACCCTCCTACCTCAGTTCCTGAGTGTTTGGGATTATAGGTGTGAGCCACCATGTCGGGCTTTCCATTTACCTGTTTAAAATTATTTATTTATTTATTATTTATTTATTTATTTATTTATTTATTTATTTATTTATTTATTTATGTGAAAGGAGCAGAGAGAGAGAGAGAGAATGAATATGGGTGGGCCAAGAACTCTAACCACTGTAAACGAACTCCAAACACATGCGCCACCTTGTGCATCTGGCTTTATGTGGGTACTGGGGAATCAAACCAGGATCTTTAGACTTTGCAGGCAGGTGCCTTAACTGCTAAGCCATCTCTCCAGTCCCCCCTTTTCTTTTTTCCGAGGTAGGGTCTCTCTGTAGTCCAGGCTGTCCTGGAATTCACTATGTAGTTTCAAAGTGGCTTCAAACTCACGGCAATCCTACCACCTCTGCCTCCAGAGTGCTGGAATTAAAGGCGTGTGCCACCATGCCCAGCCCCCATATACCTTTTTAAAAAAATAATATTTTTGAGATGGGCATGGTGGCACACACCTTTAATCCCAGCACTTGGGAGGCAGAGGTAGGAGGATTGCCATAAATTCGAGGACACTTTGAGACTGCATAGTCAATTCCAGGTCAGCCTGGGCTAGAGTAAGACCCTGCCTCAAAAAACCAAAAATATATTTTTGTTTGTTTACTTGAATGAGCGAAAAGAGAGAGAGAAAGAGGCAGATATATAGAGAGAATGGGCACACCAGAGCCTCCAGCCACTCCAAACACATGCATCACCTTGTGCATTTGGCTAATGTTGGTACTGGGGAATCGAACCTGGGTCCTTAGGCTTCAAGGGCAAGCACCTTAACTGCTAAGCCATCTCTCCAGCCCATGTTTATTCATTTGTAAGGAGAGAAGGAGGGATGAAATGGGCCTGCCAGGACCTTCTGCTGCTACAAATGGACTCCAGATGCATGTGCCACTTTGTGCTTCTGGCTTTATGTGGGTAGTGGGAAATCAAATCTAGGCTAGCAGGCTTTGGAGGCAGAGGTAGGAGGACTGCTGTGAGTTCAAGGCCACCCTGAGACTACATAGTGAATTCCAGGTCAGCCTGGGCTAGAGTGAGACCCTACCTCGCAAAAACAAAAAAACAAAACAAAAACAAAATTCCAACTTGCAGATAAGAAAAATAAAACTTAAAAATAACTTCCTGAAGCCACAACATAGCAAATAAATATTTGAGTTGCAACTGGAAAGATCTGTTTGCCACTGAAGCTTATGCTGTGCTAGTGGTTCTCATCTGGAGCAAATTTGGACATTCAACAATGTCCAGAGACCCATTTTTTAAAATTTTAATTTAATTTAATTTTTTTTATTTATTTGAGAGAGAGAGAGAGATACAGAAATAGGCAGGTAGAGAGAGAAAGAGGGGGGGGAGGGCACACCAGGGCCTCCAGCCACTGCCAACGAACTCCAGATGTGTGTGCCCCCTTGTGCATCTGGCTTATGTGGGTCCTGGGGAATCGAGCCTTTAACCGGGGTCCTTAGGCTTCATGGGCTAGTGTTTAACCACTAAGCCATCTCTAGAGAGCTTTTTTTTTTTTTTTTTTTTTTTGTCGCAAATAGGGAGGCTGTTTCTGGTGTCTAGTGAGTGCTAATAAACATCTCACTGTACACAGAAAAGCACCTATCTATAACAAAAGTTATTCAGCCCACTTCTAGAAGACAGGAGATTTTATTTATGCCTTCTTTAGGATTCCATGACACCAGAGTTGACTGATGAAAGAACTGCAGAAGTCTGTGAAGAAAAGCTTCTGTGACTTTCCCTGCCCTTTTCAAAAATTGGTTGAGAAATTGGATTGCCTTGAAGAGTGACCTACAGATTTGTTGAATAAAGTTAGGATCTTTGTGAACTTATTTGATCAGTGGCTAAAGAATTTTCTCCATGATTGACCAGTCCCTGCCCCACCCTGCCACAAGGCTCCTGCTGTGGAAATCAATCAGCTGTGCATTTCATTACTTCCTGTAGGGCGTGTGTGTTGTGGAATGGCATCAGCCCCTGCACCAGCTGGGAGTACTGATCTCAGTGTGATTCTGTCACAGTCTGTCTCTTGGAGCCTTGCTGTTTGAAACAAAGGGCACTCTGTTAAGAAAACAGAAAGAAAAAAAAAAAAAAACAGAAAGTCTGTGTGATTGGACAGTCAATGTGTATATGCATACTTGCCACATACACACACACAAAAAAGACACAAATTTCTGTAGTCTTCTAAAACCTGGAGTTTCCTGGTCTCTGTTTGCCTTCACCCTTCTTTCTGGAGAGCTTAACTTTTCTCCAAATCAATGCAGGTATTATCTGATACAATGAATTAAGTGATAGTATCTTTCAGAATTTATCTGCTTCTATGCCCCAGTCTTTTTCTTCTTCAATCTTAGATTATATGCTTAATCCCTACTATTTTTCCAGTCTTGTTTCCTAGATAGTCCTCCACTCTATTCACTTACCCTAATCATACCTAAAACATTTTACCTATTTAATTTCTACCCACTCCTGTATGGAGAGCTGGAGTCCCATCTCACTACAAAGCTTTTCTGATTTATATAACTTGTAGGCTGGAGAGATGGCTCAGCTGTTAAAAATGCTTGCTTGCAAAGCCTAATGTCTCAGGTTCAGTTCTCCAGTACTCATGTAAAGCCAGATGCGCAGAATGGCACATGTGTCTGTAGTTCATTTGAATTGCCAAGAAGCCCTGGCATGCCCATTCTTTCTCTAATAAATTCCCTAAATACATAAAAAAAAATAGTACATATAATTTGTTTGGCACTTATTTCACACTGCCCAATTTGGGCATTTTCCCTTTATTAATTTTCTGTTTGCTTTATGAGCCTGTTTTTATTTTGTTTGTTTATTTATTTCTTTAAGAGTGATAGAGAGAAAGAGGCAGATAGAGAATGGGCACGCCAGGGCCTCCAACCACTGCAAACGAACTCCATATGCATGCATCACCTGGTGCGTCTGGCTTACGTGGATCCTGGGGAATCGAGCCTCAAACCAGGGTCCTTAGGCTTCATAGGCAAGTGCTTAACTGCTAAGCTCTCTCCAGGCCCATGAGCCTATGTTTTTCTGTCCCTCAGAGTAGATAGCATATTGGTTTATGCATAGTTGAAGACAAGTGAATATTTGACTGACTGGTTGAATGCTCTTTTTAAATATTTAATATTTTATTTATTTATTTGGGAGAAAGAACCCAAGACACTTGCACAGTTTTTTGCATCTGGTTTTACGTGGGTACTGGGGAACTGAACCTTTGCAGGAAAGTACCTTAACCACTAAGCCATCTTTCCAGCCTCCCCCACCCTTTTTTTGAGGTAGGGTCTCCAGCCCAAGCTGACCTGCAATTCACTATGTAGTCTCAGGCTGGCCATGAACTCACAGTGTTCCTACTGCCTCTGCCTCCCAAGTGTTGGGATTAAAGGCGTGTGCCATGATACCCATCTCTGAATGCTCTTAATTTACCGTAAGCCATATAAACTGTAGCATTCAAAATGGAGTTGGGCATAGTAGTGTATGATCTTAGTACTCAGAGGCTGCAGCAGAATTGTGAGTTCATGGCCAGCTTGGGCTACATAGTGAGAGACTGCCTCCAAAACAAAACAAAACAAAACAAAACAAAACAAAACAAGAAAGAAAGTTATCTACTTGAGTTGTGTTCTTGTGTGTCCTAAAGAAGTTATAACCTTAAAAAAAATTATAACCTTAGCCTGCATTCTTCACTTCTCCATCTTTTCCTTAGGCTCCCTTTCTTCTCTACTAATTAACATATGTTAAAGCCATATAGTCTCCTTTCAATATTACCCAGAGGAAAATAAAGAAATTTGCTACTTCATATGCACTTCAAGAAAGCCAGGTTCTGGGTCTGGAGAGATGGCTTAGTGGTTGAGGTATTTGCCTGCAAAGCTAAAGGATCCCAGTTCGATTATCCAGGAGCCACGTAAGCCAGATGCACACGGAGCGCAAGCATCTGGAGTTCGTTTGGAGTGGTTGGAGGCCCTGGCGCACCCATTCTCTCTCTCTCTCTCTCTCTCTCTCTGCCTCTTTCTCTCTCTCAAATAAATAAATAAAATAATAAAATAAAATAAAGCAAGCCAGGTTCTGAGGCTGGAAAGATAGCTCAGTCTATAAAGTACTTACCTCAAAAGCATAAAGACCTGTGTCCAATCCCCAAAATTCCACATTAAAAAAAAAAGAGCCTGCTGGGCGTGGTGGCGCACGCCTTTAATCCCAGCACTCGGGAGGCAGAGGTAGGAGGATCGCAGTGAGTTCAAGGCCACCCTGAGACTACCTAGTTAATTCCAGGTCAGCCTGGGCCACAGTGAGACCCTACCTCGAAAAACAAAAAAAAAAAAAGCCGGGTGTGGTGGCACATGCCTTTAATCCCAGCACTCAGGAGACAGAAGTAGGAGGATCACCATGAGTTATTGCCATGAGTTCAAGATTACCCTGAGACTACATAGTGAATTCCAGGTCAGCCTGGCCTAGAGCAAGACTCTACCTTGAAGAAACAAACAAACAAAAAAACTTAGGCATGGTGGTGAGAAATCCTGTCTCAAAAAAGGTGGATAATTCCTGCAAAACAATATCCAAGGTTATCCTCTCATGTGTGCATGCACCACTCTCCCCCAACACATGGCCAGATTCTGAAAGATAGTTCTTAATTGTCACTTTTTTTTCCAACGTAGGGTTTCACTATAGCTCAGGGTGACTTGGAATTCAGTATATAGTCTCAGGGTAGCCTTGAACTCATGGCAATCCTCCTACCTCTGCCTCCCAAGTGCTGGGATTAAAGGCATGCACCACCACACCCAGCTTTAATAATCACTTTTATATCCATTGCCATTAGGTGACAGTTAACAAGAGAATTTATTCTGACTAATGTAACGGGCAGAAAATAGAATCCAAGTTCAAATCAGAAATATCCAGTTTTGAAACCTAACTGTTAGCAAGCTAAGAAACCTTGAAGAAAATTACTTTGGCTACAGAATGTGAATAATGGTAAATCATACCCTTAGAGTTTGGGTGAGGATTAATAAAGTATTATAAACAAAAGCATTAGGTTTATATTAGGTGCTCAGCAAATAATATCCCTTTATTTAAAAACATTTATCCAGACACACAAATTATAATATTGCTACATAACCCTGCCTGGCCTGGGGCTTGCTATATAGCCCAGATGCTAGTCTCTACCTCACAGAAGCCCTCTTTCCTCAGCTTCCCAAGTGCTGGGATCACAGGTGTGAGCTACCATGTCCAGAAGAATATTGTAATTTTTGAAAAATATTTACGAACAGGGCTGCAGAGATAACTTAGCAGTTAAGGCATTTGCCTGCAAAGCCAAAGGATCCCAGTTCAATTCTCCAGACTCTTGTAAGCCAGATGCTCAAGGGGGCGCATGCATCTGGAGTTCATTTGCAGAGGCTGGAGGCCCTGGTGCGCCCATTCTCTCCCTCCCTTTTTCTCTTTCTCTGCCTCTTTCTCTCTCTCAAATAAATAAAAAAAATATATTTTATATTATATATACACACATACACGAACAGTTCTTCAGGGGCTGGTAATATAGCTCAGTTGGTCAAAAACTTGCACTAAACCCTAGGTTCAATCCCCAGTACCACAAAACCAGTCATGGTGGTCTGTAATCCCAGTATTCACTCAGGAATTGGAGACAGGAGAATCAGAAACTCAAGGTCATCCTTGGATGAGGTCAGCTTGGGTTACATGAAATGCTGTCTCAAAAAACAAAATGGGGGGGGGCTGGATAGATGGCTTAGTGGGTAAGCACTTGCCTCTGAAGCCTAAGGACCCCGGTTCGAGGCTCGATTCCCCAGTACCCACGTAAGCCAGATGCACAAGGAGGCGCATGCATCTGGAGTTCATTTACAGTGGCTGGAGGCCCTGATGTGCTCTCTTTCTCTCTCTGCCTGTTTCTGTATCTCTCTCTCAAATAAATAAATAAAAATAAAATATTTTAAAAAAAACCAAAATGGGGCTGGAGAGATGGCTCAGTAGTTAAAGCAGTCACCTGTAGCCGGGCGTGGTGGTGCACGCCTTTAATCCCAGCACTCGGGAGGCAGAGGTAGGAGGATCGCTGAGAATTCGAGGCCACCCTGAGACTACGTAGTTAATTCCAGGTCAGCCTGGACTAGAGTGAAACCCTACCTTGAAAAACAAAAAACAAAAACAAAACAAAACAAAACGCACTCACCTGTAAAACCTAATGACTTGAGTTTGATTCCCAGGTTCAATTTCCCAGTACCCATGTAAAGCTAGATGCAGTGGCACATACATCTAGAGTTTGTTGGAGGCTCTGGTGTACCCATTCTCTCTCTCTGTTTCTCTGCTTGCAAATGAATTAATAGTTTTTTTTTTTTTTTTTAAGTTATCTTTATGTCTAGGAATGGTCATTCTGCAGAAGATCTGTCCAGCACTAGATTAGCTCCTTTTCTTGGAAAAGTTTAAATTAGTTTCTGGCAGCAGTGAATCAAGTGGATGAACAGTTTTTGTTAGGAACAAATGTAGAGCTTTTTTCTAACCCTACAGTAACAGTACATAGTCAGTTTTAGGTCATGATTCCTTTACAACTTTAAGCATATCTTATGTATACATACATGTTGTTTATTCATTAATTTATTCATTTATGCATTCCTTTCAGAAGCCCACAGCCAGCAAATTTTTCTTGAAACATTTTGGTCTTCGCTTTATGTGCTCTGTAAATCAATATTATCTTCAAACCATTAGCCAGAATTAAGCAGAACATATTACCAGCTCAGTGACTTCCTCAGATACTCAATTGCTTATCAGATCAGCTTTAATGATCTCAGAGTCCTTGGCCTAATTAACTTTAGCTTTTATCACAGATCATATTATCTTTCTCCTTTGCCATACAATGGCAATGACTAAGTCAGCATCTTCTTAATATTAATCATCTTTAATTAAAGTACTAAGGTGTAAAGGGGACTTTACACTTTAAAAAACAGATATAATTCATCTCTCTGCAAGTCTTATCCCAGATTGAGTTGTTTTACAGGCAGCCTTCAATTATTAATGCAAGTTTCTAAGAAGAATTGGAAACCTGGGCTAGAGTGAGACTCTACCTCGAAAAACCAAAAAAAAAAAAAAGAATTGAAAGAGATTTAGTGTATCCTAGGTTTCTCATACTTGAATTCATGATATCCATTCAAATGAACTATTTAATACACCTTCTTACAGTTCATTCACAAAAGATGAATTATTTAGGGTCTAATTCTTTAAACTCAAAGCTAAGTTATTTTTCTGTTTATTTGTGATCAATAATAAGAATTGTGAGGGGGAAGGGAGGGAAATATCATGTGTTTTTTGTATGTAAGTATAGAAGTTGTCAATAAAAAAAATAATTAAAAAAAAAAAGAATTGTGTGAGTAGTGCTCTAAGCAAGTGCACAGACCCCTGGGTTGATCCCCAGCACCAAAATAAACAAATAAATAAAACATTCTTAAGTAACAAAATGAAGGAAACCATTTTCATCAATCTTTGTATTATTTCCACCTCTTTTTCTGATATTTGAGACAGGTCTTATGTAGCAAGGTTCCTTAGCCATTCACCCTAGGGATCTGTTTCAAAGAAATAGCCAAGCAACTTTGTGATAGTCATGTCACCCTGAAGCTAGAAAGACTACTGTCAGTTGTCCTAGATGAAAGGTGACGTCGTCATTTTCTCAGGGAAGCCTCCCCTAAACTTTCAGGCCAAGTCAGGCCTCCTGGACCTATGCTGTCATAGCACTGTTTGCTTTTCTTTCAGAATCTTTATGGATGTCAGTCTTCATCACTAGATATAGATTGCTGACCATGGCATAGTTTGAGGTACATAGCAGATGCTAATAAATATTATTATTATTATTTGCCAATAAATATTATTAGACAAATAAAAAGAATCAAGAATGCAACCCTGAGCTAGAGATGTAGTTCAGTGGTAGAGCATGTGCCCAGTATGTGCAAGCCCTGGCTTTAACCTCCAGCACTGCCAAAAGAAAGAAAAGAACCTCAAATTACTTACCTCCATAGTACAGGAAGAAAAAAGAACCCAAAGAGACAAAGAAGGACTGGCTAGAAAAATGGCATCAGGGGCTTGGGGGGTGGTTCAGTGGATAAAGCACTTGCTCATGTGTGTGTGTTTACGTGTGGTATATGCACATGTATATGCTGATGCAGGTGCCCTTTGTCTGTGCCTATGGAGGCCAGAGGAGAATACTGGATGTCCCCTTCCATTGAGTACCTGTTTTCCTTGAGACATAGTCTCACTGATTTCAGAGCTTTGCATTTTCTTAAGTGCCAGTAATTCTCTGGTCCTCCCACAGGACTGGAGTTATAGATGTGCACAGCCACATCTAGATGTTTACATGGATGCTAGAAAGTCAAACTCACATCCCTCAGGTCCTCATGTTTACATGGGACGTGCACTTAACCGCTGAGCATCTCCAGCCCTGATGTACTGATACAGCTCCCCCCCCCCCCCAAAGTAGAGTCTCCCTCTAACAAGGCTGACCTGGAATTCACTATGTAGCCTCAGGCTGTCCTCAGACTCACAATGATCCTCCTACCTCTACCTCCCAAGTGCTGGGATTAAAGGCCTGTGCCACCATGCCCAGCCCGATAGTTTTTAAATATTTATTTATTTATTTATTTATTTATTTATTTATTTATTTAATTGCAAACAGAGAGAGAGTAGACAGACAGAGAATGGGCACACCAGGGGCTCTAGTCACTGCAAACAAACTCTAGATGCATGTGTCACTTTGTGTATCTGGCTTTATGTGGGTACTAGGGAATTGAACCTGGGCCGTCAGGCTTTACAAGCAGGCAAGTGCCTTAACTGCTGAGCCATCTCTCCAGCCCCGATACAGGATTTTTTTGTTTTGTTTTGTTTTTTTGAGGTAGGGTCTCACTCTGGCCCAGGCTGACCTGGAATTAACTATGTAGTCTCAGGGTGACCTTGAACTCACGGTGATCCTCCTACCTCTGCCTCCCAAGTGCTTGATACAGGTTTTTAAATGAGGCAAAACTGAGATAAATGTCAGCTGAATGAACACCGCATCTCAAAAGAGTATAATATATGGCATATGCACACACATAAACATACAACACAAGTTTTAGTTAACTAAATCTTGTGGAGTTTTTGTTTGTTTGTTTGTTTTGTTTTTCAAGGTAGGGTCTCACTGTAGTCCAGGCTGACCTGGAATGTAGTCTTAGGCTGGGCTCGAACTCATGGTGCTCCTCCTACCTCTGCCTCCCAAGTGCTAGGACTAAAGGCATGTGCTACCACAGGTGGCTTGTTTTTGTTTTGTATTTTTTAAAAATATCTTGTTTATTTTTATTTATTATTTGAGAGAGAGAACAAAAGGCAGAAAGAGAGAGAATGAATGGGCACATTAGGGCCTCTAAACACTGCTAATGAACTCCAGATGTATGCGCCACTTTGTGTATCTGACTTTACGTGGGTACTGGGGAATTGAACTCAGGTCATTAAGCTTTGCAGGCAAGCACCTTAACCCCTGAGCCATCTCTCCACCCCCCCTTGTTTATTTACTTATTAATTTTGGTTTTTTGAGGTAGGGTCTCACTCTAGCCCTGGCTGACCTGGAACTCACTATGTAGTCTCAGGGTGCCTCGAACTCAGCGATCTTCCTACCTCTGCCTAGGATTAAGGGCATGCGCCACCACGCCCGGCTCCCTTATTTATTTTTTGAGACAGGGTCTCACTCTGTAAGTCCAGATTTACCTCAAACTTGTAGCGACCTTCCTGCCTCAACTTCCCAAGTGCTGGGATTATATGTGTGACTGGCAGTTAACTAAATCTTAGTGGATGATCTTTTCTGAGTACAACACATTCTCTTGGCTTTTCATTGAGAGGCCTTCCTTGGTGAATTAGCCTTGAGCTACTTTCCCTCTGACTTCTCATTTTTCACTTTCCTGCACCTTTGCTTAAGCCATGCTGAATGAGAATTCCCTTCTTTAGGAGGTATGTTTTCTCTGGGAACCATGGCCTACACTCATAAACCTACCACTTGACATGCCAAGGGGGATTGACAGGCTGAGACCTAGGAGGATTATCACAAATTAGAGGCCAGTCTTTGGGTTATATAGCACAAATCTGTCCTAAAAAAAAAATACCTATCTTTAACTCAGGCTGGTCACTCACACCTATAATCCCATGAGTTTGAGGCCAATCTGGGGCTACAGAGTGAGTTATAGGTGATCTTGTGCTAGAGTGAAGCCCTACTTCCAAAAAGCAAACAAAAAAAGAAATACTTGTCTTCCATTTCTGTGTACTTAGAGCCTAATGAGCAGTGCTAGAGATGGAGCTCACTTGGTAGAATGCTTGCCTGACATATACATGACTGACTTTGGATTATATTCCCAACAATGCATAAACCAAGATTTGGGAGTAAAGGCAGGAGGATCAGAAATTTAAAGTCATCCTTAGTTACATAGCAAGTTTGAAGCTAGCCTGAGTTACATGAGACCCTGTCTCAAATATAAACAAACAAATCCTGTGGAGCAGGGTTGGAAAGCTAGCTCATTTTGTAAAGTTAGTAAAATGAAGACCTGAGTTTGATCCCCGGAACCTACTTTGTTTTAAAAGAATAAAAATTTTAAAAGGGTGTGGTGGCATGTGGGTCTGGTGGTATGTGTTTGTAATTCCAGGACTGGAGAGGGAGAGGCACACAGAAAGATAGGCTGATCCCTGGGGCTCACTGGCCAGCCATTCCAGCCTACTTGGAGAATTCTAAACCAGTGAGAGACTCTGCCTCAAAACGGGAGCGGGGGGGAAGGGAGGCAGAGCCTGAGGAATGTCAGTCAAGGTTGTACTATGGCCTGTATACATGTGTACATACATTCATGCACGTGCACTTAAACACACAGTCCCCATAGAGAAATGCTCCCTCCATGAAGCCTTCCCTGATTGCCTCTTGCCTTCCTGCTTCCCATCCTTCTATCAGGTCTTTTCTAACTTGCAAAATCTCTTGCTTTTGTCAACACTACTGTCTTGGTAACCGTTAATCTAAAACAGGAATTAATACACTGTCTTTTGGAACATGTACAAGCAGCAAAGGGCTTACAGGGTCATGGGAGTTCCTGCAGAGTGTGTAGAAAGTTTTCTCATGGGCTTAAGAATATACAAGAACTCATAGCTCCACAACCCATAGTTTCCCATTTAAAACAAATTCCATACCGTGCCATGTTATTTTGTAAGCAGCTCTCTAACCGTCTTTATAATAATAAAAGTGCCATGACCATGGTAGTAACCGGTACCTAACAGATACAGACTAATTCTGTGGAGTTTCCACTTGCCATGAAATAATGTTTGTAAAGTCTAGATATTCTAAGATGAAAGGCATACTGTAGATTTTAAATGAGCAGGATCCAACCAGTCCCCTCGATCTTCTATTCAGAGTCCTCCAGGAGAGAGCTCCTGTCCTCTTCTATTCAGTAAATTCTCCAAGAGAGAACACCTGTCAAGGTAGATTAAAAGGCATTTTAGCCAGGCATGGTGGCGTACCCCTTTAATCCCAGCACTTGGGAGACAGAAGTAGGAGGATCTCTGTGGGTTCGAGGCTACCCTGAGAATACAGAGTGAATTCCAGGTCAGCCTGAGCTAGAGTGAAACCCTACCTAAGGAAAAAGAAAAAAGAAAAAAAAAAGGGCATTTTACACACTAAGGTGTGGCTTGGTCTCTCTGTATTAACGGGCAGTTCAGATTTTAAGCCAATAAAGGCAGCTTGCCAGGTCCAAAACTTGGAAAGGACCTGGAGTTAGGGTGTGAGGAGACTCCACCCAGCTGCCTTTAATTAGGAAGACAGCAGGAAGGATCTGTCAGGATCGTTCTTTCTTCTAGGTTTACTGGGGGGAAAAATCTGACAACAAATTCTGTTACTAGGAATTTCAAGAAGAGTTAAGAATTGTTTAGCACTGTAGTCAGCTAACTGGAAACTAATTTGAAATTGGCTTGAACACATGTATTTGTGGTTTCAAGGGTGGGAAAACATCTGAAGAGGTACTCTGGAGCTCCCTGTGCTTCTCTCTTAAAAAGTTTACACAGGACATGTGTAATACACAGATTATTTCATTGTTATGCCTATCAGGGAAACAAGAGGCTGAGTGCTGTATCAGGTATTTATTTCAGTCACTGAGATGGCTACTGGCAGACTTCCACATACCTAAACTAAAGAGAAACAAATTAACAGCAAAAAAGAAGACATGGAGGAAAGAAACCTTGTACTTCCCCTCCTGATTTCTTTCTAAACATTATGTGATGATAAAAAGCACCAGAAACTACTTAGGAAGCTTTTTTCCTCTTTGTGTTTTGCAAAGCTCTTTGTTTTTATTTTTTATCTTTACCTTTTTTTTTTTTTTTTTTTTTTTTTTTTTAATTTGCAAGCAGAGAAAGAGAGAGAGAGAGAGTGAGAGAAAATGGGCACGCCAGGGCCTCTAGTCATTGCAAATGAACTCCAGATGTATGTGCGCCTTGTGCACCTGCTTACGTGGGTCCTGGAGAATCGAACCAGGATCCTTTGGCTTTGCAGGCAAACGCCTTAATCACTAAGCCATTTTTCCAGCCCTTTGTTTTTATTTTTGAGGGGTGAGACTATAGGGTAACTATATATTTCCTATAGGCTGTGATTTTTTTAAAATTATTTATTTGCAAGCAGAAAGAGAAAGAGAGGGAAGGAGGGAGGGAGGAAGGGAGACAGACAATGGGCTTCTAGCCACTGCAAACGAACTCCAGGTGCATGCACAACCATGTGCATCTGGCCTGACGTGGGTACTGGGGTATTAAACCACCAGTCATTAGGCTTTACAGGCAAGCACCTTAACTGCTGAGACATCTCTCCAGCCACTTGGCTGTGTTTTTGAGGGGTGAGAATATTGGGTGACTATATATAATATTTCCTACAGGCTGTGTTTAAACTTTTGGGAAGTTTCTCTAATATTTTCCTCATGCTTTAGTTAAAGATATTGTAATCAAAACTGGTCATTTGAATCTGAACCTTATAGTTGCAAAAATACTCCATTCCCTTATGTCTGTGGAATATTGATGATAGGAGTAGTAGATAGGTATGAGGAGGGATTAATTATGAAAAGGCTGACTTGATCGGCATTTGACTTGGTGAGGACACAGGAAAGGCATTTCTGGCTGAGAAGGATGTGATTCCACACGAAGATCATTCTTTATAATAGGATAACCACCCACCCTTAAGTCCAGAGCCAGAATTCCTCAGATTCTTCCAGCCAGAGGGGCCCTGGTATGCTAAACAGTCTGTTATGATAGCTGAACACTTAAGTGAATGTATTTGGCCAGGAAGATTTGCTTGTTAAGTTGATCTTATCTTTCCTGGGTTTTCCCAGTTATACAGAATAATTAAAAAGAAAATGCAAACCATGATTCCCCGAACTGTTTAGAATCAGATCTGTAAGCTGATCATATCCTTGGATCACAGTGTACAGAAGTAGAAAGAACTTTAAGATTCATTCTAAACTGCACAGAATTTGTACATCTCTTTCCGAGGATCTTTACCAAGTGATTGCTTGAATTTCTGTTCACACTTCTCTAGGGTCAGAAAAGTCACCCTTTTAGGGCACCTTATTCTTTGAACAGCTGTGAGAAAGCTGTTGGTTTGAAATCTGCCCTTGGATCTTGATGTGCCAGCTTAAGGACACATTCAGAACAAATTTCCTTCCTCCCTTTTCAGATACTTGATATTGGGTATCTCCTGGAACATGCTCTAGGTCAAGTATTTTTTTAATTAAAAATATTTTATTATTTATTCATTTGAGACAGAGAGAGGGAGACAGAGAAATGGGTACACCAGGGCCTCTAGCCACTGCAGATGAACTCCAGAAGCATGTGCCATCTTATGCATCTGGCTTACATGGGTACTGGAGAATCGAACCTGGGTCCTTAGGCTTCACAGGCAAGCACCTTAACCCTTAAGCCATCCCTCCAGCCCTAGGTCATGTATTCTTGATTCTTGCTACTGTGTTCATAGGACAGGGCTGCTACTGTCTTTAATTATCGGACCAGGTGATCACGGGATTCTGGACAAGTCCTTTAAAAGTTTTAAAACTAAAGAATATTATAACTAGAAAAGCTGCAGAGCACAATCTAGATTGCCTCCCCACACTTCATTCAATTTACAGATGGGGAGTTTGGTATTTGAGTGGGTAGAATGGAGCAGCCACCTCTTTTGAAGTAAATCAAATGTTAAACATTTTGCCAGAAAAGAAAGTTATCTTTTCGTAGCTTAATTCTGATCATAAGTTTAGGCCTGTACTTCATTTTTGCCTAGAACATCCTGGCTTCTCCAGTAAGTCTAAAGATCAGCCGAGGGTTTCACTGCCAGATCTCCACACACCACGACTGGCTTTATTTACTGTTTGTGTGAAATAAGTTCTACCATTTGTATTGACCACATGGTTAAGAGAGACTCGGACATTTGAAGACCTTCTTTTCCTTCATAAAATCAGAGAGAGCAGAGTATTGCACCCTTCAGAGATATAGCTGCCTCTGATGGACAGTTCCCTAGGGTGCCCTTTGTACTTTTTTTGTTTAACGATCACAAGGCGACTAAGTAGCTTTTCTAAAAGCCAAAAGATTGCGGACAGGATTGTGAAACACGTTTCTAGTGTTATGTTGAGATCCATGCCTTTCATCTAGCCCCAAGAAGGCTCAGGTTTCTTTGGACCTGTGCAGCAGTAAAGGAGCAGTCCAGGTGTTGTATGCCCTCACCGGCCCACACTAGCACACCATTTTCCCATTACTGACACCGCTGAGGTCTATGGGCAGATAAGTCCCCGTGGGATAGTGGACTGAGACGTGGCATACCTGAGAAGGGAGAGAGAAAAGGCACACTGTGCCTACAGTTTATCCAGTAACTTGGTCTCTGAGCCTGACCGAAATTCTTTGGGACACCAGGAAAGTGCAGGGTTTGAAGCCGGAGCGTGCTGCGGTCCTGCAAGGGGCACACTAAAGGTGACACTGGAGGAACTGGGGTGACAGAGTTTGGAGCCTAGGGCGATGCATATGACACACCCCAGCCGGCAGATGGGGCTTGGAGTGGCCCTTGCCAGAACCGGCTGGCTGGGAGGAGGCGGGGGCGCCCCTTCTGGGTTCTTTCGCCCTTGGGCTGGGCTTAGAGCCCGGCTGGTTGGAACGTTGCGGGGGTGAGAAGGGGCCGGGCCAGCGTGCGGAGGGCGGGGCCTTCCTTTGTCAGGGGATTTGCGCGGCTTGGCCGATACTCGCACCGGTGCGGCCCCACTCAGCTCGCCCTCCGTGGGCGGGGCTCTTCCTTGGACCTTGGGCGCAGAGGGAGCGGGCTGCGGAGCGGAGGCTGCCGGGGTCCTTCGTCCTAAGCCCGCAGAAGCCCCTCCCTCGGCGCTGGTTTCCAATCCTCGCCGCCCCTCCCTCCTCGCCCGCGCTCCTCTCCCGGGCCAGGGCCCCGGCCCCGCCCCCTCCGGGCCTGCCCCCACCTCCTCCTCTGGACTCGCGCTGCGCGCTCCCCGGCTTCCAGGGGGGCTGCCCGGGCGGGGCGGCGGCGGCTCGGAAAGGGGAGGAGAGCCGCCCGCCAGCCAAGCACTTCCAGCGAGCCGGGAGCGAGCGGGCCGCGCGGCGCTAGGAAGGCGGGCTCGGCCCCCACCCGGCCGGAGCGGAGCCTTTTGTTCCCAGGCAGAAGTTTGCATGCCGGGACGTGACAGCTGCGAGCGGGGAGGACGGCCGCAGGGCCGTCGGCGGCGCGGCGGAGAATAGAGGAGGCTGCTTGTCATGCAGCCCACGGCGCGGCGGCTGGGGGTCGGGGATCTGCGACGGCGGCGGGGGAGGCGGCGCCCACTGCACACAAGACTCAGCTGCCGGAGGGACAAACTAACTTCCTGAGCGCCAGACCTGAGGCCCGTGCGGCCACGAGCCACCTGCCAGACTGTGGTGAGGCGACCCTGGCCCCTTGGGGCGCGCAGCATGGTGCGGGGTTTCGGGTGGTGCTGAGCCAACCCCTCCGACAGCGCCGTGGCCTCGGCTGCAACCTGCCCGCTTTCTCAAAGGCCCAGATTGGGTCTCCACTTGCCTTGGTTTTTGGCCACAGCCAGGGTTGGCCTGGGAGCCACAACAATGCCATGATGTTTTGGAGACAGGAAGCCCCAAGCTGGCCCCGAATGAAGGACTTCCTGTGTTTAAAGTTGCAGGGATATCCGCATACCAGTCCAGTTCAAATGCAAACACCCCAACTAGAGAGGACGAATGGCTAATTCAGACCAGCTGGACTCTCCAGGGCTGGAACAGAGGATAAAATGAAAGGAATTCTTAGGAGCTTGGGCCATACTTGAAGACTGGAGAGGCTGTGCCATTGTTACTAAGGGCACAATCGGTATATATTTGCTGCTTCCAACTCTGCGTCGGTGAGAATTAAGTGGAACTAAATATTGAGTAAGACTTGTCAATATCAAATAATTTTCGCTGGCTGAATTTGAAGGAGCATTGCTCTTAAATAAAACCAGAAGCCATACAATGAATTATTTTATGTTTGTTGATTAAGTTATACCATTTATCTGTATGTAACTATGAGGCTACTAGACTGTCAGGTGAAGGCTGTGGTGTTTCTCCCAAAATGGTTTCAAAGTGGGACTCCCAGATCTTTCTGGAGGGCAGATTCCATCAGTGGTTTGGAGTATAAACATGTAAAAGGACTTATAACTCATGTAAAATGTATTTAAGAAGAACCTGTAAAAACTTTTGAAAGATTAATCTTGATTGAAAAAGTATGGGTAAGCCACTCAGCAGACCAGACTGTTTAAGGCGGAATCCCACCTGCCTGGGGAAAGGAGATGATGAGGACGGCTATATTGAAGATTGCTATGTTCCACAGCGGTCTATATATGATACAATGAGAATAAATGAACAGATTGACCAGGGGTCAAAACTTAACCAGACTTCAAAGGGCACCATGGAGAAAATGGAAGGAAGTACCATATCTAGCAATGGTACATTAGGAGCAGCTTCTAATGTTTTTGAATCTAGAGGGCCAGAGGGCAAAAAACTGGATGAGAGAATAATATTTGATGCGTTAAAACTAAGCAGTGATGTCCAGAAATCAGCACCTGTGCCCCCCAGACGCCGGGCAAATGCAGAGCGCAAAGACAATGTTAACAGGAGATCATGGAAGTCCTTCATGCCACCTAACTTCCCAGAATTTGCAGAAAGGATGGAAGCTTCTCTCAGTGAAGTTTCTGAAGCTGGTGCTTCAAATCCTTCCTTGCAAGAGAAAAAGGAATCTAGCTCTGCACTGACAGAAAGTTCTGGTCCTTTGGAACACAGGGATCCTCAGTCGGAGTTTGTTACTTTGGAACATATATCCAAGTCTGGAGGTGTCGCAGAAGTGCAAGATATGAAAAACCTAAGTGAAGACTGCCAAGACTTCAGATTCCAGCAGCACAGTGAGAGCTCTTCCCATGAATTCCAGCCTCTAGAATCAAAAGCTACAGCAGCAAGCGGGAACACAGATGAAATGCAGGAACACAGATACTCAAGTGCAACCTGGCCTAGGGCCATGAAAAGTTCCTCTAAGGGACTCTTCAGTGGCATGCAGCACCACCTTGGGGACACAGCCTGTACTGTGGAAATACCACCTCTTTCTCCTTGCCTGAGTGAAGAGCTGTTGGATCCAGAATTTAATGTTCTAAATCCCAGCTTGAGAGAGAAAACAGAGTCTGAGCTAAAGTTTGAGGAGGATGAGCGATGGATCATGATGGAGGCTGAGGAGGAGTGGGAGGAAGAGAAGCTGTCACAGAGAGGAAAGACTCTGCTAATGGCAAGTGAGAAGAAGAGCTTGGCAGATATTTTTGAAGAAAGAGAACAAGCAAACACAGTAGCCCTTGTGAAAGATGGAGCCAGTTGTTTAGCTACTGTCTTGGAGACTTCTGAACACCTAATTCTTGGTCAGATGTATTGTTCTAATGACCAACAGCCAGCTAGGGCTCAGTTGGCTTCTGTTCCCAAGGATAGACACCTGGCTCACTGTTATATGCTTGCAGGTGAGGGTGCTGTTAGTGAGATGAAAAACAGAACTGCTCAGGGGCTAGAGGGCCTTGTTTCAGTTTTAGAGTGCCCTGTTGATGCAGAGCAGTTCTCTGACACAGATTCAGTACAGATGTTTCTTGAACTTGAAAAGGAGTGTTTATGCGAAGAAGAAGCAACTTCTTCACTTGAACTGCAGAGTCAAGCCTCTTCTGAAGGGCTGGCCTCATTCCAGGATGCAGAAAATTCACTTGTAATTAGTCATTTTCCAGGGACTGTCTTAGAAAAGGAACAGCATGTAGGCCTTTTAAATGTAAAGATAAAGGACCATGATGCTGGATTGGATGGTGATTACAGTGCTCTGGATTCTTCTCAGGTGCCTAATGCTGTTGAACTTAGTGCTGGCCCTGATATCAGGGATGCTTCCACAGTTAGCAAGGGGTGTGAAAAAGTGCCTTTTAGCCCCAAGACTATGGGTGAATTTAAATCTCTGGCTGATGTGGAGTCACTGGGGGAGCTAGACACAGGATTTCTGAACTCTGATGACAGAGCTTCTTGTGAAGAAAAAGTATCCATCTTTATTGCTTCTGAGCTACCCAAAGAAAATGGAAATCTGTCCCAGGTAGACTGTAGTCAAATTAAGGAGACTGTAGAGGCATGTACTGAGAGGGTCCCTCTCAGTTTTGCTTTTAACTATGAACTGCAAGATGTTACCTCAGGATCTGAAGTAGAGGTGTTATCTGATTCAAACTTAATAACAGATGAGATTTGCTTAGAAACTGAGAAAGGAACTATTAGTGAAGGAAAGAACAATCTGACATCCTTGGAAAATGTGGACCCTTGTGAATTGTCCACAGGCAAAATTTTTGATAAGGATTGTGAGGCAAAAAAGCTAGATTGTCAGTTGAAGTTTGTGGGGAATGGAGCTTCAGCACTTTCTCAGAGAGAGTTTCCAGAGCAGGTCTTCCAAGACTACCAGGGAAAGTCTTCCAAGTTGGAGGCTTTGAGTCTGCACCTGCTGGCTGAAGAACTAAGACACAGTATAGGTGGAGCAGAAACTACGAGTGATAGAAAGCCTGAGCTGAACATGGCATCACAAAGCGGAGAGATGGAAATGAGAGATTCCACTTCAACCCTGAATATCTTTCCAGAGGAACAAATTACCAAAGCTAGTAAAAGTGAACCTGTCTTAGAGGAATGGATACCCTACCAACCAAGGCCTGCCCCAACTGCTGCAGTACCCACTGTAGAAGATGAAGCCCTGGATGCTGCAGTGCTCACCCCAGAAGAGGACATCCCAGTTATTGCAGTGCCTTCCCTAGAGGAGCCTGCTGCCTCTGCTGCTGCAGCATCTTCCTCAGAGGAGACTCCTGTCGCTGCTGCTATAGTGTCCTTCCCAGAGAAGGACTTCCCAGTTGTTTCAGTGATCACCCTAGAGAAAGATGCCACAGCTGTTCCAATATCTGCCCCAGAGCGAGCTGGTGCAGAGCCTGCTCCTGAGGGGACTATTACAGTTGTTACACTGTCCTCTCCAGTGGGGACTGCTTCAGCTGCCACAGCAGCCATCACAGAGGAGGATGTGCCAGCTGTTGCAGAGTCTTTCTCAGAGGGGACCACTCTAGCTGCCACAGTGCCCATCACAGAGGAGAATGACATCCCAGAGGAGTCTGACACTCCAGTTGCTGCAATGTCTATCCTAGAGGAACTTGCCTTTCTAGCTCCTATTGGGTCCACTCCAGAGGAGCCTGTTTCTCCAATAATTACAGTGCCCACTGTAGAGGAGCCTAGTGTTCCAGCTCCTACGTGGCCCACCCCAGAACAGCCTACTGCCTCAGCTCTTGCAGTACCCACACTAGAGAAACTTGATACTCCAACAGTTACAGTGTTGACTGAAGAAGAGCCTGCTGCTCCAGCTCAAGTGCTCACCCCAGAGAAGCCTGGTACTTCAGTGGTTAATGTGTCTACCCCAGAAGGGTCTGCCACACCAGCTGCTTCAGGGCCTACTATGGAGGAAATTTTCCCCTCTGGCAGGCCCCTCCTGGGAGGTACTTCCCATGCTGACTTGGTGCCTATCATAGAAGAAGGGGCTCCTTTTCTTCAGGATGCTTCCTCCCCTGGAATATGGATCAAGGAAGACCTTGATTCTTCAACATTTGGAATAAAAGAAATGACTGGCACAGTGCTGCATGGGAAAGTGCCTCTGGCTGCAAATGATGGATTAAACTCAAATGAGGTAATTGTTGCTCATTTCCTTGCCAGGAAGGGTCTAGTAGAGAGTGAGATTTGCAAGTTCTCTAGCTTGGTGGTAATGAGTAATGGTACCGGACAGTCTTCTCTTTTGGTAGTTTTGTGCCCCTTGGGCTTATAATGTCTGTTGATTTCAGAACTGGAAATGTACCTTAACTTTCTCTGGTGAAAAACTTTATAAATCATACTCCACTTTTTACTCAGATAAGCCCAAACCAATGGTACCAAGGGTCTAAACAGTTGGTGAGCATTTTTAAAAAGATAATTAGCTGGAAAGTGTGTTTCTGCTTTTGTAATCTACAGTGAGCCTGTTTCCTAAATCAAGAGACTGAATGTGTATCAGTGATGTCTGTAATTAGGTAGAATCACAGTGTGAGCTTTGAAGGAGACTTGGAGAACTTCTTAACCACTCTAGAACACTAGTCAGATACTCTTAAGTCATTAGTTTTCTCACTAGGTAAGGCAAAACCCTAAAGGACTGTAAAGATAAAATGACAGCATATTTAAAGTACTAGATATAGTGGCTGGGGAGATGGCTCAGTGGGTATAGTGCTTGCCACACAAACATGCCTGAGTTTGGATCCCCAGCATCACGTAAAAATGCAGGATGGAGTGGTTTGCATCTGTAATTCCAGAGGTGGAAAGATAGATACAAGAGGATTCCCAGGGTTTGATGGCTAGCTGGACCAGCTGGATCAAGAAACTTGAAGTTCAGCGAGAGACCCTGTCTCAAAAGATAAAATGGGCTGGAAAGATGCCTAGTGGTTAAGGTGCTTGCTTGCGAAGCCAAAGGACCCAGGTTCGGTTGCTCAGTACCCATGTAAGCCAGATGCACAAGGTGGTGCATGCACCTGGAGTTCATTTTCAGTGGCTGGAGAACCTGGACTGCTCATTCTTTATCTGTCTCTCTTTCCTCCTCTCCCTCTCCATCCCTCCCTTCCTCTTTTTCAAATAAATAAAATACTAAAAAATAAAAATAAAAAAAAAACCCAGATTTTAAAAGATAAAATGGAGAGCAGTTGAGGAAGACATCCATCATTGACCTCTGGCCACCACACATTCACGTGCACATATGTTTGCATACCTGCACATATATGAACATGCATACACATACACATGTACCCAACAACAACAAATGTACCAGGTATATAAGATTTTAATCACTGACCATATTCTTCTCTTTCTCTTCAAATAGATGTGTTGGTTAAGTAGAATTCACAAAAGCTGATTGGGTAAAAGCAACATAAAAGATGTGTGAATAACATATTTTAAAAAATATTTTATTTATAGCCAGGTGTGGTGGCACACACCTTTAATCCCAGCACATGAGAGTCAGAGATAAGGATTGTTAGGAGTTCAAGGCCAGTCTGAGACTGCATAAGTGAATTCCTGGTCAGCCTGTGCTAGAGCGAGACACTACCTGAAAAAACAACAACAAAAAAACTTCAGTGGAGGGCTGGGAGATAGCCTAGTCAGTAACCACTGTAGCCTAATTGGTGAACTCCACCCCAATGAGAGACCTCCCTCCCAAAACAAAGGTGACCTGTGTTACTGAGGAACAACAGCTGAGGTTATCCTCTTGCTTCCATGTGTGCACATGCATATACATGCACACCCATTTAAAAAAAAGAAAGAAAAAAACTAGCCAGGTGTGGTGGTGCACACCTTTAATCCAAACACTTGGGAGGCAGAGGTAGGAGGATCGTTGTTAGTTCGTGGCCACCCTGAAACTACATAGTGAATTCCAGGTCAGCCTGGGCTGGAGTGAGACCCTACCTTGGAAAACAAAACAGCAACAAAAGAAAAACTAAGCTATTATAGTCATCTTGTAGAATTGCCTTTGTTTCTTTAAGTCACTTTCTGTTCCTGGACCCCTTGTTTCTTACTCTATAAAATGAGAGCATTGTGCCAAATAAAGTACCTTCCTGGATGTTTTATAGCACTAAGATATTTTTGCCACAAGCTGTTGCTATATATCCCAGGCTGGCCTAGAGCTCACAGTCCCTGCCTCATCTTCCCAAATACTGGGGCTGCAGGTGTGAGCTACCGTGCTCAGCTTCTAGAAAGACTTTTAATGTTTGACAACAGAATGTGGACGCAAACAGATGAGAAAGTGTTTTATATTCTCAAGTTCTTCTAGTCAAAGAAATTTGAAATCAATAGTTTTCTACAGTTAAATGCCTAGGTAGGTATCATACGATCACTTGTAAAGAGTGAAGGGCTCAGAGATTTAATCTAATACCATAATGGATAACTGAATGAGGAGGTGGTTTTGTTTTATTTTGTCCATTTCTCAAGTCCAAAAACATTGCCTTCTTCATTCTTTGTGAGTAAATAAATGAATGTCAGTTTCCTTTAATACCACTGGATGGAACACCCCTCCCCCACACACACAGAAAAAAACAGGAAAAAGATGGGTTCTCTCATCTAGCTCATTGTAGAGCCCTTCAGGGCAGTCTTGATTACATCCCATAAACTTCCAACTTTGCCACAATCCTCTTGCTTAGCTAAATACTGATAGCTTCACTTTGATCTTAACAATTATCTGGTAATGTGACGTCCCATAAGATTGAATTCATCTCCTTTCCTATTGTTTTCTGAATTTTATTGAATTTGGGATTGACAGTGAGATCCCAGTAACCTTTCCAAAGTAAGGATAGTAAATGAATGACAGAACAAATTTCTTGCACTGGTATTCTTTATTTAATTTATTTATTTTGGTTTTTTGAGGTAGGGTCTTGCTGTTTAGCCCAGACTGACCTGGAATTCACTGTGTAGTCTCAGGGTGGCCTTGAACTCTCGGTGATCCTCCTACCTCTGCCTCCCCGAGTGCTGGGATTAAAGGCGTGCACCACCACACCCGGCTAAGAAATTCTTAATACTAGTCTTCGGGATCTGGGATCTGTTTTCCTCATCTGCAGAATGAGTATATGGGGTTAATAATCTGTAAGGATTCTTCTAGCTATAGGAGGTATTCATGAAGTATTGCCTAATAAAATGATGAAAAAATAGTAACACAAAGATATATGCAAAGTTGTCGTTCTTTGCAGTGTGGTTATGGATTATCTGGAAACAAGCAGATGCCTGTGTCAGTATTCAAAAAAGAAAAGTTGTAAACCAAACTCCCTGCTGGTTTGTTAACCAATAAGAATATAGAGGGAGGCTATTTTGAAAATGCTTATTTATTTATTTATTTATTTATTTATTTATTTATTTATTTATTTATTTTTGGTTTTTCAAGGTAGGGCTTCACTTTAGCCCAGGCTGACCTGGAATTCACTATGTAGCCTCAGGCTGACCTCGAACTCATGGCGATACTTCTACCTCTCTGCCTCCCCAGTGCTGGGATTAAAGGTGTGCACCACCACACCCAGCTCTTGAAAATATTTACTGAAGATGGGCGTGGGAGTACATACTGTAATTCTAGTACTGGGGCCACTGAGCTAGGAGGATGTTTGACACCTGTCTGGGCTACATAGTTCTGGGGTATCCTAGGCTACATGGTGAATCTATATGAGGAGGGAATTTACTGAAATAAGCTTTTCTGGCTGGGTATGTAGCTTAGTAGTAGAATACTTGCCTGGCATGCATAAGGCCCTGGCTACCTACTACTTCATGGAGAGAGGAAAAAAATGTTTTTCCAAGATGAAATATTTATGTATTCCATTCCCCCACCCCATTTATAGAGGTGGGATTTGTTGTTTGCTTGTTTTTGGTGTGTGTTGAGAGAAACTTTTATTCTAGCTGGCCTGGAACTCACTATGCAGTCTAGGGTGGCCTTGAACCCCTGGTGATCTTCCTGCTTTGTTCTCTTCAATGCTTGGATTATAGGTGTGAATATCTGGTTTTAGGAAGGATTTCTTAGAGGCAATTGGACTGTTATTTCTATAGATACACATGTAGGACTGGACAAGTGTTCATAACTGGAATTGGATTTAGTAAGTACTTCAGAACCTGTGTGTGTGTTCACATATGTCCAGACACACATGTGTATAACTGGTTTAAAATACTTTAAAACTTTCTGGGCTGGAGAGATGGCTTAGTGGTTAAGGCATTTGCCTGCAAAGCCACAGGACCCAGGTTCAATTCCCCAGGGCCCACGAGGCCAGATGCACAAGGTGGTGCATGCACCTGGAGTTCGTTTGCAGTGGCTGGAGGCGCTAGTGTGCCCATTCTCTCTCTCTCTGTGTGTGTGTGTGTGTGTGTGTGTGTGTGTGTGTGTCTGCCTCTTTCTCTCTCTCTCTCTCAAATAAATAAATAAAAATTTTAAAAAACTTTCTAATAGTCAATAATAATTAAGAATTTGGTAGAAACAAAATGTCACAGCTTGGTTGCTATTTCTGTAGTGGGATCTAAGGTCCACCAAGAGCAGTTTCGGCTTATTAAAACTTATACACACAAAAGCTTTTATTCCAATCACTAGTTCAAAGAAAGAGGGCGGAGCTTTTAAGAAATAAAGAAGGATTTCCATGAAATTAAAATTTGTCAAGGGAGTCTCTTTAAGCAAAAATTGGGGAACATCATACCACTACTGTATGCCCAGCTGATGGGCAGAGCCCTCATGGGTTTGTTTGCTTTCCTTAACACCATTTCTATACAAAGATGCATTCATGCACGAGATTAATGATGTCTGAATATCAACTCTTTGCCAGATTCTGTCCTCTAGCAGTCAATAGAGTTGGCATGGTTCCTGCCTTGTAGGACTACAGTGAAGTGTGGGAGGCAGACATCAAACAAAAACAGACTCATAAATACATACTTACAAACTATGACAAAAAGTTTTGAATAAGAGCGATGTCAGTGGATTTAAAGACACAAATACAGTCAGTAAATATTTTGAAAGTAGAACAAAGACCTTATAATGATTTTTGTATTGCAGGTATGGCAAAGTTATCAAGGATGACTTTTAGACTCTGGTTTGTACAATTGAGTACAAACTAGTACTTGTTAATTTCAGTAGGAACAAGTGTTGGGAGTTGATTGATTTAGGAAGGAATAAATTTGGGGGGATGGGAAAGTAGGCGATACTGTTTGATTTTAGAAACTTTAGGTTCAAAATACCTGTGAGTCATTTGTATGAAAATAATAAGATTCAGTTTATACTATAGATTTGAAGCTCAGAAGAGAGATTTTTTTGTTTTTGTTTTGTTTTTTGTTTTTTGTTTTTTGAGGTAGGGTCTCACTCTGATCCAGGCTAAACTGGAATTAGCTATGTAGTCTCAGGGTGGCCTCGAACTCATGGCGATCATCCTACCTCTGCCTCCCAGGTGCTGGGATTAAAGGTGTGAGCCACCATGCCTGGCTACCAGAAGAGAGATTTAAATTGATGATTATAAGCATTTATCTGAGTTAATATCTAAACCATAGAAATGGATGAAAATGCCCAGGAAGCACAATGAAAGCAGAAAATAATCAGGCTTGGCACATATCTCTTATCCTAGCACTTGGGAGGCTAAGGCAGGAGGATCATGAGTTCTAGACTAGCCTGGGCTATGTAGTGAGTCCTTGTGTCTCAAAAAAAAAAAAAAAAAAAAAAAGGAAGAGAGGGAGAAAAAAGAACTAAAGGAAGAAAAAAAAAAAAAAGGCTGCCTTGGACCAATACCTTCCCCTCTTCTCCCCCCTCAAAGCCTCCAGTATTTGGATGTGGAGATGAGAGACCATAAACAAAGACTTCAGAACAGGCTTCCTTGGATGAAGCTGGAGAGAATGGTGTCCTGATGCAGCTTACACTCTTGCAATGATTTTATAGGACTCTGCTCTGGAAAATGTCTCCAGTGCTGATTGGTTAGTAAAAGGGCACAGCACCATTTCACTAATGTGCAGTATGAAGAAGGAAAAATGTTCATGTTTCTAAAAGCACTGGTTTTGCAAAATAGCTTTATTGGGACTTGAAATACAAAGACAAGTGTTATCAGATTCACTTTGTTAATATTCTTCCTTGTGATCAAAATAAATAGGTAGTATTTATTTAGAGGTACTTTCCTATGATTTTCAATTTCTGAAAAATGGTGAGACAAAACACCCATTGTCCCTGTCAGCGTAATCCACAGAGTGGAAGTGAGAAATGAAGGGATATCTAAGGCTTTTATAGGAAATGTATGTAAGTAAATCTGTGTTGTTGTGGGGTTTTTTTTTGGAGGTGGGGGGGAGATAGTTTCGAGGTAGAGTCTTGCTCTAGCCCAGGCTGACCTGGAATTCACCATGTAGTCTCAGGGTGGCCTTGAACTCGTGGTGATCCTCCTACCTCTGCCTCCCAAGTGCTGGGATGATTAAAGGCATGCACCACCACGCCTGGCTCCTAAATCTGTTTTTTGCTTGAGAGAGAGAGAGAGGAGTGTATGTGTGTACCATGGCCTCTTGACACCGCAAACAAATTCCAGGTGAATGTGCATCTGGCTTTAAGTGGATACTAGGGAATCAAACCTGGGTGGGCAAGCACCTTTAACCTGCTGAGCCATCTCCCCAGCCCCAACAAATCCAGGTCTTTTCCTCTTTCTTTCTTCTTCTTCTTCTTTCTTCTTCTTTCTTCTTCTTTCTTTCTTCTTTTTTTTTATTTCCTTTTTTTTTTTTCAAGGTAGGGTTTTGCTCTAGGCCAAGCTGACCTGGAATTCACTATGTAGTCTCAGGCTGGTCTCAAACACAGTTTCCTATCTCTGCCTCCCTGGTGCTGGGAGTAAAGGCTTTTTTGTTGTTGTTCTTGGTTTTGTTTTTGGTTTTTCAAGATACGGTCTCACTCTAGCTCAGGCTGACCTGGAATTCACTATGTAGTCTTAGGGTGGCCTCAAATTCACAGCGATCCTCCTATTACAAACAAATTCCAAATACATCTGGATTTATGTAGATCTGGGGAATAGAACTCTGGCTAGTAGGCTTTGTAGGCAAGTACCTTTAACCACTAACCCATTTATCCAGCTTAACATATTATTTGTTTGTGTATGCACCATGGTCTTTTGCTGCTGCAGATGAAAACTAGACTCATGTGTTACTTTGTTTTGTTTTTGAGGTAGGGTCTCACTCTAGCCCCTGCTGGCCTTGAACTCACAGCAGTTCTACTCTGCCTCCCAAGTGCTGCCATTAAAGGCATACTCCACCATGCGCAGACTCATGTGCAACTTTTTGTATCTGGATTTACATGGGTGCTGGGGACTCAAACTTGGCCAGCAGTTCTTACAAACCTGCATCCCCCAGCCCATAACTTTTATTTTCATAACTTTTAATTTAAATGTAAATAGCAGACAGACTTGGCCTTTAATACCAGCACTTAAGAGGCAGAGGTGGAATCACCGTGAGTTTGAGACCACCCTGAGACTAATAGTGAATTTCATGTCAGCCTGAGCTACTGAGACCTTACCCTGAAAAGCCAAAAAAAAAAAAAAAAAAAAAAAAAAAAAAAAAAGCTAGGCATGGTGGTACATGCCTTTAATCCCAGCACTCAGGAGACAGAGGTAGAAGGATCACCATGAATTCAAGGCCACCCTAAGAATACAGAGTGAATTCCAGGTCAGCATGGGCTAGAGTGAGACCCTGCCTCATAAAACAAAACAAAAAAAGTAGCAACATATAACTGCCAGCTACTGAACAGCCCAGAAAGTTGTAGTTTGAATTAGGATTTGATTATTGAGTGAAAGGGTCTATGCCTTTGCTTTCTTCCCACTTGCTCCCATCCTCCATCACCGCCGTGATTTTTGTTGTTGTTGTTTATTTTTATTTATTTATTTATTCATTTATTTATTCATTCATTCATTCATTAGCAAGGAGAGAGATAATGAGAATGGGCACGCTAGATTTGTGCATCTGCCTTTACGTGTGTACTGGGAATCAAATCCAGGCCATCAGGTTGTGTAAGCAAGCCCCTTTAACAGATGAGCCATTTCTCCAGCCCACCACCATCATTTTGATGAACTAAAGCAACCATCCTTCCTACAACACCCACACTGCTTGCTGATTTTTCCTCAGTGTAGCATCTTTAGTGTTACAGAATAGAGCTAGAGCCCTTATTTTTCCTGGGAACCATGTTTTGGAAAAACGGTCACTTTAGCTGAACTGCTTTGTAGTGTTGCCTAACAAAATACGGTATGATAAAATTATAGTATACAATGAAGTGCACTGCTAATTATCTTTGTGACCTTCCTTTTTCAGTCTTCACTGAGGCTTTCCCTCTCTGCAGACTCACTTATCCAACCATAGACCATTCTTTCTGGAATAGGATTCTCAATCCTAGTATGATCTATGGTCCTATGTAGATCAAAATTAGTCTTACCCAAACATGCAGTTTTCTTTTACTTTTTGTCATCTTCCATTTTCTGTCATCTTGTTTTTAATTTACTCACCTTGACTTTACTGAAAGAACTTTTATGGGAAAAAAGGAGTTGAAATATATCCAGGCTAGTGAAATAGGGCTGGGTTTTTAAAAAATATTTTATTTATATTATTTATTTGACAGAGGGAAAGAGGCAGAGAGAGAGAGAATGGACATGCCAGGGCCTCCAGCCACTGCAGATGAACTCCAGATGTATGTGCCACCTTGTGCATCTGGTTTACGTGGGTCTTGGGGAATTGAACCAAGGTCCTTTGGCTTTGCAGGCAAGCGCCTTAACCACTAAGTCATCTCTCCAGCCCGAAATAGGGCTTGTTTTATCTTTCAGTAATAAAAAAAGAATTTTAGAGACAAATATTTACTTCATTCTTTTCCTTAAGACTTAATGTAGCCAAGCATATTGGCACACACCTTTAATCCCAGCACTTGGGAGGCAGAGGTAGGAGGATCACCATGAGTTCGAGGCCACCCTGAGAATACAGAGTGAATTCCAGGTCAGCCCGGGCTAGAGTGAGACCCTACCTCAAACCCCCCCCCCAAAAAAAGGGGGGGACTTAATGTAGCAAAGCTTTGTTTGGTTTTGTTTTCTGAGGTAGGGTCTTAACTCTAGCCTGGGCTGACCTAGAACTCACTATGTAGTCTCAGACTAGCCTCAAACTCACAGTGATCCTTCTACCTCTGTCTCCCAAGTGCTGTGATTAAAGGTGTGTGCCACCAAATCTACCTTTATTTATTTACTTACTTTTTTTTTTTTACAAGGTCTATAGTCCAGTTTGGCCAACATGACCTTAAACTTCTGATCCTTCTGCTTCCATTCCTACATGATGAGATTACAGGCATAGACTACCATGCCTGGGGCATCAGAAATACCATTTTTTCCTGTTTCCTTTTAAAAATGTCTAAATTGTAACCAGAATAGAGAAAAATACACACTTTGCTTATTATACTTGTTCAAGTTGTTTTCAGATTCCACTGTTTCATGATGAGCATGACCCACACTGTATTCCTTTTTAAAGCAGTTCATCTATCTGCATGTAAGCCATGTGTCAGAGGTTGTGAAGGTCATTACCCAGTCATGGAGCCATATTTCTTTGTAGTCAGAGGAATAGTATTTCAAGATTATTGGCTACGTGTGGTCTGTGGCCCTGAAACAGAACGAAGTTAAATAATCCCAGTGGGATTCAGCTATGAGGGTTGCCTTTTTCACAGTGTTAATATGTTAATATGTTTTGACTAATTGAGTTATTCATCCTAGTCAAAGAAATGCACTGCCTACTATTAGTGGTCAGTTGGCACTAGTCTCAAAGGTATTTATTATATATATGTATATACATACATACATATATACACGCATATGTACACACACACACACACACACACACACACACACATATATATATATATATTTTTTTTGGTTTTTTGAGGTAGGGTCTCTCTCTAGCTCAGGCTGACCTGGAATTCACTATGTAGTCTCAAACTGATGGCGATCCTCCTACCTCTGCCTCCCGAGTGCTGGGATTAAAGGCATGCACCACCACACCTGGCCTTAAAGAATTTTTTAAAAATAAATTTTATTTATTTATTTGAGAGAGAAAGACACACAGAGAAAAAATGGATGCACCAGGGCATCCAGCCGCTGCACACGAACTCCAGGTGCATGCGCTGCCTTGTGCACCTGGCTTAAGTGGGTCCTGGGGAATCGAACTGGGATCCTTTGGCCTTGCAGGCAAATGCCTTAAGCACTAAACCATTTCTCCAGCCACCCCCTCCCCCGCAATACCTTTTTTTTTTTTTTTTTGGTTTTTCGAGGTAGGGTCTCACTCTGGCTCATGCTAACCTGGAATTCACTGTGTAGTCTCAGGGTGGCCTCGAACTCTCAGCGATCCTCCTACCTCTGCCTCCCGAGTGCTGGGATTAAAGGCATGCGCCACCACGCCCGGCTCCCGATACCTTTTTAAAGATGTGTGTATGTGCACGCGTGTTCCAGAACCTCTTGCTTCTGCAAAGAAACATCAGACCCTTGTCCCACTTTTTGGAATCTGGCTTACTTGGGTGGTTTGGGAATTGAACCCTGGCCAGCAGGCTTTGCAAGCAAGGACCTTTAACCACAGAACCATCTTCCTCAGGTCCCTCCCTATAGCTTTTTACATGAAATTTCTTAAGCTGTTGTTTAGTCAGCTTCATGTTGCTTGCAGAAAATACCCGACCAAGAGCAGCTTGTGGGAGGAAAGCATTTATTTTGGCTTACTGACTCGAGGGGAAGCTTCATGATGGCCGAGGAAAACAATGGCATGAGCAGAGGGTGAACATCACCCCCTGGCCAACATCAGGTAGAAAACAGCAACAGGAGTGTGTGCCAAACACTGGCAAGGGGAAGCTGGCTATAACACTCATAAGCCCACCCCCAATACACTGTCTCCAGGATGCTCCAATTCCCAAATTGTCACCAGCTGGGGACCTAGCATTCAGAACAGATAAATTCACAGAAAACACCTGAATCAAACCATCACAGTTGTATATTAGGGGAGATAATCAGAAGTCACTAGGTTAAAGACCTAAGTAGTGCCATCACTGTCTCCAGGTTGGATTGAGAGATGAAACCATGTTGCTTCCATACCTCACTATTCATTTGGCTTATTTTTTTCTTTTTATTCCTTGCCGCCCTCCATTAAACCACAAATTTCTCAAGAATAATCGGTTATCTACTGTAGTATAGAAAGTTTAGTATCTTTTAGAGTAAATCTTCTTTGCTTTGCAATTATCCAGATGTTTCAGAAAGAACAAGTGGATCCTCTTCAGATGAAATTGCAGCAGGTCAATGGACTTGGCCAGGGGTTGATTCAGAGTGCAGGAAAAAACTGTGATGTGCAGGGTCTGGAGCATGACATGGAGGAGATCAATGCTCGGTGGAATACACTAAATAAAAAGGTGAGTGGTGAGGGGGTAACAAGTGTGTTGGAGGCAGAATGCATAGAAAAGTGATATCAAATCTGAGGTTCCTTTGGAACCTGAATACCAACAAAAACTTAGCTGTTGCAGTCTATAATTATTAAAAGGGTCAGTAGGAGTTTAAAAACTGTTCTCTCCTTTCTCATAATGAGCCTTATTGTCAAAAATAGGTTGCCCAAAGAATCGCACAACTACAGGAGGCTTTGCTGCATTGTGGGAAGTTTCAAGATGCCTTGGAGCCATTGCTCAGCTGGTTGTCAGACACTGAGGAGCTCATAGCCAATCAGAAACCTCCATCTGCTGAATATAAAGTGGTGAAAGCACAGATCCAAGAACAGAAGGTAAATGGTAATGTAAGGATAGTGAGCTGAAACAGCCAGAAAGTCACAGACAACACATTTGTTTATAGTTTAAGGAATAGGTCAGCAATTTTAGTTTAACCCTAACTTACATTGTCTCCTCCTAAGTAGATAGAAATTGATTTTTTTAAAAAAATTAAATATTTTTATTTATTTATTTGCAAGCAGAGAGAGATAGGAGACAAATACAGAGAATGGTGTTCTAGGGCCTTCAGCCACTGCAAATGAATTCCAGATGTATGTGCCACTCTGAGCATCTGGCTTTATGTGGGTACTGGAGAATCAAACCTGGGTCATTAGGGTTTGCAGGCATGTGCCTTAACTCCTGAGCCATCTCTCCAGCTCCTCCCCTCCTTTTTTTTGAGGCAGGTTTTTTCACTATGTAGTCTCAGGGTGGCCTCAGACTCACAGTGACGCTCCTACCTCTGCCTTCAGAGTGCTGGGATTAAAGGTATGCAGCACCATGTCTAGCTAGAATTGATTTTCTTTTTAAAATATTTTATTTTTATTTATTTATTTTAGAGAGATACAGAAATAGGCAGAGAGAGAGGGAGGGAGAGAGAGAAAGAGAGAGAGAGAGAGAATGAGCATGCCAGGGCCTCCAACCACTGCAAACAAAGTCCAGATATATACACCCCCTTTCGCATCTGGCTTATGTGGGTCCTGGGGAGTCGAACCTGGGTCCTTTGGCTTTGCAGACAAGCACCTTAACTGCTAAGCTATCTCTCCAGCACCTGATTTTTTTTAAATATGCAAGCAGAAAGTGAAATAGGCACACAGGGCTTCCCACCTCTTCAACTGAACTTCAAATGCATGCACCACTCTGTGCATCTGACTTATATAAAGGCTCTGTGAAATAGAACCCAGGCCAGTAGGCCTTGCAAGCAATTGCACTTAAACCATCTCCCCAGCTAGAAATTGATTTTTATTGTCTTATTTTAGTCTACTAGTTTACTATGGCAAGTTACACTGAGCAAGTTTACTTGTTCTTGTGTGTTTCAGGGTCAGCAATATTCTTTTTTAAGTTTTTTTGAAGTAGGGTCTCATTTTAGCCCAGGCTGACCTGGAATACACTATGTATTCTCAGGGTGGCCTTGAACTCACAGTGATCCTCCTATCTCTGCCTCCCAGTGCTGGGGTTAAAGGCGTGTGCCACTATGTCAGGGTCAGCAATATTCTAAACATTGAATTTCATGTACACATTTTTTCCCCCTTGGGGAGCAGTTGAGGTTTTGTTTTGCTTCAGTTTTTATTTTATTGGTTTTTTTTTTTGCTTGTTTTTCGGGGGGGTTGTTTTGTTCTCCTCCCACCAGGTAGGGTCTCCCCATCATGCCCAGCTTGTGCAATATAACCCTGCTTGTTTTGTTTTTGAAACAGCTTCATTCTGTAGCTCTAGGTTGGCCTCCAACTCCTAGTGATCTTGGGACTAAAAGTATTTGTTTTACTTTTTTGTTTAAGACAGGGTCTCATTATGGCCCATGTTGGCCTCAAACTCATTATATAGTCAAGAATGACCTTGAACTTCTGATTTTACTGCTTCTACCTCCTCAGAGCTTTGATGACAGGCATACACCACCCAGGTTATTTAGTGCTGGGCATCAAATGCAAGGTGTCATTTGTGGTAGGCAAGCACTCTTACCAACTGAACTATACACAATCCTCTTTATCTATAAAATTTTATTTTAATTTCTACTTCAGTGCATTTGGCTTTTTTAGAACTGTTAATATGATTATCCAGATGTTAATTAATGGTAAATCATATTTATAATCCCAGCATTTAAGAGGCTGAGGCAGGAGGATAGTTGTGAGTTTCAGGTCAGCCTGGACTACGTAGTAAAACAGTCTCATAAAACAATGAATAAACTTTTCTGTGTACTTTTCTCTTGGTTTAAAGTGAATTGGCTGTTAATTGCATAATAATAGCAAGTGGCTCCATTAAAAAATTTAAGCTAGGTGTGGTAGTGCACACCTTTAATCCCAGCACTGGGGAGGCAAAGTTAGGGGGATTATTGTGAGTTCAAGGTTAGCCTGAGAATACATAGTGAATTAATTCCAGGTCAGCCTAGGCTAGAGATATCTCTACCCTACCCCCAAAATTTAAGCGTGTGGGGCTGACAATATAGCTTATTTTACAGAATGCCTGTCTAGCATGCATCAACTCCTAGAATCAGTCCCCAGCACCATAAACTGTGTATGATGGCACATGCCTGAAAGAGAGAAAGTAGGGTCAGGAATTCATGGCAAGTTTCAGCCACATCAACAGTTTGAGGCCAGCCTGGGATACATGAGACCCTGTCTCAAAAAAAAAAAAAAAAAAAACCCTAACCCTGACACAACATAGTGAATTCCAGGTCTGCCTGGGCTAGAGTGAAACCTTACCTCAACCCCCTTACCTCCCCCCCCCCCAAGAATGCAACTTAAGCATGTGAAAAGTTTATGGAGTTGGTAGGAACTAAAGTATATCACAGCTTTGGCCTCAAGGTTGTATTGTACTATTACGGTCAGCATGAGTTGGTTTTTGTTTTGCTTTTTCTTCTTATGTCAGATTTTTTTTTAATGACCCTTTGTTATCACTTTCTCTTTAAATATGTATGCCATAGTTGCTCCAAAGGCTCCTAGATGATCGGAAGGCCACAGTAGACATGCTTCAAGCAGAAGGAGGTCGAATAGCGCAGTCAGCTGAGCTGGCTGATAGAGAGAAAATCACTGGGCAGTTGGAGAATCTTGAAAGGCGATGGACTGAACTACTTAGCAAAGCAGCAGCCAGGTAAGGCCAGAGGGGTTGGAGGACTTAGCAGAGGTTCCTTTTTTTCTTGTGTTTGATGAACTATCACTGAAGTGCCTTAAAGCTTGGATGAGTCATCTATTGCTTTTGAAGGTGTTTAATGACTTCTATTGAAGAGTAATACATTTTAGAGATGATCCTCGTGGCCACAGTCATGCTCGGGAAATGAGCTTCAGTTGCTGCTTGATCTGTGTGGTGGTTCTCTTGCAGTATAATTCTACTCCAAATGACAGATGCAGAGTCCTATAATCCAACCAAGGGTTTTGTTTTTGGTTTGTTTGATTGATTGATTGTTTGTTTGTTTGTTTGTTTGTTTTTGAGATTTGAAACAAAAATGGTCCCCTTTCATATTTGTAAATAATGTCTTTGATGCTTAGAATTGAAACTTGTCATATTATCTATTAGTTTATCCTGATCATAGATGTTTTTATTTGTTTGTTTTTTAGTTTAGTTTAGTTTAGTGGGTTTTTTTCGAGGTAGGGTCTCACTCTAGCCCTGGCTGACCTGGAATTCACTATGTAGTCTCAGGCTGGCCTTGAACTCATCATGATGATCCTCCTACCTCTGCCTCCCCAGTGCTGGGATTAAAGGCATGCGCCACCACGCTTGGCTTATGCCCGGCTTTGATCATAGATATTTCTGGGTTCTGGAGCTAGTGTGTGGTTCTGTTAAATATATGAGCATTCAGGAAATATATGGAAAAACAATTAAAAAGACAAGTGGGCTGTGTGTTATGATGCACACCTTTAATCCCAGCACTCTGGAGGCAGAGGTAGTGTGAGTTTGAGGCCTCTCTGAGACTATATAGTGAATTTCAGGTCTATCTGGGCTAGAGTGAGACCCTACCTGAAAAAAACAATATATATATTAAATAAATGTACAGAAAAAAGATAGCAGTGTTCTTTTCTCCTTCAAAAAAGTACTTTCTCAGGCTGGAGGGATGGCTTAGTGGTTAAGGCGTTTGCCTGCAAAGCCAAAGGACCTGGGTTCAATTTCCCAGGACCCACATCAGCTAGATACACAAGGGGGCGCATGCATCTGGAGTTCATTTGTAGTGGCTGGAGGCCCTGGTGTGCCCATTCTCTCTCCCCCCCCCCTTTCTCTGTCAAATAAATAAAAATATATTTTTCAAAAAGTACTTTCTCAAGCCGGGCGTGGTGGCGCACGCCTTTAATCCCAGCACTCGGGAGGTAGAGATAGGAGGATCACCGAGAGTTCGAGGCCACCCTGAGACTACATAGTTAATTCCAGGTCAGCCTGGACCAGAGTGAGACCCTACCTTGCAAAAAAAAAAAAAAAAAAAAAAAAAAAAAAAAAGTACTTTCTCTTCACATAACTAAAATAACCCTTATGTCATTCATAAGTCATGTGGATGACTTTATCACTAGTTTAGAAAACTCAATGCAAGCTAATCAGAAATGAGTAAGAAAGTAGTACAGTTTCATTTACTATATCCTTCAAAGATTTCTAAATAGCCAGTGACAGTCTTCAGCTGACTACCTCATCTGTCTCTTTACTTGCATCCACCCATAATTTATTTTTCATCTGATTGCAAAGAATGGTTTGTCCAATAGGTAGAAACAAAATTAAAATGATTTAAATTTTTTTGGGGGGGGGTGTTCAAGGTTGGGTCTTGCTCTAGCCCAGGCTGACCTGGAATTCACTATGTAGTCTCAAGCTGGCCTCAAACTCATGGTGATCCTCCTACCTCTGCCTCCTGAGTGCTCAGATTAAAGGTGTGCACCACCATACCCTGCCATTTTTTTTGTTTTATTTTGTTTTGTTTTTTCAAGGTAGGGTCTCAGTCTAGTTCAGGCTGATCTGGAATTCACTATGTAGTCTGTAATTCTACTTCTGCCTCTGCTGAGATTAAAGGCATTTGCTACCAAGTATTTAAACTATACCTGGTAAAGACTATTCTTTTACTGAATTTAATATTACAAATCTTAATGTGTCTTTAAGCAACTTGTTCTGTGTATTTATGTAGGCAAAAACAGCTGGAAGATATCCTGGTTCTGGCCAAACAATTCCACGAGACAGCTGAACCTATTTCTGATTTCTTATCTGTTACGGAGAAAAAGCTTGCTAACTCAGAGCCTGTAGGCACTCAGACTGCCAAAATACAGCAGCAGATCATTCGTCACAAGGTAGGAAGAAATTTATGAATATATGGAGGTAGAAATAAAAATCAGCATTCTACAAGATGCATTTATGTTTAAAATATGGTCAGATAATTGTTTAAAGTCACATTGGGTTGACGTGAAAGTAAACACTGACTAATAGACTGCCACCAGCTTTTGTGCCGCTTTTATATTTGCCCTGCAGTAGGTGAATTTTTTTATTATTTAATTTATTGTATCATTTGTTGTTCATTGTTTCATTTTCTTTCATTTATTTTGTTTCTGCTATTCATTTTTCCATCTGGATTTCCAGGCTCTGGAGGAAGAAATAGAAAACCATGCAACAGATGTGCACCAGGCGGTCAAAATTGGGCAGTCCCTCTCCTCCCTGACATGTCCTGCAGAGCAGGATGTGCTGTCAGAAAAGCTAGATTCATTGCAGACCCGATACAGTGAGATTCAAGACCGGTGCTGTCGGAAGGCAGCCCTACTCGAACAAGCACTGTTCAATGCTAGACTGTTTGGGGAGGATGAGGTGGAGGTGCTCAATTGGCTGGCTGAGGTTGAGGACAAGCTCAGTTCAGTGTTCGTAAAGGATTACAGACAGGATGTCCTGCAGAAACAGCATGCTGACCACCTGGTATTTGTGTTTTTCATTCTTATGTTATTTTGTCATTTTGATACATATTTCTTATCATTTCTTTTTTATTTTTTTCATTCCAAACACTTCAACTTTATTTTATGTATAAGTGCATTGTAGAGTTAGTGCTAAGTACTAATCTTTTATGGGTGGCTTCATAAAAATATCAAATAGTAACTTAAGTAATTCTAGAGAATTGTACTACCCACCTCACCTTCAGGGTGTGGTTTACATCATTAGGTATAAATACATCAGTAAGATTTTCACTTGAGAGGATTTATAGAAGAGAATGTGTTTTAACAAAGCCATATATATCTAAGGAGTACCCATGATTTGATCATGTAGTTGTAACACTAGAATATTTCTAGAGTCTGTGTTATCCTAATAGAAGAATATGCCTGTTTGAGTTTATTTTTATGAATCTTTTTGAAGATAGTAAATTAGGCAAAGCAGTTTTTAAAATAATCCAATATGGGGAAATTTTACTCAATACTGATGTAAGTCAATCTTCTGTTACTGACTTCTCTTGACCTTTCTTTTTGTTTATTTTAGACATGGTAGACTTTTTGCTGAATTTCATTTGTACCATTCCTTTTTTGTTTGTTTGATTTTTGTTTTTTTGAGGTAGGGTCTCACTCTAGTCCAGGCTGACCTGAAATTCACTCTCTTATTCTCAGGGTGACTTCAAACTCACAGCGATCCATCTACCTCTGCCTCCTGAGTGCTGGGATTAAAAGCGTGTGCCACCACACCCAGCACTTGTACCATTCTTGAATTCAGATTTGGTACCAATAGATTGGTTAAGCTAATTTAATCCTAAATCTCTTTTCATCTAACACAAAACATAATGTGTCTATAAAGTATCTGTTTTTATTTATTTTGAGTGATTAATGGCGTGACCAAAGAGAATGTACCTGATTTCAAGCTACATTAGTATTCAATCTCTGTAACTTTGGTTCTTTAAAGACCTCACTTTTTTCCTTTGTTGTGGCATAGGTTTAGAATTAATGATATTCTTTCCTTTCAGGCTTTGAATGAAGAAATCACTAATAGAAAGAAGAATGTAGATCAAGCTATTAAAAATGGTCAGGCTCTTCTAAAACAAACTACAGGTACTTTGAAAAGTACTCAGCACCTCTCTGGTTTAAGGACAGTCACATATCTGGAGAAATAAGTACTCTGCACTAGCTGCTTCTCTTGGTATACATGAGATGCTTGGTTGTCACAGCTCCAAGGAGGCTGATGGCATGTGTTCATTTCCTGCTAAATCTTTTGAAAATTCTCAGATTTAATTATCTCCCACCCAGTTATAGATGATGATTCCTGCTGCCTTCCAATATGTTGAGTACCAGCCCTATCTGCAAAGTGCTGGGAGCATCTAGAAACACCTGCAGCTGGGTTTAGGTCATAATCTCAGAAGTAGCTTCTTTTATCAAGTAGGAGATTTATTTCTCAGTTATTCCTTATTGTGGGACTGTAGATGAAATCTGTCAAAAATAAGTTCTAATTTGAAGATTCAATTAAAGGGATAGCTTTATCCTAAGATCTCTTAAAATGAATAATGGTCTCCTGATCTTCACAGGTGAAGAGGTGTTACTTATCCAGGAGAAACTAGATGGAATAAAAACCCGCTACACAGACATCACGGTCACTAGTTCCAAGGCGCTCAGAACTTTAGAGCAAGCTCGGCAGCTGGCCACTAAGTTCCAGTCTACATATGAGGAGCTGACTGGGTGGCTGAGAGAGGTGGAGGAGGAGCTGGCAGCCAGTGGAGGACAGTCTCCCGCAGGGGAGCAAATACCCCAGTTTCAGCAAAGACAGAAGGTAAGTCATCATTTCACACTAAAAGGAAAAAGCTTTCATCTTTGTCAGAGTCCTGTTTCATCACCTTTAAATCTAAACCAAAAACTTCTGTCTGCCTCCTGTTTCCTCTTAGTAAGATTTGACATGGAAACATATATGAATTATTTGTGATCTGGAAAAAAAAAGAATATGAATCTTAAATCCCTATGAAGTTTGCTTGCTATGTAATACTCCTTAATGTACCATCACCATTCATTCCCTAAGCAGAAGGGGAGACAATGTGGGGACCTGAAGGGAACTGGTATCAAAAGGGGGAAAAGGAGATGGGGCTGGGTACAGGAGAAGTGGGACAAATAAGAACAAAGTATAGTGACATGCCCGAAAAATTCCATAATAAAACCTATTACATGAATGTTAAAAGATTGATGTAGGGACTGGGGAGATAGCTTAATGATTAAAGGCACTTGCTTGCAAAGCCAGCTGACCTGAGTTCATTTCCCCAGGTGCCCATATAAAGCTGGATATATTTGATTCTCCTTTCGGATATAGAGTTGTTTGTTTGTTTGTTTGTTTGTTTGTTTGTTTGTTTGTTTGTTTGTTTGTTGTTTTGAGGTAGGGTCTTACTGTAGCTCAGGCTGACCTGGAATTCACTATGTAGTTTTGAACTCTTGGCGATCCTCCTACCTCTGCCTCCCGAGTGCTGGGATTAAAGGCGTGCGCCCGGCTTTAGAGTAGTTTTTGATACACAGAAATACTATGCAGATACTTGTTAAGTTAAATACCCATGATTAAAGCATTGTTCATCATCTCTATTAAAGTAATAAGAAAAACGAAAGCGATCCTGTTTTACCCACAGTCAGTCTGGCTCAACTGTTGCAAACAGTTCTAAGTAAGCAGCAGCTAAGCCTAAAGTCATGCTTCAGAATGATTGGGAAAAAAAAAGTGAGACAAGGAGAAAAATAGCTGAAGGAAGGAGGTCAGTGCCCTGCTGGGATATGTGGTAGAGATAGCACTTTCCACCCAGCCAGCTGCTGATGTGCTTTATTTAGCAAGGTGTGGCCTAAAAACTTTTTTCCTTCTTAGGAATTGAAGAAGGAGGTCATGGAACACAGATTGGTGTTGGACACAGTGAATGAAGTAAGCCATGCCCTCCTAGAGCTGGTGCCTTGGAGAGCCAGAGAAGGGCTAGATAAACTTGTGTCTGATGCCAACGAGCAATACAAGCTGATCAGTGATACTATTGGACAAAGGGTAGATGAAATTGATGCTGCTATTCAGAGATCACAACAGGTAATGTTTATAATACCCCACGTTAGTATTTTAGGCAATGGGATTGATGTGTGGGCTACAATACTATAGCCATAAATACAGGCTCAGGAATACAAATAAAGAGATCAAGATAAACTGATACAGCAAACACTTCATTAATGGGAAATGGCTGGGAGGGGTTTGTTAGGATGGGTCCAGATTTGACCCAAGATTCTTGACCCCTTTGAATAGAGTCTTATGTGAAGCCTTTTCTTGAATAGATAATATCCAGACTCAAAAGTCCAATGCATTATAATCTTAGTTTGACATATTTAACTATCTTAGCATTAGATGGAAAAGGGAAAGATACCAGGAACTATAATTAATATCAAATATGCAAACCAAAATAGCAGAGCCCTTCAAAATAAAACCCTCTTGGTAAACACAGGGTTCATATTTCCCTTAATCTTCTTTCCTTCCTCCTTTCTGGGATGCACATGTGCACACACACACACACACACACACACACACACACACACAAGTATGTATGTATGCTTTTCTCTGTACTTGGATATGGTTTTTGTTTTTATTCTTTTTCTTCCCAAGGTAGGGTCTTGCTCTAGCCCAGGCTGACCTGGAATTCACTATGTAGTCCCAGGATGGCCTCAGACTCACAGCAATCCTCCTCCTTCAGCCTACTGGGTTTTGAAACTAAAAGTATGTGTCACCACACTTGGCTTGGATATGTACTTTTGGGGTGGGGGGGTTCTGAGGTAGGGTCTCACTCTAGCCCAGGCTGACCTAGAACTCAGGGTGGCCTCGAATTCATTGCAGTCCTCCAACCTCTGCCTCCCAAGTGCTGGGATTAAAGGCGTGCATCACCATGCCCGGCCTTGTACCCTTTTTTTTTTCTTTTAATTGTTTATTTTTATTTATTTATTTGAGAGAGACAAAGAGGCAGAGAGAGAATGGGCGCACCAGGACCTCCAGCCACTACAATCGAACTCCAGATGCATTGCCACCTTGTGCATTTGGCTTACATGGGTACTGGGGAATTGAGCCTCAAACCAGGGTCCTTAGGCTTCACAGGCAAGTGCTTAACCACTAAGCCATGTCTCCAGCCCCACCCCACCCCTTTTTATTTTGCAAGCAGAGAGAGGGAAGGAAGGGGCCATGGAGGGAAAGTGTGCCAGGACCTTCTGCCACTGCAAACAAGCCTTAGATGCATGTGCCACTTTGTGCATCTGGCTTTACATGAGTACTGGGTTGTTAAGCTTTCCAGGCAAGTACCTTAATAGCTAAGCCATCTCTCCAGCCCCAACTATATAAATATTCGAAAACCCAAAGCACTTCTGTTCCCAACTTTTTCTGATAAGGGTTACTAGAACATACTAAACTAAACATGTGTCACCAAAGAGAAAGAAAAGGACATAAAAAAAATTGGGAATGCCAATGTTCAACAACTTGTTCATGATTTTTTTTTTTGGGGGGGGGTTCAAGGTAGGGTCTCACTCTAGCTCAGGCTGACCTGGAATTAACTCTGTAGTCTCAGGTGGCCACTGCCTCCCAAATGTTGGTATTAAAGGCTGTGCCACCATGCCTGGCTCATGATTTTTGTCATTGTTTAGCTATTTAAAAGTTTGGTAGTGGTCTGGTGTCCTGTGCTACTTCAGCTGAGCAAATACTTCCAAATTAATGTTATCAGCATTACACTGCCATTTTAAGTTTCTACTTAAACGTCTGTAACTGGACATGGTGGCATATACCTGTAATCCCCAGCACTTGCGAGGCTGATTGGGAGAATCATCCCAAATTCAAGTCCAACCTGGGCTATATAGCAAGACCCAATCTCAAACAAAAACAGACATAAAGTCACTACTGCTCAGCATTAAAGTGGGAAAGAGGCTTGACAGAAAGAAAATACAGCTTCATAAAAGCAGTCTGATTAGAAGCAGATTTCTTTTGGATGCTAATTTCTGTTGTTTCTAGATGTAGAGCTGTCTACTGGCTTCTGTGACTTAATTTAGCTACATCTTTCTTGCTTATTTCTTTTTCGAGATGCTTGTTTTTATTTTTTCTTCTTTTTCTTTTTTAAATTTTCATTTATTTATTTGAGAGAGAGAGAGAATGGGAGGACCAGGGTCTCTAGCTGCTGCAAACAAACTCCAGATGCGTGCTTCACCTTATGCATCTGGCTCAAGTGGGTGCTGGGGAATTGAGTGTGTGTACTTAGGCTTGGCAGGCAAGTGCCTTAAGCCCTGATTTCTGTTTTTTTCAAGATTGGGTCTTGCTGTAGCCCAGGATGACCTGGAATTTACTATGTAGTCCCAGGTTGCCTTGAACTTACAGCCATCCTCCTACCTCTGCCTCCCAAGTGCTGTATTAAAGGCATGTGCCACCATGCCTGGCTTTTTTTTTTTTTTTTTTTTTTTTTTTTTGAGATTTTTGGTTTTTGAGGTAGGGTCTCACTCTAGCTCAGGCTGACCTGGAATTCACTATGTAGTCTCAGGGTGGCCTTGAACTCACTGTGATCCACCTACCTCTGCCTCCCAGGTGCTGGGATTAAAGGCATGTGCCACCATGCGCAGCTTATTTTTGAGATTTATATCATTTAAAACAGGATATGTCTATGTAGTTCAAGCTGGCCTTAAACTTTCAATCCACCTGTCTCAGCTTCCCAGATGCTGGGATTATAGGCATGTCCCACATCATGTGTAACTGTCTCCATGTGATGGGGATCAAACCTACAACCTCTGGAGAGAGGACTCAGTGGTTAAGGTGCTTGCCTACAAAGCCTAAGGACCCAGGTTCAATTCCCCAGTACCCGTGTAAAGCCAGATGCATAAAGTGTCACATGCATCTAGAATTTGTCTGCAGTGACTACAGGCCCTGGCATGCCCCCTCCCCAGCTTTGCCTATTTCTCTCTCTCAAATAAATAAAATATTTTTAAAAAACACCTACAGTCTCATGTGTGCTAGGCAAATTTTCTATCACTGAGCTACATTCCTATTCCTCTTAAGCTTGGTTTGTGTTTTTCTAGAGTTGATTTGCAGTAGCAAGAGGACCTGACCCATTTTCTCTCTCATAAATATAATATTTTTTAGCTCTGGCATGGTGGTGCATGTCTTTAATCCCAGCACTTGGGAGTTAGAGGTAGGAGGATGGCTGTAAGTTCAAGGCAACCTGGGACACCCTAAGACTACGTAGTGAATTCCAAGTCAGCCTAGGCTATAGTGAGACTCTACTTTGGAAAACCACACACGTACACACATACTAAAACTATGTTACTGAATATACAAGCCTTTCTGTATTGGATAAATTAGTTTTTAAGAAGATCTAGACTGTCTTTCTTAATCATTTTTCTTCCCTATTCTATTAGTATGAGCAAGCTGCTGATGCAGAACTAGCTTGGGTTGCTGAAACAAAACGTAAACTGATGGCTCTGGGTCCAATACGCCTAGAACAGGACCAGACCACTGCTCAGCTACAGGTACAGAAGGTATGTATGGAATACCAAAGTTCCCACTATCTCCTGAGCTAGTCAAGTCATCAGTAATTTAGAGTGATTAGGAGAGTTTGTCTATCCTGGATCAAGTGGACTGATAGAATGAAATGATGGTAGATAGAAATTAATTATATATATATTTCATTAGTAAGAGGAAAATATTTTTTTTTGTTTGTTTTGGGGGAAAAGGGTAAGTGGACCCATTAATCCAAGAAAGAACAGTTAGCAGTTTGGGGGCAATTTTTAGGTTGGAAGACTTTTTTGTAAGAAACTGAAAAGATAAGCATTGGTGTTGCTGGGTCAACCAGGGTTAAGAAAACCAGCAAGATTTCATAAGTCTCATCTTACCTTTCACCTGTACAGGCTCAGGGTCCTTTTACTTCTTCACTTAACCACAGTTTACTTTTCAAAGGCTTTCTCTATTGACATCATTCGACACAAAGACTCCATGGATGACCTCTTCAGTCACCGTGCTGAGATCTTTGGTACATGTGGAGAAGAGCAGAAAGCACTATTGCAAGTGAGTTGGTTACTATTTATGTATCGTTCTTAATTATGGCAAATTAGAAGTACAGTTGTAAAATAATGTCTTAAAGAATTTTCCCCCTGGACTTCTGATTACTGATGTTTATTAAAATCCAACTTGGAACCAGGTGTGGTGGCACACACCTTTAACCTAGCACTCTGGAGGCAGAGCTAGCAGGACCGCTGTGAGTTTGAGGCCACCCTGAGACTGCATAGTGAATTCCAGGTCAGCCTGGGCTAGAGTGAGAGAGAGAAAGAAAGGATGCACCAGGGCCTTTGTCTACTGCAAAGGAATTCTGGACGCATGCATCACCTTGTACATCTACTTATGTGGGTCCTGGGGAATTGAACCTGGGTTCTTTGGCTTTGCAAGCAAACGTCTTAACCACTAAGTCATATATCTAGCTTTATTTTTTAAAATAAAAGACATGGTTCAGGTTGGGCTTGGTTGCCCATGTCTGTAATCTCAGCATTTGAGGAGCTAAAGCAAGACCTTGTCTCAAAAATAACATAAATAGGGCTGGAGAGATGGCTTAGCGGTTAAAGCACTTGCCTGTGAAGCCTAAGGACCCAGGTTAGATTCTCCAGGTCCCACATAAGCCAGATGCACATGGTGGCACATGCATCTGGAATTCATTTGCAGTGGCTAGAGACCCTGGTGTGTCCATTCTCTCTCTCTCTCTCTTTTTGTGTCTTTAATAAATAAATAATCTCTACCTGCTCTGCCTCTTCTATGTTTCTTTAAAAAAAAAAAAAAGAAGAGGGGCTGGAGAGATGGCTTAGCAGTTAAGACACTTACCTGTGAAGCCTAAGGACCCAGGTTCAATTCTCCAGGTCCCATGTAAGCCAGATGCACATGGTGGCGCATGCATCTGGAGTTCATTTGCAGTGGCTAGAGGCCCTAGTGCGCCCATTCTCTCTCACTCTCTTTGTCTCTAATAAATAAATAAAAATAAATTTCAAAAAAAAATTTTATGGAAAGAAAAAATAACATAAATAAAAGCATACAGTTAACCACTGTTTCCTCAGAAATCTTCATAAATTGATTGACCTAGTCATCATAAACATTTGAAGCATAAATGCCAGGTTTTTGGAAGCTTTTTTTTTTTTTTTTTTTTTAAATTATTTATGACTAAGGGAGAATGGGTGTGCCAGGGCTATAGCCACTAAAAACAAATTCCAGACATGCACCACCATGTGCATCTGGCTTACGTGGGTTCTGGGGAATTGAACCTGGGTCCTTAGGCTTCATTGGCAAGCGCTTTAACCACTAACCTATCTCTCCAGCCCTGGAAGCTTTCTTTTAATCACATACTATCAAAGCTTCTGGAATGTTCCATTTTAAATTGTGTTGTTAAAGTAGTACTGTCTCTTTGTGGGTCTCTGCTAGAAGGGTGTTTTTGTTAGTGCTTTTCTTGTGCTATTTTACTACCTTTTTACCTATATTCATATTTTTTGAAAGTTTATGATACTAATGCCTTTTATTTTTGGCTCATAGGATAAAACAGAATGCCTAATACAGCAATATGAAGCCATTAGCCTACTCAATTCAGAGCGTTATGCCCGTCTAGAGCGGGCACAGGTCCTGGTAAACCAGTTTTGGGAAACTTATGAAGAGCTCAGCCCCTGGCTTGAGGAAACTCGAACATTAATAGCACAGTTACCTCCTCCAGCCATTGACCATGAACAGCTCAGACAGCAGCAAGAAGAAATGAGGGTAAGGAGCACACCCACTTGTGTCTTGTTTCAGAATCAAAACAGGTTCAGTAATTTATCAAAAACAACACAGGTGCCAACAGGGTGAAAATTTTGTTAGGAATTTGATTCTATTAGAAAATATTTTCATTTGTGAGCCAGGTATGGTGGTGCATGCCTTTAATCCCAGCACTTGGGAGGCAGAGGTAGGAGGATCGCCATGAGTTTGAGGCCACCCTGGGACTACATAGTGAATTCCAGGTCAGCCTGAGCTAGAGTGAGACCCTACCCCGAAACCCCACCCCCCCAAAAATTTTTTTTCATTTGTGAACAGAGACAGAGAGAGAGAGAGAGAGAGAAAGTTAGTTAATATGGGTGAGCCAAGGCCTTTTCCCACTGCAAATGAACTTCAGATACATATGCTACTTTGCGCATCCAGCTTTCTGTGGGAATTGAACCCAAGCTGGTAAGCTTTGCAAGCAAGTGCCTTTGACCCCTGAGCCATCTCCTCAGCCAGAGAGTTAATTCTTAATCAGAATTCCTTTTCACAATAAAAAACATATTGATTTATATCATTTAATATGAATTGATGAAAGAATAAGATTACAGATCTATTAAGAGCCTGTTGATCCAGGCATGCCTACAGGCAGGAGGGTCATGGACTGGAGACTGTGCTGGGCTACAAATCAAGTTCTAGGCCAGGCTGCGTTATATACTGAGACTCTGACTCAAAAAAAAAAAAAAAAAAAAGGTGTTGTGGGGGAATAAAAACAGAAAAACAAGAACCTGGCCTAGAGGGGTGGCTTAGCAGTTAAGGTGTTTGCCTGAAAAGCCAAAGGACCCAGGTTCAATTCCCCAGGACCCACGTTAGCCAGATGCACAAGGGGGAGCACATGTCTGGAGTTTGTTTGCAGTTGCTGGAGGCCCTGGCGTGCCCATTCTCTCTCTCATTCTCCCTCTTTCTCTGTCAAATAAATAAATAAAAATAAAATATTAAAAAAAGAAAAGAAAAACAAGAACCTAACTGGGGTTGGGGTGGTATAACCACTGTGAAATCTTGAGTTTGATCCCCAGAATGCAAAAAAGAAAGAAACACAAAAAGAACTAACTAAAAATCAGGGATACTCTTAGATACTCTTAACATTTAAGGTATGGCTAGATTGCTATTTCACTTAGTCACCAGTAGGAGTGAGAGTGTAAAGGAATTATCAGAAAGCATTTGCTGCATATTTAAGATGAAACAGAAATTGTTAGACATATCTTGCTTGGTGTCTTAATCTGGGCCATGTAAATTGTAATACGTAGATGTACTTTATGAGTTTAAAAAGGTGGGATAGACAAGTATAACAAAATGGTGGGATGGGGCATGAGAAGAGGATGCATTCAGGAAGCTGTCCACAGTAATGAGTCATCTGTCTGAACTAACTTTGTAAAATTAAAAGAATTCAGTAGCATCAGAGCACAAGATGTGGGTGTTTTTCTATCTCCCCATAAATGGGTGAAAAGCTAGGACTTGCTGTTTTTCAAAATTTAGTTCTTCTCAATGTTGTTGATACCTGCAATCAAAGTAAACTGGTATAAAAATGCTCACTGTTTTTAGTTTTTTTTTTTTTTTTTTTTTTTTTGTGTGGATCTAACTCTGGGCCTCATGCGCACTAAAATGTGTGGTGAATCACTGAACTACTCTTTTAGTCCCACTCATTATGTTTTTGTTGTTTATTTGATTTCTCATCTAATTATATTTGAATCCATATTTCTTCCCATAGCAACTAAGGGAATCCATTGCTGAACACAAACCTCATATTGATAAGCTACTAAAGATAGGCCCACAACTAAAGGAATTAAACCCTGAGGAAGGGAAAATGGTAGAAGAAAAATACCAAAAAGCAGAAAATACATATGCCCAAATAAAAGACGAGGTGCGTCAGCGGGCCCTGGCTCTGGATGAGGCTGTTTCCCAGTCTGCTCAGGTATGTGTGTATATTTACAACTCTCAAGTGCCCACTAGTCTAAGCAAGAGGTCTCTGTGCCTCTTATGCCTCTGTACTCAGGAGTATCCAGGCCACCATGTTCATAATACATATCGGTAGAATAGGAAACTTTACCTACTTGCGTTTCTGTTCCCAAGAATGTTGATATATTGATACTATATGAAAGGTAAAATGTATCTTGGCTGTATATGTAATTGTCTGTTTATAGTTTTTCTGAAATTTTTATGTTGTAATGGTCCTTTTGCAAGTGTGATTTGAAGTAAACTTATCCTGCAAATTCAAAAGCAATGACTACCTCGCCAAGTCATGTTCCTCTGGTGCTTATTAATGGTGAGGTGTAGGTTGATAGCACAATAAATAATTTTCTTATTCAAAAAACATCTAGCTTTCTAGTTCAGAGCAAGCGGCTTCTATAGGAAGAAATAAACCAAAGAGAAGCAAAACCACCAGCAGTGAATTTTAAAGCATGTAACTACTTATCTTTCAACTAATATATTACTGTTAGTGGTACTTTTGTCATGTCTCGGTATTTTATTCCTGTGTTTAGTCAGTTTTTTTGGTTAATATTTGTACTTACTCAAGTTTTTCCCCCCCATCTCCCGTCCCATCTCACTCACATTGTGGATTGTGTTACTTTGTGTTGTTGCTGCCTGCTCCTGTCTTACCCACATCGTCACATTTCATTGTTGTGTTGACCACGCTCACCATTACAGATTACAGAGGTAAGGTACTCACTCCCCTTCCCCATTGGAATTAGGGTGTTCTTGTAAGCTGAAAATTAAGGGTATTGCTATCAGAAGGACGTTTTCCTGAACTTTATTGAAATTAATTTGATTAGTGAAGTTTATTATGCCCATTTTGTTTGGGGTAGAATCTAGAAGTGAAGGAGTGATGGGAAGTTAATGTGTTAATTTGTTTTTCCTGCTAGACACTTGAAATTGTTAAGCCTTACTCAAATTAATGAATCCAAAGTTGGTTTTAAATAGCTTTTTTAGGGGGCAAACTTCTCTAGTTTGCTCTCTTTTCTCTGCATCAGATTGTGCATGAGAATTTTATCATTATAATCATGCTATTCAAAGTACTAGAAAAATGGGAAGGTAATTGTTCTTTGATTTATTTGTTTTTGTGTTTTTTTTGTTTGTTTGTTTTTTTGTTTTTTGTTTTTTGGTTTTTTTTTGGTTTTCTGAGATAGGGTCTCACTCTAGCTCAGGCTGACCTGGAATTCACTATGTAGTCTCAAAGTGGCCTCAAACTCTCGGCAGTCCTCCTACCTCTGCCTCCCGGGTGCTGGGATTAAAGGCGTGTGCCACCACGCCTGGCTCATTGTTCTTTTAGAGTAAAGTTAGATTTAGTCTTCCTTAATTTATCTTTTGTCATTTCCCTCTCATTGTCCCATACAGTTGGTTGTTAAGTTATATATCATACTTTTAAATGCCAAGTCATGCAGGATATTAATTTCCCCGTCCATTTACACAGTTGGTGGAGGGTATGTAACTTGTTGGTCTAGTCTGTTGCATGCAACTGTCATCTGAGATGTTGACATACTGACCCTTTCTGGTTTCATAGTCTTGTCCCTTTTTCATCATATTAGATGGAATTGGTGAAGCATCATGACAGCACTAATCATTTCAGTTGATTTTGGTATATCTTTTGACTCTTGTAAATTTTTATTCTATTTTTTTTATTTATTAATTTGAGAGAGAGAGAACGGGCATACCAGGGCCTCCAGTCACTGCAGCTGAACTCCAGACACATGTACCACCTTGTGTATCTGGCTTACATGGGTACTGGGGAATTGAACCTGGGTCCTTAGGCTTTGCAGGCAAGCAAGCACCTTAACCACTAAGCCATCTCTCCAGCCCCTTGACTCCTTTAAATATTGCTTTTTTCTTTTCTTCTAGTGGGCCAGCTCTGGGTATACCATGTCCAAAAAAATTTTTTTAGCCAAACCTAATACTTCATCACTGGGCTAGGCTGAGCACAGGTTATTATAAACAGTAGATTTCTATCTTGTTATGACTAACATTTCCCAAATTGTGATGAAATATTACTGTGATGGCTAATATTCCAACTTTGTTTAGTTCCATGATAAAATTGAGCCCATGTTGGAGACTCTTGAGAATCTTTCCTCTCGCCTGCGTATGCCACCGCTGATCCCTGCTGAAGTGGACAAGATCAGAGAATGCATCAGTGATAATAAGAGTGCTACCATGGAGCTGGAAAAACTGCAACCATCTTTTGAGGCCCTGAAGCGCCGTGGAGAAGAACTCATTGGGCGATCTCAGGGAGCAGACAAGGATCTGGCTGCAAAAGGTACTTAGTGGATCTATTTTTGCAGAAAGTCAATAGGAGGGCTGGAGGAATGGCTTAGAGGTTAACGCAAACACCAAAGGACCCAGGTTTAATTCCCCAGGACCCACATTAGCCAAATGCACAAGGGGGTGTGTGCATCTGGATTTTGTTTGCAGTGGCTGGATGCCCTGGCACGCCCATTCTCTTTCTCTCTCTTTCTCTGTTAAATTAAATAAAAATAAATTTAAAAAAAAAAAAAAAAAAGAAAGAAAGAAAGTTGGGCTGGAGAGATAGCTTAGTGGTTAAGGCACCTGCCTCCTAAGCCTAAGAACGCTGGTTCCAATCTCCAGGTCCCACGTTTAGCCAGATGCAAAGTGACGCAAGGGCACAATGCCGCACTTGACACTAAGGGGGTGCACACATCTGGATTGCATTCGCAGCAGCTGAGAGGCTGCTGGCGTGCCCATTTCTATCTGTCTTCCTTCCCCACCCCGTCTCTCTCGAAAAGAAAAAGAAAAGAAAAGAAAAGAAAAGAAAAGAAAAGAAAAAAAGAAAAGGAAAAGAAAAGAAAAGAAAAGAAAAGAAAAGAAAAGAAAAGAAAAGTCAATAGGATAAATTCCAGGCTGTGGCTATCTCTAGCTTCCTACGCAGATGTATTTCATTGAATGTAAAGCACTCTACAAGTAATGAGTATTCTAGAAAGTTATTTGGAAGTTATTTAAAATTCGGAACACATGTTCCCTTTGAAACAAGTTACAATTGGAGGCTAGATTCCCAGGCCAGGAAACAAATGCTCCTTCAACCCCTAATGTGAGTAAACCACAGTATCTAGTGAGTAGTGCATAACTACCTTTTATAATACTTTCCATGGGAAATGTACAGAAGTTTAGTAAAGAACACTGAAAAGAAGAGTTTCCACTCAGTCCCTTTGTAAGTTAGGGATTTATCATAGTAGTACCTTTTATATCAGATTTCCAGGTTACTTCAGTGATCCCTTTTGGGGAAGACCAACATAAGCAGAAAATACTACTGTAGAAATGATAGCAATAAAACAAGGTAAACTGTCCATCAGTTTTTGTTGTTGTTGTTTGTTTGTTTTATTTTTATTTATTTATTTATTTTTTATTTTTTTATTTTTTTTGGTTTTTCGAGGTAGGGTCTCTCTCTGGCCCAGGCTGACCTGGAATTAACTACGTAGTCTCAGGGTGGCCTCGAACTCTTGGCAATCCTCCTACCTCTGCCTCCCGAGTGCTGGGATTAAAGGCGTGCGCCACCACGCCCGGCTTGTTTGTTTTAATTTGAGAGAGAGAGCATGGGCACTCCAGCGGCCTCTCAGCCACTGTGAACAACTCCAGACGTGTGCGACATTGTGCACTTGGCGTCACTTTTGCGTCTGGCTAAACATGGAGATTCGAATGGGCATTCTTAGGTTTCACAGGCAGGTGCCTTAACTGCTAAGCCATCTCTCCAGCCCTGTCATTTGGTTTTGTTTTTTGTTTTTTTTTTTGTTTTTCGAGGTAGGGTCTTACTCCAGCCCAGGCTGACCTGGAATTAACTATGTAGTCTCAGGGTGGCCTCGAACTCATGGCTATCCTCCTGCCTCTGCCTCGCGAGTGCTGGGATTAAAGGCGTGCGCCACCACGCCCGGCTCATTTGGTTTTTTGAGATAGGGTTTCACTCTAGCCAAGGCTGAACTGGAATTCACTATGTAGTCTCAGCATGGCCTCAAATTCATAGCAATCCTCCTGCCTCTGCCTCCTGAGTGCTGGGATTAAAAGTGTGCCCTACCACACTTTTTAAATTACAGTTTTAAATTGTAGAACTATTTCTAAAAATAGTTTCACTGAAAATGTCAGAATTAGATGGAATTTCTTTTTCTTTTTTTTCTTATTGTTTTAGATGGAATTTCTGATAACTGATTTCAAATACTTAGAGAATTCATATTCTTATCTCATCTTTACACTCTCAGAAATCCAAGACAAATTGGATCAAATGGTATTCTTCTGGGAGGACATCAAAGCTCGGGCTGAAGAGCGAGAAATTAAATTCCTTGATGTCCTTGAATTAGCAGAGAAGTTTTGGTATGACATGGCAGCTCTCCTGACCACCATCAAAGATACCCAAGATATTGTCCATGACTTGGAAAGCCCAGGCATTGACCCATCCATCATCAAGCAACAAGTTGAAGCTGCTGAGGTAAGAAAAAAACAAAACATGCTGGGCATGATAGCACACATCTTTAATCCCAGCACCTGGGAGATATAGGTAGGAGGAACCTCCCTCCCTCACCCCCCAAAAATGTTGTCTCCTATATGCACCATCTAGCAAAGCACTTTTTTCAGTTCAATGCTGGGGATTGAACCTGGGGCTTCATGCATGCTTAGCAAGTGCTATAACTACAATTCCCTTGCCTCTGAGTATGTTATATTAGCTCTTAGCCAGGATGAATGCCTTGAAAGCTTTGGGTTTGGGTTTTGTTTGTTTTTGCTTTGGGGGGATTATTTTGATTTTGTTTTGTTCTTATGGTAAGACTTCCATTTAGGTGGAATACATGTTCATTAATAGTAAATTTCCTTGATAGACTGTAGAGATTTAAAACCAATTCTGGACTCATCATCCAAACTAGTTACTTCGACATACCCTTTCCTCATAGTCTTTCTGGGGAGTTTTTACCAAATGTTCTTCATGTGCTTTCCATTCAGCACAAGCAAAGCCTATCTTGCTGTTACCTTTCTAGTTTCTTTTTTTCCAGGTATTTTTTCATACAGAAACACTCCACTCCTTTATCCCTCTCCATGTCTATCCATGAACATATGTGAACAGCAACCACTTGGGATTGTGAAACTACACTATCTATATAAACATGTTGAAATATGTTAAGAGCTTTAAACCTTTTGTATGTTTAATGCTTCTACGTAGTGTTCACTCTTGATGGGGGTATAAGTTGCTTTTGAGAAGTTTTCTGCTTTGGCTTCTACTCTGTTCCTTCCCATGTAGACTATTAAGGAGGAGACAGATGGTCTGCATGAGGAGTTGGAGTTCATTCGAATCCTTGGAGCAGATCTGATTTTTGCCTGTGGAGAAACTGAGAAGCCTGAAGTGAAGAAGAGCATTGATGAGGTGTGGAGAATGATGGATTCATATAAAAAACTAGTGGGGTCAGACCAGACAGGGTGGTATTCATAAAAGAATCTGATTGCATATTTTTCTCCTAGATGAATAATGCTTGGGAGAACTTAAACAAAACATGGAAAGAAAGGCTAGAAAAACTTGAGGATGCCATGCAATCTGCTGTGCAGTATCAGGACACTCTTCAGGTAAGAGGCTAGGATAGTTGCTCACAAAGGAAATCCAGATTCTGTAGAAGTAGATCATCTTCACAGCACTGCATTTTCAAACCTGATAGAGTACTATTTCTACATTTCTAGCCAAAGATTCAAACTTCTGTTGAGAAAAGTATTAACATACATCCAGGTCTCTACAGCTCTGCCAGTTTCATTGTCCTAGCATGCTTGTCATATCTGTACATATCCATCTGTACAATGAAGTTGGCCTTACTGTGCAACTTACTATTTGCTAGAAGTTCTAAGCCCTAGTTATCTTTAAGCCTAAACATAATATTCCTTCTTTTTCTACCTCCTATGTTTTTGTTTTTATGTATTTCTGTTTTTATTTCAGGCTATGTTTGACTGGCTGGATAACACTGTGATCAAACTTTGCACCATGCCCCCAGTCGGCACTGACCTCAACACTGTCAAAGATCAATTAAATGAGATGAAGGTTTGTAAACAGGAATGGCTTTAGAAGAAGAGTTGCTTCTTTTTAGTGTTAAAGACTTAGTTTGGTGGTGTGGCAATCAGCTCCTCATTGCTGGGACAAACTTTCCACCAGACATAGTTTATGGGAGGAAGGGATTTATTACAGGCTTACAGATCCAGAGGAATACCATCAATGACGGAAGAAACTGGCTCCCTTTCATAGATACAAGCAGAAAGAAATCTCCAACAGCTAGTAAGCATGACCCACCAGAACTCACACTACTCTGCACACACCTTTGGGCTGGAATTCCGATCCGCCACCAGTGACACTCCCCCTGTAGCAGGGATCTGCCTGCTAGGAGCTCAAGTAGGAAGTTTAACCAAAAATGCCTAGCCGGGTGTGGTGGCACAAGCCTTTAATACCAGCACTCAGGAGACCGCCGTAGGAGGAGCACCATGAGGCTACCCTGAGACTACATAGTGAATTCCAGGTCAGCCTGGGCTAGAGTGAGACCCTACCTCGGGGGTAGGGGGGAAGCCTGAGTCTAGGCTGGGCATGATGACACACACCTTTAATCCCAGCACTTGGGAGGCAGAGGCAGGAAGATCACTGTGAGTTTGAGGCCAGCCTGGGACTACATGGTGAATTCCAGGGTTTAGGGGGAAAGTCATATTAGCTAATATATATAAAGATAGCTACATGCACATTTAAAAAAAATTATTTATTTATTTATTTGAGAGAGAGAGAGACAATGGGTGCACCAGGGCCTCCAGCCACTGCAAACAAACTCCAGATGCATGCGCCCCCTTGTGCATCTGGCTTATGTGGGTACTAGGGAATTGTACCTTGAACCAGGGTCCTTAGACTTCTCAGGCAAGTGCTTAACTGCTAAGCCATCTCTCCAGCCCTACATGCACACTTTTGATCCCAGCACTCTGGAGGCAGAGGTAGGAGGATCATTGTGAGGTTCAGGTCATCCTGAGATTACATAGTGAATTCCAGGTCAGTATGGGCTAGAATGAAACCCTACCTTGAACCTCCCCCCTTCCCCCAAAAAAACCTGAGTCTATAGGGCCAAACATTCAAATTATCACAGGTGTTAATATTAATTATATCTTTGATAGGAGTTCAAAGTAGAAGTTTACCAACAGCAAATTGAGATGGAGAAACTCAATCACCAGGGAGAATTGATGTTAAAGAAAGCTACCGACGAAACAGACAGAGACATTATACGAGAACCACTGACAGAACTCAAACACCTCTGGGAAAACCTGGGTGAGAAAATTGCCCACAGACAGGTAAGACAGGTGGTACAGTTCATGGATGAACTACTGCCTGCCCTTTTCTAATTCCCTAACGAATGTTCCCTGTCTTGTTCTGAGCAGCATAAGCTAGAAGGTGCTCTCTTGGCCCTTGGCCAGTTCCAGCATGCCTTAGAGGAACTGATGAGTTGGCTGACTCACACTGAAGAGTTGCTGGATGCTCAGAGGCCAATAAGTGGAGACCCCAAAGTAATTGAAGTTGAGCTTGCAAAGCACCATGTAAGTTTTCATTTTTCTTCTATAACTTTGTAGGTTTGAGACTAGATATTGTCTCCAGTAGCTTCTTACTGCCGTGTTATCTGTTAGAGAACCAGAGTTGATGATATATATAAATCATTTTTCAGGTTCTAAAAAATGATGTTTTGGCTCATCAAGCCACAGTGGAAACAGTCAACAAAGCTGGTAATGAACTTCTTGAGTCTAGTGCTGGAGATGATGCCAGCAGCTTAAGGAGCCGTTTGGAAACTATGAACCAGTGCTGGGAGTCAGTGCTGCAAAAAACAGAGGAGAGAGAACAACAGCTTCAGTCAACTCTGCAGCAGGTATGTGCATCACCCAAGCTAGGTAGGAAGAGCTGTACAGATGACAGCATTTGGGGAAGGCCTGAGTCAGAGAGAAAAGCTATGCGGGTAGAACCCTATGAAACATGTCTGAAAAGACAGCTTTGCATTGGATGGTTCTTCTGAAGTCAAATGCTCTACCCCTGAGCTATACCCCCAGATGGTTCTTCTGGATTAGTTTGTTGTTCAGTCTATTTACTACAAAATTGATCAGTCTTCACTGTTACCAACCCCTTTCACATTTTTCCCGCTTCAAGTCCAACTCCCCTATTTAGTAGTACCTTAGTCTATTCATCATATTGTGTTAGTCACCTGTACTATGTTATGGTGAGGTCTGAAGGATTCTGCTCTCCCTGAGAGCAGCTCCAGGTTCTTCACTCACAGTAAAATCTTAGGGTCTCACACTAGACGTGGTGGCACATGTCTTTAATCCTAACACTTGAGATGCAGAGGTAGGAGGATCACCTTGAGTTCAAGGCCAGCCTGAGACTACATAGTACATTCCAGGTCAGCCTGGACTAGAGTGATACCCTACCTTGAAAAGCCAAAAAAAAATTAATTAATTAAATAAAATAAAATAGACTCTTTCAAAAAGTTTACTTTTGAGGCTGAGAATTTCTTACTGACATTGCCAATACATCTTTTTCTCAAAAGGCCCAAGGTTTTCACAGTGAAATTGAAGATTTCCTCTTGGAACTCACTAGAATGGAGAGCCAGCTTTCTTCATCTAAGCCTACAGGAGGACTTCCTGAGACCGCTAGGGAACAGCTTGATACTCATATGGTAACAGCAGTTTTTCAAGTTGAGCATTAGCATCCCACATTCAATAGCTCTTTCTGAGTTCATAGAAATGGATCTATGTGGGAGTCTACATGTAGTGCATTTTGACTGACAGTATGGTATACTTTTGGCCATTCCTGCTCATAAACAGGCTTTAGCACCCCACCATGGGAAACAATAGTGAAGAGTTGGCTGGAAAGGCATTTGGTTGGCACCAGAGCATCACTGGATTGTGAGAGCATCACCAAGACACACACAGAGCACAAATGTGTTTGTATTTAAGAAAACTACTCAGTAGGGGTTTAGGGAGATCAGAAAGATGCTGACAGTATTTTAGGAAAGCCTGCTGAGAACAAAAGGCAATATAATTTCTAGGCAAATCCTTAATGAAAAGGAGAAATAAATTATTGAATACTATTTCTGAAGTCTCTGATTTTAAGAAAATCTGTTTAAGTGATGACAAAATTCTTTAGAATTAAGGAAAAATAACAGCTAACAACTCAGTCTTTGAACTGACTGCAAGAGGCTTTTAAATCAAGATGATGCCTTCCTGGATATTTCCAAGCTGCTAGTGAATTGGGAGAGGGGAGAATCTTCCTGGAGATACGTAATATTGATATCTTTTTTGCATTTTCTTACAGGAACTTTATTCCCAGCTGAAAGCCAAGGAAGAGACCTACAATCAGCTGCTTGACAAGGGCAGGCTCATGCTCCTAAGCCGTGATGATTCTGGGTCTGGCTCAAAAACAGAACAGAGTGTAGCACTCTTGGAACAGAAGTGGCACATAGTCAGCAATAAGATGGAAGAAAGAAAGGTATCACCATTAAACACTGAGCAGTTTGTTTGGTGATTGCATATAATTCTCATTTTGTTTTCATCACACCTTTTCGAAGAACAGTTTATTGTGACAAGCTGCAGAACTGATAACTCTCACAGTTGGCTTCATACCATTCTATCTTTTCTCTTTCTACAGTCCATTGCACTGATGGTATTCGTTTCTGCTGATACTTTATTTCATAATTATTCATTCCTCTTCTCCATCTACCACTAAAGGCATCACTGTCTATTACTGTTCAGTATTAGGCTTGATATCCCATCTTAATCACCAGTTTGTAGTCTTACTTAAAAACAGTGCTTTGTTGGAGATGGTGACTTGGAATTAAAAGGATGGGAACAGGGAAGTAAAAGAAGTATGACCACGGCTGGAGAGATGGCTTAGTAGTTAAGGTACTTGCTTACAAAGCCAAAGGATCCAGGTTCAAATCCCCAGGGCCCATGTAAGCCAGATGCACAAGGTGGCACATGTGTCTGGAGTTCATTTACAGTGGCTGAACACCCTGGTACACCCATTCTCTCTCCCTCTATCTACCTCTCTCTCTCTCTCTTTCAAATAAATAAAATAAAAGCTTAAAGAAAGTTAAAAAGCAAGTGTAACCAACAAATTTCTGTACAATCAACTTGATTTCTTCTTACTATAAGTACGTTATGCAAGAAAATCTACTGAAAGTCAGGAGATGAGTAAATTATTGTTCCTCAAAGTTTTCTCTGTAGTAACAGGAAAAGGTGATAAGGGATCAAGGTATTTGTACAGAGTTTCATTCTGTTCTTTGCTAATCAGTCAGGTCAAGTGTGAATCATGCACATAACCCTGTTGGCCATGTCTCCTCAGTACTAAGCACTTGTGCACCAGACACTGTGTGAGGCTTTAACAGAAACAGTAAACAAATGAACTCTGTTATTATGAAATTATTGGGCAAAAGGACAACAAACATGAAATATTCACTATTTTTATAGAATTATTTTGATGTGATTGTGATGTTAAAACTGGCCAAGCCGAGCATGGTGGCGTATGCCTTTAATTCCAGCACTCAGGAGGCAGAAGTAGGAGGAGTGCCGTGAGTTCAGGGCCACCATAATGAATTCCAGGTCAGCCTGGGCTAGAGTGAGACCCTACCTCAGAGAAAAAAAAAAAAAAAAAAAAAAAACTAGCCTAAAGAACGGATATATACGTATTTAGAAAAACAGAGGCAGATTCTGGCTCATAATCAAGTTTCCTGGCTGGGCATGGGGATACACACCTGAAACCCCAGTACTTGGGAATTTAAGGCAGGATCATCTCAAGTTTAGGCCATTCTGGACTATAGAACAAAAAAAAAAAAAAAAACACTGTTGTCCATGTTTCCCCCCCCCCCAATTTTTTTTTCTTAATGATGGAACTGATTAAGCAAAGCCAGTTGTTGAGAATAGTTATTTCTGGCTGGGCGTGGTGGTGCATGCCTTTAATCCCAGCACCCTACCTCAAAAAACCAAAAAACCAAAAAAAAAAAAAAAAAAAAATAGTTATTTCTGGACTGAGGGAGGGCTCAGCAGTTACAGGTATTTTCTTGCAAAGCCTGCCAATCCAGATTTGATTCCCCAGTACCCATCTAAAGCCAGGCACAAAAGTGGCCCATGTACCTGGCATGTATTTGTAGTGGCAAGAGGCCCTGGCATGTACACACGCACACACAATTTTTAAATTATTTTTTTTTCTTTGGTTTTTTGAGGTAGGGTCTCACTCTGGACCAGGCTGACCTGGAATTAACTGTGCAATCTCAGGGTGGCCTTGAACTCACGGCGATCCTCCTACCTCTGCCTCCGAGTGCTGGAATTAAAGGAGTGCTAATTTTTAAATTTTTTTTTAAAAAAAGAATAGTTACTTCTGATTGTGTGAGAGTATTATATTCAGGATCAGTAAAAATCATTTATTAAATGTGCATAATGGGGCTGTAGAGATGGCTTAGCAGTTAAGGAGCTTGCCTGTGAAGCCTAATGACCCATGTTCGACTCTCCAGGTTCTACATAAGCCAGACGCACAAGGTGATGTAAGTGTACAAGGTCACACATGCACAAGGTGGCACAAGCATCTCAAGTTCGATTACAATGGCTGGAAGGGTGCTCCAGTTCTCTCTCTCTCTCACTCATAAAAAACACTTCAAGGGCCGGGCGTGGTGGCGCACGCCTTTAATCCCAGCACTCGGTAGGCAGAAGTAGGAGGATCGCTGAGAGTTCGAGGCCACCCTGAGACTACATAATTAATTCCAGGTCAGCCTGGACCAGAGTGAGACCCTACCTCGCAAAAACAAAAAAAAAAAAAAAAAAAAAAAAACACTTCAAAAAATGTGCATAGGGCTGGAAAGATGGCTTAGCGGTTTATGGTGCTTGGCTGCAAAGCCTAAGGACCCATGTTTGATTCTCCATATCCCATGTAAGCCAGACACACAAAAGATGAAGCAAGTGCAAGGTCACACATGCCCACTAGGTGGCATAAGTATCTGGAGTTCGACTGCAGTGGCTGAGGCCCTGGTGCCCCAATCCCTCCCACACACTCTCTCCCTCTCTCTATCGCACCCCGCAATATAAAAATAAATGTGCATACTGTTGGGTGTGGTGGTGCATACCTTTAATCCCAGCACAGGGGAGACAGAAGTAGGAAGATTGCTGTGAATTCAAAGCCAGCCTGAGACTACATAGTGAATTCCAGGCCAACCTGGGCTAGAACAATATCCTACATCGAAAAAATCGGGGAAAAAAGGCATCATGCTTTAATAAAGGGTGTATAGGTTTAATAACACAGAGTAAACCATCTTGGAGCTTTATTAATTTCAAACGTTTCTATGATAGATTTGAGGTAGACTTTAGCATCACATCTGATTTGTTTAGCTTAGGTTTATACTTTTTTTTTTTTTTTTGGTGCTGGGAATTGAACCTATTTACACTTGCTAGGCAAACATTTTATCAGTGAGCACTGTACATTCTTAGAACATTCAATACTGGAACCAGGCGTGGTGGCGCACACCTTTAATCCCAGCACTTGGGAGGCAGAGGTAGGAGGATCGCCGTTAGTTCAAGTCCACCCTAAGACTATACAGTGCATTCCAGGTCAGCCTGAGCTAGAGTGAGACCCTACCTCGAAAAACCAAAAGAAAAAAAAAACATTCAACATGAAAAGAGAAAAATCACTTGTTATCCAATCAATTACAATTAATAGCAGTTAATAGTATATCTCTTGAGGTTTTCCCATGAATGTATTCATTTTTTATTTTTATTTATTTATTTGAGAGTGACAGACACACAGAGGGAGAAAGAAGCAGAGAGAGAGAGAATGGGCACACCAGGGCCTCCAGCCACTACAAACGAACTCCAGATGCATGTGCCACCTTATGCATCTGGCTTACATGGGTACTGGGGAATTGAGCCTCAAACTTGGTCTTTAGGCTTCAAAGGCGAGTGCTTAACTGCTAAGCCATTTCTCCAGCCTGAATGTATTCTTTTTTCAAGGTAGGGTCTCACTCTGGCCCAGGCTGACCTGGAATTAACTATGTAGTCTCAAGGTGGCCTCGAACTCTTGGTGATCCTCCTACTCTGCTTCCCGAGTGCTGGGATTAAAGGCGTGCACCACTGTACCTGGCTGATACTTTTATTTTTAACCTTCATCATTTTACTTTGCCTTCATAGCAGGCCAGAGGCAAAAGAGATCACTAAGATCCCAGGGGTCGAAGTCCCTGAAAATGGAACTTGTGAACACTGGACTGGGGGTGCTGTCATGACAGTAGCATTTGTCCTGAATGAGCCATTGTTTTTTACATTCTGATTTAGATCAAGCTGTTTGAAAAATTCGCATCTAGATTTTTGCCCAGAATGTCACAGTTCTCTTTGTGTGATAGCATAAGCGTATATTGCAGGCTGAGTCATAGTTTCATGTGTCATATTTTCTGAAAACCTGCATTTAAAGGGAATGCTGCAGTGAGTGTCATCTTTACACTGATCTTTATACTAACGTGCTTTTCATTTAGATGTCTTCACACTATAAAATGTATGGAGCAGGATTTAGGTCTGGAGTTGTCACCACTAAAGGGACTTCTCATATTTAGTAAATGGCCCAGGAAGTAAGAGAATAGTATAAAGCCAGTTGCACATGGTGGCACATGTGTCTGGAGTTCGTTTGCAGTGCAAGGGGCCCTGGTGTGCCCATTCTCACTCTCTATTTCTCTCACTCCCTCGCTGTCTCTAATAAATAAATAAAAATTAAAAATGTCTCCATTACAAGCAAGGCATATTTAAAAGTAGATTAGTGAGTTTACCTATTTAGAAGTGATTTAATTTGGTGAACATTTTATGCCTTTGTCATTGAAGCTATCATTTCTGAATTTGGCACTTTTTCTTTTTGTGTGTGTTTTATTTAAAATTCAGTCAAAGCTGGAAGAGGCCCTCAACTTGGCAACAGAATTCCAGAATTCCCTGCAAGAATTTATTAACTGGCTCACTTTAGCAGAGCAAAGCTTAAACATCGCCTCTCCTCCCAGCCTGATCCTAAACGCTGTCCTTGCCCAGATAGAGGAGCACAAGGTAATTATGACTTATGGTGCTGTCTTCCTTTTAAAGGGATTCTTTCAGCAGGGCATGGTGGTCCTGACACTGGGGAGGCTGAGGTAGGATTACTGTGAGTTCGAGGCCAGCTTGGCACTACAGAGTGTGGTCCAGGTCAGCCTGGGCTGGAGTGAAACTTCACTTCAAAAAATAAATAAAAATAAAGGGATTCATTCAAAAGAACAGAGTTTCCATTCCCTTAAGTTTAAAAGAGCAATATTGTTCCTCAGGTTTTTGCTAATGAAGTAAATGCTCATCGAGACCAGATCATCGAGCTGGATCAAACTGGGAATCAGTTAAAGTTCCTTAGCCAAAAACAGGATGTCGTCTTGATCAAGAATTTGTTGGTTAGCGTTCAGTCTCGGTGGGAGAAGGTTGTCCAGCGATCTATTGAAAGGGGACGATCACTAGATGATGCCAGGAAGCGGGCAAAACAAGTAAGATTTAAAACAACTTTGTAAACAACCTTGGATTTCAAATTTCTGAAATAATTATCATAAACAAGTTGTTTAGTTTGCACATTTACTTCTGCTGTAACTTATTTCTTACTTAATTTTAGTTCCATGAAGCTTGGAAAAAATTGATTGACTGGCTTGAGGATGCAGAGGGTCATCTGGACTCAGAACTGGAGATATCCAATGACCCAGACAAGATCAAACTCCAGCTTTCTAAACATAAGGTAAAGCAGTTAATTGTTCTGAGGTTCTGAGCTTGGTACTCACTAAAGCTTATAGCTTGCTAAAAATAGAACTCAGAGGGCTGGAGAGATGGCTTACTGGTTAAGCACTTGCCTGTGAAGCCTAAGAACCAGATCCCACATTAGCCAGACACACAAAGGTGAGGCAAGTGCAAGGTCACACATGCCCGCTAGGTGCCGCAAGCATATGGAGCTTGATTGTAGTGGCTGAGGCCCTAGCGTGCCAATTCTCTCTCTCTCTCTCTTTCTCTCCCTCTCCCTCTCTCTCTCTCTCAAGAAACAATTTAAGCCAGGTGTGGTGGCGCACTCCTTTAATCCCAGCACTCAGGAGGCAGAGATAGGAGGATCGCCATGAGTTCGAAGCCACCCTGAGATTACATAGTGAATTCCAGGTCAGCTTGAGCTAGAGTGAGACCCTACCTTGGAAAAACAAAACAAAAAATATTTTTAAAAAAGATGGGCTGGAGAGATAGTTCAGCAGTTAAGGTGCTTGCCTGCAAAGCCTAATGATCTGGGTTTGATTTGCCAGTACCCACAAAAAGCCAGATGCTCAAATTGGCCCATGTACTTGGCATTTGTTTGCAGTGACAGGAGACCCCTTCTTTCTCTCTGCTGGTCTTAATGGTGCACGTTATTAATTCCAACAGTCAGAAGGCAGAGATAGGAGGATTGCTGTGAGTTCGAGGCCAGCCTGAGACTACATAGTGAATTCTAGGTTAGCGTGGGCCAGAGTGAGACCTTATCTTGAAAAAAAAAAAAAAAATGGTTAATGAAGATGATGCTGGGTGTGGTGGCACATGCCTTAAATCACAGCAGGCAGAGGTAGGAGTATCACCATGAGTTCAAGGCCAACCTGAGACTACATAGTGAATTCCAGGCCTGGTTGGGCTAGAGCAAGACCCTACCTCGAGAAACATTAAAGAAAAGGTCAAGGTGACAAAATCTTCACGTGGTGACACATGCCTATAATCTTAGCATTCCAGGAGGACTGAGAGTTCCAGGGCAATCTGAGCCACATGGGGCTTGGGAGGGGCCCAAAATGATGGCTAAACCAAGGTTCCTTTGTTTATTTATTTATTATTTATTTATTTTGCATTGCTGAGTTTTAAACCTAGAACCTCAAACATGTTAGGCAAGTGCTCTACCACTGAGCATTACAGCCAGCCCCAGTGTTTCATTTTGTGTCTTTTATTATTATTTATTTGAAGGAGAGGAAGGAAAAGGTGGGGAGAGAGAGAATGAACACATCAAGTCCTCCAGCCACTGCAAATGAACTCCAGAAGCATGCACCACCTTGTACATCTGGCTTACATGGGTACTGGGAAATTGAATCTGGGTCCTTAGGCTTCGTAGGCAAGTGCCTTAACTGCTAAGCCATCTCTCCAGCCCCATGTATCTTTTATTTATTGTAACAACATGCAGTTGCATGCAGTAGCCAGAGCAGAGTATCAGATGTCTCACTCTACTGGGATTACAATCTTGAGTGGCCAACACCCAGTTATTTATGTGGGTCCTGGGGATTGAGGTGTCTGGCAGGCCTCCTCAGGCCCTCATGTTTGCACAGGAATTTCTGAACCACCACTCCTGTTCCCATTTTATATCTTGACATTAGGACATTTTCTTTACAATAACAATTCAAGCCAGGCATGGCAGCACACACTTTTAGTCCCAGCACTTGGGAGGCAGAGGTAGGAGGATTGCCATGAGTTTGAACCAACCTGGGCCAGAGTGAAACCTTACCTCAAAAAAAGGGGGTGAGGGGCTGGAGAAATGGCTTAGTCCCACCTTTAGCCAGATGCAAAGTGACGCAAGGGCGCAATGCCACACTTGCCCACAAGAGGGCGCACACACCTGGAGTTCATTCACAGCGGCTGAGAGGCTGCTGGCGCACCCATCTCTGTCTTCCTCTTCCTCTCTGTCTCTCTCTGTCTCTCTCTCCAAAAAGGGGGGCGGGCTGGAGAGATGGCTTAGCAGTTAAGGCATTTGCCTGCAAAGCCAAAGGATCCTGGTTCAATTCTCCAGGACTCACATAAACCAAATGCACAAGGGGGCGCATGCATCTGGAGTTTGTTTGCAGTGGCTGGAGACCCTGGTGTGCCCATTCTCTCTCTCTCTCCCTCCCTCTCTTTCTCTCTCTTTCTGTTTCAAATAAATAAAATATATTTTAAAAATTTTTAACTGGGTGTGGTGCACACCTTTAATCACAGCACTCGGGAGGCAGAGGTAGGAGGATCACCATGAGTTCAAGGCCACCCTGAGACTACATAGTGAATTCCAGGTCAGCCTGAGCTAGAGTGAGACCCTGCCTCGAAAAACCAAAAAAAAATTTTTTTTGAAGAAAAAAAACAAAAACAATTTAAACTGGTAATGAGAGTAACTAATCTAAACTATAGGACTTTAGAAATCACCATTTACTGCTATATGTAGCATGAACAAAAAAAAAAGTAATTTCTTAAGGATAAGTTGTTCTTAGTAGTACTTCAGTTTTTTTTACTCAATATTTAGTTTTATAACCTGAAAACTAAAAAAAAAAAAATTATTCCAAATCAAGAATGCCACCTCCTGTACACGCCCCCCCACACACACACCCAAGACTGGGGATTAACCCAGACCTTGTGCCATCTTCTCATTTTTTAATGTGTTTTGTATTTTCTTTGTGGAAACAGGAATTTCAGAAAACTCTTGGTGGCAAACAGCCTGTTTATGATACCACAATTAGAACTGGCAGAGCACTGAAGGAAAAGACTTTGCTTGCTGACGATACACAGAAACTTGACAATTTATTGGGAGAAGTCAGAGACAAATGGGATACTGTCTGTGGCAAATCTGTGGAGCGGTAAGCATGAGTGTCCCCTTGAGGGCTTTGTGATGTGGCACAGGACCTAAGAGACTATCATTAAATTCAAATGATGATAAATCTATCAGTAAGAGATTTTGAACTCAAAGTATTATGGAGTGATTTAATCAAATTGCTGTAAAATTTTTGTTTTGGACTTAAACCTTTCTGTATAGCAAGGAAAGATCCATAAAGTCAAGCCAATAATAGTAGCAGATTAGCAAGTGTGGGGGCTCATGCCTGCAAATCCCTGCACTTAAGAAAACTGAGGCAGAAGAATGCCTTGAATTCACGTACAGCTTGGGCTGTATAGTGAGTTCCAGGCTAGACTGAACTACAATATGAGACCCTGTCTCACAAAAATAGAAGCCAGGCATGTTGGCTCATGCCAATAATCTCAGCATTCAGGAGGCTGAGGTAGGTTCTGTGAGTTCAAGGCCAGCCTGGGCTACATAGTTCCAGATCAGTCTGCGCTAGAGTGAAACTCTGCCTCAAAATTAAACACAACTAGCTGGGTATGGTGGCATATGCCTTTAATCCCAGCCCTTGGGAGACAGAGGTAGAATTGCTGTGAGTTTGAGGCCAGCCTGGGAATACAGAGTGATTTCCAGATCATCCTGGGCTAGAATAAGACCCTACCTGAAAACAAAACAAAACAAAAAGTTCGCATTAGTAACTCTTGAATACTTGTAAATCACCAATTTGTAATATCAGTAGCTGTCTTCAGTGTGTGTCTTGCACAGTGCATACACTCTCAACCATAATCCCAGGCCTTTATTAAACTAAATATGCGCTGAACAGTGCCTGATATTCAATGATCCTCATAAAAACAAATGAAGAAGCTACTATTATTTTTCCCATTTTACAGATTAAGAAATAATTGCAAAGAGTTTCTGAAGCTGGAGAAATGGCTTTTAGTGGTGAAGGCACATGCCTGCAAAGCCAATTGATCCAAGTTCAATTCTCCAGTATCTACATAAAGCCAGATGCACAAGGAGGTGCATACATCTGGAGTTCTTTGCAGTAGTGTAGAGGCCCTGGCATGCCCATATTCTCCCTCCCTCCTTCCCTTCTCCCCTCAAATAAATAGAAAAAATAAAAAGAGGTTTCTGGATTTCCCCAAGGTTACTAACTAGCAGAACTAGGGTTTAAACCTATGCAGTTTGCATATAAATATATAAATATTTTGAGGGAAGGTCTTGCTCTAGCCCAGGCTGACCTGGAATTCACTGTGTAGTCTCAGGGTAGCCTCAAACTCACACCATTCCTCCTCTCTGTGCCTTCCAAGCGCTGGGACAGTTTGCTTCTAAATGTGCTTTTTTTTGACAGCTCCCATACTTACACAATAAACCATGATAATCCCCTCCCTTCCCTTACTTTCCCCTTCACAAATCCACACTTCATCATACCCTTCTCTCTTCATTAGTCTCCTATTTTAATGTTACCATATTTTCCTCCTATTATGAGACATTTTTAACCTACTTTTTATTAAATATTTATTTTTATTTACTTATGAGAGAGAGAAGGAGAGAATGGGTGTGCCAGGGCCTCTAACCACTACAAACAAACTCCAGATGCATCTGCCACCATGTTTATCTGGCTTATATGGGTTCTGGGGAATTGAACCTGGGTCCTTGGGCTTCGCAGGCAAGTGACAATCACTAAACCATCTCTCTGGCCCTTTTAACCTACTTTTTAAAATGTAATCTTTTAATTTGAGAGAGAGAGAGAATGGGTGCGCCAGGGCATTCAGTTGCTACAAACAAACTCCAGAAGCATGCACTACCTACTGAATCTGGCTTACTTGAGTCCCGGGGAATTGAACCTGGGTCCTTTGGCTTTGCAGGAGAGCACCTTATCTGCTAAGCCATCCCTCCAGCCCTAAAAATTTTAATATTTATTTATTTACTTATTTTAAGGGAGGGAGAGAGAGAAAAAGCCAGATAGAGAGAAAGAGTGTGGTTGCACCAAGACTTCTAGCACTGCAAACAAACTCTAGACACATGAGCCACTTTGTGCATCTATCTGGATTATATGGGCACTAGGGAATCAAACCTGGGTCCTTTGGTTTTGCAGACAAGCACCTTAACCAGTAAGCCATCTTTCCAGCCCTCTAAATGTACTTTATCTGCTCATACTCATTCTGGTTTTGATGAACCCACTCTGGTTTTTGTTTTATTTTGTTTTTTAAGATTATTTTATTGATTGATTGATTGATTTGAAGGGGGGCAGATAGAGAGAATGGGCACACCAGTGCCTCTAGCCACTGCAAACGAACTCCAGATGTATGCACCACCTTGTGCACCTGGTGTATGTGGGTACTGGGGAATCAACCCTGGGTCTTTAAGCTTCACAGGCTAGCACCTTAACCACTAAAGCATCTCTCTAGCACCCCCATTGTTTTTGATGAACTGACTAGAGTTCAGAGAACCTGAAATGACCCGGTCTCACGCAGCTAGTGTAGGGTTAGTTCATTCCTCAAATTGTCATTCGTGCTTGGAGTGCTGTAATTTAATTAGCAAAAACCTTGGTTTGTTAGAATGTATCCCTTGTCATTAGAGTATAAGATACCCATAGTGTATTCATACCTGTCCCCTGTACTATACTTTAATCCATTCTAGAAATGGTTTGATTAAAAATGTCTAGGCAGGGACTGGAGAGATGGCTTAGTGGTTAAGATGCATGCCTACGAAGCCTAAGGACCCCTGTTCAATTCTCCAATTCCCACGTAAGTGGTGCACCACGTGGTGGTGCATGTGTCTGGAGTTTGTTTGCAGTGACTAGAGGCCCTAGCACACCCATTCCCACTCTTTCTCTCTCCCTCTCTCTGTCTCTAATGTAATGTCATATAAATAAATAAATAAATAAATAAATAAATAAATAAATAAATAAATAAATAAAAATGTCTAGGCATCTCTCATTACTTTTCACTCTAACTGTTGAAACATGGAAGTCATTCTCTTTATAGAGCTTATGCTATATTCCTTTCCAGCAGTCAGTTGTGAGCCATTCATAAAAAGTGGGGTTTGTATGTTTTCTCAGGCAGCACAAGTTGGAGGAAGCCCTTCTGTTTTCTGGCCAGTTTATGGATGCTTTGCAGGCCTTGGTTGACTGGCTGTACAAGGTAGAGCCCCAGCTAGCTGAGGACCAGCCAGTGCATGGGGACCTCGACCTCGTCATGAACCTCATGGATGCTCATAAGGTGAGGGGTGAGATGAGGGCTTCATGGACAACAACGCCATAGGATCTTCTCTCCCTGTGCACCTTCTGCTGTGAGTTAACCATGTAGAAAAAGAACAGTACATACCCACAAAGTGATTCACCTGATTATTCTCTCTGACATACCATCCTGCCTTCCTCCCGGAACTCCCAAGGAAATGATCACTTTCCCTGTGGTTTTATTCCCTGTGCTCAAAACATTTATCAGACAAACTATTTCTTCTGTCTTCTAGGTTTTTCAGAAGGAATTGGGAAAGCGAACTGGCACAGTTCAAGTCCTGAAGCGGTCAGGCAGAGAACTGATTGAGAATAGTCGGGATGACACCACATGGGTCAAAGGGCAGCTCCAGGAACTGAGCACGCGCTGGGACACTGTGTGCAAACTGTCTGTTTCCAAGCAAAGCCGACTTGAGCAGGCCTTAAAACAGGTAAGAGATTTACTGGGTTAGCCCATGGCAGGGCATCTGAGCAGATGGATTTTAGTTTATCAGGACCACTGAGTCCAGCCAGCTTTAAAATAAACATAAAATTGAAATTGGTAGCCAGGCATGGTGGCGCATACCTTTAATCCTAGTACTCAGGAGGCAGAGGTTTGAGGTTACCCTGAGACTACGTAGTTAATTCCAGGTTAGCGTGGGCCAGAGTAAGACTCTAACTCTAACCTTGAAAAACCAAAAGAAAAAAAAATGAATTTGGTATTCTGAATGTCATGTAAGACTTTAGCCAGCCATTTTAATAGCAAATTCAATTGATTTTTTGTTTTGTTGGTTTTTGGTTCTTGTTTGTTTTGTTTTTTTCAAGGTAGGCTCTCACTCTAGCCCACACTGACCTGGAATTCACTATGCAGTCTCAGGGTAGCTCGAAACTCACAGTAATTCTCCTACTTCAGCCTCCCAAGTGCTGGGATTAAAGGCATGAGCCACCACACCCAGACCTGGGTTTTTAAAGATCTACAAAGTAAGCCAAGTGTGGTGATACATGCCTTTAATCCCAGCACCCAGGAGGCAGAGGTAGGAGGATCACAGTGGGTTCAAGGCCATCTTAAGACTACAGAGTGATTTCCAGGTCAGCCTGGGCTAGAGTGTGACCCTACCTTGAAAAAGAAAAAAAAAATCTATAAATTAAATTATCTTTGTGGTGCTTTGACAAGGGTTTCAAGTGCCTCTGATAGTCCTGGACCCTTCTACTGGCATTCCCTAGTGTCTAGGAGCTCAGCTGCTCAGAGATATAACATCTTTCATGCTTGTTTATTTCAGGCAGAAGAGTTTCGGGACACAGTCCACATGCTGTTGGAGTGGCTTTCTGAAGCAGAGCAAACACTTCGCTTTAGGGGGGCACTTCCTGATGACACAGAGTCCCTACAGTCTCTCATTGACACTCATAAGGTAATCCAGCCTCAGAGTTGGGTGGTCTGTACTGCCCACAATGGTGAGAGTTGCCCCATCACAAAAGCAGCATTTGCTTAGAAACATCCAGCCCACTATGAAAACAAGCAAAACCAAGGTGGGCCAGGTTGTTCACTCAGCTTGGATAAGGAATGTGACTTGTGGTTTAACATCAACATGTATCCTTTTTTTTTTTTGTTTGTTTGTTTGTTTTGAGGTAGAGTCTCATTGTAGCCCAGATTGACCTGGAATTCACTAGTCTCAGGTTGGCCTTGAACTCACAGAGATCCTCCTACTTCTGCCTCCCAAGTGCTGGGATTAATGGCTTGCACCACCTTGCCCAGCTCATTTTTAAGTTTTTTATGTACATTTATGTACATGGGTACGTGTGTGTGCCCCAGGGCTTCTTGCCACTGCAAATGAGTACCCATCTGAGTTTATTTGGGTGGCTGAGGAACTGAACTCAGGTTGGCAGGGTTTGCACGTAAGCATCTTTAAACAAGTAAAGCAGCATGGTATTCTATAAAGAAAGTCCAGAATGCTTTAAAACATCATTTATTTATTTATTCATTTATTTATTCATTCATTTATTTTGTTTTTGTTTTTCAAGGTAGGGTCTTGCTCCTTCCTCTAGCCCAGGTGGACCTGGAATTCACTAAGTAGTCTCAGGATGACCTCAAACTCAGGCAATCCTACCTCTGCCTCTCAAGTGCTGAGATTAAAGGTGTACACCACCACGCCCAGAGACATGTTTGTTTGTTTGATTGATTGATTGATTGATTGATTGATTTTTGGAGAGAGACAGAGAGGGAGAGGAAGACAGACAGAGATGGGCACGCCAGCAGTCTCTCAGCTGCTGTGAATGAAATCCAGATGCGTGCGCCCCTTGTGGTCAAGTGCGGCATTGCGCCCTTGCGTCACTTTGCATCTGGCTAAATGTGGGACCTGGAGATTGGAATTGCTGGAGATTGGAACCAGCGTTCTTAGGTTTAGGAGGCAGGCGCCTTAACCGCTAAGCCATCTCTCCAGCCCACGTGTTTGTTTTTTAAGTCAGGGTCTCACTGTGCTGCCCAAGCTAGCCTTGACTCCCAAATCTCCTGCCTCAGCCCTCCAAGTGCTGGGATTACAGGTCAGTGCCACCATGACCCAACTCCATTCCCCTCTTTACTTCTCACCAATACGTGCCTCTGTTGACTTCCATTATGTTGCTAGCTTTGGGCTCCAGTTTGATCCCCTGGGACCAAGCTACAGTTAAAGCTATAGCTGGTCTAATGAGGTGGAAAATTTTTCATTTTTTAATTGTCATGTTACCTATCCAGATATTTTAATCCTGGATATGCCACTTTATTCTGATGTTGATTTTGGGGGTGGGTTTTTGGTTTATTTGTTTTTTGTTTTAAGAAGGGGTCTCACTCTGGCCTAGGCTGGCATGGTACCTCAGGCTGAATTTAAACTCACAGGGATCCTCCTACTTCAGCCTTTCAAGTAATTATCATTATATTTTTCTAAGACAAATATATTTATGGACTATGGAAATGTGGAAATAAATGAGAATAAGATTTAAAAGAGGGAGGAAACAAGAATAAGAACGTGCAGAGGGATAAGGGCATACCTGTACCCTAGTCCTTGTTGTTGTCTCCAGTAGAGAAAGTTCCTGTGTACAACTGTTATTTCCCACATCTTTGTTCTAGTCATTTAAAAAATATTTTTTGTTCATTTATTTTAGAGTGAGAGAGAAAGCACGGGTGTGCCAGGTCCTCATGACACTGCAGACAAGCTGCAGACATGTGTGCCACCTTGTGCGTCCAGCTTTATGTGGGTACTGGGGAATCAACCTCAGGCCAGCAGACTTTGCAAGCAAACACCTTTAACTTCTGAGCCATCTCACCAGCACAATAAGTAAATCTTTGAGAACTGGATAGAAGATGCCAGGGACATTCTAAATTTCTGTTTTTTACTTGTTTGTAGGAGTTCATGAAAAAGGTGGAAGAAAAGCGAGTTGATGTGAATGCAGCAGTGGCAATGGGGGAAATTATCCTGGCTGTCTGTCATCCGGATTGCATCACAACCATCAAACACTGGATCACCATCATACGAGCTCGTTTTGAGGAGGTGAATCACCATACACCCAGTAAGGGGCCTTTGGTACAAAAGGATGTGCTTTTCTAAAAGAGACCATGGTTTCCTTTCTCTCCATAGGTCCTGACATGGGCGAAGCAACACCAGCAGCGCCTAGAAGCAGCTCTGTCAGAACTGGTGGCTAATGCTGAACTCCTGGAAGAATTGCTGGCCTGGATCCAGTGGGCTGAGACCACTCTCATTCAGAGGGACCAGGAGCCGATCCCTCAGAATATTGACCGAGTCAAAGCTCTTATCACAGAACATCAGGTACCCTAACCTCACTGGTATTTTTTGCCTTGTCATGCAGCCCATTCCCACTGCCTGTGAATTCTTTTCTTCCTGGCTATTATACATAGTACCACAGACTTATTAGCTTAGAACAGCATACTGTCCCATAATTTTCATGAGTTAGGAATCTGGGCATGTGTTAATTCATCCAGCTGATATCAAGATGTCTTCAGTACTGCAGTTTCTTTGTTGGGTTTGTTTGGGTTTCTTACCCCCACCTCTGCTAGGGATTGAACCCTGGGCCTTGTATGTTAGATAAAGGCTCTACTACTACATTTCTAGCCCTTTTCATGCTTTTTTTTAAGTATTTTTATTTTTTATTTATTTATTTATTTATTTATTTATTTATTTATTTGCAAGCAGAGGCAGGTAGAAGAGATAGGCAGAGAATGGGCATGGCAGGACCTCCAGCCATGCAAATGAACCCCAGATGCATACACTACTTTATGCATCTGGCTTTACATGGGTACTGGGGAATTGAACTTGGGTTGTTAGGCTTTGCAGTCAAGTGCCTTAAACACTGGGCCATCTCTCCAGCCCCTCATTGGTTTTTTTGTGATTTTTATTTAGTTGAGAGACATTCAGAAAGAGGCAGACAGAAAAAAAAGTGAGTATGGGGGCTTCAGAGCCTACCTCCACTGCAGACAAACTCCAGGCACACATACCACCCTGTGCATCTGGCTTTCCATGGGCACTGGAGAATTGAACCCAGGCCACCAGGTCTTGCAAGCAATTGCCTTAACTGCTGAGCCATCTCTCCAGCCTCAGGCTCATTGGTTTTATGGACAGAATTCAGATTCTTGAGCTGGAAAGATGGCTCAGCTGAAGGCCCTGGAGTGCCTATTCTTTCTCTCTCTCTCTCTCTCTCTCTCTCTCTCTCTCTCTCTTCCTCTCTCTCTCTCAATAGTTTGCAATTTAGTTTTAGACCAAGAAAATTCTGAACTTATCCTAATTTTTATATTTGACAGTCATTTATGGAGGAGATGACACGCAAACAACCTGATGTGGACCGGGTTACCAAGACATACAAGAGGAAGAATATAGAACCCACCCATGGTCCTTTCATCGAGAAATCTCGCAGTGGTAGCAGTAAGCTTGCAGCCCAATATTAATTGTTTTTATTTTTCCAAGTCATGCTGGATTTGAACAAAAACATTTATTGGGTTTTTTTTGTTGTTTCTTTTTAAAATTTTTTTGCATGTTCATACATATATGGGCACGTGTGCATGTGTGTGTGTATGCATGTAGGACAGAAGTCAACGTCAAGTGTATTCCTCAGTCACTCTCCACTTTATTTATTTATTTGTCTGTTTGTTTATTGGTGTTTTCTAGGTAGGGTCTCACTCTAGCCCAGGCTGGCCTAGTACTCACTCTTTAGTCCCAGGTTGGCATTGAACTCACAGTGATCCTCTTAGCTCTGCCTCCTGAGTTGTGGGATCAAAGGCATGTGCCACCATGCCCAGCCACCTTATCGAACTTGGAGCTCACTCAATCACCTAAACTAGCTGCTAGTAAACCCTGGGGAACCAAACTCAGGACTTCATGCTTGTGCAGCAAGTACTTTGCTGACTGAGTCATCACCCCAGTCTCAAACTCTAGTTTGGAAACTCACTTTTCTAACACTGCTGGCTATCCTTTGTTTTCTTAGGTTAGTATAAATTTACAGGACAGTGAAGCCTTTCTTTAGCAGTGGCTCTTCCATTGCTTTGATAATTGATACTATTTATATAATTGTACTAGTTTAATTATAGCATAAATTAGCTCCTATAGAGTCCATTGCTGCTTCATTGAGTTGACCTGTCCTCGCTTCAGTGTGCTGGACAGACATGGTTAGAGATGACCTCAGCTGGCTAGGAGAAAGATTAGCATCCATGTTTCATGTTTCTTTTCTTAATTACCAACTGATACTGTTGAAATGTAAGTCCAAAACCAGCAAGATGGCACACACCTTTAATTCCAGCACCTGGGAGGCTAAGATAGGAGGATGACTGTGAGTTCAAGGCCAATTTGGGACTACAGAGTGAGTGCTAGGTCAGCCTGAGTTAGAATGAGACTCTACTTCCAAAAAAAAAAAAAAAAAAAAAAACCAACAACAACAAAAAAATGTAAGTTCAGCTGGACATGGTGGTGCATGCCTTTTGTCCTAGCACTCAGGAGGCAGAGGTAGGAGGATCGCCATGAGTTCAAGGCCACCCTGAGACTACATAGTGAATTCCAGGTCAGCCTGAGCCAGAGAACCTACCTTGTAAAACCAAAAAAAAAAAAAAAAAAAAAAAGGAAGTTCAGTTATTTCTCAATGTACTGTCAAAACCAGGATTCCTAAACTTGTCATTATTTTTCCTAATAGGAAAACCATTGAGTCAACCCACACCTCCTCCCATGCCAGTCCTCTCACAATCTGAAGCAAAAAATCCACGAATTAACCAGCTTTCTGCTCGCTGGCAGCAGGTGTGGCTGTTAGCTCTGGAGCGCCAGCGGAAGCTAAATGACGCCTTGGACAGACTGGAGGAGGTAATACCCCATCAAGTGGCCTTTAAGTGATTTTTATTTTGTGTAATAAAACAACCCTCTTAGTATGACCTGTGTGCCTTTACTTTTTCAAAAGTAGGATCAGATCTAGATCTGTGTTGACTCAGCACTCCTTCCTGCACACCCCATGTGAGAAAAGGCATCTTCATAGGAAGGTCACTCAGGATAGAGAAAACTGTAGCATTTGCTGTAGAAAGAAACCGGCCAAACCATACCGATATCAGGAGCATAACTTTAAGAATTCATCTCCAGATGTATACTTCATACAGAAGTAACCATTAATGAGCCCATCCATAATCTTGTTATTCTGTTAGTCTTTATAAGATCATGAAAAGCAAGTCTATCTTAAAGTATCATTGTCCAATATAAAATATGGTGCTGGCCAGGCATAGTGGCACATGCCTTTAATCCCAACACTTGGGAGGTTGATTACTGTGAGTCAAGGCCAGCCTGAGACTACATAGTGAATTCCAGGTCACCCTGAGCTAGAGTGAGACCCTACCTCTGAAACCCCAACTACAATAGTTAATTCCAGGTTAGCCTGGGCTAGAGTGAGACCCCACCTTGAAAATAAAATTTAAAAAAAAAAAAGAAAAAATATGGTACTATACTTTCTAGTTTCTAAAACCAACCTCTAATATCTTCTATATTCTTTTATTTGTGCACATCAAACAGCTGTACCCGGAAGTGAGTGTTCTATGTTTTTCTGTTGTTACTTCCGTAGGTCAGTTGGGTTTTCAGCACATTTGCTTCTTGGCGCTTTTTCCTCCCATTCCTTCCAGCTTTGGAGTTTTAAAGACTGGGGGAAAACTGCTTCACTGTTAAGTCTGATTTATTAACATGGTCCAGGTAGCTGAAAATTCCCCTGCCCACTGTGCAGGCCTGTTTTCCATCAAGGCCAACTATTTAACATAGAAATCAGGTGGGCAGTTTGGTCCCTCTGGTGCCATCCAAAGACACATGCTTGGATGCAGGGTTGCATTCCTAATGCTTCCCATGTTGAACTCAGATTTTCTCATCACAGCCTCAGAAAATGATGGGAAACATGAGCCACTTCATGTGTACCCTGTGTGTGATTATTGTGCCCTTTGAAACAACGTAAAAGAGGAGTGTTTGGACTTCCCCTTTGAGGTGATCCTTGGAAAAGTCCAAAGGGAAAGCAAGACTGGCTCCACCCATTCTTGTTCTACATGTTCTATTTTCCATGGTGGTTTTTCAGTTACTGTTTCTCCCTTTAGTCTGAAAGAACCAGTCTATGCTTTGACAAACAAGACAATGTGGAGATAGCATTGTTGGTGCCCTTGAAGGCCTGCATGGCTTTACTGAATGCCTGAGAATTTGGGTATACTCTAGGCCCAAAACAGCAGGTTATATTGACACCTATGATTTCTGTCTAGTTGAAGGAATTTGCCAACTTTGACTTTGATGTTTGGAGGAAAAAGTACATGCGTTGGATGAATCACAAAAAGTCTCGAGTCATGGATTTCTTCCGGCGCATTGACAAGGACCAGGATGGGAAGATAACACGTCAGGAGTTTATCGATGGCATTTTAGCATCCAGTGAGTCCATTCTTATTCCAAACATGGGTCACATCCTGATGTCTTGTACTGTGTAGAATTGTAATATTCTAGCAAAGTCATCCTTCTGAAGACAAAGCTGTAGTATTAGGGAAAGAAGTGCTTTAACTGTCTCCTGAATGTGGTCTGTTAGGGAGGAAAGTCTCCTTTCACTAGGAACAGAGAGTTCAGGGCTAGGGAGATGGCCCAGTGAGTAAAGTGCTTTCTGTACAAGCATAGAAATCTAAATTGGGATACCAAGCACCCATGTAAAAGCTGGGCATGCCTGTAATCTGGCACCAGGAAGACAGAGGCTGAGGAATCCCCAGGGCTTGCTGGCTACCTTATCTAGCCAAATCAATAAGTTCTGAGTTCAGTGAGAGGCTCTGTCTTAAGAAAATAATGTGGAGAGGGAGATAGAAGAAAACATCCAACTTGAAGCTGGACATGCTGGTGCATACCTTTAGTCCCAGTACTCGGGACATAAAGTTAGGAGGATTGCTGTGAGTTCAAGGTCACCCTGAGACTATATAGTGAATTCCAGGTCAGCCTGGACTAGAGGGAGACTCTACCTTGAAAAACCAAAAGAAAGAAAACACCCAACTTTGACCTCTGGCTTCCATGTGCATGAGGCACACTTGCACAAACATGTACTCAAGCCACTCACACGCAAGAGTTCAAACATTCTAAAGTCAATAGGATAGTGGGAAGTGTACTATTCCAAACAATCACTATTGCAGACAAATGACAACATTCTTACACCCAGCCATTGTGACATGGATAAATAAAATCTGAAGATGAGATCTATGGATTATTATTGTATCATATTTTACAACTTTTGCTGTTTCTGAAATCTGAAGTACTACTAGATCGAGAGTCTACCTGGGGGCGGGGGAAGATTTATATGCCGCACGTGGTGGAGCACACCTTTAATCCCAGCACTTGGGAGGCAGAAGTAGGAGGATCACTGTGAGTTCAAGGCCACCTTAAGACCACGCCTACCTTGAAAAAAAAAAACAAAAAAATTGTATCTTCTAAGTTTTCTAAAATACATATGTATTGCTTTTCAGGGGAAAAAATTAACATACAGGGTTTTTTGGTTTATTTATTTATTTTGAGGTATTTTGGATAACTACCAACCAACTGAGTAAGCCCTCTTAATGTTTCAAATTGTGGTTCCTTTTCCCCCAGAGTTCCCTACCACCAAGTTAGAGATGACAGCTGTGGCTGACATTTTTGACAGGGATGGGGATGGTTACATTGACTACTATGAATTTGTGGCTGCGCTCCATCCCAACAAGGATGCCTACCGACCAACCACTGATGCAGATAAGATTGAAGATGAGGTATGGGAAATTACAGCTTTATCTCTGGCCATAGGTTTATATACTGTCCTGAATTTAAATGGGTATCTCATCTGTTTGGAACCGTTTCAGGTTCAACAAGCTTCAGAGGGTTTCTGGCTAAGTTTTACCTCAGTCAGGTGGATTACACCAATAGTTAGTTGGTAGTGCTTTGAGGTCCACAGAGGGACTTTTCAGGGTGCTATACACTTCTCAGTTCAGAGGTACCATTGTTGCTTAGAATTAACTTATCTCAGTCCTAAGTGACCTGTCTCACATCCAGTAAGCTTCAAGTACAGCATAAAAGGGTGAAATGCAATATGTAGCAACTGTGTCATGTTGAAAATAGATTCAGGGCTGGAGAGATGGCTTAGTGGTTAAGGCGCTTGCCTGCAAAGCCAAAGGACCGAGGTTTGATTCCCCAGTACCCATCATAAAGCCAGATCATCTGGAGTTCGTTTGCAGTGGCTAGAGGCCCTGGTGCACCCATTCTCTCTCTCTCAAATAAATAAATAAAAATTTTTTTAAAAAAAAGGGAAATAGCAGATTCATTAGTAGTACATAGAGACCCCAGGATTCATTGATTACAAGCTTTGGCAAGAAGGAGGCAGCAAGGCAGGTTTTGAGTAGCCCAAAGTACACTTAGGACTGCTGAGGAATTTTAGACTTCTAGACAGACATTGAACTTGCTTCATAATTTACTTAGTCCTCTGATTTTATACATCAGTACTTACCTCTAAAGGAATTTTGAAGCAAGGTAAATGAATGTGTTTGTATAGTTAGGAGTTGTTTCTCTAATTGGGAAGTCTTGTTCTGCCCTTTACTCTTTTGATGTTTTCACAATCAACAGGTCACAAGACAAGTGGCTCAGTGTAAGTGTGCAAAAAGGTTTCAGGTGGAGCAGATCGGAGAGAATAAATACCGGGTAAGGAAGAGAAACACCTATCCTTTGTGGTGGTCATTTCCACATATATGGCCCTTAGGGGTGAAAGCAACTGACACATAGCATATCTTCTCCCTCCTGGTACCTGGGGGCCAGAGCCCATGGTTTAGAAATGTATTGCTGTCTTTCCCTTAGTCCTAAATACCAGTGTCAGTTGTGCTATTAGGCTAATCTTATTTGGTGTCCTACATAGTTCCATCTGAAAAGATACCATACCTAGGTATGCAGTAGTGTGTAATTAACAAAACAGAAGACATTCCAGAGCCTTTGCTTTGACCAGGGTTTTCAGAGGGATAACAGCACTTTGGAAACAGTTATACCAGATGAGATGAAGCTGGGCATGGTGTCCTGCCTATAACCCCAGTACTTGGGAGACAGAGGCAGATCACTACAAGTTCAAGGCCAATATGCTCTGCATAGCAAGTTCCAGGCCAACCACGGTTATATAACAAAAATATCTCCCCCAATTTTTTTTTTCAATTAAAAAAAAAAAAAAAAAGACTGATAATTCACCCCAAAGAGAGCCATTATGAGCCTGAGTGGCTCCACAGCTCATAGAAGGCCTAGGAAACTGTGACAGTGCTCCCAAAGTATGGGGCCAAGGTGCACCAGTGAGGTGGTTTTCCCTATAAAAACTTAGCAGGTATGACCATAACACACAGTCAACTATACTTATGTTTTAGTTTCTCTGGGGGCTAGAATCAAGGGGATATATAAGGATCCCAAAACAGGACTCCTAAATTATATTCAATAGCTTGTCAAGATTCCTTAAAGTCTAAGAAAAGTCTTTGTTTGACAAAGAGGATTTACATGGCCATGTTCAGTTGAAATACAGGAAAATCCAGGTTCCATGAGTTCCTCAAAAATGTCTTCAGGAGCTGGGGCTGTAGCTCACTGGAAGACTGTTTGCATAGCATGTACAAGGCTTAGGGGTCATTCTCCAGTACAGCAAAAACTGTCCTTAAAACTATACCAGGGGGAAAAAAGGTATTTTACCAGAGGTGGGCATGATAGAGCATACCTTTAATTCTAGCACTCGGGAGGCAGAGGTAGGAGGATTGCCATAAGTTCAAGACCACCATGAGACTACATAGTGAATTCCAGGTCAGCCTGGGCTAGAGTGAGACTTTACCTTGTGGGGGGAAAAAAGTATATGAGCCAGGCTCACGCCTTTAATCCCAGCATTTGGGAGACAGAGATAGGAGAAACTCTGAGGTCAAGGTCAGCCGGAAACCACACAGTGAATTCTAGGTCTAGGGCTAGAGTGAGACCCTCCCTTGGGGGCTCAGGGGAGTACACCACATGCCACCATGCTGCTAAGAAGACTAGGGTGATTCTGCCTTCAGTCCAACCCAGGGCATTTAGTTAGAGGTCCTGGTAACCCTGTGTTAGCATGTTGGGTTTGGTTTTCTTAGGTTTTTTGCCTTAACTTTAATTGCCAATGAGAGAAATGAGTTAACAAGAGCAATATAGGATAGAAAGTTCAGGCTTAATGTATAAAGTCATGTCCTATGACAAGTGCTCAGTAAAAATGAGGTCAGCATGAATTTGAAGATTGGTAACAAGATATGATTACTGTTTGTTAGTGTTAATTTGACAAAAATATTTTCTTTTTTTCCCTCCATCCTTTACTTTACTGTCTATAGTTCTTCCTCGGCAATCAGGTACAGTGTGCCTTGCAAATGTCCTTCTAAGTGGATATGGGCTTGTAGCTGATGTTGCCTGTTCTCTTGGCTATGGGGAGAGGACATAATCAGAAGCATGCGTGGGTCACATCTGGTTGTCTTACCAAGTGGAGAAACTGCTGTCACAGCCAGTGTCACAAAGCTGTCCTAGCAGCAAAAGGATACAAGTGTTCTTTAATAATAATAACAATAACAAAAAAGAAATGGAATTTGCCATTCAAAATTAAATTGGCTGACAATGTTGATATTATACTGTGCTGAGTGATCAGGAAATTGAAGCTATGGTGTCAACCCATTCCTTGTAAAAAAAGAAAGAGAGCTGGTCTTACACTTGCTACATGGGAAAATCTCAGAGTAAACACAAGTTTTCTAATGTGTCCTTAAGGTATCTTGCTTGTACCTTAATACTAAATACTTCCTTAACATTTATCATTATTTATACTTACATTTTATCAGGTACCTGGGAAATCATAGCTGCTTAAAATTTGATGCCAACCATTCAGAATCTAATGGAAACAAAAGAAGAAATAAAAAAGAAAATAATAAAATAAAAATAAATCTAATGAGACTGAATTAGTTTCCCACAAAGTATTGGAAGCTTTGACTCCACTTGGCAACTCTAACCTTTCAGATCTTTTTTTGTGGGTTCTTGGGTGCTGTGCTTCCAAATGTAGAAGGAAGGTGCATGAATAAAATTTGTCTCTCTGACAAGAAATGATAAACCCTAAGAGTTAATTTGAAACCCTCAATCAATGTTAATTTCCAGGCACTGCAGTAATCACTAACCACAGTAATATTCTGGGCCAGTGGGAGAACAAGGGCTAAAAACTTGAAGATGAGAATTGGGGGTTGGGGAGACAGCTCAGAGGTTGAAGGCATTTGCTTGCAAAGCCTAGCAGCCTAGTTTGATTCCTCAGCCACCCATGTAAAGTTGAACATGCATTCATTTGCAGTGGCAAGAGACTTTGGCGTACCCATACACGTACAAATAATTTTTCAAAAGAATAATCAAGTTGACTTTAAATTATTGTAAGCCAGGTGTGGTCCACCACACTTGTAATCTCAACTTCTTGGGAGGGTGAAGATTGCAAGTTTGAGGCCAGCCTAGGCAACTTACCAAAATCTTGTCAAAAAACTTAAAAATAAAAGATTGTTAACGTAGCTCAGTGATAGAGCACTTGCCTAACATGTTCTTGCGTTCTATCCCCAAGATGATAAAAAAGTCACTGTGGTAGCATGCCTACTTCCTGAAAATTACAACTACTAGGGCCCTTTAAAGGCCTGATACCTTCTACCACTGCCCCTTTGACCAAGAGAAGATTTTCATCAGATCTTCTATTAAGTTCATTTTATGTTACTATTTACTATTACATGCCGCTGTCACACAGCAAGAACCTAGGTCCCCAAAATAGAAGGAAACAGTGATTACTGTCTCCCACGACTCTGGATCTAAGTTTTGTGCATCTCACAACACTGTTCTGTAGGTTCCCAGTTTTAGAGCTACTGTAGCCCTCCCACCACTCATTGCTATGACCTCAAGTGCTTTGGGTCAAAATAAAAAAATAAAGAAACAAAATATTTCAAATAAACGAAGTGAGGGAAAAAAGATCAATGGAGTATTAAGCTACAGGATGTAGTATTCTAAGAATAAAGTACTCTAGGATGCTGTTCACTCTGAAGAACACACCGGGGTATCCCTTCTCTTCCTCCCCTATTTAGAGAAAACCCCAGACAGTGACTTAGGTCACTGGTAGAGCTTCAGTGATCCCCAAACCTGGTCCTTTTAAGACAACAAAATACTATCTTCCCTTACAACTGCTGATTCTACTCCACCGTGCTGTCACTATGGTGACTTTGTATAAAACTTTAAAAACTGTATGAGGGCTGGGCATGGTGGCACATACCTTTAATCCCAGCACTTGGGAGGCCAAGATAGTAGGATCTCTTAGTTCAAGGCCAGCCTGAGACTACATAGTGAATTCCAGGTCTGCCTGGGCTAGAGTGAGACCCTACCACCTCCACCCCCCACCCAAAAAAAAATTGTATGAGGATTGAGGAGGTGACTCACTAGCTAAAGGCACTTGCTTTCAAGGTCTGCTGACCTGGGTTCACTTCCCCAGCACCTATGTAAAGCCAAGCACATGCATCTGGAATTCTTTTGCAGTGACGACACACACACACACACGTAAATAAATAAAAAAATTTTTAAATGTATGAGACAGCCTGGCATGGTGACACACACCTTTATTTCTAGCACTGTGGGGGGGGGCAGAGGTAGGAGGATTACTGTGAGTGCAAGGCCACGCTGAGACTACATAGTGAATTCCAAGTCAGCCTGGTCTACAGCAAGACCCTACCTCGAAAAACAAAACGAATGAGATAAAAAGTGTAGGACTATTTGTTTTCAAATTTAAATGGCTGGGGAGGGAAAGGAAACTATTTCTCAGTCTTCTTGCCTATGCAAACAGTGCATTTGAGATAGACCAGCCAAGAAATACAAAGACTTGCTACTAGTTTATTATTATTGAGCAAAGTTGGTTATGTGTCCTTCTCAAACATCCTTTCTTAACATTTTCAATTTTTCTCCTTGTTTCAAAGTTATGATTCTCCTTTATAACTTTGAAAATCCTACTTAGGTGATAAAACAGTCCCTTATCCTCCACCCCCTTAAGAAGGTTCTCTTTAACCTTGGGAATTCCATTTCCTTAGCCAAATGTTTGGTGCTTGTTTTGGAGTCTTAATATGCTATCCTTTTGTTGCCTCTTCATTTTGGGAAACTCCAAATATTAAGATAGAACAGGGAAGTAGAAATGGAAAGAAAAGGAAAGGAAAATATCAGAAGCTCATGATAGTTCTGAGGTCCAGAATGATTATTGAATATTGTTTCTAATCATGATTGGAAGATTACAATTTCTGTTTCTTCAACTACATGTTAATGCTATCTAATCATTTACTCAGCTAAAGAAACTTCTCTTCTGATGATAATCACAATCCAGGAATACTTAGGGTGGACTCCTGAGAATAAAATGAAAATTTCTCCTAAGCTTGTAATAATGATGCTTTGCAAGAGTTTTCTTAATGCTTGAACATAGCATTTACTGTTGTCTATGTAACTTTTGAGCACACTGTATTCAGAAATTGACTCCCCTCACCACTTTTAGAAAAAAAGCTAGCATAACAGAATGTGGGAGTGCCTTTAACCCCAGCACTCAGGAGCTAAGGTAGGAGAATCGCTTTGAGTTCCAGGCCAGCCTGAGGCTGCATAGTAAATTCCAGGTCAGCCTGGGCTAGAGCGAGACCCTACCTTGAAACTGCCCCCCACCCCTCTAAAAATAAAGTTTTTTTAAAGGAAAAATGTGGGAGTGCTAATTTGGACAAAAGCTGTAAAAGAATCAAAGTAAACAAATATCTGTCTGTTTTCCCTCTCCAGTGTTGGTATAGCAGCAGGGATGTGCCCATTAAGTGGTACTTTTCCCCCCAAACTATCTATCACATTATCATTCCTATCTGAATACAGTTTGCTTTGAGGTGAAGGGGTAGATGGGCTGTAAAGTGTACTCATTAATTGAGTTTCCCCTTGATTCTAGTTTGGGGATTCTCAGCAGTTGCGGCTGGTCCGTATTCTGCGCAGTACAGTGATGGTCCGTGTTGGTGGAGGATGGATGGCCCTGGATGAGTTTTTGGTGAAAAATGATCCCTGCCGAGGTAAGAAAACATCCTGAGCATGAATTACACATTAGGATATGAAGTAAGATCACAACACTTCTGGGACATGTTTGTGGTGGACCTTACTGTTTCATTTTGTTGCTAAAATACTTAAGTGCTACCTCATCTAGTACAAATTAGAACTCAGGTTCAGGGGAGAGAAAACTGAAGCGGGTGATACTGTCAGGGCCAGGAATTAAGAATATGTTAGTGTCTCCAATCACAATGGCACATACCTGTAATCCCAGTACTCAGGAGGACCAGGAGCTCAAGGTCATCCTTGTCTCTGTAGTGAGTTTGTGGCCATCCTGGGCCACGTGAGAGCCTGTCTCTAAAGAAAAGAATGTTACATCAGCACCAGCCTAGGCATAAGTCTGGTGTGCACTTTAGAGCCTCAGAGTTTGGGCCTGTAATTTCTGTGACTAAAACTTGGGCAGAACATTGGCCCCTCCCATGCAAGGAAGGACCAGTGACCATTTTTGATCAGGAAGGAACTTAAAAGGACATCTGTCAGCAGCTCTCACATATCTGAGACAAATGGTTGCCTACACATTGCCTTGGAATGTCTTCCTACAAGATCTGAAAAGGCACATCCCCCCGCCCAGTGGAAAAGAAACCATTAATTCTAAATCCAAACAGCTTGGAGCTAGGACTGCAGCAAGGGAACATGACCAAAGCCCAGTTGTTGCATCAGCTGTATCTGTTCCTTTTTTCCTCTTAGCAGAGCTGCATGCGGGTGTACAGGAGGTTCCCCAACTGTCTGCCAGTTTGCCGTTCTTGACTGGTTTCTGCTTTTCCTGCTCTGTCTCTGTTCTTTTTGTTTATATGTTTTTTTATTCTAGTTCACCATCCTGGGAGTAAAATAAAGCGCTCTGATTCCAGCTCTTCGATTTCCAGTCAGTCTCCCATAGGTTGGCTTATATGCTTTGTCCCCCCCCCCCCGGTGCCCTGGTCTTTTGAGAATGGCTTTGCTTCCTAAACTGTAACACCACTTGGCTCTGATATCTGCTGCCTTGGTGAATGCTCAAAATAGCCAAACTGTTGCTTTTCCAACTATTGTTGATGGAACATATGATATATCCTATTGAGATAATAAATACTCGTACAGAATTATATACCACACAGTATCATATGCACTTTGCAAATAAGAACACATTCATGCTTCATAACTTTCCTATGAAGTGTAGACACAATTATTTCTATGTTATAGACTAAGAAATTGAAGCATACAAATTTTAAGTAACTTGCTCAAGGACAGCCAGCCAACCAACAGCAGAGGCAAGATTAAAGTTAACCTGGCTGTCAAGCAGGTGTTCCTGACCACTGTCCTGTGTCTCAAGGTCACATGCCCCCTTGTGTATGTTGTTGACCAGCCTGTATAATGTAGTTATTAAGGCTTGCTTATAAAAATAGAAGGAAATGTTTGCAGAAGAGTTATAGAACTTCTTTGAAAGTAGTTTATAGTCATATTCTGAAGTGCTTAGAGAAGACAAACCAAAGAGTACAGTTCTCCATGAATTCAAATATGTACATAAAATTTTCTCTTACTTTAATACTTTCTGCAATTACTCCAGCAAGAGTGACAACTAAGAAGTAACAATTCTCATCAGAAGAGTTTTTAAAAATAATTTTGAAAATATATTTTCTGATAAACTCTGAAAGAGTTTGGTCAGTTTTAGAATTTAATTGTATCATGAACCAGTATCCTTGACTCACAAGTCTTCTTTCAGTGGTTCGGAAGATGGCTCAGTGGATCAAATGCTTTACCATATAAGAGTGAGTGCTGGACTTTGAATCTCTAGCACCCACATGAATGCCAGGTGTGTATGGTGGCCCACTTGTAATCTCAGTACTTGAGAGATAATGATGGGATCCCAGAGTAAGCTATACTACCCAGAATACTGGAGTATCCTGGGTTCAGTAAATAAGGTGGAGAGCAATTGAGGAATTCAGCCAATGTCAACCTCTGGCCTCTCCAATGGTATGTGCACATGCACCACACATACAAAAAAAATTAGTCTTCTTTCATTATTTTAAATAAGGAGCCATGTGCATATATTATTTCAGTAAAACTATTGTATTCCAAATCTATTAGCAAGGTCTCATTTTTTCTTATCACATGACTAAGCACAAGAGATACTGCATGTGGCATCTTGGTTGCCTGTTTATTTTCTGCCTGCTCTATTTCCAATTACATTGTGCTGCTGGCCAAGGAGAATGTTGCTTGCTTTATCCTTAGCTTACTCTAAAACATGGAATTCCAAAGAAATTTGGGAGGGCCACCTAGTAGCTATTTTCTATGGACCATTAGAGCCATTTTCAGCATCCTTCTGGTCAAAGAAGGTAAGACTTTCCTCTGTCTTTCTCTAGGAATGCCCTCCTGGAACTTAGGAATCACTTCTATTGCCTAGGGAGATAAAAGTTACATAGCAATTTTCAGTGTTAGCAATAGGTAGGATAATTTACTCTTCTAATCAAGTAAAAAATAATTGTAGGAGGGGAGGACCTAAGGTCTGGGGTGGATGTAAATAAGTAAGTTGGAAGGCTGAAGTTAAGTATGGAGGGTGAAGAGATGCAACCTGAAATACATGGTGAGACCCTGCTCAAAGAGAGCAAGGGGCATAGACTACAAGCCACTACGTGGCTTCTAAAGCACTGCTTTTAGTAGAGCTTATATTTATTTCTCTTGCATTCTTTGGGCCTCTGGACCATAGAGAATGTTATACTGAGAACAGCATAAAATTAGTGACTCATATTTACGTAGCTCTTGGGAACAATAAATCATTTCAAATCAAGTATTGTTTTAGCCAATAGTTCCAGCACTCAGGAGGCAGAAGTAGGAGGATCACAGTGAGTTTGAGGTCAGCCTGGGCTAGAGTGAGACCATACCTTGAAAAAACAAAATAAAACAAAAAAACTCAAAATAAAAGTGTGCCACCATGCCCAGCCAAATTGATGGGATTTTTTTTGTTGTTGTTGTTGTTTTAAAGAGTGTCTTTATTTGTCTTATTTTTTTCTTCCTTTTCCATTATTTTTTTTAATTATTAATTTTTTTATTGATACCATCTATACTTACTGATGTTTTGTTTTGTTTTGTTTTTCAAGGTAGGGTCTTGCTCTAGCCCAGGCTGACCTGAAATTCACTCAGTCTCAGGGTGGCCTTGAACTCATCGCAATCCTCCTACCTCTGCCTCCCAAGTACTGGGATTAAAACATTTATTTGGAGCCAGGTATGGTGGTGCACGCCTTTAATCCCAGCAGTTGGGAGGCAGAGGTAGGGGAATTGCCATGAGTTCAAGGCCACCCTGAGACTACAGAGTAAATTCCAGGTCAGCCTGTGCTAAAGTGAGACCCTACCTCGGAAAACAAAAACAAAAAAAAAATTGTTTATTTGAGAGAGAATGGGCATGCCAGGGCCTCTAGCCACTGCAAACAAACTCCAGACGCATGAGCCACCTTTGTGCATCTGGCTTTATGTGAGGACTAGGGAATCAAACCTAGGTTATAGGCTTTGCAGGCAAACAACCTTAACCACTGAGCAATCCCCCCAGCCCCAAACTGATTTTTTAATTTTGGTAGAATATATATAACAGAAAATTTGTCTTTTTTGATTGTTTTTTGTTTTTCAAGGTAGGGTCTTACACTAGCCCAAGCTGACCTGGCATTTACTATGTAGCCCCAGAGTGGCCTTGAATTCATGGCCTCCTGAGTGCTAGAATTAGAGGCATGTGTCACCACACCCAGCAGAAAATTTGTCTTAAATGTGTTTAAGTGTACATATAGTTAAATATACACTGCAACACATTCACAAAATTATCCTTATCTTATACAAACAAAACTCTTATATCCATTAAGCAATAGTTTAAAACTGATTATTTCCTAGCAGGCCTCTTCTAGCCAATGTCAGGGTGCCTTTAGGAAATACTGCCTTTTTGGTATCGAAGAGATGCATTTGAGGTGGCTCCCTGAGGGTTTGCTTCTGCTGGTTTAAGGATAGAGCTCCTCCCAGTGAATCCTCTGGACTGTGGAGTATAGCAGCAGTAGAGCACTTGTCTAGTATGCACAAAGGTTCTTCCTGCAGCACAGCCCCCCCAAAAAGTCACTATGCCCAGTGTGGTGGCACACACCTTTAATCCAAGCATTCTGGAGGCAGAGTTAGAAGGATTGCTGTGAGTTGGAGACCAGCTGACTACAGAGTGAGTTTTAGGTCAGCCTGGGCTAGAGTGAGACCCTACCTTGGTGGTAAAATGTCACTATAGGAATTTTGGAAATATTGTATTTAAACTTGAAAACTTTTTCCAACTTTTTGTTGACAACTTCCATAAATATAAATAATATGCCATGATCATAATCTCCACCACCCTAAACTTTGAAAATATTTTTAAAATATTTTTATTTATTTGCAAGTAAAAAGAGACACAGAGAAAGAATGGGTGTGCCAAGGCCACTAGCCACTGCCAACGAACTCTAGATGCATGTGCCACTTGTGCACCTGGCTGACATGAGTGCTGGGGAATCAAACTCCAGTTCACAAAGCCATCTCTGCAGCCCTAAGCTTTGAAATTTTAAAGAAGTAGGAAATAGGGAGAAAGAATAAGCAAGAAAAGGGAGCCAGGGGAGAAGGGGAATTTTCAAAAGGAAGGGAACAGTTAATAAGTCCCCACATGCAAATTAAACAGCAGAGAGAGCTTTTGATTTGTTATTGTAAAATTTTTGCTTTTACACACAGACTTCATGCTACAAAGCATTAGCCAGGGTGAAATAAATTACATATACTATTCCTGTGTAGATTTGGCATAATATTTTAGAGATGAGCTGACATGTCACTGTAGTTGGTGCAGGCAACCTTTTCCCTGAGGTAATGCAAACACACATTTTCTCCCCCAGATGAGGCACAAATGACAGATCAAAGGATGATCACACCAAAACCAGTTTTGATGAACCAATGAGTTTATTGGGGTTACTTACAGAACAGGGTGAGGGTTTACAGGAACAATAGATGACTCAAATGGAGCCAGTATCAGAAATTTCATCCTATCCTAGATGATGACCGCCCCATAGCTGCTTCAACTCAAAGGCAGCTGCTTCATCAGAAAGCCCACCTCAACCTAGGACATGACTCACAGAAGCTGTGTCTCTGGAGCACACACCGCACAGCTTGCAGGCAGCTCCATCGAAGAGCCTTTCATCCTCAAGCAGTTGTTACCCTTTATATAGCCATAGGGTCAGTCCTGCAACTCTTTCCCAGACTTGTTGACTATGTGAGTCTCTGAAATTTCTCTCCTGCTATGCCCCTGCCCCCAAAGGGAGGTTTCAGTTTCTAGCTAAAATAACCTTAGGGAGTGGTTGTGTGACTTTTAAGATTCAGGTCTCCTAGACTTGACTTGCTGAGTCTCCAGAGCCCCCTTTCTCTCTTCAATTCAGAGAAATCTTCTACACAACAAACATTAGTTAACTTTTTTATCCACTTATACAAATTTATCCTAAGGAAATACCAGGATATTTCCAAAAATATTTTCTAAGTTGTCACAGATAAAATATTATAAAAATTGTAAAGAAGTTTAAAAATGCACCCTGTGGCTGGTAAAATAAAGTGACATCCATGTGATAAGAGTCTACTTGTATAACTAGTGGAATGGAGGAATATTCCTGATATTTTTGCATTAAAATATGTATACAGTTGTGCAAAGAAATAAAGATATGCCAGTATTCTGATAGTGATAACCCCTAGTTTGCAGGATTAAGCAACTCTGTGAAGTAGACTATCAGTGACTTTGTCAGGCAATTCCATGGAGCAGTGGAATTGTAAGCCTGCCTGGGATGAGGGGAGAGCAAGGATAGCAAGTATAGTGATATTTAATGTAAAAAGCATGGCCAAAAATAACTTGGAGGTTGGGCAGAGAAAAGCTGAGGTAGGAAACAGGCTTAAGGGCTGGAGACATGGCTCAGCAGTTAAGGCGCTTGCCTGACAGTCTGGGTTCCATTCCCCAGTACCCACATAAAGCCAGATGCACAAAGTAGTACCTACATGTCTAGAGTTTGTTTGCAGCAGCAAGAGCTCTTGGCACACCCATATTCTTTCTTCTCTCTGTCTCCCCATCTCTTTCTCTCTTTCCCATTGTAAATAGATAAAAACACTGACCACAGTGGCTGTTGTGGATGCTCTATGCCTTTGTCAACAGGAATGAATGTGGCAGTCAAGTAGTGTGGCATGTGACGACACTATAAATTGGGGACTTGATTTTACCACTCATTATTATAGATAGGCCTCTTTATTATGTATATTTTTTATTTTTATTTATTAGAGAAAGAGGGAGAGGGAGAATGGACGCGCCAGGGCCTCTAGCCACTGCAAACGAACTCCAGACACGTGAGCCCCCTTGTGCATCTGGCTTATGTGGGACCTGGAGAATTGAACCGGGGTCCTCAGGCTTTGCAGGCATGTGCCTTAACCACAAAGCCATCTCTCCAGCCCTATTATGTATATTTTGAGATGGAATATTTTGCTGTTACTCAGGCTAGTCTCAAACTCCTGGGTTAAAGCAAACCCTTCCCTCAGCCTCTGGAGTAGCTAACTGGAACAAAAGATTCACCCCACCACACCTACCCCATAGTCCTCTCTAAAGTATTTAAAATGTAGCTGCCCACAACCGAGTTGCTATTTCAAAGTCTTCCTCATGTTTTTTTTTTTCAGGAAGTTTGCTTAAAAGTGAATTATTATATCTGAAGTTTGTTATAACCCAGGGCCACAAATAGTTATTTTGGAGGGTCAGAACCTCAGCTGAGGAGGTGATTTCATCAGTGTCAGTGGCAGGCCTGCTTTGCCACCAATGTCCTTAGCACTTAAATAGGCAGAGAAGTAAACTTGGATATTGGTTGGTTCCACAGTTAATGGTGTTTTGCATTCTTAATCAGTTTCTTAGGCATGAAGAAAATGTCCTTGAGGGCTGGAAAAGCATGTTAAAGCACTTGCCTGCAAAGCCTAAAGACCCAGGTTCGATTCCCCAGTACCCATGTAAGCCAGATGCACAAGGTGGCTCCTGCATTTGCAGTGGCTGGAAGCCCCAACACCCCACCCCACCCCACCCCCTGCCAAAAAAAAGAAAACGCTTTTTGAGAAAGAGATATACTAGTGAGTAAAGGTGAAGAAAAGTGCTACTCTAAAAGTGGATGGGTAGAGAACCAATTGCCGAGGAAGAAACCTGGAGGGGCATGATGTGTTGGGTCCTAAGGAGGAAGGAAACTGCAGCATGTAAGGAAGGAGCTGAGTGCATCAGGGACCATTAAGTCACAGACCATCCAGACAAGGTTGGGCCCTTAGAAACCAGCAGCCTAATCAATCTGAAGAAATCAAGGGCCAGAACAGAGATCTGGCTGGTGGAAGAGCCTGGGGTAAAGTGCAAAGGTTTTATTATCTAATTTGGTACTGTAAACCCTGATGCTTTGATATGCTAATGTATAACATGTTGAGAAAAAGGGATAATTGACACTTTGCTCATACTGGTTCCCTTTTCCAGGCTTCTTAGCAGGCAGTCATATTTGTTTAGACATATCTAAATGTATTCTAAAAGTTGGTGGTCTGTTGTGGATAATCAAGTGAAAGTTATTGCAGGATATCTTTACTGAGAAATTAAAGGATATGTTTCAGAGGAATTATTTCTTTTAAATTAATAGTGTCTTTCACATTTAACATTTGTATTGATTATACTTGATATCTCCGACTGAATCTACATTTTAAGTTCTGGTCTTACAGCTCCAGAAAGCCGTGGGACAGAATCTATTTGGCCTTCAGTACTGGTTCCAGATTATTCTACCATGATGTTCCTCTCTCCTACTTGCAGTTGCCCCTCAGCTTCTTACTGCTTTCAGTTTTTGACTTAACAAATTCTCACTGGCAAGTTTTGTGCATGGTCTTGATCTTTCTCTCTCCCTACATGTTTACTTCTTAATAATTCTGTCTTTATCCTTTTACTGTCTTGATTTCCTAAATCCTTTTCTTTAGGATTGTTATTGACTGAATTTAAACAGAACAGTCTAGATGATGTTGATTTCATTAATGTGTTCTTTTCCATTATCTCATTGTCATATATCCTGCAAAAGTTGAGCAAAAAGTACACATGTCCTATGAGAGAGAAAAGAAGTTTTGATTTCTGCTGGTGGCTTGTGTCCTGCTGCATCTGCTTCACCTTGAGCAATTACAGTGTGCTTACCCCAGGGGATAGTGGCAAACCAAGACCATGACAGCAAAACAGATGGTCCTCTGTCCACAAAGACTTTCTTATTGTAGCAAGCTAGGATCTTTTTAGACAGCATGTCTGCTGTGGGTTAGAACCATGACAAAGCTGATAAGTCATGAATGATTCTAAATTTAAAGACTTCACAAATGGTTCAAAACCTGTAACTTCGATTACTATTATCATGGGGTCAAGCAGCTGTGTGAGCATTCAAGATAAACTTGTAAGATTATCTGACATCATATATGTTCATTCCCTTTTTAGCACGAGGTAGAACGAACATCGAGCTTAGAGAGAAATTCATCCTACCAGAAGGGGCATCCCAGGGAATGACCCCTTTCAGATCACGGGGTCGAAGATCCAAACCATCTTCCCGGGCAGCTTCTCCCACCCGCTCAAGCTCAAGTGCTAGTCAGAGCAACCACAGCTGTACATCTATGCCTTCTTCTCCAGCCACCCCAGCCAGTGGGACCAAGGTATGTACTGACTTCCTTTCTGGCCTCCTTCCCTATTCCCATCTTGGCAGATGTTCATGGACCAGGACAGCCTCTGAAAAGATTTTAGGGAGAACAGGAACATGGAAATATATAGAACAACTCTACCTAGACTAAGAATGCTGGGCCCCCGCAGTGCATGGATCCACTAGTATTTTTTGGGTTTTTTTTTTTTGTTGTTGTTGTTGTTTGTTTGCTTGCTTGCTTTTGTTTTTGTTTTTTCGAGGTAAGGTCTCACTCTAGCCCAAGTTGACCTAGAATTCACTATGTAGTCTTAGGCTGGCCTCAAACTCAGTGATCTCCCTACCTCTGCCTCCCTTGTTCTGGAATTAAAGGCGTGTGCCACCACACCTGGCAGAGAGAGAGGAGAGAATGTACACATCAGGGCCTCCAACCACTACAAACAAACTCCAGACTCATGTGCCACTTGGTGCATTGGGTTATTAGGCTTTACAGGCAAGCACCTTAACCACTGAGCCATCTCTCCAGCCCTCGATCCACCATTTTTAAGATGATCACAAACAACATGTGTTAAAATACCCATTCTAAAGTTGGACATGTTGGTGCACACCTTTAATCCCAGCACTTGAAAGGCTGAGGTAGGAGGATCACTGTGAGTTCAAGGCCACCCTGAGACTACATAGTGGATTTCAGGTCAGACCTGGGCTAGAGTGAGACCCTAACTCCAAAAAAAAAAATATATTCTTTCAGTTTGCTTCAAAAACATTTCTTATTCCCAGTGTGATTTTGAGCCATCCACAGTGACAGTTACTAGTTTTGAAAACCCAGACACACTGTGCCACAGAAGCTAATAGATCAAGTTGCTATTACAATGGGTTACATATGAGGAATGCTACTGCCTTTTTGCATAATCCCTCTCATCCCATTAGACTGATATACATTTTACTTTGTTTTCTGTTTCTTTAAAATTTAGTGTCTTCTATTTTTTTTCTGTTCCCAATTTGTTCCCCTTTCTGTTCTGTTTTCAATTGTTCCCATCCTTCCCTTTGGATTTCCCTGTCACAGACTCCACTTCAGTTCTCTCGCTGTTATGACAAACCCTGGTTGGTAAACAGTAAAGCTGGCACCCAAGGCAGGGACAGCCATTGTCCTGATTTTCAGCTGTCCAGCCCTGAGGTAGAGTATGGCTTTGCTGAGTGGGACATGGTCACAAGGAGGTCTTCAATCATGCCAAAAACCTGTCCAACTCCTGTTCCTGACACGAGCCACCCGTGTCTTCCTCTGTAGAGCTTGCTGGCACAGCTGGTTCATCTGGTCCACTGTTTTCAGGGGTTTCTAACTCGGCCTCACCAACATTGGAGAGAAATAAGAGATGCCTAAGAGGAGACTGTTTAACAACCTTATAGCATGATATTGTGCAGAATGACTAATGATAGTTATTCTTGGTGACTTATTTGTTGATATTATTGATAATTAGGCTCTCTGAGTCTCCAAATGTCAGGTACACAGACGAGTTATGAACACTTGAAATTCAACTACAGTGCATGTTCACCAATGTTCTATCTTTGATTAGAACAGGAGGAGGATTTGCAAGACCCCAGCCCTGAGTGGTTGGTACTGCCACGTGGGTTCAAGGATGGGTGCTGTCTCCTTCAGCCAAGCACAGTGTCAGCATCGTGACCACTGCTCTGGGAGTCCAGTTTTACCTTCCCACTTCCTTGGCCTAAGCATATGGGTTTCCGTAGCCTTGATTTGAATTCTTCAGCAATTAAGCATGTTCAGGCACAGCCATTAAAATGTCTAAACACTTTTGTAAGAGCAGTGTTTCAGAAACATTTTACTTTGGCTACATGTGGTGGTACATGCTTATAAGCCCAGCACATGGGAGGCTGGAGAATCAACATCAAGGTCAGTCTGGGCTGTAGTGAGGCTGTGTCTCAAAAACAAACCAATAAACAAAACAAAATAAAACCTGGAACAAAGCATGCCAGCAGCTTGTGTGGGAGCAATATACTTTGCATCTAGCTCCTATGGGAAGTTCTGGGTTCTTGTGCCTCAAATTATCAGGCAAAGCTTCAGCAAGAGAAGCTAGAGAGGTACAGAAGCCAGTGGCTCTGAATGAATGCTGCTTTAGAGCCATCCCTCTCCCAGCTAAAACTCCAGTTCAGAAATCTGTCTGGTTTAGAACATGATCTGGGAACCTACTGTCATTGAATCCTCAAGATTCAACCTACTGGTCTTGGGTTTTCTTCTCTAATGAATGGCTCTAGCTTCAGGAAAATCTCAAAAGTTTTAAAAATTTAAATGTTTAATTATGAAGTATAAATTTCCATGTGTTCCTAATAGGTGGGCCTTTTTGTTTTGTCCTAGGTATAATTTTTATTTCACTTTACTAAAAGTTCTTTACTCACTGGTGTCCAGCCCCCATGTACTAACTTAGGACCCCAGCCCAGGGACTCCTGAGCTGTGGCTCCCAGCAGCAGTGCTCAGGAAAGATAGCTTCTGAAACTGGTGCCTTCTTCTCCTGGGTGACCAGGAGAGTTCCTGCTTGAGTATTGATCACCTCCTGTCGCTTTTGCTTTTACTTTATAAAGTAATGCAACAAACACAACTAGATAGGTAGTTTCCTATCTATATAAAACATCTTAAAAGTTCTGGAAAACAACTGACCCAACTTACTACCAAAAAATAAAATAAAATAAATTGGAAAGCCGGTGTGGTGGTGCACGCCTTTAATCCCGGCACTCAGGAGGCAGAGGTAGGAGGATCACCATGAGTTTGAGGCCATTCTGAGAATACAGAATGAATTCCAGGTCAGCCTGGGCTACAGTGAGACCCTACCTCGAAAAACCAAAAAAACAAAAAACAAACAAACAAACAAAAAGAGTGTTGTATCAGAAGTGACATTTAATGCAGACTTTTAAAAAGTTCATATAAGAAATGCAGCTCCTGCCAGTATATGTAATCTACTCTTGTACACTGCATTTGTTCAACAAGGGTTACAGAATCCTTCTTCCTGTGCTAGAGAGTTTTAAGTGCTAAAGAAAGTTCTGCTTTTATGGAGTTGATGTAGGACAGAAAGGCAACAAGCAAGGATATCCTATAACAGGCAGTGATACGTATGCAGAGCAGCAGCAGCTGGGAAAGAAGATAGCAAGTTGCAAGTGGTGTTGAATGGTGAGAACTCTGACACGCTCATCCTTTCAGCAGAGCCCCTGAGGAGAAATGGGTTAAGTCACACATTTGGGGATGGAGGGGATATTGTACAGAACACTCAAGGCTGAGTAACAACCAAGAGGGCAAGACCAGGAACTTCCCTGGGCCACTGGAGAAGCAGAAAGGTGGCCCAGATGGCTAGAATGGACTGAACAAAAGGGACCATGATAAAAGTGAAGTGGGAGAAACAGGATTCACCACTCATTTCCAGAAAGAGAAGTGAAGACATGGGCTGGTTTGTAAGAGATCTTGGCTAGAGTTGTTATACCTACTTAGAGACAGAAATTGGAGTAATAGTTGAATCTCTGGGTATTTCAAATTTCTATCCCCAAAACATTAGGAAATAGGATTGTTTGAATTTCTCTTCCTTAACTCATTACCATATTTATTTTAACTATGGTAATACCATCTTAAGTCAGGGGTGGGGAAGTTGGTCCATTTTTTAGAGGAAATTTGTCAACAAGATGAAAATGTATTAATACACAGTTTGAAATTTTAAGTTGGAACTTAAACCCTTTGAGTTTCATCAAATCTATCACCTAGGACACTGTTTAAATAAACCTTTGTTTTCCCGGACTTTTAATTTGTTTTTCAAATTATCAATTATAAAGAGACTTTATAATTGAAATTCTATCAAAGTGTTCATCAAGTAAACATGATTTTTCATTGTTTTGAAGGTTATTCCATCATCAGGCAGCAAGTTGAAACGACCAACACCAACTTTTCATTCTAGCAGAACATCCCTTGCTGGTGATACCAGCAATAGCTCTTCCCCAGCTTCCACAGGTGCCAAAACTAATCGGACAGGTGAGTACTCACTGGGCAGGAGTGTGGGGAATGTTGGGAAACAGCAGCCTGTCACCAGTGTTTCACTGCTCCCTAAGGAGCTGCTGATGGGGAAAGCTAGCACCTGGGGTGATACCCAGACAGACAGCTCTAACCTTTCACTCCCAAAGCTGGGATCCTTGTTCTTGGTCAGAAATGATCCTAAGCTGAGTGTGATGGCATAATCCTTTAATCTCAGCAATCAGGAGGCAGAGGTAGGAGGATTGCCATGAGTTCGAGGCTACCCTGAGACTACATAGTGAATTCCAGGTCAGCCTGGGCTTAGAGTAACACCCTACTTCAGAGAGTCCTGCACCACTATTTTCCATCTGCTCACACACTACCTTAACTGCTCACTCATCTGTGCCAAGATGGTTGAGGAGCCTGCCTGAGTCTGCTTTTGATGCTTGAAAGGTGGCTGTGCAGTTGAGAGCAACTGCTTCCTCCTTCTCAGCAGGAAGCTTTGCAGGTAGACTCACAAGCCACAGGACCCTGAGCAGCTTCTGTGTAGGTGAGGAAATGTAGGTCCAGAAAGGCTGTGTCTCCCACACTACACAGCAGATCAGGTAGTTTTAGGGTCGGAAACCTTGGATCTGGGTACTTGAGGTCCATCCCTCACCTTTTTTATTAAATCTACTGCTTTATTCTTGAATTCAAGACCCTAAGAAATCTGCCAGTCGCCCCGGGAGTCGGGCTGGGAGTCGGGCCGGGAGTCGAGCCAGCAGTCGCCGAGGAAGTGATGCCTCTGACTTTGACCTCTTAGAGACACAGTCTGCTTGTTCAGACACTTCTGAAAGCAGCGCTGCAGGAGGTCAGGGCAACTCCAGAAGAGGGCTCACCAAACCTTCCAAAATCCCAACCATGTCTAAGAAGACCACCACTGCCTCCCCCAGGACTCCGGGTCCCAAGCGATAACACTGTACAAGCACCCCACACCACTATCCACGTTGAATCCTGTTCCATACTTGGGTGTATATTTATTCTGAACGGGAGAAGTTATATTGTTAAAAGTGTAAAAGAATACTTGTGTTATGAAGCTGCCTTATTTTTTTTTCCTTTTTGTAAGTTACTATTTTCATGTGAATATTTATGTAGATAAAATTTGCCTCCTGGAAACCCTGTAATGGATGGGGCCCAGAAATGAAATATTTGAGAGAAAAAAAGGCCAAGATGAGAATATGTATTTAAAAAAAAAAGCCTCTAAATAGGGTTTCTGTGTGGTGCAGGGTTGTAAACCTGCTTTATCTTTTAGGATTATTCCTAAATTCATCTTCTTTATAAACTTGACTTGCTATCTCAGCAAGATAAATTATATTAAAAAAAATAAGAATTCCGCAGTGTTTAAGGAACTCTTTATTGGTAAATCAGACACCTCACTTAGCAAGAATTAAGGAGCGCAGTTACAGTTGCATTTCCATTGTTGTAATGTCCTGTAATTTTAGCCAAACAGACAGAACCTCATCTAGATAGCTTTTGCACAGGATTCAGTAAAAAGACTTCATTGCAATACTGTCTCAGTACTGGATGTTTAAAGACACATGGCTGCTAGAATTCAGGGGTAAATGAAACTGTTCAGAAATTGTCTGAACATTGGGGTTTTAAACTGATTTGTAACTATCCAGCCTGGCCATCAATAACTCCTATGCTCACCTGGACCTAGGCCCTTGGCAAGGGAGACTCCTTGGTGGCATTGTGAATTACAGATTTGCAGATTTGTTTTATCTGCATTTTTTTTTTTTTTTTTGCTATTTATTTAAAAGGTCAGTCAACTTTCCACAAACTAAGGAATGAATTCCATGAGCCTATTCTGAAAATGTGGACCTAAGACAAACACATTCGTCCTTTAACGGAGTTCACCAGCACACTTGTTCACCAGTCCCATTTGCTTTCGTCTTTTTGTGTAAATAAAGTCAGCCGACCAAGTGACCACAAAGAGGGGCTGTCTGGGGCTCCTGTTTTTTAGCTGCTGTTCTTCAGCTCCGACCATGTTGCTGTGTGATTATCTCAATTGGTTTTAATTGAGGCAGAAACTGAAGCTCTACCAATGAACTGTTTAAAAATGAGACACTTTTGTATTAAAATTGCTTGCAGTAACAAATGTTTTGTAATTCCTGATTTTCTGCTGAACCACTACTTTATATTTAAATGTTACCCCTAAGGTCTAATGTTGTAGTACTTAAATACATTATTTAAATCAAGAAATCTTGATGGATAAATTATAGAGCTCATTAATAGATTTTTTTTCTTGTTTATTTTAACAAGGCAACAGTTTAATACACATATGTAGAACCTACACTCCACTTACTATATTAAACAGAGATAGACAGATATGTATGTTAGAGCCACAAAACCCTGAGGTTTGAAAGCAAATTTCTCACAATATTTCTGAAATTTTTGTTTAGTGATAGAATTTCAAAAGTGGAAACAAAATTAATCAACTTGTTAACCTTCAAAGTGGCAGCTCCCTAGGGGTGGTATATATGGGAGATGAGCAATCATAGACTCCATCTTGTGGCTAAATATTGCACAATTGATCTTAATTGCCTAGTGAGGAGATTATTTCCTCTGGCTACTCTTGTCACTTAGTTTGCCCATGTGTAGTTCCGAAACATTCTACAGTGGGCAAGGCTGGAGAGTGTAGCTGTCCTGAGCTGCTCTTGCTGATCCAGCAGACTCCTGATGAAAGCAAACATACTTTACCTGAGGAGTGTGGAAGAGTCCACTAGGGATCTGGTCTGAATGCTGGAGTCAGGCCAATCTGGCTCCTTGTTCCACTGGTGAGTGGGCAGAAAGGCAGATGAGAAAGTGACTTCCATGCAATCACAGAATGAAGAAAAGGGCACAAATGGACCCTGAAGTCAGTCCTTGACTCCTGTTGAAATCAGGCACTTTGATCTCCTCCAGCCTTCTGTTGGCTTTAAAATAAATAGAACCAAATATTACTAATTCTATTGAGAAAAAGGCTAGAAAATGAGAGAAGTCCAAACTCGAGCCATCTGTATTCTTGGTTATTAGGACACTAAAATTTGGCAAGATGTTAATGCATGCTTGCCAGAGCTGCTTGTGGCCAAATGTCCAGATCAGCGACTGTGCAGCCTGATGGATTCCACGGGAAGTGCTTAATCCTAATGGCACTGAGTAGCAAAGTAGTCAGAACTTTATGCAGGATAGTCTTTCACTCAAATGGGTTTCTGCCTCTAGGCTGCCTGGCAGCTGAAGGCTGTGACCTGCTGGACCTCTATCATCTCTCCAGAGTGGATTCAGGTTTTCTCAATCCTTTCAGCAAAGCTCAGTCAGTCGTAGGACTACAACTGTAATTCCATTCAAGAGGAGCCTATGTACAAGACACGTAAGAAATATGTACAAGACACGTAAGAGACAGGTTCAATCTGAGGTAGATGTGATTTTTTTTTAATTGACAACTTCTATACTTGCAGAAAATAAATCATGGTATTTCCCTCCCCTCCCGTGATTTTTTAAAATACAGATGTGCCAGGCATGGTGGTGCACGCCTTTAATCCCAGCACTCAGGAGGCAGAGATAGGAGGATCGCCATGAGTTCAAGGCCACCCTGAGACTACATAGTTAATTCCAGGTCAGCCTGGACCAGAGTGATACCCTCCCTCAGGGGGAAAAAATACAGATTTGTGGACTGGAGAGATGGCTTAGCAGTTAAGGTGCTTGCCTGTGAAGCCTAAGGACCCATGTTCTGCTCTTCAGGTCCACCTAAGCCAGATGCACAAGGTCACACATGCACACAAGATGGCACACACATCTGGAGTCCAATTGCAGTGGCTGGAGGCCCTAGCATGCCAATTCTTGCTCGCTCTGTCATATTAAAAAGTTCAGATTGGCTGTCTGCTAAGGTTTAAATGATGTAACAATAGGACATTTATTGAATGCTTGCTATAGGCCAGTGATTGAGCCAATTGCATATCATATAATACTCCTAATCCCATGATTCCAAGTCTCAGGGATGAGAAAGGCTAAGTAGTTGGCCAAGGTCACAGTCACCAGGTGAAGGGGCGAGCCCTTAGACACTACCTTCTTCCATACCTCAGGTCCTCTCCACTTCCACTGTTCTGGGGTCCCACTCATACCGACCATCCCCCATTTCCAGGATCTTCCTCTTCTGCCCTTTCAGGCACTTTGTCAGCTCTTCTGGGGACCCAACTTTCGTTCTGCCTTTGGAAATGGCCAGTTCACCATCACCCATTTGAATGGGAACCACTCGGGTAGAGGTTTGTCTGCCCAGCACAGAGCAGCCCACCCACCACACAGGGCAGCTAACTGCTGGCTTGAATTCTGAGCTAAGGCCCTTCAGCAGCTATAACCTTCTATTAGGGTTTCCACAAACATGAGGTGCTTTGGAGAGCACACGACTAGCCCCATTCATTCCAAGTTCAGATGAATTATTATGTCAGAAACAGCCCATACTAGGCTGCTTGCAGGAACTTGGAAGATCAGCATTGCACAGAACAGAACAAAAATTACAGATCGGATGGGAGGCTACTGATGTATGTGTGGAGTCAGTGATGCAGAAGGGACCAGGAAGGGGGTTGGGCAGCAGACAGAACCCCTGACTGCACTCTACTTCAGTCACCAAACCTTATGGATTTGGCCTCCCAAACAGCTTTGTCCTCTGCTCCACCACATCATCACTATATAAAGATGGTGCATGTGTCGAGTTCATTTGCGGCAGCTAGAGGCCATGGTGTGCCCAATCTCTCGCAAATATTTAACAACAACAACAACAAAAACCTCGTTGTCAGTACCCTCTCCCATGACTACCTGCCTCTAACTTTAGTTCATGAGTGTCTGGAACACAGACTGCCCTCAGCATCCTGGCACTGGTCTCACCTTGTGCTTTTTTTTTTTTTTTTTTTTTTCCGAGGTAGGGTCTCACTCTAGCTCAGGCTGACCTGGAATTCGCTATGCAGTCTCAGGGTGGCCTCAAAATCACTGCAATCCTCCTACCTCTGCCTCCCGAGTGCTGGGATTAAAGGCGTGTGCCACCACGCCTGGCATCCTTGGGCATTCTCAATTGTCAATATTCTTAGGTTAGAAAGTCCAGTATCAGGCTGAAGAGACGGCTTAGCGGTTAAGGCATTTGCCTGCAAAGCCAAAGGACCCAGGTTCAATTCCTCAGGACCTATGTAAGCCAGGTGCACAAAGTGGTGCATGCATCTGGACTTCACTTGCAGCAGCTGGGGGCTCTTGCATGCCCATTCACTCCCTTTTTTTTTTTTTTTTTTCTTTGATGTATTGCTTTTGGGCACAACATTATTTTTTTGTTTGTTTTTCAAGGTAGGGTCTCACTCTAGTCCAGGCTGACAGGAATTCACTATGTAATCTCAGGGTGGCCTTGAACCCATGGTGATCCTCCTACCTCTGCCTCCTGAGTGCTGGGATTAAAGGCATGTACCACCATGCCCATCTTGGGCACAACATTATTCACCTCTACAAAGCCCAAACTGTTTTTGTTTTCTTTTTATTGACAACTTCCATAATTGTAGACAATATCCCATAGTAATTCCTGCCCACTTTCCCCTTTGAAACCCCACTCTCCATCATATCCCTCCCCCTGTCAATCAGTCTCTCTTTTATTTTGATGTCATGATCTTTTCCTCCTGTTAGGATGGTCTTGTGTCAGGCACTGTGAGATCATGGATATCCAGGCCATTTTTGTGTCTGGAGGAGCACATTGCAAGGAGTCCTACCCATCCTTTGGCTCTTACATTCTTGCCACCTCTTCCTCAACAGACCTTGAGCCTTGGAAGGTGTGGTAAAGATGTTTCAGTGCTGAGCACTCCTCTGTTACTTCTCAGCACCATGGTGCCTTCCGAGTCATCCCAAGGTTACTGCCATCTGAAAAGAGAAGCTTCTCTAACCAAAAGTGAGAGTAGCATTAATATATGGGTGTGGACATTAAGAGAGGCTTACTAGGCAGTTTGATGAGCATAGTACATACATTTAGCCAGACACCAGCAGACGTTACACCCCTAGGGCTCATGACTACCCCTGTTGTAGGTTTTCAGTATCAGGCATATGTTCCCTCCCATGGAGTGGGCCTCTTACAATTAGAGAGTGGTTGGTTTCCCCCATAACAGACATGCCACTGTTGCACCCATTGGCTCATTTGGCCTGGCTGGCCAGATTTAAAGCTTGCAGTGTCCACTGTTGAGTATCTTCACTTGTGATTTCTCTCTTTCCCATTGAACTGCATACAGCTTAGCTTTTTCCAGATTTCTGTCTGCATGGAAGTGGTTTTCAGCTCAGCTCCAGCAGGATTTCTCAGTGACCTGGCAGCCCAAGTATGTGGAGTCTTCAGTAATAGCATCTTACCATCTATTATGGTGGGAAACCAAGAGCCTCGGCAATGGCCTATAATGTTTTGGGGGCATCAGGGACCTCCCTGGCCAACCACTCACTGGAAGGTATTCCATCCCTGGCACTGAAAATTTTCTAATAACAATCTATGGCTTCTGGTTGTGTCAAAAAAAATAGGTTTTCATATGACTTTTTCATACCCTTAGATTTTGATTAGCCCTCCCCCCACCTTTCCTTTACTCAGTCTCTTCCCCTGACCTTACTTAGGCCTTTCCACCCTCATTAATCTGTTCTTCTACTTACATATATACAATAACATCTTCTTAAGTCCCCCCTCCCTCCCTCCCTTTCTATTCCCTTTATATCCCCTTTCTTGCTTACTGACCTGTGCTACTGAATTTTATTCCAGCTCACATAGAAGTCCAGTCATTTGTAGCTAGGATCCACATACGAGAGAGAACATGTGACATTTGGCTTTTTGGGCCTGGGTTTCCTCACTAAGTATAATCCTTTCCAGATCCATCCATTTTCCTGAAAATTTCATTATTTTATTTTTCTTTACCGCTGAGTAGAACTCCATTGTATAAATGTGCCACATCTTCATTATCCACTCATCAGTTGAGGGACATCTAGGCTGGTTCCATTTCCTAGCTATAGTGAATAGAACGGCAGTAAACATGGTTGAGCAAGCATCTCTAAGGTAGTGAGAAGAGTCCTTAGGATATATACCTAGGAGTGGTATAGCTGGGTCATATAGTAAATCTATTTTTAGCTGTATCTCCCTCTCTCTTTTTGCCTTACCCTCTCCCCCAAATAAACAAAAATAAAATATATTTTTTTGAAAAGGTCCAGTAAGGGCTGGAGAGATGGCTTAGTGGTTAAGGCACTTACCTGCAAAGGCTAAGAATACAGGTTCGATTCTCCAGGTCCCACATAAGCCAGATGCACATGGTGGCACATGTGTCCGGAGTTTATTTGTAGTGGCTAGAGGTCCTGGTGTGCCCATTCTCTCTCTCCCTCTCAAATAAATAAATATAAATTTAAAAAAAAAAAAAGGTCCAGTAGCCAGATATGGTGGCACATGCCTGTAATCCCAACACTCAGGAGGCAGAATTAGGAGGATTGCTGTGAGTTTGAGGCCACCCTGAGACTACATAGAGAATTCCAGGTCAGCTTGAGCTAGAGTGAGACCCTACCTCGAAACCCCTCCCCCCTAAAAAAAAGTCAAGTGTCTTTTTTAAATTTTTAAAAACTTTTGCAAGAAGAGAGAGAGAATATGGGTGCACCAGGGCCTCTAGCCACTGCAAACAAACTCCAGATGCAGGTGCCACTTTGTGCATCTGGCTTTACATGGGTACTGGGGAATCAAATCAAGGCCATTAGGCTTTGCAGGCAGGTGTCTTAACCACTGAGCCATCACTCCAGTCCCCCGCCCCCTTTTTGGGGACATAGTAATCTTGGCTAGATGGGAATTCTCTATGTAGACCAAGCTGACCTAAAACTTGCAGGGAAGCTGGGCATGGTGGCACAGGCCTTTACTTCCAGCACTCAGGAGGCTGAGGTAGGAGGTTTGTTTGAGGCCAGCCTGGACTACAGAGTGAGTTCTAGGTTAGCCTGAGCTAGAGTGAGACCTTGACTTGAAAAAAACAGAAACTTCCAGGGATCCTCCTGTGTCTGCTTTTCCAGGGTGGAATTACAGGTGTGCACCATCAAGCCTGGCTTAGAAGCCCAGTGTCTAGGGGGCTTACAAACCATATAGGAAATCAACCTGCTGGGTAAAAGAGACTAGGCACCACCAGATGAGTTGAGTAAAAATTTAGTTGAGGGGCTATAGAGGTGGCTCAGTGGTTAAAGATACTTGTTTGCAAAGCCTGACAGCTGGGGTTTGATTCCCCAGTGCCCATATAAAACGAGACATGCAAGGGGTACATGTGTTTGGAATTCATTTGCAGAGGGAGAAGGCTCTGCCATGCCCATTTCTTTTTTCTTTTTTTTTTTTTTTTTTTTTTTTTTTTCGAGGTAGGGTCTCACTCTAGCTCAGGCTGACCTGGAATTCACTATGTATTCTCAGGGTGGCCTCGAACTCACGGCAATCCTCCTACCTCTGCCTCCTGAGTGCTGGGATTAAAGGCTGCGCCACCACGCCCAGCCTCCATGCCCATTTCTTGCCCCCTTTCAAATGTAAAAAAAATTGAGGGGTTGGGGAGATGATGGCTTAGTGGTTAAAGATACTTGTTTGTAAAACCTGCTGGCCTGGGTTCAGTTCCCCAGCACTCACATAAAGTTAGATGAAAAAACTGGTGTAACCTTCCAAGGCTCAGGGTCCAATGCAGAAGAGGCAGCAGAAAGAATGTAACAGCCAAAGGAAAGGTAGGACTCCTTACAACGTGCTCCTCCATGACCTCACAGTGCCTGACACTACCTACATAAGACCATCCTAATAGGAGGAAAAGATGATGACATCAAAATAAAAGAGACTGATTGAGAGGGGGAAAGGGTATGATGGAGAGTGGAGTTTCAAAGGGGAAAGTGGGGGGGAAGGGAATTAACATGGGTTTATGGAAGTTGTCAATAAAGAAAAATAAATTTAAAAAAAGAAAGAAAGAAAAAAGTGGTGTAGGGCTGGAGAGATGGCTGAGCGGTTAAGGCACCTGCCTGCTAAGCCTAAGAACACTGGTCCCAATCTCCAGCGGTTCCAATCTCCAGGTCCCACGTTTAGCCAGATGCAAAGTGACGCAAGGGCACAATGCCGCACTTGACCACAAGGGGGCGCACACATCTGGATTTCGTTCACAGCAGCTGAGAGACTGCTGGCGCGCCCATCTCTATCTGTCTCCCTCTCCCTCTCTGTCTGTCTCTCTCTCTCTGTGTCTCTCTCCAAAAATAAATAAAATAATTAAAAATTTTTTTTAAAAAAGTGGTGTAAGCATCTGGCTTTTTTTTTTTTTTTTTGTCCAAAGTAGGGTTTCACTCTAACCCAGCTGACCTGGAATTCACTATGTAATCTCAGGGTGGCCTTGAACTCACAGCAATCCTCCTACCTCTACCTCCCAAGTGCTGGCATCTAGCATTTGTTTGTAGCCACAGGATACACATGAACTTGCAAAGAGATAATTTAGTTGGTACTTAAAATTTTAACATGATCTCATCAAAATGGGATTTTAGAGGTTACTATGTACTTATTTGGAGTTTAATTTTTGTTTTGTTTTTCCAAGGTAGGGTCTCACTCTAGCACAGGCTAACCTGAAACTCACTCTGTAGTTCTAGGCTAGCCTCCAACTCACAGTGATCCTCCTACCTGTGCCTCCAAAGTGCTGGGATTAAAGGTGTGCACCACCACACCCAACTGGACTTTTAACTTTGAATTCACTTGAGAGACGCCACAGTTGCAGTACCCTCATGCAGCCCCAGCAAGGCCCTTTGCAATCTCTCAGGACAGCCCCTCAAGTATTTGCTTTGTCCCCAACTCTCCAAACTCCACCAAACCTGCCCCAGCCCAGTTCTACAGTTGGACCACCTGAGGGAAAGCCCCTTAACCTCTTGTATGGCTGTTTCCTTACCTGTTAAAAAGAAAGGATTCAGCCAGGAGTGGTGGCACATGCCTTTAATCCCAGCACTTGGGAGGCAGAGGTAGGAGGATCTCCATGAGTTTGAGGCCACCATGAGACCACATAGTGAATTCCAGGTCAGCCTGGACCAGAATGAAACCCTACCTCGAAAAATCAGAAAGAAAGAAAGAAAAGAAAGAAAGAAAGAAAGAAAGAAAGAAAGGGAGGGAGGGAGGGAAGGAAGGAGGGAGGGCAGGCAGGCAGGAAGGGATTCCAGGCTGAATAGATGGCCCAGTGCCCGTGGAAGCCAGATGCACAAGGTGGCACATGCATGTGCATGTGCAGTTTGTTTGCAGTGGCTGGAGGCCCTGGTGTACCCATTCATTCATTCTTCTCTCTCTCTCTCTCTCTCTCTCTCTCTCTCTCATTCTCTCAATATGTAAATAAAATAATTTTTTAAAAAATTTAAAAACTGCCCATTCTCTCTGCCTCCTTCTCTGTCTGTCGCTCTCAAATAAATAAAAATAAACAAAAAAAAGAGGGGGAGAAAAAGCTGGAGAGATGGCTTAGCAGTTAAGCATTTGCCTGTGAAGCCTAAGGACCCCAGTACAAGGCTCAATTCCCCAGTACCCACGTAAGCCAGATGCACAAGGTGGCGCATGCATCTGGAGTTCCTTTGCAGTTGGGGGTGCTCATTCTCTCTGCCACTCTCAAATAAATAAAAAGAAAAAAAAAAGAAAGAAAGAAGGAAAAGAAAAGCCACGCTTGGTGGTGCACGCCTTTAATCCCAGCACTTGGGAGGCAAAGGTAGGAGGATCACCATGAGTTTGAAGCCACCCTGAGACTACATAGTGAATTCCAGGTCATCTTGGGCTACAGTGAGACCATACCTCCACAAAAATAAAAATAAAAATAAATAAAAAAAAAATGGAGGGATGACTTAGCAGTTAAGGCATTTGCCTGTAAAGCCAAAAGGACCCTGGTTTGATTCCCCAGGACCCACAAAAGCCAGATGCATAAGGTGGTGCATGCATCTGGAGTTCATTTGCAGTGACTGTAGGCCCTGGTGCGCCCATTCTGTCTCTCTCTCTCTCTTGCTCTCTTTGACTCTCAAATAAATAAAACTCAAAAAAAATTTTTTTTAAAAATTAATGGGCTGCAGGAATGGCTTAGCAGTTAAGGCATTTGCCTGAAAAGCCCAAGGACCCAGGTTCGATTCCCCAGGACCCACGTTAGCTAGATGCACAAGGTAGCACATGTGTCTGGAGTTCGTTTGCAGTGGCTGGAGGCCCTGGCATGCTCATTCTGACTCTCTCTGTCAACATAAATAAATAAAATAAAACATTTAAAAAATATTTTAAAACTTTTTTAACAAAGAAGGGATTTGGAGGCTGGAGAGATGGCTTAGCGGTTAAGGTATCTGCCTGCAAAGCCAAAGAACTCCGGTTTGATTTCCCAGAACCCACGTAAGCCAGATGTACAAGGGGAAGCATGCATCTGGAGTTCCTCTGCAGTGGCTGGAGGCCCTGACACGCCCATTCTCTTTCTCTCTCTCAAATAAATGTTTTTTAAAACTTAAAAAAATAAAAATAAAAAGGGCTGGAGAGATGGTTTAGCAGTTGTGTTTGCCTGCAAAGCCAAAGGATCCCAGTTTGATTCTCCAAGACTCACATAAGCCAGATGCACAAGGGGATGCATGCTTCTGGAGTTCGTTTGCAGTGGCTGGAGGCCCTGGCGTGGCCATTTTTTCTCTCTCTCTCTCTCTCTCTCTCTCTCTGCCTTTTTCTCTCTCTCAAATAAATAAATAAAATATATTTTAAAAAAAGAAGGGATTCAGGGATGGAGAGATAGCTTAGTGGTTAAACCACTTGCCTGTAACGCCTAAGGACCCAGGTTCAATTCCCCAGTAGCCACGTAAGCCAGATGCACAAGGTGGTGTAAGCGTTTGGAGTTTGCAGTGGCTGGAGGCCCTGGTGCGCCCATTCTCTCCATCTGCTTTTCTGGAGGGAAGGAAAGGGAGGAAGAAAAGGAAGGACTGCAGAACTGGAAGGATGGCTCAAAGGTTAATACCTTGCTTGCCTGAAGGCCTGGGTTCCATTCCCCTGTACCCACGTAAAGCCAATTCCATTCTGTCTCTCTGAGTCCACCCGGTGAGACCCTCTAGGGGGGAAGGTGTGCAGAAAGGGAGGTTCCTGCTCTGGAAAGCCCCTGGGGACCGGGACAATTGAGAAGATGAGCAAAGGTGGCGACCCGGGAGGGTCCCGAGCTCGCGGGCGGAAAGCGGTGCAGGTCACCAGCTGACCGCGGGGAAGGGCCTGGAAGTGGGAGGAGCTGCGGGGCCCCGGGCCCGGTTGCTGCCTGCACAGGGACGTGCCTGCGGGAGCGCAGATGTCTGCTTCTCCCCGCGTCCTCCCAGCGGAGCCCTGCGCGGCGCCCCTGCAGCTGGGCGGGAGCCGGGACACCGGGGTCACAGCTCTCCTGGCCGCCGCCACCGCCCACCTGAGGGTCGCACTCTGGGGCTCCCCGCAGCCACAGCAGCCGGGCACAGCGGAATGGGCACCTCGGCCCCGCCCCGCGCCCCCATTGGTCGATCTGGGGAGGGGCGGGGCCGAGGGGCGCGCAGACGGCCGACCGCAGACGGCGGTTGTCGCTGGGGAGGCTCGCGCGCTCGACGTCCCGGGTCCCCGCAGAACTCGCCGGCCGCCTCTGCCCGCGGCGCGGTTCTCAGCCTCGACTGGCCGGCGGGCGCGGCGACGACCGGCCGCTCAGCCCGTCGTCCCCAGTCCCTGCAGGGGCCCCTGGCCCGCGGCGGTGCCGGGCGCGGTCACCCGTCCCGGAGCCCAGACAGGTGCCCCGCGGGGGGCGCTGTGGGGACCCCGCCGCACCCGCGGCTCACATTGCCGGGTCCCGCCGCTCGCCGTCGGGGCGTCGCCGGCCCGGAGTCCCGGCCGGCTGCGGAGCGGAGGCGGATGCGCACCCGCTGAGCGCCCCGCGATGGCCGCGCGCCCCGGGCCCCTGTGGCTCCTGGGCCTGGCTCTGTGCGCGCTGGGCGGCGGCCCGGGCCCGCGACCCCCGAACGGCTGTCCCCAGCGCCGCCTGGCAGCGCGCGAGCGCCGCGACATGCAGCGCGAGATCCTGGCGGTACTCGGGCTGCCCGGGAGGCCCCGACCCCGCGCGCCGCCCGCCGCCGCTCGGCAGCCCGCGTCCGCGCCGCTCTTCATGCTCGACCTCTACCACGCCATGGCCGGCGACGACGACGACGACGGCGGCGCCCTGGAGCGGCGCCTGGACCGCGCCGACCTGGTCATGAGCTTCGTCAACATGGGTGAGTGCGGGAGGATGTCAGGGACCTGGTGGTGGCCGCAGCCTCCACGCGTGAGTGGATGGCGGCCTGTCTGGAAGATGCCGGTGCTCTCACGCTAACACGGGCTGCAGAGAGATGCGGAGGCCCCAAGTAGGGACGGGGCTCAGAACTGTGTGAGACTTGACCTGGTCAAGGCTGGAAGATCTCAGGGGCAAGACCTGGCTTCCAAGGGGCGTCTTTCCCTTCCAACACCCTCAGGAGTTGGAGTCTGGTGATGTCCGCCGCCCCCCAAGGTGGCACCAGGAAGACAGTTGGGCCCTGGGACCTATGAGTAAACGGAGGCTGTGGTGCTGTCACTGTGATAAGGGCAAACCTGAGGAGAGGGACAAAGTTCATCGTGGAAACCTGTGGTCATATCATCAAAGTGACCAGAGCTGACCCACATGCCCTGACAGCGGGCTCTTTCTGACAGCAGGAAGCCTGTGGGTGGGGTGCGCTGTTTGGAGGTGGAGAAGTGGACAGACTTAGCTCAGGGACCAAGGGCTGTGGTCTGTGGGCTGGGCCCCAGCACCTGGACTTTGGCTTGGCGTGGAGTGAGTGTCCAGGACTGTGAATGACCCAAGGGACAGCTGGGGTTCTTCTTCCCAAAGTGTGCCTCTTCCTTTCTGCAGTATTCTCCCCAAACTGTGGGGCCAGTTCTTTTAAAAGGCCTCGAAGGACCTTCCCCAGAACATTCATATGCAGTCATGACTTTTCATTTGGTCAAGATCCCTTCCCCTCTCCAACCCTCTCCTCCCCCGTTTTGTCTGTCTGTGAGAGGCAGGGGTCTGGGCTGGGACAAACAGCAGGCTTGGTCTGGGTATCAGGCAATGAGAGCAGGGAGAGGACCTTACCATGGCCAGGAAGTCCCTTTGACCCACAGCAGGGCTTATCATCCTCCCAGCAGCCCCGTGACCAGCCACCGTCTGCATCTTGCCTCCCAGGTGAGGGCAGGGCCCTACAGAGAGGAGGCAGCAGCCCTTAAACAGCTCAGGAAAGGCCCAGGCTGCCTGACTACATCCAGTACTCAAGTTGGTGACATTCCTTCCAGGGTGGACAGAGGAAAACACAGGGGACCAGGCCACAGCAGAACATGTAGGGTTCTTGGCCACTTGTTTTCTATGGGAGGACAGAAAGAGGAGATGAAAGCTAAGCTTCTGCTCCCCATCCCAGAGCTGGAGGTGGCTGAGATGGGAGCGGGAGAGCCCAGAACACTGGGAGGCAATGGTGAAGCAGCCCTGGGAGCCCATGGCCAGGACAGACTGTGGCCAGTGGGATCTGGATGCCGGCTTCCTGTTCAGAGGGCAGGGTGGGGACTTAGGACAGACCACATGTGGGACTAAGGCTGCTCCATCTTCAAGGACAGGCTGACCTTGGTGCTCAGTACTGAGAAGAACTGAGGATGGAGTTGCCCAAGAATGTCCCCAGGGAAGCTGCTGATCAGAATGAGTCACTGTTCAGGCCATGTCTTGCTTCCCCATGCACGAATCCTCTGCATCAAGACATGCCTAGCCCTGGTGGGGGACTGTTGCTAAGAGGACTCATGGCCTGCTGTGCAACTTCAGGGACACCCCTTGTCCTCTGAGCTTCAGGTCCCTCACTCTCAAATGGGGTTCACAGTGATCTGTCCTCGGGGTTGTATGACTGACTAATAGCATTGACTGATAGATGGATAGGAACCGAAAGGCAGTCCCACTTTTTGGAGGATGGACCAGGGCCTGGCCACTGCTCACCCCTAATCCCTCTTCAGCCCAGCCTCATTGCAGATACAAAAAAATCCTCATGTGGCTGAACACGATGACTCATGCCTGAAATATGAACACTTGGAAGGCTGAGGAAGGAGAATTTCCACAACTTCAAGGCCAACCAGGCCTGCATAGCATGTTTGAGGCCAAGGCTTTAGAGTACGACCACGTCTTAAACAAAGAAAAAGGCTGGAGAGATTGCTCAGTTGTTAAAGGCACTTGCTTGCTCAACCTAGCAGCCCAGGTTCAGTTCCCCAGTACCTGCATAAAGCCAGATGCACAAAGTGGCACATGTGTCTGGAGTTTGTTTGCAGTAACAAGAGGCCCTGGCCCACCCATACTCTCTCTCTCTCTCTCTCTCTCTCTCTCTCTCTGTCTCTCTCTCTCTCCCCCAAATAAATAAACATTAAAAAAAAAAAAAAAAAACATGGAGCTGGGGATTTAGCTCAATGGATAAACACTTGCCTGGTTCACTCCTCAGCACCAGAAAGGAAAAAAAAAATGAAAGTAGAGCCGGGCATGGTGGTGCATGCCTTTAATCCCAGCACTTGGGAGGCAGAGGTAGGAGGATCGCCAAGAGTTCGAGGCCACCCTGAGACTACATAGTTAATTCCAGGTCAGCCTGGACCAGAGTGAGACCCTACCTCGCAAAACCAAAAAAAAAAAAAAAAAAAAAAAATGAAAGTAGAGAGGGAAAAAATAATTGATTTCCATGTGTATATGTCTTATACAAAATGAAGCCCAGAAATGGATACCAAAAGCTAACTTAAAAAGTGTATATTGTTTTTAGAAGAAGAAAAAAACCTACCCTTTGACCTGCCACAGCCTTCACAATAGTATATGAACCTGTTTTACCATCCCCATTTCATGAACTCTAAGAGGTTAAGTGGCCAGTCCAGGGCCACACAGCAGGCCCAGGGTGTAGCAAGAACTCTTCTCTGTGGAGACGCTAACACAACAGACTGATTCCATCCAAGTTCACTGTGGTGAACCAACAAGTGTATTGGTCTTCCTTATAGAGCATAAAAAAAGAACTACTTACAGGAGTGTGGAGACTCCAAAATTGCTGAGCTTTACCATCACAAAGTCTCATCCAGCATGGATGACGACCTTCTGGCAGCTGTATAGATGAAGCTCTTTGGCCTTTGAGCTTCTACCCTGTGTATACTCTTATCTCTCCCAGAGACCATGAGACCTCGTGCATCATTGCATGCAGCTGGCACTGGGGATGCCTGAGATCTCAAATGAGGGTCTAATGACCCTCCCCACCCCTCTCCTTCTATGGGGTAATATCAACAGGCCCAATCTCAGAGTCTTTCAGGAGCAGTTGCAGCGGCTTCTGATAAAGATGGCAATGACTTTCACAAGCAGGCCCCTTTAACTGCTAAGCCATCTTCACTGTCTAGGCAGTTGTTTTTCCATGGAGGACCGCATCATGCGACACAGGACCACATCCATGGCTGTGGATTCCAAATCCTGTTTCTACCCACGCTGTCTTTGCGTGCTTCATTAGGATCTCGACCCACGCTGTTGGATTAACAAGCAGGCCTTTGTTGGGTGGCAGCCACACTGTGGGCGGCCCTCAGAAGGGCCCTCTATTCTGATGCACTGGCAGCACCAGTAGAACTCTCCCGGCTGGAGTAGTTTTAACTGGTAATTAACCAAACCTTGTGTGAGGATTAGACACGTACCAGGATGCCTTCCTGTTGGGAAGCCTAGGCCCAACCTTAAAGGTGGGGGCCCCAGAACCAGAATGAGATCTAAGAGCAGTGTCAACCCCGTGGCCCTGTGGGGCAGATGGATCCTGTTCCTGATGTTCCCGAGCTCAGCTGAGCTGAGCTGCTGCCCTGACAAACTGACCCAGGTTCTTATCTTCCTCTGGGGTCCTGCCCATAGTCTCAGCTTGTCTCTATCCCTGTCCCCTCACTTCTCTGGTCTTGGGATTTCTCTTCCAGTCAGTCTACAGTGATGGTGTCAGAAAAGTGAGCTGCCTCCCTACCCTGATCCATGGCTGTGAGTCAGAGGAGCCTGCTTGCCTCCCTGCCCCATCCCTGCACCCCTGGGTGACCTCAGGAAGCATGAAGGAGGACTAATTTGCTTGTGCTTCCTGAGTCCTTCCCATGTTTCAGTGGACAGGGAGGTGCCATGGTCCACATGGAGAAACTGAGGCACAGACAGTTCTAAGCAGGCAGGTCCACATGGGAGCCATCTGCATGTGTATCTGCACCTTTTCCTGAGCCGATTGATTCCCAAGGCCGCAGGCATGAATAAACTTTATGCCTGTGAATTTATTCTTATTATTGAACATGTGGGATTTTCCCAGTTTGGGGTTATTTTGAATAAATTCACTCTGGGCTGTATTACCAGATACTCAGGAGACTGAGGCAGAAGCGTCTTGCGCTCACAGCCTGACTGAGCTACGTAGTGAATGCAAGGCTAGCCTAGGAAACTTACTGAGACCCTGTATCAAAAATAAGAAAAAGCTGGGCATGGGGACACACACCTTTAATCGCAGCACTAGGGAGGCAGAGGTAGGAGGATCGCCCCAAGTTCAAGGCCACCCTGTGACTACATAGTGAATTCCAAGTCAGCCTGGGCTAGAGTGATACCCTACTTTTAAAAAAAAACAAAAACAAAAATCCCAAAAATAATAATAAAGTAGAAGAAGAGGAGGAAGAAGAAGAAAAAGAAGAAGAAATAAAAAGCTGGGTGGGAAAAATGTAAGAGCCAAAGGAAAGGTAGGACTCCTTACAAAGTGCTCCTCCAGACACAAAATGGCCTGGATATCCATGACTTCACAGTGCCTGACACTACCTACACAAGACCATCATAATGGGAGGAAAAGATGATGACATCAAAATAAAAGAGACTGATTGAGAGGGGGAGGGGATATGATGGAGAGTGGAGTTGTGAAGGGGAAAGTGGAGGAGAGGGGATTATCATGGTTTATTGTCTACAATTATGGAAGTTGTCAATAATAAAAAATAATTTTAAGGGGGCTGGAGAGGAGGCTTAGCAGTTAAGGCACTTGCCTGCAAAGCCAAAGGACCCAGGTTCGACTCCCCAGGACCCATGTAAGCCAGATGCACAAAAGGGGTGCACACATCTGGAGTTAGTTTGCAGTGGCTAAAGGTCCTGGCACACTTATTCTCTCTCTGTCTACTTGCCTATTTCTGTATCTCTCTCTCAAATAAATAAATAAAAATAAAATATTTTAAAATAATACTAATATTTTTTTTAATCCAGGTGTGGTGGCACACACCTTTAATCCCAGATCTAGGCAGGCAGAGATAGGAGAATCGCCATGAGGCCACCCTGAGGCTACATAGTGAATTCTAGGTCAGTCTGGGCTAGATTGAGACCCTACCTCAAAAATCAAAAAATAAGTAACTAAAATAAGAAAAGAGGCTAGGACTCGGGAGGCAGAGGTAGGAGGATCGCCATGAGTTCAAGGCCACCCTGAGACTACAGAGTAAATTCCAGGTTAGCCTGGGCTAGAGTGAGATCCTAGTTCAAAAAAAAAAAAAAAGAAAGAAAGAAAGAAAGAAAGAAAGAAAGAAGGAAAGAAAGAAAAAAAGAGAAAGGAAAGTAAAAGAAGGCTGGAGAGATGGCTTAGAAGTTAAGGCACTTGCCTGCAAAACCTAAGGATCCAGGTTCTGCTTCCCAGAACCCACATAAGCCAGATACATAAGGTGATGCATGCAACTCTTTCTCTCTCATATACAAATAAAATAAGTTTAAAATACTTTTAAAAAAATAAGTAAAGGGGGCTTAATGGTTAAGGTGTTTGCCTGCAAAGCCAAAGGATCCAGGTTTGATTCCCTAGGACCCACATAAGTCAGATGCACAAAGTAGTACATGTGTCTGGAGTTCATTTGCAGTGGCTGAAGGAGGCCCTGGCATGCCCATTCTCCCTCTCTCTCTTTCTCTCTCTCTCTCTTTAATAAATAAATTTAAACAAATAAGAAAAAAGCCTGGCACAATGGCTCACTCCTTTAATCCCAGCACTTGGAAGGCAGAGGTAAGAGGATCGCTGTGAGTTTGAGGCCCCCCTGAGACTACATAGTGAATTACAGGTCAGCCTGGTCTAGAGCAAGACCCTACCTCAAAAAAAAAAAAAAAAAAAAAAAGAAAGGAAAAGAAAAAAAGAAAAGAAAATGGGTCTGCATGTAGTTCAGTGGTATACCACTTACCTTACATCCACAAGGCCCTGAGTTAAATCCCTAGTACAAAAAAAAAAAAAAAAAAGCTAGGCCATCCACCCTGAGACTACATAGTGAATTCCAGGTCATTCTGAGCTAGAATGAGACCCTACCTCAAAAAAAAAAATTAAAAATTAAAATAAAAGACTGCTTTAGGGCTGGAGAGATGGCTTAGCAGTTAAGGCGCTTGCCTTCAAAGCCTAAGGACTCAGGTTCAATTCTCCAGGTCCCACGTAAGCCAGATGCATATGGTGGCTCATGCATCTGGAGTTCATTTGCAGTGGCTAGAGGCCCTGGTGTGCCCATTCTCTCTCTCTCTCTTTCTCTGTCTCTATAAATAAATAAGGAAGAAATTAAAATCTTTTTTAAAAAGTGAAAGAAAAAAAATAACAAAAAAAGCTGTTCTAAGTGCTTTCTCTCTGTCTCCATGTGTTGGATGTCACATTCAGAGCTTTGCCCACCCAAGACAAGTACCACTGAGCCACACACCGAAGCCCACCTCCATTTTTTAAAAACTAAATAAAGGCCAGGCGTAGTGGCGCATGCCTTTAATCCTTTAATCCCAGCGCTTGGGAGGCAGAGGTAGGAGGATCACTGTGAGTTTGAGGCCACCCTGAAACTACGTAGTGAATTCCAGGTCAGCCTGGGCTAGAGTGAGACCCTGCCTCGAGAAACCAAAACTAAAAATAAATAAGAAATTCTACCTCTGTTTTAAAAGGGTTCATATACCTTACTGGGTTTCTACATACCTTACTGTTTCCAATATGACTCCATCCCTGAGTGGCAGGCTCCTGGGTGATGCACAGTGTGCCATCTCTTTACAACCTAGGCTTTCTCTGCTTGTTTGATTGGAGACCCCAGTTAGCCCCTCTTTCTGCTGGTCATTGGGAAACTGAACAATTTGAAAACAGGACGAATCAGACCCTCTGTCATTTTCACCCTACTTTCTGTCGCACCTACTCTGTGCTGGGGTTCAGGGAAGAGTGGGGAGGCACAGGAGGCAGGAAGCACCAGAAGCCAAGCCACCCACCCTTCTAATACCAGCAGTGTGCACAACAGCGTCTCCCTAAGCTCTCTTCAGGCCTGAATCCCATGGGAACTGCGTGGAGAATGGTGGCTTCTGCAGGCATTTTAGGGCTCCTGTGACAAAAGAACCGCCATCCCAGTGTTGTCACCTGTTCACTTCAAGGCCACTCACTTCATATGGCTTCAAGTCTAAAAGTCCATCTTATGGGACCCTAGCAAAGGTGTGGCCTCACCAAAAAAAAACAAAAACAAAAACAAAAAAACACTTTTGGGCCTCAGTTTCCCTACTTCTGCAGGGTTGGCTTGAAGGCCTTACCAACTGTGACCCAAACACCATGCACAACCCCTGACCGATGACAGGGGTCTCTTCAGAGGTGAGTCACAAGGTGGGGAGGTATACCCAGGCCACCTCCTCACCGAAGCTTCCCCCCTCCCCCACCCCCAGTAAGGCAGAATGTGTCATCATGACCACATCTTTCTGGAAATTTCCCTCAGTTCAGTTCTTCTCCAAGTTCTTCTGGAGGATTCACACCCTTGCTCAAATCTCTTGGGAACTATTTCTGACCTTGGCAGGTTTGATGTGGTGGCCTGTGCGGGTGTTCCCTTTTAATTTGGGGTCTGGAGCCATCTGAGGACTGGACCAGTAATTATGTGTTCAGAACCATTTATGGAAACAGCTCGTGAAGAAAGTCAAGACAGAGGCTCAACTGAAAGTACCTCAGGAGTGTGCCTGGGCACTCCACAGCACTGAGGTTTCTGGAGGGAAAATTCCTTAAGCATGCAGAATCCACAGGTCACCACCCCATGGCTCCTTCCACCCTCCACAGGTCTGCAAGAGCCCATGAGACTAAGGTCTTGTTTTAGGTTTGCTGTGGACCCTTTGGCATTTGATATCCACAGGACTAGCCAGATAGGCCGAGCCCATCCTCTTTGGTCAGAGGAGGATGAAGAAGCACCTCAGATGATCTGAGGGGAAAGTGGCCTTTAGATGTGTTGAGAGGGAGGAAGACCTAGGAGAGCACAGCTTCAAGAGGGGGACTCTGGGAAGATGTCACCAGCACAAGAGGCCACAGTGGGTAGACAGATATCTGGGCTGGCCCAGGAGCTTTGGAACACAGAGCTGAACTGTGGCCCCTCACATGGCCCTGAGAGGCTGTGAAGGTTTGAAGGGAGGCAGGACAGATCAGACAAGTCATAAGACTCCATTCTCCTGATGGCCACTCTGAGCACAGCAGGAGTAGAGTGAATTCTTTTGGGCAGAAGCAGGACAGATTTAGGTTGTCTGGATGAGTCTAACTTTGTCTAGAGCACAAAAAAAGCCAACACTATGTGGGTGTCAGGCTGATAAACATAGGGCTGGGCATCTGGAAGTCCAAGCCAGTACTGATGGGCACGGGGCCCCAGATAAGGGCAGGCTGGATGTGGACAGTGCTATGTACAGGAAAGCCACTCTCTGCCCATGGTGGGCCTGTCCCGGAAGCCTGGCATCTGGAGATGGTTTTTCAGAGGCTGGAGGAGGAGGCTGAGGGCTCTGTGATTGTTTCCTCAAAGCCACAGTAAAGCAGTTTAGAAGGTAAATGCTGCTTTCCCGTTTGTGAGAGGACAGTATTGTCTTCCCCATGCTGGGCCCCTGTTCCTGCACCCCTTGTTTCCCTATGGAGTTGGCTGTCGAGAGTCTGCTGGAAATCCTAGACATGCCCTGTGGTTTCCAGGGGCACGCAGCACACTTCTGACGGTGACAAGCTATCATAGCAACTGCACTTAATAAAATTCTGCCCAAGTCGCAGGGCTTTTGTGGTCACTATGCTGAGTTCTTTAAGATGAGGGACAGAATTCCTCGTGGATGGACTGACCTTTCTGTTACTGTATGTTCTGGTCGTGTACCTCAGCCCTTCCCCTAGATGTCAGCCACGCCAGGCTCCTTGACCTCTCCGAATGCTGATCCCTTCTCCTTCCACAGACACAGCTGACTGGGTTTTAAAATAATGAGTGAGGGGCTAGAGAAATGGCTTAGTGGTTAAGGTATCTGCCTGCAAAGCCAAGGGATCCCGGTTCAATTCTCCAGGACCCATGTAAGCCAGCTGCACAAGGGGCACATGCATCTGGAGTTCATTTGCAGTGGCTGGAGGCCCTGGCGTGCCCATTTCTCTCTCTGTCTGCCTCTCTTCTATCTCTCTCTCTGCTTGCACATAAATAAATAAATAAAAATTAAAAGAAAAATAAAATAATGAGTGAATTGCCAGGATCACCCAAAGCCAGTGGTTCTCCAGCAGCAACAGTTTTGACTCCCTGAGGACCTTGGGCAATGTCTAGAGTTATTTTGGGTTATTGCAACTGGGGAGGTGAAGGAGAGTCCTATGAGTAAGAGGAAAAGGCCAGGGGTGTTGTTAAACATCTTACAATAGAGTGAATAATGCCTGTCCCAGGATGTCAGTAGTGCCAAGGTCAAAGTATCTGTGCAAAGGAGAGCAAGGTTTGATGATGCTGATAAGCTATAGACATTAACGGGTGCAATGTTTGTCTATTTTTAAAAAATATATTTTATTTAGTTAGTTGGGAGATGGATAAAGAAAAGAGAGAGGCAGATAGAGAATGGGCACACCAGGACCTCCAGCCACTGCAAATGAACTCCAGATACATGTACCACCTTGTGCACTGGCTTATGTGGGCACTGGGGAATCAAACCTGGGTCCTTAGGCTTCACAGGCAGGTGCCTTAACCACTAAGTCCTCTCCAGGCCCTTCAGTCTATTTTTTTTTCAAGGTAGGGTCTCTGTCTAGCCCAGGCTGACCTAGAATTCACTATGTAGTCTCAGGGTGGCCTTGAACTCAAGGAGATCCTCCTACCTCTGCCTCCCCAGTGCTGGGATTAAAGGCGTGCGCCACCACACCCGGCTTTTTTTGTGTGTGTGTTTTTTTTTTTTTTTTTTTTTCTGAGGTAGGGTGTCACTCTAGTCCAGGCTGACCTGGAATTCACTATGTAGTCCCAGGCTGGCCTCAAACTCACAGCAGTCCTTCTACCTCTGCTTCCAGAGTGCTAGGATTAAAGGCGTGTGCCACCACACCCAGCTCCATCTACCTTTGAAGCTCATTCTTCCTCGTTTGGCCATTATGCAGCCTCTTCACTTGGCTGCTGAGGACTCTTCACTCTCCCCTGTGAGTCTAGAGTCTTCTTGCTTCCTATTATCAACATATTATATTCATTCATTATATCCATTCTCTCAGTGTATGTGTGTGTGTGTCTCTCACATACATATATATATATTTGCAAGCAGAGAGAAATAGAAAGACAGAGAAAATGGGCACTCCAGGGCATCAAGCCACTGCAAATGAACTCCAGATGTGTGTACCACTTTGTATACTTGGTGGCTGTGAGTCTGGGGGAATAGAACTAGTATAGTTAGGCTTTGCAGGCAAATACCTTAACTGTTGAGCCATCTCTCCAGCCCCTTCCACCCCTTTCTTTTTAAAAATATTTTATTTTTATTTATTTATTTATTTTTTATTTATTTATTTGATAGAGAGAATGGGTGTGCCAGAGCCTCCAGCCACTGCAATCGAATTCCAGATGCATGTGCCCCTTGTGCATCTGACTAACGTGGGTACTGAGGAATCAAACCTGGGTCCTTTGGCTTTGCAGGCAAATGCCTTAACTGCTAAACAATCCCTCCAGCCCCACCCCTTCTTATTTGAGCTAGAGTCTCTTACTGACTCCAGAGTTTGCAGAGTGTGTGTGTGTGTGTGTGTGTGTGTGTGTGTGTGTGTGCAAGTTCTGGTGATTCTCAGGTCTCTGCTCTCCTAGAGGACTAGGGTTACAGATACAGCCCTGGGGATGGAACACGAATTGTCTCTCAGGCCTTCTCAGACCCTCATGCTTGCACAAGAAGTATTCTTAACTGCTGAGTCATCTCTCCAGCCCTCCTCCTTTATATTGACAGAGTCTCATTCTGTAGAGCAGGTTGGCCCCAAACTCACTATCTTCCTAAATCCTGAGATCACGTGTGTGTCAGCATGTCCAAACTGCTTTATCCTGTCTTGAGAACTTCTTGATGGGCATGCCAAAATGCCCTATGACCATTCATACACATCATAAACATAGATTAAAAAATCCCAATGGGGGGCTGGAGAGATGACTTAGCAGTTAAGGTGTTTGCTGGCGAAGCCAAAGGATCCAGGTTTGATTCCCCAGGACCCACATAAGAAGTCAGATGCACAAGGGGCACATGTATCTGGAGTTCATTTGCAGTGGCTAGAGGCCCTGGCGTGCCCATTCTGTCTGTCTGTCTCTCTTCTCTCTCTCTCTCTCTCTCTGCTTGCAAATAAATAAATAAAAATTTTAAAAAATCCTAATAGAGGGCTCGAGAGATGGCTTAGCAGTTAAGGTGCTTGCCTGCAAAGCCAAAGAACCTCATGTTCAAGTCTCCAGGTCCCATGTAGCCAGATGCACAGTGATGCAAGCGCGAAATATTACACATGCGCTCAAGGGGGTGGATGCATCTGGAGTTTGTTCCCAGTGGCTGAGGCCCTGGCATACCCATTCTCTCTCTCTCTCTCTTTCTGCTCTCTCTCTCTCTCTCTCAAAATTAAAAAAAAAAAATCCTAATAGGGCTGGAGAAATGGATCAGCAGTTAAGGCGCTTGCCTGCAAAGTCTAAGGACCTGGGTTCAATTCCCCAGGACCCACGTAAGCCAGATGCACAAGGTGGCACATTTGTCTGGAGTTCATTTGCAGTGGTTAGAGGCCCTGGCATGCCCATTTTTTCTCTCTCTCCCCCCTCCAAATAAATAAATAAATAATCCTAATAAATAAGCCAGCCATGGTGGCACACACCTTTAATCCCAGTACTCAGCATTCAGAGGTAGAAGGATTGCCATGAATTTGAGGTCAGCCTGGGACTACAGAATGGGTGCCAGGTCATCCTAGGCTAGAGTGAGACTCTACCTAGAAAATAAATAAAGCTGGGCGTGGTGGCGCACACCTTTAATCCCAGCTCTCGGGAGGCAGAGGTAGGAGGATTGCTGTGAGTTTGAGGCCACCCTGAGACTACATAGTGAATTCCATGTCAGCCTGGGTTAGAGTGAGACCCTACCTTGAAAAAAAAAAAAAAGAAAGAAAAGAAAAGATGTCTTTTTTTTGTTTGTTTTTCCTTTATTTTATTTTTTTTTTTTGAGGTAGGGTTTCATTCTAACTCAGGCTGATCTAGAACTTACTCTGTAGCTCCAAACTGACCTAAACTCCCAATGATCCACCTACCTTAGCCTCCCAAGTGCTGGGATTAAAGGTGTGTGCCATCACTCCCTGCACAATGTCTTCTTTTTAAGAGAATTCCAATTCATAAGTTAGGAAGGAAACAGAAAAGCACTATTACACACATCTATAGTCTCAGTACCAGAGAGGTAGAGGCAGGAGGGTCTGAAGTTCGAGGTTATTTTCTACTACGTGATGAGTTCTAGACCACCAGCCTGGGCTACATGAGACCCTGTCTCAAAATAACAACAGAGCTGGAGAGGAGAGTCAGTGGATAGAGCGCTTGCTGTGCTTGAGTAAGGGAGTTTGGATCCCCAAACCCCACATAGAAGCTGGAAGCTGTGATGAGCTGCTGTGACCAAATAAACCCATGGCAGTTACAAGGCAGGCAGAGACTTTCTCAGAAGCTGAAAAGTGGATCAGTGGGCTTGGAGGAGGGGATGGAACACACCTTTAATCCCAGCACTTGGGAGGCAGAGGGAGGTAAGAGGATCACTGAGTACAAGGCCAGCCTGGAACTACAGAGTGAGTGCCAGGTCAGCCTAGGTTTGAGTGAGACCCTACCTCAAAAAATAAAAAAAAAATGGAGCTGGGTTTGGTGGCGCACGCCTTTAATCCCAGCACTGGAGAGACAGAGGTAGGAGGATTGCCATGAGTTCAAGGCCACCCTGAGACTACATAGTGAATTCCAGGTCAGCCTGAGCTAGATCGAGACCCTACCTCAAAAAAAAAAAAATGAGAGACCTTTCTCAAAAAAGGTCAAAAGGGCTGGAGAGATGGCTTAGCGGATAAGGCACCTGCCTGTAAAGACTAAGAATGCTTGTTCGAATCTCCAGGTCCCACATTTAGCCAGATGTAAAAGTGACATAAGCATGCAATGCTGCACATGCCCACAAAGGGGCGCACGGGCATCTGGAGTTTGTTCACAGCTGCTGAAAAGGCCCTGGCATGCCCATTCTCTCTCTGCCTCTTTCTATCTCTCTTTCAAAAAAAATTAAAAAGGTCAAAGATGGGGCTGGAGAGATAGCTTAGTGGTTAGGGCGTTTGCCTGCAAAGCCAAAGGACCCAGGTTCAACTCCCCAGGACCCAAGAAAGCCAGATACACAAGGGGGTTCACGCAACTGGAGTTCATTTGCAGTGGCTGGAGGCCCTGGCATGCCCATTCTCTCACTCTCTCTCACTTCCTCCCTGTATATTTCTGTATCTTGCTCTCTCTCAAATAAATATATATATATATTTTTTTAATGTCAAAGACAAGGACCAACCCAAAAGTTGTGTTCTGATTGTATGTCATGTGGCACACACATATAAAAGTTTTGTTTGTTTTTGTTTTTGTTTTTCAAGGTAGGGTTTTGCTCTAGTCCAGTCTGACTTGGAATTCACTATGTAATCTCAGGGTGGCCTCGAACTCACAGCAATCCTCCTACCTCTGCCTCCCAAGTGCTGGGATTAAAGGTGTGTGCCACCACACCAGGCTAAAATCATTTTTAATGCATTTTATTTTTATTTATTAGAGAGAAAAAGGCAGATATATAGAGAATGGGCACATCAGGGCCTGTAGCCACTGCAAATGAACTCCAGATGCATGGGACACTTGGTATATCTGGCTTACATGAGTACTGGGGAATCAAACCTGGATCCTTAGGCTTCACAGGCAAATGCCTTAACCGCTAAGCCATCTCTCCAGCCCAAAATCTTTTTTTTTTTTTTCCCCAAGGTAGGGTCTCACTCCAGTCCAGGCTGACCTGGAATTCACTATGTAGTCTCAGGGTGGCCTTGAACTCACAGCGATCCTCCTACCTCTGCCTCCCAAGTGCTGGGATTAAAGGCACGCACCACCACCCAGCTCCAATAATGACTTTAAAATAAATACTTATTTATTTAACTATTTGAGAGACGATAGAGAGGCAGATAGAGAATGGGTGTGCCAGGACCTCTAACCACTGCAAATGAACTCCAGACACATGCGCCACCTTGTGCATCTGGCTTACGTGGGTACTGAGGAATTGAACCTAGGTCCTTAGGCTTTGCAGGCAAGTGCCTTAACCACTAAGCCATTTCTTTTCTTTTTATTTGAGGTAGGGTCTCTCTCTAGCTCAGGCTGACCTGGAATTCATTATGTAGTCTCAGGCTGTCCTCGAACTCATGGTGATCCTTCTATCTCTGCCATCCGAGTGCTGGGATTAAAGGCGTGCACCACCATGCCCAGCCCACTAAGCCATTTCTCCAGCACTAAAATAATGACTTTACAGAGGAAATTTCTTGCCCCCACCAAGGAGTCAGTTACTATCACTCAATGCCACATATGGACATCATCTTGTCTAATTTGTTGCTGTGAGAAAGGTACTATCATTTCTGTAGTATTTTTTCAATTTTTTTAAAAGATTTTATTATTTATTTATTTATTAGAAACAGAGAGAGGGAAAGAGAAAGAGGGAGAGTGAGAATGGGCGCTCCAGGGCCTCTAGCCAATGCTGATGAACTCCAGATGCATGTGCCACCATGTGCATCTGGCTAATGTGGGACCTGGAGAATCAAACCAGAGTCCTTAGGCTTCACAGGCATGTGCCTTAACCACTAAGCCATCTCTCCAGCCCATGTGTATAATTTTATTATTACCAGGAGAAAACATCAGATAAACTGAGAGACGTGCTACAATATAACTGATCAGTGATCTTCAGAAGTATGTGAGTCAGGGCTGGGGAGATGGCTCAGTGGAAAAAGTATTTGCCACTCAAGGCTGAGTACCCAAGTTAAATTCCCAGATATGGACTGTGAAAATGAAAAGGCAGAAGCTATGTTGGCTTTCTGTAATCTCAGCATGCTGACAGCAAGATGAGAGGCAGAGACAGGAGAGTTTCCCAGAAGCCAGTGGGCCAGCAGTGAACCAAGAGAATGAGAGACCCTGCCTCACGGTGGAAGGCGGGCAGGACTGACACCAGTGTTCTCCACTGACCTCCACACACATTCTCATACATGCAAAAAGTGTCAAGGTAGCCAGGCATGGTGCTGCACGTCTTTAATCCCAGCACTCTGGAGGCAGAGGTAGTGAGTTCCAGGCCATCCTGAGGCTACACAGTGAATTCCAGGTCAGTCTTGGCTGGAGCGAGACCCTACCTGGAAAAAAAATTCAGTGTCAAGGATATGAAAGATAAGCAAAGACACAGCAGCTGTTATTAGACCAAAGGAACCCAAGGTGAAGTGATAGCAAAGTGCAATATGAGACCTTGGATTAAAGCCTGACAGAAACAATGGGGATTAGTAGAAAAACTGGCAAAACCTGAGATGTCTGTGTGCTTTAATAATGTTGCAGCAACATTCCTGGTTTTCTTAATTATACTATAATTTTGTTTTGTAAAATATTATTATTGGAGAAGAAGAGTAATATGGGAAATTTCTGTACTATTCTTGCAACTTTCTCCAAATCTAAATTATAAAATTATTTCAAATAAAGTTAAAAACATAAAGTTGGGCTGAAGAGATGGCTTAGCGGTTAAGGTGCTTGCCTGTAAAGTCAAAGGACCTTGGTTCAATTCCACAGAACCCATGTAAGCCAGATGCACAAGGTGGCACATGCATCTGAAGTTCATTTACAGTGGCTGAAGGCCCTGGCGCACCCATTTTCTCACCCCCCTGTCTCTAATAAATAAATAAATAAAATTTTAAATTAAAGCATAAAGTGGAGCTGGAGAGATGTCTTAGCGGTTAAGCGCCTGCCTGTGAAGCCTAAGGACCCCGGTTCAAGACTCAGTTTCCCAGGACCCACGTAAGCCAGATGCGCAAGGGGGCACATGCATCTAGAGTTCGTTTGCAGTGGCTGGAGGCCCTGGCATGCCCATTCTCTCTCTCTCTTTTTCTCTCTATCTTTTGCTCTCAAATAAATAAAAAAAATAAAAAAAAAAAAAAAAACATAAAGTGGGCCTGGAGAAATGGCTTAGTGGTTAAGGCACTTGCCTACAAAGCCAAAGGACCCAGGTTCTATTTCCCAGGACCCACATAAGCAGATGCACAAGGGGGCACGTGCATCTGGAGTTCATTTGCAGTGGCTGGAGGCCCTGGCATGCCCATTCTCTTTCTCTGTCTCTCTCCTCCCACCGCCTATTTTCTCTCTCTCATATAAAGAAAAATAAAAATAAATAAAAAATTTTTAAAGCATAAAGTGGTCCTACAATATTCCCTGCATTATTTCCAACCCCCTTTTGGAGTTTTGACACAGTCTTACTCTGTAGCACAGACTAGCCTCAAATTTCAAGTAATCTTTTCTGCCTCTGTCCCCCTAGTGCTGGAATTACAGGCTTTGCCACCAAGGCCATATATAAACATAAATATATACATACGTATGTGTGTGTGTACTGGGGTTGGAACCTAAGGTCTCGCACATGCAAAGCAAGTACTCTCCTACTGAGCTCCATCCCCAGCCCTCCAATCCCAGCATGGAGAGGCAAGACAGGATCCCTGGGGCTTACTGGCTTGCTAATCTAGCTGAATATATGAACTCTGGGTTCTATGAGACCTGTCTCAAAAAAAAAAAAAGGTGAAAAAGAAAAGGTGGAGAGTGATTGAGGAAACATCCAATATTGACCTCTGGCTTCCACACACTTGTGCATGCTCACACACCAGCATGCATATATGCCCACATGCATATATGCAAAACAAACCAGAAGAAAAGCAAAAGTGTATCAGTTGGGCTGGAGAGATGGTTCTGGGGTTAAAGGTACTTGCTTGCAAAGCCTGATGGCCTGGGTTCAGTTACACAAAGTGGCTCATGTGTCTGGAGTTCATTTGAAGTAGCAAGAGTGCTCCCCCCGTAAATGTTTTTTTTTAAAATCAGTATAGAAACTGGGAGAGATAACTGAGCAGTTAAAATACCTGCTTACAAAGCCTGATGTCCTGAGTTTGATTCCCAAGAACCCAAGTAAGGCCAGAAGCAAAAGGTGGCACATGCATCAGGAGTTCGTTTGCAGTGGCAAGAGGCTCTGGTGGACCCATTCTCTCTCTCTCACTCTCCCTTTGCTTATAATTAAATAAATTTATTTTTCAAAAAATCAGTATATAGGGCTGGAGAGCTGGCTTAGTGGCTAAGGCACTTGCCTGCAAACCCTAAAGACCCATGTTCTACCCTCCAGATCCCAAGTTAGCCAGACTCACAAAGGTGAGCCAAGTGCAAGGTCACACATGCCCACTAGATGGTGCAAGTGTCTAGAGTTCAATTGCAGTGGTTGAGGCCCTGACACGCTAAATATCTCTCTCTCTTACTCTCACTGACCCTAAAATAATAATTTTTTTAAAAATCAGTATATGTGGTAAGTCCTGTGAAGGACATAAAGGGGTACACAACAACACCTGGTACTTTCGGGGGTTTTGTCTGACTTCCCACAAGACTGTAAACTCCAGGGGCAGGGGCTGGTCTGTCCTGGATAGAACAGTGTCCCTGTCCCTACAATAGTGACTTACATACAATAAGCATTGCTTTCAAATGTACCAAATGAGTGAGTTAATATTGCTGAATGGTACCAAGAAAAATGAGTGGGAAGAGTGACCTTATAAAAGCCTTAAGAACCATGAAGAGGAAAATTCTAGAACCCCCAAATAATTATTCATTTATTGCAAAGGGGAAAATAATCTATTACCCAGAAACCTTGCTCCAAATATACACGGCACCTCCCAGGGCCACTTCAGAGAACTCCTGGCAAAGCATATCTCATATGGTCAGGATGCAGGACAGCGGCTAGTCAAGCAGTACTGTGCTCTGTCCATCTCCCAGTCTGAGCCTGCCAAAGACCCAGGGATGAATTTCCCAACCTCACAGCCAGTAGCAGAATTTTTCTGGGAAAACCCAAGAAATCACCTTTCCCACATATTCCTTCTGTGGACTCTAGAACAAGTGGTGGGAAGTTATTTATTTATGAGAGAGAGAGAGAGTGTGTGTGTGTGTGTGTGTGAATACCAGGGCTTCCCACCACTATAAATGAACTCCAGACACATGTGTCACTGTGCATCTGGCTTTACATGGATACTGGGGAATTGAACCCAATCTCCCCAGCCATTCATGGTATTTTCTGGAGAGATGGCTTAGCGGTTAAGGCATTTGCCTATGAAGCCAAAGGACCCAGTTTTGATTCCCCAGGATCCACGTAAGCCAAACGTACAAGGCGGCACATGCATCTGGAGTTTGTTTGCAGTGGCTAGAGACTTTGGCATGCCTATTCTCTCTCTGTCTCTCTTGTATCTCTCTCTCTGTCTCTGCTTGCAAATAAATAAAAAATTTTAAATCATATATATTTGAATTCCTTATCTACCTCCCCTGTGGCTTTTGAGTTTTAGGCCTGCCCTGTTGGGGCTGTTGGGCTGCTATAATTTCAATACAAGAGTTAAGTTAGCCCTCCACCTCCTTAGGAATGGTGCCTCACCCTGCCACCAGCTTTTCAAATCTCAATTGACACTAGCAGCTGGGAGCTACAGCTCAGCAAAGAAAGAGGGTGCTCTCCCTTGGGTAGTTCTAGAAATACCTGTTTTGGTATGGCCCTCCCCAGGACCTTCAGATGAAAGTCTCACACATTTTCCTAAAAATTTCCCAGATCTGCTTGCCTGGAACAGCCAAGGCAGGCAGTTTCCTGTGCTGAAAGCCCTGATTTGTGTATTTCACAAACCCTGAACACAGGAGTTCAGTTAAACAGAAGTCTTCTGAGACAGACTGTGACTAGGCCACAAAGATCCCCAGGGGAGAGGCAGCCAGAGAGCTTGGGGTTTGTGGGTTGCTCCTTGAGTCCCCAAGGCTGCACCTGGCAACCCCACTGTGTCCTGGGAGAGATGCACATAGTGACACTTAGAGAGAATTAGGGAGGAGAATGGGGAGAAAACCCTCCTTCACTGTGTCCCACACTATGACAGCCAACAGCTTGGACCTACACATCCAGCAAATTCAGGACCCTTGCTGTCAGGTCGCAGGGATGCCTATACAGCTCCTGAATTCACTGAAAATTCACCAACGTTGTGGGTGTGTAAGTGGGTAGGTGGAGAGCAGAACACATGAGGATAGATATTCACAACAGGAAAACCACGTAGCAAAGGTCTGGGAACCTTCCCTGGGTGCTCTCTGCCCATGGGAGACAGGGATCAGTACTCCCTTGTCATACTGCCTCTGAGATCACGTAGCTTTCAGGTGAGTGCATGCTGTGGGCTCTGCACCTGAGAAGCTATAAACGCAGCATGTTCTCTTTCTACTTCTTCCACCTGTTCTTGCCCAGACCCACCTGTCTCGGACACTGTCCAGACTAGCTTTGTTCCATCCATCACTGGACTAGGACCCCAGGGAAAGAGCAAGAAGTGCTTCCCACATCCGCCCAGCTGCTCAGCCTGGTGTTTTTTTAAAACCTGACTTGTGGTCACCAAGCCCAGTAGCCACAGATAGGACTTTTTATAAAGACTCAGAAACATATAATTAAAATCTCTGTTGGGTTTTTTGGGGGAGGTTCTGGGTGGCTCCCATCCCTGCTTTCCGGAAACACAGATTTTTGGCATTTGAAAGTGACAGGAGGCTGAAGTGAGACTGTCCTAAATATACAGTTCTGGGCATTTCCGTGCAGCTGAGCAAATGTAGGATTTATTCCAAAACCTTGGCTTTTGCCCAGAGAACAAGATCAGTCCCCAGTCTATCCTTCACCCTCAGCTCCATGGGGTCCTACAGTAGACTTCTCAGACCACATGCTCCCCAAGAGCCATCCCCACTGGTATAGCCTCATTCCCAGTGTCCAGTCACACCAACAGGCAAGACCAGCCAGGCCCACTACTGTGCCCCACAGTACAGATCTGTGTACAGCAACCTTCTGCCTGAAGACCTGAGCTCCTTGCCCCTCGGTTCCTATCCAGACACAAGGGCAGATTCTGGGTGTTCTTTTTCCTACTGAAATGCCTCCAGTTACATTCCTGGCCACCAGGTTTCCTCCTGGGACTGTGGCCTTTTTTCTGCCTTGAGTCAGATGTCTATTTCCTCTTGGGCCTAGGAGCTCAAAGAAGGTGCTATAGATGGTCTCATCTGTGGATCCTGGGACCACTGGGGCTCAGTGGGGTACCAAGTAGGGTTTACAGGTTTTTTTGTTTTCTGGGTTGTTTTTTTCTTTTCAAGGTAAGGTCTTGCTTTAGACCAGGCTGACTTGGAATTCACTATGTAGTCTTAGGCTGGCCTTGAACTCACAGTGATGCTCCTACCTCTACCTGGTTACCGCGCCTTGTGAGTCTGTTGAGCTCTTGCTGAGTTCATTGCCTCACTACATGGAGCCTAGTGTGCACCCAGGGCGGGGCACAAGCCTGGGCGCAGAGCAGGAGCCAGACTCACCCAGGCTGCCTGGGGCCCAGACTTCTAGTGATCACTCCGTTCCCACTTTGTCTTCCAGTGGAGCGTGACCATGCTTTGGGCCACCAGGAGCCACATTGGAAGGAATTCCGCTTTGACCTGACCCAGATCCCGGCTGGGGAGGCAGTCACAGCTGCTGAGTTCCGAATTTATAAGGAGCCCAGCACCCACCTGCTCAACACAACGCTTCACGTCAGTGTATTTGAAGTGGTCGAGGAGCACGCCAACAGGTGCTGTTCCTCGGTCCAGGCCCTCACTCCTCGTGGTCTCATGGCCAAGGCTCTGGCAGTAGTAGATCTTGTCCAGCTGGTATGGGGAGGGGAGTATTTCCAAGAGAGGAGAGGAGAGTTTCCTGGGAGAAGCCCCTGAGACATGGGAAGCTTAGCTCTGCCATACTAGCAGTGGGCCCTAGATGGACACCGTGCCCCTGAGCCTGTTTCCTTATCAGGACCTATGCACGGTGGTGCATGTTTGGATGGATTATAGGTGAAATGATACACCAAAGGAGCCCAGCCCAGAGCCAGGCAGGGGAGATGCTCTGAAAGTGGACCCCGGGCAGAGGCTGCTGTTCTGGCCCGTGGCCCTCAGTTAATTGTTTTTTCATGTCCACAGGGAGTCTGACTTGTTCTTTTTGGATCTTCAGACGCTCCGAGCTGGGGACGAGGGCTGGCTGGTGCTGGACGTCACGGCAGCCAGTGACCGCTGGTTGCTGAGCCGTAACAAGGACCTGGGACTCCGCCTCTATGTGGAAACCGAGGATGGTGAGGCTCAAGGGCTCACCATGGGGGCTCCTGGGAGGTTCCAGCCGAGGCTCCCAGACCAGTGTGCGCAGCCTCACTGGGATCATGCCCAGTGTGAGGACTTGTGGCCAAGGCTGTCCTCCTTTCTACAGAGAGTGTCTGAGCTGCTGAGAGCCAGTCCTGTGTCCTCAGGAAACAGGCCACTTCTTCCTGGGCAGCAGCCTCCATCCTGGGAGGTTACGAACCAGGAAGGGCAGGAGAAGGGGGCTGCATTCTAGGATCTAAGTGCCAGGGGCCTGGGTTGGAATCCCAAGTGGGCAATGTTCAGACTGCATGACCTCAGCTGGTTATCTGGTAACTGACCCTTCCCAAGCCTCAGTTTCTTCATCTACCTGATGTTTCACTCACAGGTGTTTTGGAGGGAGCTTTATTCACTCATTCATTCATTCATTTTTGGGTTTTTTGTTTGTTTTTGTTTTTAGTTATTCAAGGTAGGGTTTCACTCTGGTCCAGGCTGACCTGGAATTCATTATGTAGTCTCAGGGTGGCCTCGAACTCACGGTAATCCTCCTACCTCTGCCTTCTAAGTGCTAGAATTAAAGGTGTACACCACCATGCATGGCTCATTTTTGGGTTTTTGAGGTAGGGTCTCACTCTAGCCCAGGCTGGCCTTGGACACACAACAACTACCTATGTCCCCCTAGTGTCAGGATTGAAGGCATGTGCTACCACATAGGCGGGAGCTTCCTTTATAACAAACAGTGAAAGTAGAAAGAACAGGAGGCCACTAGTCTAGTGTTGCAGTGACCGTCTTGTTTCTGGGACAAACTCCCAACCAGAAGCAGCTTTGGGGAGGAAAGGGTTTATTTCAGGCTTACAGGTTTCTGGGGAAGCTTCATCATGGCGGAAGAAGCTGGTTCACTTCATCACACATCCACAGCACAGAGACAGAATGAACAAACAGGGACAGAGCTGGCTCAAAACAAACTATAGAGCCGGAGTTAATATCCACTCCCAGCCACACACCTCCAGCAGGACTGTGCTTAATCTTAACCAAAACTACCTGAGGCTATGAGGAACATTTACAATCACACCACCACACCTGACCTGGGGTCCAGCAAGAGGCTGGAGAGCTTTTACTGGGAGGGTACAGGGGTGGCAAGGTATTCATAGATTTTAGAATGTTTTGTTTTTTTAATATTTATTATTTTATTTTATTTTATTTTGTTTTTGGTTTTTCGAGGTAGGCTTTCACTCTAGCTCAGGCTAACCTGGAATTCACTATATAGTCTCAGGGTGGCCTTGAACTTATGACAATCCTCCTAACTCTGCCTCCCAAGTGCTAGGATTAAAGCATGTGCCACACGCCAGGCTTAATATTTTTATTTTTTTTTATTTATTTGAAAGATAAAGAGGCAGATAGAGAACCAGCATGCCAGGGCCTCTAGGCACTGCAGATGAACTCCAGATGCATGTACCATCTTGTGCATCTGGCTTTACGTGGGTCTTGGGGAACTGAACCTGGGTCCTTTAGCTTTGCAGGCAAGCACCTTAACTTATAAGTCATCTCTCCTGTTTTTATTTATTTATTTATTTTGGTCTTTTTCAAGGCAGTGTATCACTATAGCCCAGGCTGATCTGGAACACACTTGGTAGCTCCAGGCTGGCCTCAAACTCACTGTAATCCTCCTACCTCAGACTCCCGAGTGCTGGGATTAAAGATGTAAGCCACCACATCTGGCTAGTTTTTAAAAATACTTTATTTCTATGTATTTACTAGAGAAAGAGAGAGAGGGAGGGAGGGAGGGAGAAAGAGAGAATGGGAACGCCTCTAGCCACTGCAAATGAACTCCAGATGCATACACCATCATATGCATCTGGTTTACATAGGTCCTTAGGCTTCACAGGCAGATGCCTTAATCACTAAGCCATCTCTCCAGCCCTGGTTTGTTTGTTTGTTTGTTTGTTTGTTTGTTTGAATGTATTTTATTTATTCATTCATTTATTTGAGAGAGAAAGAGGCAAAGAGAGAGAGAGGAGAGAATGGGTGCACTAGGGCCTCCAGCTGCTGCAAATGAACTCCAAATGCATGCGCCCCCTTGTGCATCTGGCTTACGAGGGTCCTGGAGAAGAGAACCAGGATCATTTGGCTTTGCAGGCAAACACACCTTAACTGCTCAGTATCTCTGCAGGCATGGTTTATTTTTTTGTTTTGTTTTTTGTTTTGTTTTTTGTTTTGTTTTTTCAAGGTAGGGTTTCACTCTAGTCCAGGCTGACCTAGAACTCACAGTGTAGTTTCAGGGTGGCCTTGAACTTACGGTGATCCTCCTGCCTCTGCCTTCCTAGTGCTGGCATTAAAGGAGTGCGCCACCACACCTGGCATGGCTTATTTTTTATTTGTGTGTGACAGTTGGGGAAGAGAGGGGAATTTTTAACAGCAATGGGGAATAGGAGTCTCTTTTCCTTTTTTTTTGGCGAGAGAGACAGAGATAGAGAATGGGCGCACCAGCAGCCTCTCTGCGGCTGTGAATGAACTCTAGATGCATGCACCCCCTTGTGGGCAAGTGCAGCATTGCTGCCTTGCGTCACTCGTGTCCGCTAAACGTGGGACATGGAGATTGGAACCCGCGTTCTTAGGCTTAGCAGGCAGGTGCCTTAACCGCTAAACCATCTCTCCAGCCAGGGAGTCTCATTTTTGTTGTTTGTTTAATTTTATTTGCAAGAAGGAGAGAGAGGGAGAGGGAGAATGGGTGCTCTAGGGCCCCCAGCCACCACAAACAAACTCCAGATGCATACACCACTTTGTGCATCTGGCTTTAGGTGAGTACTGGAGAACTGAACCTGTGTTGTTAGGCATTACATGCAAGCACCTTAACCACTGAACCATCTCTTCAGCCCCTTTTTTTAACTTTTTTTTTTTTTTCTGAAGCAGGGTCTCATTCCAGCCTTGAGTTCCCTGCACTCTTCATAACTGCACCTCCCAAGTACTTGGGATTATAGGCATGAACCACCAAATCATGCTGAGATTCTAGCTTTTTAAAATTATTAATATTTATTTATTTTAGTTTTTTGAGGTACTGTCTCCCTTTAGTCCAGGCTGACCTGGGAATTGACTATGTAGTCTCAAGATGACCTAAAACTCAAAGCGATCCTCCTACCTCTGCCTCCCCAGTGCTGGGATTTTAAAGACTAGCGCCGCAATATGCGGCTATGGACCCTAGCTTTTAAAGGTCTCTGAGGCTGGGGTTAGATGGCACACGCCTCCAATCCCAGCATTTGACGGGTGGAGGCAGGAGGATCAGGAATTCAAGGTTATCCTTGGTACATAGTTTGAGCCACCCTGGGCTACCTGAGACCCTGTCTCAATTCTTAACTTCCTCACAAAAAAAGAAAAAAGAACCCTCTGAGATCTGTTTCTCAAGGAGGGGGTGCCAGTGTGGTGTGTTCAGCACTCCCTGCCAGCTGTCAGTGGCATTGGTCAGACACAGCCTGGGCCCAGTGAGGGGCGACAGTCACTTCCCATCACGTCATCCTGCAGTGCGAATTTGGGGTGTCCTCGGAGGCTTTCTAGGTACCAGGCTCCCCGAGGACCAGGCCAGGCAGCAGGAATGCACCAGGAGGCAGTAGGGCAGGGCGCGTCCACCCTGCTCTGTGACGTGCAGCTGTGGCGTGGGGCGCGCTGCTGGGGTGCACCCAGCCTGTCCCCGGCTTGGGAGCCCCGCGGACGATGGCGGCGCTGCGGCTCGCGTCGTGGGCGCTGTCCCGGGGAGGCACCCGCCACTTCGCCACCAGCCCCCGAGCACGCGTCCAGTTCTACACAGACCCAGTGCGGGCGTTGGAGGGCATCAAGGATGGGGCGACCGTGATGCTCGGGGGCTTCGGGCTCTGCGGGCTCCCCGAGAACCTGATCGCCGCCCTGCAGAAGACGCGCGTCAAGGACCTGAAGGTAGTCACCAGCAACGCGGGCGTGGAAGACTTTGGCCTGGGTCTCCTGCTCGCCACCAAGCAGGTCCGGCACGTGATCTGCTCGTACCTGGGCGAGAACCCCCTGTGCGAACAGCTGTACCTGTCTGGGGAGCTGAACCTAGAGATGACGCCGCAGGGCACCCTGGCCGAGCGCATCCGCGCGGGCGGCGCCGGCGTGCCCGCCTTCTACACTCCCACCGGCTACGGCACGCTGGTGCAGGAGGGGGGCGCCCCCATCCGCTACTCGACCGAGGGCTTCCTGATGACTCTTAGCCAGCCCCGAGAGGTCAGGGAGTTCCAGGGCCAGCACTGCCTCCTGGAGCGCGCCATCCGGGCCGACTTCGCCCTGGTCAAGGGCTGGAAGGCCGACCGCGCGGGTAACGTGGTTTTCAAGGGCAGCGCGCGCAACTTCAACGTGCCCATGTGCAAGGCTGCTGACGTGACGGTGGTGGAGGTGGAAGAGATCGTGGAGACCGGGGCGATCCCCCCGGATGACGTCCACGTTCCCAACCTCTACGTAAATCGCGTGATCCAGGGACACAAATACGAGAAGCGAGTGGAGCGTCTGACCGTAAGAAACGAAGAGGCTGACTCCGCGCGGGACAAGGGAGCCAAGGACATCAAGACGCGGATCATCAAGCGCGCAGCTCTGGAGTTCCAGGACGGCATGTATGCCAATCTGGGTATCGGGATCCCTGTCCTGGCCAGCAACTTCATCAGCCCCAACATAACAGTTCACCTGCACAGTGAAAACGGGATCTTGGGCTTGGGGCCGTTTCCCTCAAAAGATAAAGTAGATCCAGACATCATCAACGCGGGCAAGCAGACCGTCACTGTGCTTCCGGGGGGCTCCTTCTTTGCCAGTGATGATTCCTTCGCCATGATTCGCGGGGGACACCTCCAACTGACCATGCTTGGTGCCATGCAGGTTTCTAAGTACGGTGACCTGGCCAACTGGATGATACCGGGCAAGATAGTGAAAGGGATGGGCGGTGCCATGGACTTGGTGTCCAATCCCCGGACCAGAGTGGTGGTCACCATGGAGCACTGCAACAAGGCAAAGGAGCCCAAAATCGTGGAAAAATGTGCCTTGCCGCTGACCGGCAGGAACTGTGTGAACCGCATCATCACAGAGAAAGCCGTGTTCGACGTGGACAGAAAGAAAGGACTGACGTTGGTGGAGGTCTGGGAAGGTTCTTCTGTGGACGAAGTCAAGGCCACCACAGGATGCACCTTCTCTGTGTGTCCCAATCTCAAGCCCATGCAGCAGATCGAATCCTGATGGCATGAGCAGCCCTGGCTGGAGAGGGGGCTGTCTTGGAAAGGAGTTGGTGACCACAAGTATGTGTTGCCCAGCACCTGACCAGTGTGCCATTGGCTCCTCAGACAGCCTGCCACTATACAGTGTCTTCTCCAGAGCTATGTGACTAATTAAAAATTGTAACCTCAGCCCTTGTGTCCACTATCTACTGCAGAGCCCTGAGCTAAAACCTGAGGACTCTGGTACCCACCCTTGAAGGGACCTTACAGTGAATCATAGGCAGCTCCAAAGAGTCCCTGGAGGCATCTCCCTCCAGTGCAGCCCACCATACTGGAACCATGAAGGTGGGGAAATGATGTGACTGAACAAAGTCTAGTGAGTTTAGCTTGGCCATAGCCAGGAATTTGTGAGCAGCGTTCTTCCCTTGACTTTCCTTCCTGGTTCTTGAGTTCTGTTCCTAATTTTGTTTCTGTGCATCCTACTCCCTCCTCTTGGGAGCTGCTTAGGTGTCCTTGGAAGGAAGGAAGGACCCTCTTCTGTGGGGTGGGACTCCACCAGGAAAGCCCACTGTAGCTGAACAATCCCAGTGTGTCACCAGGGGCCTTGGCTTAGCATAGAAGGAGTCTAGAAACCTAATCCATGGCCAGAACAAATTCTCTCATCTGCACCTACACTACACTAATGTTCTCCCTTCAGTTCTGGAGACCCAGCCAGCATTGTGTGAAACACCCTTCTTACCCCAAGTGGCTCTGGAGTCTTGAATCAGCAGCCTCACAACTAAAGTGATGGAATTATAGATGTGTGATATAGGAGTGTGACACAACACACACACATACCCATGTGTGCTCTGTGAGAAACCTGGCCTCACTCTGTCTTTCTGGGTTGAGGCTGTCCAGAACTGGGCAGCCTGAGGCTCCCCACCAAGTAGGGTCCTGCCCAAGGGGGGCTAAAGGAGCAGAGTTGGTAGGGAAGTAGGAGCTCGGGGCTGGACACAGGACAGCTTCTCCAGGCTCAGAGGCCAGCACCAGTATCCATGGCCTCTGATCCACCCAGCCAGGCGTCTGTCTCCTGCTAGGCAGAGTAGTAAAACCCTGGCTCTGCATGGCTGGCTCCAGGCCTTGATGACTCTCTGCTCTCTCTGGGTCTTAGATTTGTTGTTGTTGTTGTTGTTGTTGTTTTTCGAGATAGGGTCTCACTCTAGCCCAGGCTGACCTGGAATGCAGTCTATAGTCCCAGGCTCACCTTGAACTCACAGGGATCCTCCTACCTCTGCCTCCCTAAGTGCTGGGAGTAAAAGCACATACCACCACACTCAGCTGGGTCTTAGATTTTTGCATCTGTAAAATGAGAGTCTTGGAATAGCTGCATCCACAGGACCTCAGTCCAGCTGATCTGGCCTTGAGAGCCCCTAGAGGTCCTCAGCACTCATCCAGGCTGTCAGGGCCTGCTGTGTAATTGACCTGTGTCATCTGTTCTGTGTCCCGAAGAGCCTTGACAATAGACAGTTGTATACAAGTGTGGCTCAGCTTGGGGCACTGATGTCTCCTCGGTCCCAGAGCTATCCAGGAGGGAGCAGAGGCACACAGGCTTAGAGGCTGTCTTGGATCCAAGGCTACCCCATGTCTTGTGTGGGGCCTGACATGCTGACTTCAGCACTCTTCCTGCTCAGTCCTCTCTGGGTGGGGCTCTCCCACCTTTCCCTTGTACCCATGGCTCTGCCTCCCTGCTGCACCACTCTCTTCCTGCCTGCCTTCTCCTGGACTTTGCCAGCACTGGTCCTGGAGCCCACAGCCCTGTCCCTAAAGCCATTTTCCTGAGGTGGACCCTCACAGGACCAGCATATTTGTTGCTGGCAGGTGATGTCATGAGTCAAAGGTTGGGCTCTAAACTGATGGGTTTTTCCTTCAAGCAGCCAGTGGACAGCTGGGAGGAGGCCAGCTCATTTGTCGAAAGGCTGACCTTTGGGTGGGACAGGCAGTGCCCTGGACCTGTGTGATGTGTGTAACAGAGAGCCTGATAGACCACGAGGTGTGAGTGCCCATAGAATGTTTCTTTGTACATACACGTGCATCCGTGCTTGTGACTCAAAGGTACAATTTCCTCTCCTGTCTACTGAACGATGGAGCTACATCAGAAAGACATAAAATGTGCAGCCATTGGGCTTCAATGGTTCAGTATTGGCAGTTTCCCACAGGCACAGGAAGAGCATCAGAGTCCTCATCTTTCAGGACATCAGGAGGGAGCCTGGCTGCCTGATGGAAGCTAATGTCAGAGCCAGTCAAAGCGCATCTGCTCAAGGAGACACTGTGCTTGCGTGGTTCTTGTGGAGACTGATTTTAACAACAGTCTGACATCATGAAAAACATCAACCGCTGGGTGTGGTGGCGCACGCCTTTAATCCCAGCACTCAGGAGGCAGAGGTAGGAGGATCGCCATGAGTTCAAGGCCACGCTGAGACTACATAATGGATTCCAGGTCAGCCTGAGCTAGAGTGAGATCCTACCTCGAAAAACCAAAAATAAATAAACCAACTCCATGAAAGAAGCCCAGAAAAATGAAATGAGTGCCCTGGAGTTGGGAGGAATTTTATAGATGATCTTATTCATTTTTCTCAAGTTTTTAAAAATATTTTTATTTTTATTTAGAGAGAGACAGAGAGAGAGAGAGAGAGAATGGGCACACCAGGGCCTCTAGCCACTGTAAACAAACTCCAGATGCATGCACTACCTTGTGCATCTGGCTTACATTGGTCCTAGAGAATTGAACCTGGGTCCTTAGGCTTCACAGGCAAGTGCCTTAACCACTAAACCATCTCTCCAGTTCTTTTATTTTCTTTTACTATGACTATTACACTGATATTTGGGTGTTTTTAAGTTTATCATGCCATTCAGGCTGGTCTTCAACTTCAAATGACCTTGAATCCCTGATCCTCTTGCCTATACGTTCCTGAGTGCTGAATTTAGAAGTGTATGCCACCAAGCTGGAAGTGGTGGCACACGCCTTTAATCCCAGCACTTGGGAGGTAGAAGTAGGAGGATCACCGAGTTTGAGGCCACCCTGAGACTACATAGTGAATTCCAGGTCAGCCTGAGCTAGAGTAAAGACCCTACCTCAAAAAAAAAAAAAAAAAAAAAAAAATATGCCACCATACCAGCTGTGGTGGTTTTGATTTAGGTGTTCCCCATAAACTTAGGTATTCTGAATGCTAGTCTCCCCAGCTGATGGCAATTGGAAATTAAAGCCTTCTAGAGGCAGGGTATTGTTGGGGGCAGGCTTATGGGTATTATACCCAGTTTCCCCTTGCCAGTGTCTAGCACACTCTGTTGCTATTGTCTACCTTATGTTGGCCAGGGGTGATGTCCACCCTCGCTCATGGCATCATTTTACCTGCCATCATGGAGCATCCCCCTCAAGCCTGTAAGCCAAAATGAACTTTTTTCCCACAAGCTGCTCTTGGTCAGGTGATTTCTACCAGCAATGCAAACCTGACTGCAACACCAGCTTAATTACTGTTTTTGCAATTTCTAAGGCCAACCGGGCTAGAATGAGACCCTACCTAAAAAAATAAAAATAAAAATGGCGCACGCCTTTAAGGGAGGCAGAAGAGGCGAGAGTTCGAGCCAGAGGCCCATTTGCCTGGGCCAGAGTGAGACCCTACCTTGAAAAAAACAAAAACAACAACAAAAATAAGGGACACCAGCATAGGAGGATAGCTGAGGAAGGAGACCTGTGTTTTTGTGGTATGTGCAATCTGCTGTAGGGGGGAAATCCTATTTCATAGGCTCCAGGTCACATCTCCCCTGAGGCCTTTTCTTTTGCTTTTTTTTTTTTTTTGGGGGTAGGATCTACCTCTGTATCCCTAGTGCTGAGATGAAAGGCATGACACATCATCTCGCCCTGGCTGCCTCTTCTTTCTTTAAACTCTCAGCTGGTCATGGATCTGGAATATGGCCGACTTGGGCTGAACTCTAGGCTGTGTGACTGTTCTGAAGTCTGCTCCACTCATTCTGGAGCCTCATTTGTGGCCTTCAAGGTGCAGTGAATGCCTTACCCTTAGGTGAGCTAGCCTGCCATTCTGGGCAGAGAAAGCCCCGGCTACGTCCTGGCAGAGGCTGCCATGAGCTATGTCCTAACTCCCACATCCTAGTCCCCAGCAAGTGCAGACTGAGGAAGCCCTGGTTCTCAGTGTCACCAGCAGTGGACTCCGGTTATCCCTGAGCCGTCCTTGGGTGTCTCCTGTAAAATATGAAATATGGGGGTACTGTAAGGACTGAGGAGATGGGTGGGGAAGTTGTCTGTCAGGATTGCCACCAACAGTGACGCCTGAGGTTCTCTGAGGCTCGGCCTGCCCCTCCTCAGACTCCCACCAGAGTGCTGGGGCTGGACTCCAGAGGAGGAAACGGGAACAGAGCTCCCCGCTGTGGCCACCACAGCACCCCCCACACATACACACACGTGACCCTGTTTCTTCTCTCAGGGCACAACATGGATCCTGGCCTGGCTGGTCTGCTAGGGCAACGGGCACCACAATCCAGACAGCCTTTCATGGTCACCTTCTTCAGGGCCAGCCCGAGTCCTGTGCGTGTCCCTCGGGGAGTGAGGCCGCTGAAGAGAAGGCAGCCAAAGAAAACCAACGAGCTGCCGCACCCCAACAAACTCCCAGGCATCTTTGGTGAGGCCTCCACAGGGTGAAGCCCTTCTACTGGGCCCCTTGGGAGCCTTGACCCTGTGGGGTGGGCAGGCGGGGGTGGGGGACTCAGTCAGGAGGCATCTGCAGAGAAAACAGAAGCCATGGGGTGGCTGACAGCCCTGCTGGGCCTGTTCACTGGAGCTTCAGGTCCAGCTGAACACTGTCATGCTCTCTAGCGACAGGGAGCCATTGAGTACTGTCGAGCTGGGTCACGCCATGAGCAGACATCCAGGGATGGGACTTGTGAGGCTCAATGGTTTTGTAAGGGGGTGTTAGGGGTCCAGGAAAGTCCTTGAACCCCAAACCCTACATTCGTTTCTAATTTTAGTCAAAGAATTGAATAAAAAAAGAAAACTGAGGATAATTATTAAATTATATTTATTGAGGGAAGTAGACCCAAGGAAGGGCACCCACGTGACTAGAGATCCCACGTGGAGGGCCTGAAAAGAAGCATGGAACGAAAGGAGAAAAGGAAGTTCAAGGCGCTCCTGCCATGCGGGGAGTTGGAGGGGATAAAGAACCCATGTGGAGAGTAAGAGCTAGGGGGCCCTCGTGGCTGGGTCTGGGCTAGGGCCTAGGCGGAGCCCCACTGAGTGAAAAACTCACCCACATCTGGAAGTTCCCAAGTGATCAGAGAGAGTCTGCCCTCCTCTTGCAAAGGTATTTATGACCTTGTGGGGGTGGGCTCTCTTTTGGCTCAGGTGAGCTAGAGAGACAGCTGGTTGGTTAGGGCTAGGGGCTGTCTCAGGAAAGATTAGCTCTGGCACCAAGTTCCAGGGGCTGAACTTGACCAACCACATGTTTAAATCCTATGAAAGACCTCCCTGCCAGGAGGGGTCCTGGCTGTAGAAACACAGGTCTCTAGGGAACTAGAAAAGAGATAAGTCAGATCATCTTTGATTTCTAGCAAGTACAAATTTTCCTGCCCTTTTTACCTTCAGGGGTCCAGTCACCCTAACTGTACCCCTCTCTCAGTTTAGTTTCCTGTTGCTAAATGTGCCCATCAGACACCCCCACCCTGGCGGCACCTCGTGGTAACTTCACAGAGCAAAGACCCCCCCAGAAGAGACCTTACACCATCTTGTCCCCACAGATGATGGCCATGGCTCCCGTGGCAGGCAGGTTTGTCGTCGGCACGAGCTCTATGTCAGCTTCCAGGACCTCGGTTGGCTGGTAATTTCTGCCCCTCCTTCTCTCCCCACTGACAATCTCACCTGCCCATCCTGCTGCCTCTCCAGTCAGAAGTAGGGAAGTGAAGCAATGGGGCCCTTAACTTTCTTCCCATGTTTTTTCTTCTGGGTTTTCCAAATTATTCTATACTAAGTAAGCATAAAAGTGGGAATTTTTACACATTTAAAAGCCATTAGAGCCAGGCGTGGTGGAGTACACCTTTAAACCCAGCACTCAGGAGGCAGAAGTAGGGGATTGGTGTGAGTTTGAGACCAGCCTGGGACTAGAGTGAGTTCCAAGTCAGCTTGGGCTAGAGTGAGATCCTACCTCAAAAAAACATTGTTTTAGAGTTGGGCATGGTGGCACACACCTTTAATCCCAGCACTCAGGAGGCAGAAGTAGGGGATTGGTATGAGTTTGAGACCAGCCTGGGACTAGAGTGAGTTCCAAGTCAGCTTGGGCTAGAGTGAGACCCTACCTCAAAAAAACATTGTTTTAGAGTTGGGCATGGTGGCACACACCTTTAATCCCAGCACTCAGGAGGCAGAGGTAGGAGGATTACCATGAGTTCAAGGACACCCTGAGACTACTACTAACAAATTCCAGGTCAGCCTGTACTATAGCGAGACCTTACCTGGAAAAAAACAAAACAACAACAAAAAAATTTTTTTAAATAAAAGCCATGAAAATAGTGGCAACCTGCCCAGTTAATTATCCACACTGCAACAGAGAAACTGAGGCTGGGTGGGTAAGGCCTCCCAGCATCTGCTGAAACTGCTGCTCCAGGAGGTAGAGCACAGGCTGAGGGTAGAAAACAGAGTTTGTGGTGTGATAGGGACAGAACTGGAGCCCAGCCTGCCTCTGAGGGTCTCTGGGTGAATTCAGCCTCTGGATGGAGAGAGTCCTGAAGGAACTGAGGGTGCCAGAGCCCTGAGGCTGGCCAGCAAGGAGGGGGGGATGCAGAGTGAAGTCATCCTGTGACAGGCGCTTAGCTAAGAGACTCTAGAGGGACATATGAACAACACTCACCTTCTCCCACCCCCAGGATTGGGTCATCGCCCCCCAGGGCTACTCAGCCTATTACTGTGAGGGAGAGTGTGCCTTCCCGCTGGACTCCTGCATGAACGCTACCAACCACGCCATCCTGCAGTCCCTGGTCAGTATTACAGGGGTCCATAGAAACCCAGGGGTCAAGGGGAGGTAAGTGGGCATGGTGAGAACTACGCCAAAAAGGAACTTTGTCTGCAGACTCGGCCAGGTGACCATCTCTGCAAACACTGTTCCTCACACGGCCATGTTTGCACACAGACACCCTGAGCACACGTACACCACAGACCTCACTAAACAGTCCTGACCACACTCACTCTGCATACTGCTCTTGTACGTGAAGGATGCTCGCGGACCTATATGGGGCCCAGACAGACACAGGCACTGCCCCATTGGTAGGAGGCGAGTATATATGTGAGAGGTGAGCACCCCCACAGAAGACCTGGCATACGTGCCACATGGGCACTGGTGGATCTGGCCTCCCACACGTGTGCTCATCCGTTTTGCCTGCTGGGTGACTACGTGTGTCCTCTGCTCTTCAGGGCCTTGGTTCCCGTCTATGCCCTTTCTCCTGTCTAGGCCACTCTGAGTGATGGAAGAAAGGCAGTTGCAGCTGTGTATTTGCTGTGTATTTGGTGTTTGCTGAACACCAGGAGCTGCCATGCCCAGAGCACTCAGGACAATGACAGGACAGGCATGGGCAGTCACTCAGCCTAACTTTTATGCCCTGGGTGAGAAAGAACTCTGGTATAATGGGCACACCAGTCCCGTACAGGGCTCAACCCCTTCCCACTAGGGCCTGGCCTCTGCCTCCATCCAGGCTGGCTGCCTGGTAGACAGTTGCTGCCCTCCTTAGGAGGCTGTGGTGAGCACACAAACAAACAGTGAAGAAGAGGAGGAGGACCTTGTGTTCTAGATGGAGGGAGCCTGGGCCAGGCCTCTGCTTCAGGAGCAAGAAAGTCCAGGAGAGGGACTGAGGTCAGAGGCCCCATGCAGGACAAGCTTGGCAGCAGGAGCAGAGGAAGTAGGCAAAGAGGGAGGAAGGGAAGCAGGATGTGAAGGTAGGGTGGGCAGAGCTGGCTCACCCAAGGAAAGTGAACTTTATACCCAATAAACAGAAAAACTGTTGGGGAACTCTTAGGAAGGCAGTGTTATATTCCTCTCTGGAAGTCAGTCTCTCTGTGGTGGCTGTGGCAGAGTGGACCACAAGAGTGCAAGGGGGAAGAGGCTAGAAGATAAGTGAGGGGTTGAATGGTCCCCCAACAGAAGGTAAAGGCAGCCTGGTAGGTGGTGGGAAGTGGCCTAAGGCAGCAGAGAGCTGAGCATCCTGCATGCTCACCAAGTGGGTGGAGGGCGAAAAGGAGCAGAAGGCTCAGATGGGTGGGGGCACCATTTATTACAGTAGAGGACAAGGACAGGAAGGCTTCATGGGCATAGAGTCACTAGAGGGTTGAAAGAAATCCCAATTGAGGTCCTACCAGACCCCCATGGTGAGGTGGGCAGGCAGGTGGATCAGCGCACCTGGAATGTACAGTGAGGTCCAAGGACATGCTAAGAATCGGTGGTACAAGGCATGTGAATGGTCTTTAGATCCCCATAACAGAGAAGGCCCCTGGGGAGAAGCAGTGGCAGCTTAGGGGAGTTGGCCAAGTGTCAAGGGAGTGAGATTGGACTCCCAGAGCCCAGGCTAAGTAGCCACAGGGGGCTCATCAGGGAGTTTCAGGGTCCTGAGGGCCAAGAGGGAAAGCATGTCTGTAGGCCAGGCCTCAAGTCACTAGCTGGCCACTCGGCAGGCAGGGGCATCTTCCTTGCATGCAAACCTGCCCATGTGGCTCTCTTCCCAGAGACCCTGGGTCCTTCACTTCCCCTGAGCAGGTCTCAGCCCCTGGCCTAGGACAAGCCTCCTGCCCTTATCCAGTGTCCCTACCCTTGCGTGCATCCTCCCTATGCTCAATTGGTCACTTTGGCTTCCCAGGATGCTGTGCATTCACTTTATTATTAGGCCTCTCTATCCATTAAATTCCAGGTCAGCCTGAGCTAGAGTGAGACCCTACCTCAGAAAACAAAACAAACAAAAAAAAAAACAGCAAAAAAGAAAGACACAATCAAAGTAAATTGCATGGATGGCCCCTTGCATTCCACCAGTCAGTCTGTGGGTCACAGTTAGTCGAAACGTCTTCTGTGTTCATTGTCTACCAAAGCCCGGGGCTGTGGGAGTATGAAGAATAATAGAGCTTGGTAGTGTCTACTTCTGTCTCCAGTGTCCCATTTCAGGGAAGGCCCTCTCTCGGTTCCAACCACCTCAGTCCCCATGGCCCGCATAAGCAACTGCTTTATTCTGGTTCTGTCATGTGGGCCTGTAGATGGAGAGGTGGGGAGCCCCACTGAGGCCACATGGACAACAGGCCTCTGGGGGGACATAAAGCCAGACATCTGAGGTTGCTATCGCATACCAGCCCCGTGTCCATCAACAGTGTTCCCTGAAAACAATTACTTTCAGGTGGGTACAGACGGCTATAGAGAGGAGTAGGTTCAGCACCTGTTTCAAGCTCTGTCTCACTATCGGTCAGCCATGGGCCTCAAGGCCTCTCATGCGGCCTCTGTGTCTCAGCTTACCACCTGAAAATTCACTCCTTGCCTCAGAAGTTGTTAGGAGGGTGAGATACATCAAGGGGGACTGAGTTCCAGAAACCACTCACTGGTTCCATGACTATTCCTAGTCTTCAGAAGAGATAGCCCTTCCCCCACCTCAGCTGCTGGCAAGTCCCATAGGAATGTGGTAGAGGGCCCAGCCGAGTGGAGAAGCCCAGAGGAGGTGCCACAGAGAATGCCCCAGGGCACAACGTGCTGGTGACCAGCAGGGTGGCGTATGTCTGGGCAAGAGTGGATGTGGCAGGGGGTGAGCCAGGGGCTGGGAGAGCTACGGGGAAGGTTTGCCAGGCCCTCCACGAGAGGTGTCCTGAGGGCAACAGGCAGGCAAATGTGCATGAAGTAGATCGTGACCTTGGTCTGATCAAGGGCTCTAAGCCCTTCAGGAAGGGCTGCAGGCAGCAGCTAGCACCTGGCTGGGAGGGTCCTTGAGGTGGCCACCAGGCTCATGCCCCTGCCTGCATCCCCTCCCTGCCAGGTGCACCTGATGAAACCAGATGTCGTCCCCAAGGCGTGCTGTGCACCCACCAAGCTGAGCGCCACCTCTGTGCTCTACTATGACAGCAGCAACAACGTCATCCTGCGCAAGCACCGCAACATGGTGGTCAAGGCCTGCGGCTGCCACTGACACCCTGCCAGCTGCCTGCTGGCGCCCCTCCCCGTCTCATCAGGCCCCTCTCCAGAGGCAGGAAACCCTCAGATGCTATCATAGCTCGAGAAGGGGCATTGGGGGCCCTTACTTCCCTCAGGCAGGAGCATGGGGGGGTCCTCACTTCCTCTGCTCACTTCCTGCTAAACTTTTGGTCTTTTCCCAGCTCTCCTGTTCCCCTCCCTGGGGTTTGTGACCAAACTGCTCTTTCCTGCTCCCACCCAGCTCCAGGATGGATGCACACAGCAGCTCAGAGCCATACTGAGCAAGTGGCCTTGGGTCAGCACTGAGGTCCCACATGAGGATCTAACCATGGCCATCCCCAGTGTATACTCTGGACAACCCTGGCTGGTCTGAGGAGCCACTGGAGTCTGAGGCTCTGCATCCTTCAGCACAGGGTTGGAGGGAGTCAGAAGTCTCAGCTGGGGCACTTCTGGGTAGGATCAGACACACATCCTCGGGACAGTGCTTTACTGCACTCCTCTAACAGGTCATGGTAGTGAGCTTCTTTAAAAACAAAAACGAACAAGCTGGCTTGGCCTCAGGACTCATGGTGAAGCTGGGAGGGACATTTTATGGGTGTGCTCTTCTGTCTGGGAAAGAGGTGTGATCGCAGAGAAGGAAAGAGCCTTCCTTACTGAGCTGACACATGGGGAGTTGGGCACTGAGGCAGAGTGAACTCAGCAGAAGCAAGGGGAGCAGCTGCAATGCAGGACAGCAGGTACCACCACCGCCACTCCTTGCCCGTGGCCTGCATCAGTATGGACCTAGCTTCCTCTCGCTCTGCACCTTTGCGGGCCCTCCGCCTCCTCAGCGCAGACCATCTGCAGGATGGCCATCACCAGCTCCTCAGAGGAAAACACTGGGCTTTCTGCCTGCTCCCTGAGGAGCCATCCATTCCACCCGGGCACCGTGACTGGGCAGCCTCTGGCGAGGCATGCGACAAGGAAGAGGAGTGTCAACGTTTGCTTGTGTCTAAGAACTAAGAACAGGCTGGTCACCAAGTTGGCATCACACTGGGGGCCCAGCAGCTCCATCCTGTTTCTGGGGCCTGTGAGTCAAAAGGCCCCTGCCCCAGGGGAGTGACAGGTGGTAATTAGGCTGAGTTGGGTGGGGAGGTCTGTCTCGGCCTCCTGTTCCCCGGAAACCACTGTTCTCCTTGGAGCAGTCGCTGGGAGCTGCAGTGTTTATTTGATTTCTGACTTGCTCAGCCTGTAATTTACCTGCGGGAACAGAGACCAGCTGCTCAAACTGTGTCATTAAGAGCAGGTCCCGGGCCCACCTCCCTCCATAGGCACACCCAGCGGAGGTGGACCCACCCAGGTGCCCAGGGATGTACTTCAGTGGGGTTCACACTTGTGCCCCTGGGTGGATCATGAGAAGGCAGGTCTGGCAGCATGGGTGAGGCCGCAGCCATGCTGCAGGACAGCACCCCCCCACACCTGCCCCTGGGAGGGCCTCCTGTGTGAGTACAGAGAGAAGCGCCCTCCCATGTACACAAAGGGTGGGCCCAGACTGTCTGGAAGGTGGTGAGTCCCCAAGTGCCTCAGGCTTCAAAGGCTGGCAAGGGTTGCACAAGGCACCAACTTAAATGTCAGGAGACTGATTTGCTTAGTGTGTGAACAAATAGCCTTCCTTATCCACACTTGTTTCTCCTCTGTCATGAAGACATAGGACAAGTTTGTTAGCTTTCTGCTACTGTAACAAAACTTCTGAGCCAATCGGTTTAAAACAGGAAGACTTGACTGCCAGTTTCGGAGGTTGCACTCTGGGGCTGGTGGCTCCACTGCCTTGGGGCTGGTGATGAAGAAGCAACCACTTCCCAATAGCACCACACTGGGGACTGAGCCTTTCACCTCTGGGCCTTAGAGGAACATTCTAGATCAAAACTAGAGCAGTGGTCTTTCATCCCAAAGACCCAGCCAGTGGATCTGCCCGCTTCCCTGGCCTTCTCTTCCAGAGCCCAAGTGCCTGGCCATGGGACTCAGGACCTTAAACAACAGATCTCTTTCCCCAATGTCAGCACAGTGGACGCTGGGAACTACCTGGCAAATGTTAACGTTTGTTCTGCTCAGTGCCCAGAACATAGCCTGACTGGTCTGCGCCACCAGGAAGTATGAGATATGAGATGAATGTTTGGGAAACGCAGCTTCTGCCTTGCCATGGGGAGTGGGGGTGGGCAGGAGAGCCTGAGCCCACGGGCCACGTGACTCCCACAGCAAAGCCAGTGTGCGGCGCACACCTCCCAGTGGCCAGGCGTCTAGCACCTTTAGCCATGCAATAATGAAAAAGCCTTAGAGAAGGTAGAGTGTCAGCCTGGTCATCAGGTTCTCTGGTGGCCTCTAGCCACCCATGTTACACATTAGAAGCAAAAGTAAGGGCAGAAAGAAAACACCGAGGGAAGACAAAGACGGGGCTGAATCTGAATGTTTTGTCTGGGCTAGCCCCACACAGATCTCTCCATAGGTCCATAGGGTGCCAGCTGAGTGCCGAGCGCTTTCTGTGTGTGTGTGCGCGCGTGTGTGTGCGCATGCACATGCATGCATGTGTTTATGCACAGGGAAGTGGGTGATACTTTGGAGAAACTCCCTGCAACTTCACAGGAATGCCAGTTTTGTTGTTGAGCAGTGTAGACACACAGTATTCTGGCTCTGGCTGTGTGACTCCAACCTCCCTGCCCATCTATCTGCAGTGGCTTAGATCTGCCTTTGCAAGGCCTCCCAACTCAGCATTGCCTGCCCATGGAGGTGTATGAAGCAGATAGTACCTTGTTTTAAATAAGCTTGCAGCTGCTCCCCCCATCTTGGTATCAACACCATCTCCTCCCAGGATGTGCCCAGCTGCTTCCCTGCTGGTCTCAGAGCTGTGCTTTCCCTCTCAGATCTGTCAAGGTGAGAGGCCTTGCATCTTGCCTGCCCGCGAAAGGGGCCATGCCAAAGAGACAGCTCTGGGGTCTCTGTTGAAGGGGGATGGCAGTCTGGACCTCTGGTATGGCCCTCCTGTGGCACATGCATCTGGAGCTCCTTTGCAGTGGCAGAAGGCCCTGGGGTACCCATACTGCCTCTTTCTCTTGTCTCTCTCAGATAAATAAAAACATTAAAAATATTTTGGGGCTGGGGAGATGGCTCAGTGGTTAAAGGGATTTGCTTGCAAAGCTTCTGATTTAATTCTCTAGTATTCACATAAAGCCAGATGTATGAAGTGGAGCAAGCATCCAGAGTTCATTTGCAATAGCAAAAGGCCCTGGAGTGTTCATTATTTCTCTTAAATAAATAAATTAATTAAAAATATTTCCCGGCCAGGTGTGGTGGTGCATGCCTTTAATCCCAGTACTTGGAAGGCAGAGATAGGAGGATCACCATGAGTTCGAGGCCACCCTGAGACTACATAGTGAATTCCAGGTCAGCCTGGGCTAGAGTGAGACCCTACCTCCAGGAAAAAAAAATTCCCCTCACTTATGAAAACATTTTTTTATGTTCTAGGGAATTTTTTCTTTCTTCCTTTTTTTTTTTTTTTTTTTTTTTTTTTTTTTTTTCAAGTAGAGTTTCACTGTAGCCCAGGCTGACCTGGAATTCACTATGTAGTCTCCAGGTGGCCTCGAACTCACAGCAATCTTCCTACCTCTGCCTCCCAAGTTCTGGGATTAAAAGTGTGAGCCACCACATGTACTGTGGAGAATTTTGTTTTGTTTTGTTTTGTTTTTTGTTTTTCAAGGTAGGGTTTCACTCTAGCCCAGGCTGACCTGGAATTCACTATGTAGTCTCAGGGTGGCCTTGAACTCACAATGATCCTCCTACCTCTGCCTCCCAAGTGCTGGGATTAAAGGCATATGCCACCATGCCTGGTCTTAATTTTTTTTTTCAATTTGAGAGAGAGACAGAGAATGGGCACACCAGCTGCCTCTCAGCCACTGTGAACGAACTCCAGATGCGTGCGCCCCCTTGTGTGCACGTGCAACATTGCATGCTTGCATCACTTTTGCATCTGACTAAACGTGAGACTTGGAGAATCGAACAGGCATTCTTAGGCTTTGCAGGTAGGAGCCTTAACTGCTAAGCTATCTCTCCAGCCCCAGCCTTAAATTTTTTTAAATATTTTATTTTTATTTATTTGACAGAGAAAGAGGGAGAGAGAGAGAGAATGGGCATGCCAGGGCCTCCAGCCACTACAAATGAATTCCAGATGCGTGTGCTCCCTTGTGCATCTGGCTAATGTGGGTCCTAGGGAGTTTAACCTGGGTCCTTTGGCTTCGCAAGCGAACGCCTTAACTGCTAAGCCATCCCTCCAGCCAGCCTTAAATTTTTTAATTAAAAAAAGTTTATTTAAGAGCCACACATAGTGGTGCATGCCTTTAATCCCAGCACTTGGGAGGCAGAGGTAGGAGGATTGCCGAGAGTTCGAGGCTACCCTGAGACAACATAGTGAATTCCAGGTCAGCCTGAGCTAAAGTGAGACCCTGATTCAAAAAACAACAACAACAACACAAAGGTTTATTTAAAAGTTAACGATGGGAGGCTAGAGAGATGGCTTACAGGTTAAGGCACATGCCTGCGAAGCCTAAGGACCCCGGTTCAAATCTCCAGGTCCCACGTAAGGCAGATGCACAGGGGGCGCACACATCTGGAGTTCGTTTGCAGTGGCTGGAGGCCCTGGCACGCCCATTTTCCCTCTCCCTCTCTCTGTCTCTGATAAATAAATAAAAAATAAAATCTGGGAACAAAAAAAGAGCTAATGATGGTACCAACATGACTGTATACACTTTATCTACATAACTAATAAAAAAAATCATGAGCTGGAGAGATGGCTTAGCAGTTAAGGTGCCTGCCTGCCAAGCCTAAGAACACTCATTGATTCTGCAGATTCCACGTTAAACCAGACGTAAAGTGACACAAGGGCACAATGCTGCACTTGTCCATAAAGGGGCATACACATCTGGAATTCATTCACAGCAGCTGAGAGGCCACTGGTGTGCCCATTCTCTCTGTGTCTCTCAAAAAAAATCATTAAAAAAATTTTTAGGGGCTGGAGAGATGGCTTAGTGGTTAAGTACTTGCCTGTGAAGCCTAAGGACTCCAGTTCGAGGCTCAATTCCTCAGTACCCACGTAAGCCAGATTCACAAGGTGGCACCTGTATCCGGAGTTCGTTTGCTGTGGTTGGAGGCCCTGGTGTGCCCATTCTCTCTCTCTCTCTCTACCACTTTCTCTCTGTGTCTGTCACTCTCAAATAAATAAATAAAAATAAACAATTTTTTAAAAATTAAAAAACAAAGTTTTTTTTTTTTTTGGTTTTTGTAAGGTAGGGTCTCACTCTGGTCCAGGCTGACCTGGAATTAACTATGTAGTCTCAGAGTGGCCTCGAACTCTCGGCGATCCTCCTACCTCTGCCTCCCGAGTGCTGGGATTAAAGGCGTGCGCCACCACACCCGGCAAAAAGCAAAGTTTTAAAATGGGGCCTGGAGAGATGGCTTAGCTGTTAAGGTGCTTGCCTGCAAAGCCAAAGGACCTGGGTTAAATTTCCCAGGACCCACATAAGCCAAATACATAAGGTAGCACATGCATCTGGAGTTCATTTGCAGTGTCTGGAGGCCCTGGCACACTCATTCTCATTCTCATTCTCAATCTCTCTCTCTCTCTTTCTCTCTGTATGTCTCTCTCTCAAATAAATAAATAAAATTAAAAAGTTTAAAAATGGGCCAGGTGTGGTGGCACATGCCTATAATCCCAGCACTGGAGAGGCCAGCCTGGAACTACAGAATGAGTGCCAGATTAGCCTGGGCTAAAGTGAGAGCCTACCTTGAATAAAAAACAAAAATAAAAAAAGATTTTAAAAGTTAAAAAATAAAATGCAAATCCCACATTTAACCAGGGTCAATAACAACCCCAGTCTTTGCTTGGGATGAATATATATACATTTATGCATATACATATACATACATACATACATGCATGCATACATGCATACATACACACACACACACATATGCCATGTTAAGGACTCCCTGCCAAAGGTGGGTGAAGTCCTACCAGAAAGCAGAAAACCAGGCTGGCCCAAAGTGCCGGCATGGGGTCATCAGGGCTTGGGCTGGCACAGCAGGCTTCTCTCCTCTAAGCCTGTCCTGATTCGTAACCCCAAATGAGGACACAGCCTGAAAGCACCAACCTCGCCCAGCAAGTCTCACTTTTGGAGACTCGTCCAGACAAACACCTAGGAGGGGGGCATGGCAGTAGCTCAGCTGCAGCCCACAAGAGATCCATGAGGAGCCTGGCTGTTCATAACAGGTGTCAGGAGAGCAGCTGGCCCACCACAGCCTTGCAGTTTCCAGGCAGGATAAGGAAGGGAGCATATGAATCACCTGTGTCCTGCTTACATCTCCCCAGTGCCAAACACAGAGCCTGACCAAATAAGGGCCCTAGATGCCGCGCATGAGAATAATCTGGGCACTGGTTCAGTGGGTAGATGAGGACTAGATACATACTGGGACTGCCAACAGGGGCCCATTAGACGTACCACCAGCTGTGTGAGAATAGGAACGCGCCTGGCCAACCCAATCACCTACCAGAGGCACTTTTGCCCAGCTTTGACTTCTAGTGCCCAGCCCTGGGCCCACAGGGCAACTCCCCAGGGCCTTGGTCTCGGGAGGGTACAGAAGGGAAAATGTCTATCCCAGCTATCACCCCTGGGACCTAGCTGGAGGCCACCACACAAAAACAAGGGTTGGTTGGGACTGCAGAGATGGCTCAATGGTTAAAGGCATTTGCTTGCAAAACCTGCTGGCCAGGATTCAGTTTCCCAGCACCCATGTAAAGCCAGATGCACAAAGTGCCACATGCATCTGGCGTTCATTTGGAGCTGCAAGAGGCCCTGATGCAACCATACTCATTCTCTCTTTCAAAATGCACACATACACATATGTATACATAAGTGTATGCATGTATGTACATATATATGGTTTTTAAAAAATATTTTATTATTTATTTATTTGAGAGAGAGATACAGAAATAGGCAGGTAGAGAGAGAGAGAGAATGGGTGCACCAGGGCCTCCAGCCACTGCAAAGGAACTCCAGATGCATGCACCCCCTTATGCATCTGGCTTACGTGGGTCCTGGAGAATCGAGCCTCGAACCGGGGTCCTTAGGCTTCATAGGCAAGCGTTTAACTGCTAAGCCATTTCCCCAGCCCATATATATGGTTTTTCAAGGCAGGGTCTCACTCTAGCCCAGGCTGACCTGGAATTCATTACGTAGTCTCAGGATGGCCACCATACCCAGCTCAGAAATATTTCTTTTTTTAAAAAAAAAGGAGAGGAAGGGGGGAGGAGAGGGAAATGGCATGGTTTATTGTCTGTAAGTATAGAAGTTGTCAATAAAAATAAAAATAAGGGCTGGAGAGATGGCTTAGTGGTTAAGGCGCCTGCCTGCTAAGCCTAAGAACCTGGTTCCAATCTCCAGGTCCCATGTTTAGCCAGATGCAAAGTGATGCAAGGGCGCAATGCCGCACTTGCCCACAAGGGGGCGCACACATCTGGATTTCCTTCATAGCAGCTGAGAGACTGCTGGCGCGCCCATTCTCTATCTGTCTCTTCCTCTCTCTCTCTCTGTCTGTCTCTCTCTCCAAAATAAATAAATAAATAAATAAAAATAAAAATAAAAGGGATGGAGAGATGGTTTATCAGTTAAGGCACTTGCCTGCAAAGCCAAAGGACCCATGTTTGATTCCCCAGGACCCATGTAAGCCAGATGCACAAGGGGCACATGCATCTGGAGTTCGTTTGCAGTGGCTAAGGCCCTGGCATGCCCATTCTCTGTCTGTCTCTCTCTCTTCTCTCTCTCTCCCTCTCTCTCTCTCTCTGCTTTCAAGTAAATAAATTTTTAAAAATTTAAGTTTATTTGTAACAAATTATCCATAAACCAGAGGTGGCCCAGGACAGGCCTTGGCATCACACACTTGGGAGAGCAGCAGCCAGGCACAGGTGCCCATGGTGAAGAGGGCAGCACCTGTGCTGTTTCCCAGGCCCCAGCCATGCCTGGGAAAGAGTCCAGAGAAAGGCAGGTCAGGCCATGCTGTAGAGGAGCTGCTCCTGAGAAAGCTAGCCCTGAGGAAGGGCTCAGGCCATGTGGCTTCACAGAGCACCCTCAGCATCAGTCCTAAAGACCAGCAGCTCCTTCCTTGATCTACATAGACAAGAGCACAGGGGAGCAGAGCACGCAGCCTTGTATGTACTTCCATAGTCTGCAATTATTACCTTCTGCTCTAGCGTCCCATCTTTGCTGCTCTGGGCCTTTGTAGGCAGAACACAGGAGAAGCCAAAGAACAGAGGGAATAAAAGAGCTAGAAGACTGGAAAACGGCTCAAGGATACCCACTCCCAACCAGAAACTCAGTGGAAGTTACACCTTCCACAGCCACGGAGTGCTTTGTCCAGGCCTCCCACAAAGCTTTATACTCAGAACATACTTTTTTGGTTTTTGGTTTTTGGTTTTGTTTGTTTGTTTGTTTCCCAAGGTAGGGTCTCACTCTAGCTCAGGCTGACCTGGAATTCACTATGTAGTCTCAGGGTGGCCTCGAACTCATGGCAATCCTCCTACCTCTGCCTCCCAAGTGCTGGAATCAAAGGCATGCGTCACCACATCGGGCCCCAGAGCATACTTTTGTACAAAGAGGACATTTCCAGCTACCTAACTACATTTGCCACAAGACATCTAGGTCTTCAGTGACATCCCTGAATACCACATGCTAATCCATCCACCCAATTTGTCTGGTCACAGGTCAGGAAGAACTGGAAGCCATTGGTGTCTGGGCCAAAGTGGGTCATGGAAAGGAGGGCCATTGAGAACATGAACTTACCAGTTTGTTCTAGCCTGCTCCTGGCGCTGCTGCACCTGTGCAGACTGCCTTCTGCACAGGGTTCACACCCCACCATGTGGCATCTTGTCTTTCCTTCACTAGTGAAACACATGAGTGTGGTTGTTTCAATCTTTTCATAGTGGTTTCATTTTTTATTCATTTATTCATTCATTCATTCAGAAAATACTTTCTACTTGGTAATAAGGATCCTATTAAGCCCTAAAAACACTGGTGCCAGCCCTGAGGGAACTTGTAATCTAATGGCAAAGATACACTCTAAGGATGCATGTGACAGGATAGGAAGGCAGCATAGCAGTGGCATGCTTGCTGGCAGTCATGAGGTCTAGGTTCAATCCCCAACTCCACAATAAATAAATAGTTATCTCAAGAATGTAAGGTTTAGCCAGGCCTGGTGGTGCATGCCTTTAATTCCAGCACTCGGGAGGCAGAGGTAGGAGGATTGCCATGAGCTTGAGGTTAGCCTGAGACTCCATAGTAAATTCCAGGTCAGCCTGGGCTAGAGTGAAACCCTACCTTGAAAAAAAAAAAAAAAGAATGTAAGGTTTGCCAGGCATAGTCTCACATGCTGTTGCAGTCAGGTTCACATTGCTGGTAGAAGTCACCCAACCAAGAGCAGCTTGTGGATAAAAACCGGATTATTTTGAGCTGGGTGTGGTGGCGCACACCTTTAATCCCAGCACTCAGGAGGCAGAGGTAGGAGGATTGCCATGGGTTCAAGACCACCCTGAGAATACAGAGTGAATTCCAGTTCAGCCTGGGCTAGAGTGAGACCCTACCTCAAAAAAAAAAAAAAAAAAAAGAAGTTTATTTTGGCTTACAGGCTTGAGGGGGAAGCTCCATGATGGCAGGGAAAACAATGGCATGAGCAGAGAGTGGACATCACTTCCTGGCCAACATCAGGTGCACAATAGCAACAGGAGAGTGTGCCAAACACTAGCAAGGGGGAGCTGGTTATAACACTCATAAGCCCACCCCCAACAAGACACTGCCTCCAGGAGGCATTAATTCCCAAATCTCCATCATCTGGGAACCTAGCATTCAGAATACCTAAGTTTATGGGGGACATCTGAATCAAACCACCACACATGCCTTTAATCCCAGCACTTGGGAGGCAGAGGGCAGAGGTCAGAGGATCACTGTGAGTTCAAGGCCACCCTGAGAACACATAGTCAATTCCAGGTCAACTTGGGCTAGAGAGAGAGACCCTACCTCAGAAAAAGCAAATAAAAAAGAATGCAAGGTTGGTTTGATATCTCAACTTCAATTAATGTAATATGTCATCTCAATAGAATAAAGGGCAAAAATGACCTAATCTCAATGGACGCAGAAACCTTTTTTTTTTTGAGAGCATCAGAGAGAGAGACAGATAGAGAATGGGTGCACCACAGCCTCTCAGACATTGTGAACAAACCCCAGACACATGCACCCCCTTGTGGGCAAGTGCAGCATTGCACCCTTGTGTCTCTGGCTAAATGTGGGACCTGGAGAATCAAACAGGAGTTCTTAGGCTTAGTAGGCAGTTGCCTTAACTGCTAAGCCATCTCTCCAGCCTGCAAAAGCTTTTTTTTGAAAAAAATCCAATACCCTTTCATGATAAAAACATGTAACAGGGACTGGAGGTATGGCTTAGTGGTTAAGGTGTTTGCCTGCAAAACCAAAGGATACATGTTTGATTCCCCAGGACTCACATTAGCCAAATGCATAAGGATGCACGTGCATCTGCAGTTCGTTTGCAGTGGCTGGAGGCCCTGACACGCCCATTCTTTTCACTCTCTCTCCCTCTTTCTCTGTCAAATAAATAAATAAAATATTTTTTAAAAAGTAACAGGGCTGGAAGGATTGCTTAATGGTTAAGGCATTTGTCTGCAAAGCCAAACGACCCAGGTTCAATTACCCAGGACCCATGTTAGCCAGATGCACAAGGGGGTGCACGCATCTGGAGTTCATTTGCAGTGGCTGGAGGCCCTGGCGTGCCCATTCTCTCTCTCTCTGCCTCTTTCTCTGTCAAATAAATAAATAAATAAATAAATATAAAAATATTTTTAAAAGGGGGGCTGGGGAGATAGCATTTAAGGCATTTGTCTTCAAAGCCAAAGGATCCCAGTTTGATTCTTCAGGACCCACATAAGCCAGATGCACAAGGTGGCGCATGAATCTGGAGTTCATTTGCAGTGGCTGGAGGCCCTCGTGCACCCATTCTTTCTCTCTGCCTCTTTATCTCTCATAAATAAATAAATAAATAAATAAATAAATAAATAATATATATATATATATATTTAAAAAGTAACATAGTAGGAATAGAAATTACCCCAAACTGAGCCAGCCATGGTGGTGCATGCCCTTAATCCCAGTATTTGGGAAGCAGAAGTAGGAGGATCACCATGAGTTCAAGGCCACCCTGGGACTACATAGTGAATTCCAGGCCAGCCTGGGCTAGAGTGAGATCCTACCTTGAAAAACTAAAAAAGGGGCTGGAGAGATGGCTTAGCAGTTAAGTCACTTGTCCGTGAAGCCAAAGGACCCAGGTTCAATTCTCCAGGATCCACATAAGCCTGCTGCATGCCACGGCACACCCACTCTCTTTCTCTCTCTCTCTCTCAATTAAAAAAAAAAAACTAAAAAAGAAGAAGAAGAAAGATATTGCTCTAAGTCTGATTTAAAAAAAAAAATTATAGAAAACCATGGTTCATGCACTGAATAAGACCAAATTGCTGGGTTTGGGCATGTGGTGGGTCCAGTATTACTGTTTGTGTGAGCTAATTGTGTGGTTATGTAGCCCTTTATTTAAAAAACAAGTTCTGGCAGGGCATGGTGGCACATGCCTTTAATCCCAGCACTCGGGAGGCAGAGGTAGGAGGATCTGTGAGTTCGAGACCACCCTGAGACTACATAGTGAATTCCAGGTCAGCCTAAGCTAGAGTGAGACCCTACCTCAGAAAACCAAATAATAAAAATAAAAAGTAAAAGATAAGTTCTGGGGCTGAAGAGATGACTCAGTGGTTAAGGCACTTGTTTACAAAGCCTAAAGGCCTAAATTTAATTCCCCAATACCCATGTAAAGCCAGATGCACAGAATGGCTCATGCATCTGAAGTTTGTAGCAGCAGGAGGCCCTGGAGTTCCTTCCTCTCTGTCTCTTAGTCTCTCTCTTTCTCTGTGTGTGCTTGAAAATGAATAAACATACTAAAAAAGACAGGGTCCCTACCTAAACCCAGAGCTCAACAATTTGACTAGACTACCTAGCCAGTAAGTCCTAGGGATTTCCAGTCTGTTTCCCCAGTACTGAAAGACATTTGCTGCCACACCCAGGATTTTTTTTTCCTTTGCTGTACAACTCACTTCAGTGCTAGCAGCTTACAGGGAGAAGCTAGGCAATGGTTCAGTGCTACCATTTGCTTTGGCATGGGACAGTATGTAAGGCCCAGGGGTACAGGCCTGCCATAAATCTAAACCCATGCATCACACCCAGCATTTTTACATGAGTGTTGGGGATCTGAATTCGTGTTCTCAGGTTTGTGCCATAAATTCTGTATCCACTAAGCATCTCCGCAGCCCCAGAATGTTTAAAGAATTCATTTTAAAATATATTTTTATTATTTATTTGCAAGCAGAGAGAGAAAAAGAGAGAATGGGGCCTAGAGAGATGGCTTAGTACTTAGGGCGCTTGTCTGCAAAGCCAGGTTCATTTCCTCAGTACCCAAGTAAAGCCATATGCACAAAGTAGCATATGCATCTGGAGTTTGTTTGCAGTGGCTGGAAGCCCTGGTGTGCCTATTCTCTCTGTCTCTTTCTCTCTGTTTGCAAGTAAATAAAAAATATTTTAAAGAAAAGAAAGAATGGGTGTGCCGGTGCCTCCAACCACTGCAAACGAACTCCAGATGCATGCACCACTTTGTGCATCTGGTTTTACATGGGTACTGGGGAATTGAACTCAGGTCATTAGGCTTTACAGGTAAACACCTTAACCACTGAGCAATCTCTCCAGACCCTAAATCTTTCTTTCTTCTGTTTTTTTTTTTTTTTTTTTTTAGGTAGGGTCTCACTCTCACCCAGGCTGACTAGGAATTCACTATGTAGTCTCTGGGTGGCCTCAAACTCACAGAATCCACCTATCTCTGCCTCCCATAAGTGCTGGGATTAAAGGCATGTGCCACCGCACCCAGCTAATAATTCTTTATTTTTTAATTTTTTTTTTGAGGTAGGGTCTGACTCTAGCCCAGGCTAGCCTGGAATTCACTCTGTATTCTCATGGTGGCCTCAAACTCATGGTGATCCTCCTACCTCTGCCTCCCGAGTGCTGGGATTAAAGGTGTGCGCCACCACGCCTGGCCAGCTAATAATTCTCTCTCTCTCTCTCTCTCTCTCTCTCTCTATATATATATATATATATATATTGGTTTTTCAAGGTAGGGTCTTGCTCTAGCCCAGGCTGACCTGGAATTCACTATGTAGCCTCAAGGTGGCCTCAAACTCATGGCAAGCCTCCTACCTCTGCCTCGCAAGTGCTGGGATTAAAGGCATGCGTCACCACGCCCGGCTAATAATTCTTAATAATAAAAACAACCCAATTAAACAATGAGTAAAGGGCTGGAGAGATGGCTTAGTGTTTAAAGGCACTTACACACAAAGCCTGACAGGCTGGATTGAATTCCCCAGTACCCATGTAAAACCAGATGCACAAAGTGGCACATGCATCTGGAGTTTGTTTGCAGTGGCAAGAGGCCCTGGCATGTCCATTCTCTCCCTACCCCTCTCTCTCTTTCTCTCTCTCTCTCAAATAAATAAAAATAAAATAATTTTTAAAAGTCACCATAGCTGGGCATGGTGGCATACACCTTTAATCCCAGCACTTGGGAGGCAGAGGTAGAAGGATTGCTGTGAGTACGAGGCCACCCTGAGACTACATAGTGAATTCCAGGCCAACCTGAGCTAGAGAGAGATCCTGCCTGCCTCGAAAAAACAAAAATAAAAAAATTTTAAAAAGCATATGAGAACATGCTTAGTATCATGACACATCAGAGAGACACCAGTCACTAGGATGAGTGACACAAGAAAGACAAGCACTGCTTTTTAGCAGTGGTCAGGTCAGGGACAGATGGCCCTGACAAGGGTGTCACTTTCCTCTGTCCTCATTAGTTTGTCTTCAATAGCTTCCCTTCTGTGTGCCTTAAAGCCCCTCAACAAAATGATAGAACCCGGCCCCCTACACACACAACCCAAGAGTGGATGGAGATGCAGAGAAATTGGAGACTGCCATTCATTGCTGTGGGAAATACAAAATGGTGTGACCACAGTGGAGAAGCGTGTGACAATTTCTCTCAAAGGCTTAACGAGTAGGCATGGTAGCGCACACGTATAATCCCAGCACTTGGAGGGGAAAGCAGGAGGAGCAAGATTTCAAGGTCAGGGCTGGGGAGACGTCTCAGTCCATTAGGCATTTGCTGCGCTCATTATCATTCTCTCTCTCCTTGCAAATAAATAAATAATAAAAGATAGCTATAACCACCATGCCACAATTAAACAACAAGGGGGCAGAAGCCATACTGGAGACTGGGCAAGTGGCTGTAAGGTGGCCGTGGTAGTGGGGAAGTGTGAAGACACATGGATCTACAGGGTGGTGTAGAAGAACCAAGGATGAGCCCCTAAGACCCTGACCAGGCAGCCAAGTAAAAGCGTCATTCATCAAGAGCTGCTTTGGATCTGTGAAGTCTGAGGCACTGGTTGTGGAACAGCCAATGAAGATTCACTACACGTGGGCAACTGGTCGGAAACCAGCAAGGAGGGGAGCGTTCAGCACAGAGACCCAAACGTGAGCAAACCCAACAAGGTCTCAGTGAAAACTTTCATAACGCCATCGGCTTGCTCAGGGCTCTCAATGGGTTAATACTGCCCTCTACTGACCAGGTGGAAACTAAGGGTTCCTAGACCTGCAATGTCCCATCAAACGCATTGATTCACATAGATGAGAAATATCTGTTGTAACAATCTGGATCTAGAACCTAACTCCATTTTCCATAAAACCCAAAGAATTACTCTTTTTTACACTGAATTTTCCCAGAAATATATCACCAACATAAACTGAGAAAATTCTAGAGTTTTGTCCAGAATTTCCCCAAAATATTTTCATTATTTCACATCACTGATTTTACTAAAGCATTAACACCTGTGGAGTCTGCGTGGCTGTGGCTCTGGGCAAAAGTTCATGTTTAAATATTCTACAAACATCCAGGTGTGGTGGCGCATGCCTTTAATCCCAGCACTTGGGAGGTAGAGGTAGGAGGATCACCAAGAACTTGAGGCCACCCCGAGACTACAGAGTGAATTCCAGGTTAGCCTGGGTTAGAGCAAGACCTTACCTCAAAAAAAAAAAAAAAAAACTAGGGGCTGGAGAGATGGCTTAGCAGTTAAGGCACTTGCCAGCAAAGCCAAAGGACCCAGGTTCTATTCCCCAGTACCCACATAAAGCCAGGTGCAGAAGATGGCACATGTGTCTGGAGTTCGTTTGCAGTGGCTTAGAAGTCTTGGCACAACCATTCTCTCTTTCTCTCCCTCTCAATCTCCTCTGCCCCCTCTCTCTCCCTCTCTCAAATAAATAAAATATTTTATTTTAAAAAGGGACTGGAGGGATGGAGAGATGGCTTAGTGGTTAAGGCACTTGCCTATGAAGCCTAAGGACCCAGGTTCAATTCCCCAGAACCCATATAAACCAGATGCACAAGGTGGCACATGTGTCTGGAGTTCCTTTGCAGAAGCTAGAGGCCCTGGTACTCCCATTTTCCCTTTCTCTCTCTCTCTCATAAATAAATAAAAGTAAATATTTTAAAAGAAAAGTCTGGAGAGATTGCTTAGTGGTTAAGACGCTTGCCTGTGAAGCCTAAGGGCCCAGGTTTGATTCTCCAGGTCCCACGTAAGCCAGATGCACAAGGTGGCACATGTGTCTGGAGTTTATTTGCAGTGGCTAGAGTCCCTGACATGACCATTCTCTCTCTCTCTCTTTTTCCCTCTCTCTGTCTCTAATAAATAAATTAAAATAAAATCTTTAAGAAAAAAAGGGGGGGAAGATTTTCAGTAAAGATGGCAGCATAGTAACCACACCAAAGCAGCCTAGGGGAGAAAAAAAAAAAAAAAAAAAGGCCAACAACAACAAAGCAAAATACACTCTTCTACTAAAATGTGAAGATGTATAAGAAATTATCAACTACAGCAGTGAAGGAGGAAAGGTCCAGAGCATCTAGAGATCACAGAAACAGGCAGAAACAGCTCCAGCAGCAGCTGCACCAGGTCTGCCTGGCCACGGCCACCAGGCTTGGCATGAGCCACTGGAAAAGCCAGGTGAGGGCATTTTCCACTCACACCAACCTCCTCACAAACTCAAGAAACATGAAGGGAGGATGGCAGGGACCAGTGGAGTGGCTTGAGAGGAAGAGGATCATGAGGACCAGCAGGAGAACTTCAGCCACCATCCATAGCCTCCCTTCCCCCCACTGCCAGCACAAGCACCAGCAAGCACCAGAGACCTGGGGAAGGGAGCTCACCTACACAGCACCCGCACAGGTGATCAGAGCAGTGACCCACAGATGCAGCCAGCCTACCTGAGCCCACAGCACAGCAAAGAGGCACCCAAGCGGCCGTGCAGCATAGCTGAGACCAAACCATTCCAAAAGGTAACTGGGATTACACCAGGTCAGTACCCACCAAAAAGCCTGGTATATAGGCTTGCATTGGAAGTGCTAATTGCACCTTCCATATCAAGGTAAATTATATGTTAAATCTGATGGATGGTTAGATTTGCCATTCTTAAATAAGCTATATTTTGGGTTTGTCATTTGTTGCTTCCTGATTTATAGTGCCTTTGTCTCCTCTTCTGTCATTTGTTGGAGCAGGGTCTCACTCAGACACAAGCTGATCTTGGAACCCTCTACAGACCAGAAATCTCAGCCTCCCAGTTGACAGGATTAAGGGTGTGGGGCAACACACATCCTTAGGGACTGTGACTTTGTTAGAGGATCTGTTGTTGTAATACCTACTCTTGCATACATACTCGGCTGGTTTTCATTGAATTGTTCAGTTAAATTTTAGAATTTGCTTGTATTTTGTTCCACACAGCCTACTAGAATACTCTCATAGCAGGCAAACCCAACACCTAGGGTCACTTTTGTAGTTACTCTAAGAGTCTTAAGAGCCACACCTAGCACCTTAAGCTCCTACCCTGAAGATATATAACATCAGATTTATTGATACATCTAATAATACTGCAGATAATTAGAAAACCCAAGCATTAAATTAATCTAACATGCAAAAATCTTTACATTATAATATAAGAAATACAAAAAAATCATGACAGAGATGGGCGTGGTGGCCTATGCCTTTAATCCCAGCACTCGGGAGGCAGAGGTAGGAGGATCGCCATGAGTTCGAGGCCACCCTGAGACTACATAGTGAATTCCAGGTCAGCCTGGACTAGTGAGACCTTACCTTGAAACACCAAAAAAAAAAAAAAAAAAATTAAGACAATATAAATCCACCAAAAATTATAAATCCATCAGAAAGTGATCTCCAGTGAAACTGATTTAAAGGAAATGCCTGAGAAATATTTCAAAAGAATTATTATAACTATGCTCAAAGGAATCAAAGAACACACAGGAAAACAATTTAATGAAATAAGGAGGTCAATAAAAACATGAATAAGGAAATAGAAATAAATAAAAATGAGTCAGACACATTAGCAATGAGAAACACAGTAAGTCAAATTTAAAAAAAAACTCTGAAGCTGGGCATGGTGGCGCACGCCTTTAATCCCAGCACTCGGGAGGCAGAGGTAGGAGGATCGCCGTGAGTTCGAGGCCACCCTGAGACTACATGGTTAATTCCAGGTCAGCCTGGGCCAGAGTGAAACCCTACCTCGAAAAAACAAAACAAAACAAAACAAAACAAAACAAAAAAACTCTGTAGAAAATCTCACCAGTAGAATGGATGAAGGAGAGAACAGAATATGTAAACTAGAAGACCAGGTGGCAGATCTAATACAGTCCAACAAAGAGAAAGACAAACTAATAGGGAGGTATGAATGGGAATTTCAAGATATTCGGGACACTATGAAAAGATCCAACATAAGAATTCAGGGTATAGTAGAAGGAGAAGAATTTCACGCCAAAGACATAGTAGGCATTTTCAACAAAATCATAGAAGAAAACTTCCCCAAATTGGGAAAGAGATGCCAATACAGATTCAGGAGCCTTTAGAGCACCAAACAGACAAAACCTGGAAAGAACCTCTCATCGCCACGTTATATAATTAAACTGCCAAACACACAAACCAAAGACAATATACTGAAATGAGTTAGAGAGAAAAATTGTCACTTATAAAGGCAAGCCCATCAGAATCACAGCAGATTACTCAACACAAACTTTAAAAGCCAGAACTTTGTATTCTAAGTTCTGAAAGATAACAACTGACAACCAAGGTTACTTTATCCTGCAAAGCTATCCATTCAAATAGACGGAGAAATAAGGACATTCCACAACAAAAACAGGCTAAAGGAATATTTGAAGACAAAACCAGCTCTACAGAAAATACTTGAAAGGATCCACCATGCTGAAGAGAAAGAAAAGGACATATATAAAGAACCTGGGCAAAAGAAGCCATACTCAAATACTAGTTAATACAAGTGAGCAAAGGTAAAACTGGAAGAACTACAAAACAAGAAAAATGGCAAAAATAAATGCACACAAAACTCACCTTTCTACAAAGGATGGACACTATCTTAGGGTGAAAGTTTGGAAAACAGTGTTTCAAGCAAATGGGCCTAGAAAACAAGCAGGGGTCGTTATCCTAACATCTGACAGGGTAGACTTCAGACCAACATTAGTTAGGATAAATAAGGAAGGTAACTTTATATTGATTAAAGGAACACTCCAACAAGAGGACATTACAATTCTAAACATATATGCACATAATATGGAGGCTCCCAAATTCATCAAACAAATGCTATCAGAACTAAGGTCACAGATAACACCAAATACAGTTGCAATGGGTGACTTCAACACCCCACTGTCATCAATTGACAGGTCATCCTGGCAAAAATAAACAGAGATGCATCTGTACTAAATGAGGTCATAGAACAAATGGACCTAACAGATATATACAGGACATTTCACCCAAATGCTGCAGAATACACTTTCTTTTCAGCAGCACATGGAACAGTCTCTAAAATAGACCATATATTAGGACACAAAGCATATCTTAACAAAGACAGGAAAATTGAAGTAATTCCTTGCACTCTATCTGATCACAATGGGATCAAATTACAAATCAATAGCAAGAAAAGCTATAGAGCATACACAAAATCATGGAAACTAAACAATACACTACTAAATGATGAATAGGTCAATGAAATCAAGAAGGAAATCAAAAAAATTCATAGAATCAAATGATAATGAGAACACAACATACCAAAACCTTTGGGACACAATGAAGGCAGTGCTAAGAGGGAAATTTATATCCTTAAGTGCCTATATGAAGAAATTAGAAAGGTCACAAGTAAACAACTTAATGCTTCACCTTAAAGGCCTTGGAAAGAGAAGAACAAGGAAAACAAAAATCAGTAGATGGGAAGAAATAATAAAGATTAGGGTAGAAATTAATGAAACAGAAACCAAAAAAAATCCAAAGAATTAATGAAACAAAGAGTTGGTTCTTTGGAAGAGTAAACAAGATTGACAAACCCTTAGGAAATCTGACCAAAAGAACAAGAGAAAAGACAAAAATTCATATAATTAGAGATGAAAAAGGCACAATCACAACGGATAGCAGAGAAATTCAAAAATCATAGGGATAGGTCTGGAGAGATGGCTTAGCAGTTAAGGCATTTGCCTGCAAAGCCAAAGGATCCTGGTTCGCTTCTCCAGGACCCACTTAAGCCAGATGCACAAGGGGGCGCATGCATCTAGAGTTCGGTGGCAGTGGCTGGAGGCCCTGGCACCCCCATTCTCCCTACCTCTCTCTCAAATAAATAAATTAATTAAATATATTTTTAAAAATCATAGGGAGGGCTAGAGGAATGGCTTAGCAGTTAAGGCATTTGCCTGCAAAGTCAAAGGATCCCAGTTTGACTCTCCAAGACCCATGTAAGCCAGATGCACAAGGGGGTGCATGCATTTGGAGTTCGTTTGCAGTGGCTGGAGGCCCTGGTGCACCCATTTTTCTCTCTCTCTCCATCTCTCTCTCTTTCTCTCTGCCTCTTTCTCTCTCTCAAATAAATAAATAAAATATATATATATATTTAAAAATCATAGGGACATACTATAAGAACATATACTCCACTAAGTTTGAAAATCTGAAAGTAGGGCAGGGAGTGGTGGTGCATGCCTTTAATCCCAGCACTCAGGAGGCAGAGGTAGGAGGACCACCATGAGTTTGAGGCCACCCTGAGACTACATAGTGAATTCCAGGTCAGCCTGGGCTAGAGTGAAACCCTACCTCGGAAAACAAAAACAAATCTGAAAGAAATGGATGATTTCCTTGATTTATATGACCTACCAAAATTAAATCAAGATGAGATTAACCACTTAAATAGACCTATAACAAGTATGGAGATCCAAGCAGTTATATATAAAAAAAAAATCTTCCAGCTGAAAAATGTCCAGGCCCAGATGGATTCACTGGTGAATTTTACCAGGCCTTCATGGAAAAATTAACACCAAAGTTTCTCAAACTTTTCCATAAAATAGAAAAAGAAGGGATCCTACCAAAATTCTTCTTGAAGCCAGCATCACCCTGATACCAAAAACAGACAAAGAACAAAAGAAGAAAATTACAGGCCAATCTCCTTCATTAACATAGATGCAAAAATTCTCAACAAAATATTATCAAACTGAATACAAGAATATATTAGAAAGATTATTCACCTGATCAAGTAGGCTTTATCCCAGAGATGCAGAGATGGTTCAACATATGCAAATCAATAAATGTAATATATTATGTAAATGGACTGAAGGACAAAAATCACATGATCATCTCATTAGATGCAGTAAAAGCATTTGACAAAGTCCAACATCCCTTCATGACAAAAGTCCTACAGAGACTGGGAATAGAAGGAACATATCTCAACATAATAAAGGCTATTTATGACAAACCCACAGCCAACATAATACTAAATGGAGAAAAACTTGAAGCTTTTCCACTAAAATCAGGAACAAGACAAGAGTGTCCACTGTCCCCACTTTTATTTAATATAGCACTGGAAGTCTTAGCCATAGCAATAAGGCAAGGTATGTGTATAAAAGGGATACAAATTGGAGCCGGGCGAGGTGGCACACGCCTTTAATCCCAGCACTCGGGAGGCAGAGGTAGGAGGATTGCTGAGAGTTCAAGGCCACCCTGAGGCTACATAGTTAATTCCAGGTCAGCCTGGTCAGCCTGGACCAGAGTGAGACCCTACCTCGCAAAACCAAAAAAAAAAAAAAAAAAAAAAAAAAAAGGGATACAAATTGGAAAGAAAGAGATCAAGTTATCATTATTTGCAGATGATATGATTCTAGACATAAAGGACCCTAAAGACTCTACCAGCAAACTTTAGAGCTGATAAAACACTTATAGCCATGTAGCAGGACACAAAGACACAGAAATCAGTAGTCTTCCTATATGCTGACAACAAACACACTGAGGATGAAATCAGACAATCACTCCCATTCACAATTGCATCAATCAATCAATCAATCAATCAAGTACCTTGGAATAAACCTAACCAAGGAAGTGAAGGATCTCTACAATGAAAACGTTAAAACACTCAAGTGAGACATAGAAGAAGACACCAGGAAATGGAAAGAAATCCCTTGTTCTTGAATTGGAAGAATCAATGTTGTGAAAATGGCAGTCTTATTAAAGGCAATCTACACATTAATGCAATCCTAATCAAAATTCCAATGGCGGGCTGGAGAGATGGCTTAGCGGTTAAGGCGCCTGCCTCCTAAGCCTAAGAACACCGGTTCCAATCTCCAGGTCCCACGTTCAGCCAGATGCAAAAGTGATGTAAGGGCACAATGCCACACTTGACCACAAGGGGGCTCACGCATCTGGATTTCGTTCGCAGCAGCTGAGAGGCTGCTGGCGCACCCATCTCTGTCTTCCTCTTCCTCTCTCTCTGTCTCTCTCCCCACCCCCACCCCCAAAAATCCAATGGCATTCTTCAAGGAAATAGGAAAGGCAATCCAAATATTCATTTGGAAGCACACACACACACACACACACAAAACCTTCAATAGTCTTTTATGGGGGGAAACAAACCACTATCTAATTGGACTGGAGGCCTGTTCCATGGGAGGGAATACATCCCTGATACTGAAAACCTACAACAGGAGTAGTCATGAGCCCTAGGGGTATAACGTCTGCTGATATCTGGCTAAATGTATATACTATGCTCACCAAACTGCCCATTAAGCACTTCTCTTAATGTCTATACCCATATATTAATGCTACTCACTTTTCAGATGGTGGTAACCTTGGGATGTCTCAGAAGACAGCATGGTGAGAAGGGACAGAAGAGTGCTCAGCACTGAAACATTTCTAACACACCTTCCAAGGTTCTGGGTCCATTGCAGAAGAGGGGGTGGAAAGAATGTAAGCGCCAAAGGAAGAGTAGAACTCCTTACAACGTGCTCCTCCAGACACAAAATGGCCTGGATACACATGACCTCACTGTGCCTGACACTACTTACACAAGACCATCATAATAGGAGAAAAAGATCATGACATTAAAATGAAAAGAGAGACTGATTGAGAGGTGGAGGGGATATGATGGACAGTGGAGTTTCAAAGGGGAAAGTGGGGGGAAGGAGGGAACTACCATGGGATGTTGTCTATAATTAAGGAAAAATAAAATAACTAAAAAAAGGGCTGGAGAGATGGCTTAGCAGTTAAGCACTTGCCTGTGAAGCCTAAGGACCCCAGTTCAAGGCTTGAGTCCCCAGTACCCATATAAACCAGATGCACAAGGTGGCACATGCATCTGGAGTTCGTTTGCAGTGGCTGAGGCTCTGGTGTGCCCATTCTCTTTCTCTCTCTCTCTTTCTCTGTCGCTCTCAAATAAAATAAATAAATACATAAATAACTAAAAATAACCTCCTTGAATATCTAAAACAATTTTGAGCAACAAAAATAAGGCTGGTGGTATCACCATACCTGATTTTAATCTCTATTACAGAGCCATAGAAACAAAACAGATTGGCACTGGCACAAAAACAGACATGTAGATCAATGGAACAGAATAGAGGACCCAGATGTAAGTCTGGGTAGCTATAGCCACCTGATCTTCTAACAAAAATGAGCCGGACATTGTGGAGCACACCTTTAATCCCAGCACTTGGGAGGCAGAGGCAGGAGGATTGTCGTGAGTTCAAGGCCACCCTGAGACTACATAGTGAATTCCAGGTCAACCTGAACTAGAGTGAGACCCTACCTCAGAAAACCAAAAAGAAAAAAAAAGCCAAAAATTCTAGGTGTAGTAGCACACGCGTTTAATCCCAGAACTCTGGAGGCAGAGGTAGGAGATCACTGTGAGTTCAAGGCCACCCTGAGACTACAAAGTTAATTCCATGTCAGCCTAGGCCAGAGTGAGACCCTGAGACCCTACCTTGAAGCCCCCCCCCAAAAAAAAAGCCAAAAATACTCATTGGATAAAAGACATTCTCTACAGCAAATGGTGCTGGGAAAATTGTATATGTATATGTAGAAGGATGAAAATAGATCCTTGTCTCTCTCCATACACAAGAATTAAGTCCAAATGGATCAAAGACCTTAATATCAGACCCAAAACTCTGAAACTGCTACAAGAAAAAGTAGGAGAAACCAAAAAAAAAAAAAAAAAAAGTAGGGGAAGCCCTTCAACATATTGATCTTGGCAGAAGCTTTCTGAATATAACCCCAATTGCTCAGGAAATAAAACCACGGATCAACTGCTGGGACCTCATGAAATAACAAAGCTTTTGTACAGCAAAGGACACTATGAATAAAGCAAAGAGGAAACCTACAGAATGGGAGAAAATCTTTGCCCAGGTATACATCTAACAGAGGGTTAATATCCAAAATATACAAAGAACTCAAAAAACTAAATAAGAAATCAAACAATCCGCCAGGCATGGTGGCACATGCCTTTAATCCCAGCACTTGGGAGGCATTGCTGTGAGTCCAAGGCCACCCTGAGACTACATAGTGAATTCCAGGTCCAGCGTGGACTAGAGTGAGACCCTACCTTGAAAAAACAAAAAAGAAGAAGAAGAAATACAGATGGCATATACACATGTTCTGGCATATACAATTGTATATGTATATGTAGAAGGATGAAAATAGATCCTTGTCTCTCTCCATACACAAGAATTAAGTCCAAATGGATCAAAGACCTTAATATCAGACCCAAAACTCTGAAACTGCTACAAGAAAAAGTAGGAGAAACCAATTTAAAAAAAAAAAAAAAAAAAGTAGGGAAGCCTTCAACATATTGATCTTGGCAGAAGCTTTCTGAATATAACCCCAATTGCTCAGGAAATAAAACCACGGATCAACTGCTGGGACCTCATGAAATAACAAAGCTTTTGTACAGCAAAGGACACTATGAATAAAGCAAAAAGGAAACCTACAGAATGGGAGAAAATCTTTTGCCCAGGTATACATCTAACAGAGGGTTAATATCCAAAATATACAAAAGAACTCAAAAAACTAAATAAGAAATCAAACAATCCCCAGGCATGGTGGCACATGCCTTTAATCCCAGCACTTGGGAGGCATTGCTGTGAGTCCAAGGCCACCCTGAGACTACATAGTGAATTCCAGGTCCAGCGTGGACTAGAGTGAGACCCTACCTTGAAAAAACAAAAAAGAAGAAGAAGAAATACAGATGGCATATACACATGTTCTTACACATGTTCTGGGTTGGAGAGATGGCTTAGCAGTTAAGGCACTTGCCTACTAAGCTTAAGAACGCCCATTTGATTCTCCAGGTTCCACGTTCAGCCAGATGCAAAGTGATGCAAGGGTGCAATGCCACACTTGCCACAAAGGGGCGCACGTGTCTGGAGTTCATTCACAGCAGCTGAGAGGCCACTGGCATGCCCATCTCTCTCTCTCTCTCTCTCTGTGACTCCCTCAAAAAAAAAAAAGTGTTCTACAGCTGGGCATGGTGGCACATGCCTTTAATCCCAGCACTCGGGAGGCAGAGGTAGGAGGATTGCCGTGAGTTCGAGGCCACCCTGAGACTACATAGTTAATTCCAGGTCAGCCTGGACCAGAGTGAGACCCTGCCTTGAAAAAAAAACAAAAAAAAAAAAAAAAAAAAAGGAAAGAAAGGAAGAAAAAAAAAAGTGTTCTACATCTCTAGCCATTAGGGAAATGCAGATTAAAACTACTTTGAGATTCCATCTCACTCCTATCAGATTGACTACCATCATGAAAACAAATGACTATAAATGCTGGCAAGGATGCAGAAAAAGAGGAACTTTTCTACACTGTTGGTGGGAATGCAACCTGGTCCAGCCATTGTGGAAATCAGTGTGGAGGTTCCTGAGACAGCTAAAAATAGATTTACCATATGACCCAGCTATACCACTCATAGGCATATATCCTAAGGACTTGTCTCACTACCTTAGAGATACTTGCTCAACCATATTTATTGCCACTCTATTCACAATAGCTAGGAAATGAAACCAGCCTAGATGTCCCTCAACTGATGAGTGGATAATGAAGATGTGACACATTTATACAGTAGAGTTCTACTCAGCAGTAAAGAAAAATGAAATTATGAAATTTGCAGAAAAATGGATGGATCTGGAAAGGATTATACTTAGCATAGAAAGGGAGGAAGGGGACTTAATAAGATGGTATTGCATATTATGTAAGCAGAAGAACAGATTAATGGGGGTGGAAAGGCCTACATGAGGTTAGGAGAAGAGATTGAATAAAGGAAAGGTGGAGGGAGGACTAATCAAAATCTAAGAGGCTATAAATAAGTCATATGGAAACCTACTTTTTTGGACAATGGAACACTCAGAAGCCATAGATTGTTACTAGAAAAATTTCAGTGCCAGGGATGGGATGCCTTCAAGTGAGTTGTTGGCCAGTCCATTGTCGAGGCTCTTGGTTTTCCACCAGGAATAGATGGTAAGACCCTATTGCTAAGGAATCCACATACTTGGGCTGCAAGGTTATTGAGAAATCCTGCTGGAGCTGAACTAAAAACCTCCTCCATGTAGACCAGTTGACAGAAAGTCGGAAAAAGGTATACTGCATGCAGTTCAATGGAAGAGAGAGAAATCACGGGTGGAGATACTCAACAGTGGACACTGCAAGCCTTAAATTTGGCCAGCCTGGCCAAATGAGCCAACAGGTGCAATAGTGGCATGTCTGTTATGGGGGAAACCAATGGCTCTCTAATTGGACTGGAGGCCCACTCCATGGGAGGGAATACATCCCTGATACTGAAAACATACAACAGGGGTAGTCATGAGCCTTAGGGGTATAATGTCTGCTGGTGTCTGGCTAAATATATATACAATGCTCACCAAACTGCCTGGTAAGCACTTCTCTTAATGTTCATACCAATATATTAATGCTACTCTCACTTTTGGTTAGTGAAGCTTCTCTTTTCAGATGGTGTTGACCTTGGAGTGCTGAGAAGAAGGGACAGAGGAGTGTTCAGCACTGAAATATCTCTATCACATTTTCCAAGGCTCAGGGTCCATTGCAGAAGAGGTGGCAGAAAGAATGTAAGAGCCAAGAGAAGGGTAGGACTCCTTACAACACGCTCCTCCAGACACAAAATGGCCTCGATATCCATGACCTCACAGTGCTTGGTACTACTAACACAGGACCATCATAATAGGAGGAAAAGATCATGACATCAAAATGAAAGAGAGACTGATTGAGAGATGGAAGGATATGATGGAGAGTGGAGTTTCAAAGGGGAAAGTGGGAGGAAGGAGGGAATTACCATCCAGCCCAGCCTGAGCTAGAGTGAGACCCTGTCTTAAAAAAAAAAAAAAAAAAGGTGATAGCACAACCTGCTTTCTAGGCTGACTGTCATTGAGACAGGAAGGAATAGAGGATGCAGGAGGGAGAGATGGAAGTAGAGGCTGACCTCAGATAAAAGCCAGCTAAGTTTACTGTCATGGAAGGAAGGCAGATCAGCAGTGACAGAAGACATAGGCAGGAGAGACCTCACCACGGTGACATGCTGACTGCGTCTGGAAATAGGAGTTCCCAGGGAGAGTGCATAGGAGAACACTAGAGGGCGGAGGACCAGAGAAATGGTTTCCTTTCAGACATGGGGGAGAATTTACTGAGAGCATGCTGGGAACTGTTCAACATGCCTTTGAGACCTGTGTCCTCCCTCAATTAAAGAAGATCAGCTAGGTCAGGAGGGCGCCTTCCTGCAGCACGTAGAGTTCTCTGCTAGGCAAGTAGGAGAGAGAGAGAGAAAGAGAGAGACAGAGAAAGCTGGGCTCTCTGGTAAGAGCAAGCAAGCGTGGCCAGTGAGAACATGGGCATGGGTGGGATGAATGGCAGTGTCTGTACCCAGGAGTGAGCGCCTCTGAAGGGATGACAACCTGGACTAATGAGGAAACCTGAACATGCATGGTAGATTGGTAAGTGTGGCACAGATCATTTTCTGACTTTTTTTCTTGCTTTTTAAAAAATATTTTATTTGTTTATTTGCAAGCACACACACACACACACACAGAGAGAGAGAGAGAATGAGGAAGAGGGGATGGGCACACTAGGGTCTCTAGCCACTGCAAATGACCTCCAGATGCATGCACCACTGTGTGCATCTGGCTTTACATGGCTACTGGGGAACTGAACCCAGGCCATCGGGCTTTGCAAACAAGCACCTTTAACCACAAGCCATCTTTCCAGCCTTTTTCTTTTTTTTTTAATTTTAATTTTTATTTATTTATTTATTTTTGAGATAGGGTTTCACTTTAGCCAGGCTGACCTGGAATTTATTATGTAGTCTCAGGCTAGCCTTAAACTCACAGCAATCCTTCTACGTTGGCCTTCTGAGTGCTGTGATTAAAGGCATGTGCCACCATGTTCTGCTTTTTTTTTTTTTTTTTTAATGTTTGTATTTATTTATTTATTTATGAGAGAGAGAGAGAGAGAATGAATGGGCATGCCAAGGCCTCTAGCCACTGCAAATGAATTCCAGACGCATATGCCACCATGTGCATCTAGCTTACATGGGTTCTGGGGAGTCAAACCTGGATCCTTAGGTTTCACAGGCAAGTGCCTTAACTGCTAAGCCATCTCTCTAGCCCCTCTTGTTTTTTGTTCTGTTTTGTTTTGTTTTGTCGAGGTAGGGTCTCTCTCTGTCTAGCCCAGGCTGACCTGAAATTCACTATGTAGTGTCAGGATGACCTTGAACTCATGGTGATCCTCCTCAGCCTCCTGAGTGCTGGGATGAAAGGTGTGCATCACCATGCCAGGCCCTCTTGTTTTTATTTTATTTTATTGTTGCAATTTTATTTTTATTTTTTTATGAGAGTGATGGCACATAAGGGTCTCCAAACACTACAATCAAATTCCAGATGCGTGCACCATCTTGTACTCATGTGTGACCTTGAGTCACCTTGTGTGTCTGGCTTATGTGGGACGTGGAGAGTAGAACATGGGTCCTTAGGCTTCTCAGGCAAGCGCCTTAATTGCTAAGCCACCTCTCCAGACCTCTCTTGTTTCTTTTGAGATCTAGTTTTCTGTCACTTGGACTGGCCTCAAATTCCCCTGGGTAGCTGAAGATGACCTTGAACTCTGATCCCCTTGCTCCACCTCAAGAGTGATGTGACAACAATTGTATACCACCATGGTTCCCTCATTTTCTAATTGGGATAATTTTGTTGTGATAACATTAAGAATGTCTTTGTTCTCAGAAAACATAAGCTGAAATATTTAGTGGAGAAGGTACATGAAGTCTCTAGCTTGCTCTCAAATGGCTCAAAGAAAAGAAAAACAACAACAACAACAACAACAACAACAACAACAACAACAAAGAAACTGTGCTCTGTCTAAATCTAAACAGAATGCAGGGTGTGATAGCACACCTATAATCCCACACTTTGGAGACAGAGACAGGAGGATTGAGAGTTGGAGGCTGCCTGAGCTACAAAACAAAACCATGTCTCAAAACAAACAAACAAAATCCCAGCACTCGTGAAGCTGAGGTAGGAGGATCGCTGTGAGTCTAAGGTCAGCCTGAGACTATAGAGCGAGACCCAGGTCAGCCTGGGCAAGATAGAGTGAGACCTTACCTCAAAAACAACAAAACAGGAGCTGGGGAAATGGCTTAGCGACTAAGGCATTTGCCTGCAAAGACTAAGGACCCTGGTTTGATTCCCCAGGACGCATATAAACCAAATGCACATGGGGACACGTGTGTCTGGAGTTGGTTTGCAGTGGCTGTAGGCCCTGGCATGCCCATTCTCTCTTTCTTTCTATCTGCCTCTTCCTCTCTCTCTCTCAAATAAATAAATAAAATATATATTTTAATTAAAAAAATTTAAAAAAAAACAGGGCTGGAGAAATGGCTTAGCAGTTAAGGCACTTGTCTGTAAAGCCAAAGGACCTAGGTTCAATTCCCCCGGACCCACATAAGCCAGATGCACAAGAAGGCGCATGCATCTGATCATTTGCAGTGGCTGGAGGCCCTGGCACACCCATTCTCTACCTGTCTCTCTCTTTTTTAATATTTTTAATCTCTCTCTCTCTCTCTCTCTGCTTTTTTCTTTCTTTCTCTTAAATAAATAAATAAATAAATAAATAAATAAATAAATAAAAATTTAAACAACAACAAAAAAGAGTGGGCATGGTGTCTCTTGCCTATAATTCAAGAAGACTCAAGAAGCTGAGGTCAGAGAATTCAAGGCCAGCTTGAGTGAATTTCAGATCAGCCTGGACTAGAGTGAAACTTTGCCTCATAAACACAAACAAGCCAGGTGTGGTGGTACATACCTTTAATCCCAGCACTTGGGAAGCAAAGGTAGGAAGATCCCCAAGAGTTCGAAGCCACCCTGAAACTACATAGTGAATTCCAGGTCAGCCTGGACTAGAGCAAGACCCTACCTCATTAAAAAGAAAGAAAGAAAAAAAAGAACAAGGCTGGAGAGGTGGATTAGCAGTTAAGGTGCTTGCCTGCAAAACCAAAGGACCAAGGTTGGATTCACCAGGACCCACATAAGCCAGATGCACAAAGTGGCACTTACATCTGGAGTTCATTTTCAGCAGCTGGAGGACCTGGGCGCCTATTCTCTCTCTCAAATAAACAAATAAAAATAAATACTTTGCCAGGCGTGGTGGCGCATGCCTTTAATCCCAGCACTTGGGAGGCAGAGGTAGGAGGATCGCCATGAGTTCAAGGCCACCCTGAGACTACATAGTTAATTCCAGGTCAGCCTGGGCCAGAGTGAGACCCTACCTTGAAAAACCAAAAAAAAAAATAAATAAATAAATAAATAAATAAATAAATAAATACTTTTAAAGATTTATTTATCTAGAGACAGAGAGAAAGAGAGAGAGAGAGAGAGAGAGAGAAAGAATGGGCACGCCAGGGCCTCCAGCCACTGCAAACGAACTCCAGACGCATGTAATACCATGTGCATCTGGCTTACATGGGACCTGGAGGATCGAACCTGGGCCCTTAGGCTTCGCAGGCATGTCCCTTAACTGCTAAGCCATCTCTCCAGCCCCAAATAAATACTTTTTAAAAAGCCACACCATGCTTACACAGCACGTGGTGGTGCATGCCTTTAATCCCAGCACTCAGGAGGCAGAGGTAGGAGGACCGTTGTGAGTTCAGGGCCACCCTTAGACTACAAAGTGAATTCCAGGTCAGCCTGGGTGAGAGTGGTGAGACCCTACCTAGAAAAACCAAAAAAAAAAAAAAAAAAAAAAAAAAAAGCCAAAAGAGGGCTCCCTCTCTTTCTCTCAAATAAGCAAATAAAAATAAAATATATAAAAAAAAAAAGAAAAAGAAGCAGGGCATGGTGGCACACGCCTTTAATCCCAGCACTCAGGAGGCTGAGGTAGGAGGATTACCATGAGTTAAAGGCCACCCTGAGACTCATAGTGAATTCCAGGTCAGCCTGGGCTAGAGTGAGACCCTACCTAGAAAAATAAGAAAAAAAAAAAAAAAAACCCAAAAGAGGGGGTAAGACTGCTTACAATGTGGTCTTCCAGACACAAAATGGCAGAGGTAGGAGGATCCCTTTGAGTTCGAGGCCACCCTGAGACTACATAGTGAATTCTAGGTCAGACTGCACTAGAGTGAGACCCTAGCTCGGAAAAAAAAAAAAAAAAAACAGAGCCAGTCGGGTGTGGTGGTGCACACCTTTAAGCCCAGCACTTGGGAAGCAGAGGTAGGAGGATCACAGTGAGTTTGAGGCCACCCTGGACTACATAATGAATTACAGTCACATGCAAAGGCCAGGGGAGAAGATTGGGTGTCTCTGTCACTTTTCTTTCTGTTTTTTTGTTTTTCCGGGTAGAGTCTCCCTCTAGTCCAGGCTGACCTGGAATTCACTCTGTAGCCCAGGCTGGCCTCAAACTCACAATGATCCTCCTACCTCAGTCTCTCAAATCCTGGGATTGAAGGTGTGTGCCACCACATCTGGTCTCTCCATTGCTTTTCTACTTTATTTCTCTCTCAAGCTGGAGCTGCCATGTTATAGCACGACTGGTTGACCAGGGAGTATAGAGATCCCCTTGTCTCCACACTGCCTGGGAGCTGGGTCACAGGGACATGTGGCACACTCAGCTCGTGTGCATGTGGGGATTGAACTCAGCCTGTCATGCTTACACAGCAAGTGCTCCTACCTGCTGCTGAGCCACTGCCCCAGCCTGAAATTCCATTTCTAGTATCTCAAACAGTGAAATATTCCAAAGCCTCACAGCATAATCTTAGAGAAGTCAGAGAAACAAATATTCCTGGGGAGAATTGGTAATATCAACAAAACTCCATTTGTCTTCCTTCCTTCTCTCCCTTCTTTCTTTCTTTCTTCCTTTTTTTTTTTTTTTCCGAGGTAGGCACAAGTGTCTGGAGTTTCATTGCAGTGGCTGGGGCCCTGGCGTCAATTCTCATTCTTTAAAAAAAAAAAAAAATCGCCGGGCGTGGTGGCACACGCCTTTAATCCCAGCACTCGGGAGGCAGAGGTAGGAGGATGGCCGTGAGTTGGAGGCCACCCTGAGACTACATAGTGAATTCCAGGTCAGCCTGAGCTAGAGTGAAACCCTACCTTGAAAAACCAAAAAATAAAAATCAAACAGAAACTGTGGTACCTAGAATACATGCTCCTATGATGACCCCACCACAGGGTGGTTTAAAAGTAAAATAAGTGGGGTGTGGTGGTGCACATCTTTAATCCCAGCACTTGGGAGGCAGAGTTAGGAGGATCACCATGAGTTCCAGGCCACCCTGAGACTACATAGTGAATTCTAGGTCAGCCTGAGTAGAGTGAAACCTTACCTTGAAAAACCAAAAAATAAAAACAAGTGAATAAATAAAGTAAAACGTTCCTCATAGCCCCCTGTATTTGAATACTTAATCCTCAGCTAGTGGTGCTATATGGAAGGCTGTGGTGTCTTTGGGAGGTACAGCCTCTCTGGAGGAAGGGTCACTGAGGGTTGGGCCTCATGATGTTACAGCCCAACCCTACTGGCTGCACTCAGCTCACTCTACTTCCTCCCGGCTGATGTGAAGATACTACACCCAGCTGTCTGCTTTTGCCATACTTTCCCCACCTGCTGTACACTGGTCTCATTGGTGTTTTATCTCAGCAAATGAAACTGTTGTAGTCCCCTGTACTGAAAAGAAGTACCAAGGAACAGCTTCAACTTAAGACAGAGTGGGAGAGAGATTCTCAGCCATACCATGAACTTGTCTGGAGGGAGGTGAAGTGGTGGTGGTGGGGGGGATTGTGTCATTATCCTGCCCACTCTGGTCTCTATCTTATAGGTTAAAGTGATTCTCCAGAGCAGTGGAGACTTCCAGCACCCGACACTGTGTGTGCCCATCTCATAGCAAGGGCCATGTTCTTCACAGCTCCCACAACATCCAGCCAAAAGAATAGAAGGGGGGGCTAGGCATGGTGGGACATACCTGTAGTCTCAATATTTGGAAGGCTGAGACAGGTAAATTGCAAAGCCAACCTGGGCTACATAGTGAGACATTCTCTCAAAACAATTAAAAAAAAAAAAGACTAGGGTTGGAGATAAAAAAAATTTAGTGGTCAAGCACTTGTCAGTCATGCACAAGACCCTGGGGTCATTCCCCATCCCACAGCCACCAACATGCACCCACATAAGGAAATGTTCTTGTCTACAGTTCAGCTCTTATAGTTAATGATCAAATGAAAACTCAGTAGGATAAGCACAGGAAAAAGATGCATTTTCCTTCCCACCTGGACTGTATGTACTTTACCAGAGGGCACAGACTAAGTGCCCATTAGATCCGGTAGGGTCCAGGTGTGCCCACACGGTGGCTAGGGAGAAAAAATACCTCTCAGCAAGGGAGAAGGAAGAAATCTTTCGGAGAGAGCATGGCCCTGCCCACTGAGCTGCAAAAGAATTAATTTCTCTTGCTTTGAGCAGCCAACATTGTGGTGGTTTGTTAGGCAGTACTTCAGTAACACAGAGGGACACCTTTTGTAATCAATAAAAGGGACACTAGTCAAATGTGAAACAGAAAAACAATTTTGCCTCCATCAACTTTTTTTTTTTTTTTTTTTTGGTTTTGTTTTGAGGTAGGGTCTCACTCTGGTCCAGGCTGACCTGAATTAACTATGTAGTCTCAAAAACAGTGCTGGGATTTTGCCTTTCCATCAACTTTTAAAAATATACTCATCTAAGCCTGTGTTTGTTTCAGGTAAGCCTGGGCTAGAGTGAGACTCTATCTCAAAACAAAGGGGGGGGGGGTTGCTGGAGAGATGGCTTAACAGTTAAGGTGCCTGCCTGCGAAGCCAAAGGACCCAGGTTTGATTCCCCAGTACCCACATAAACCAGATGCACAAGGGGGCACATGCATCTGGAATTTGTTTGCAGTGGCTAGAGGCCTTGGTGCACCCATTCTCTCTGTCTTCTCTTTCTCTGCATGCAAATAAATAAATTAAATAAATAATTGTATTTAAAAAGAGGGCTGGAGAGATGACTTAGTGGTTAAGGCACTTGCCTGTGAAGCCTAAGGACCCATGTTTGATTCTCCAGATCCCACATAAGCCAGATGCACAAAGGTGAGGGAAGCATAAGGTCACACATGTCCACTAGGTGGCGCAAGCATCTGGAGTTCAATTTCAGTGGCTGAGGCCCTGGCATGCCAATTCTCTCTAAAAAAAAAAAAATTTAAAAACAAAGGAACCCTGGATATTTGATACAAAAGCAGACACAGGCTGTTTATATGTGGACAATAGTAAATAGAATATCCAGGCTTAGAAAGCAAAAATCTAATTTTCATATTGATCTTTGTTTACCCAACAGTGCTTCCAGAAAGTCATCATGTTTGTTTTCATAAGCATAGCTGGTAGTTTGCCCAGCACATGTGAAGCCCTGGGTTTTGATCCTCAGCACCTCAATAAACAAGCAAAGTTAAATGAGAGATGGCTTAGCAGTTAAAGGCACTTACTTGTAAAGCCTGATGGTCAGGGTTCGATTCCCCAGAACCCACATAAAGCCAAGTGCACATGCATGTGAAGATTCTTTGCCATGGTAGGAAGCCCTGGCACGCCTGCTATCTCCCTACCTGCCTTTCTGTCTCTCAAACAATGAATTACTGCAGGGGATGTGGAGATGAAGTCCAGGACTTCATGGATGCTAACCATGAACTCTACCACTGAGCTATACCTAACTAGCTGAGCTTTTAAACTCTGAAGTAGCCAATGCTACCACTATATAGTCTAAGGCTTCTGTTACTTTCCAAGCGTTTACTGAATTATGGGCTGGAGAGATGGCTCAGGGAACAAAAGTGCTCAGCTGCTTGCAAAGCCTGCCTGTTCAGGTTCAATTTCCAAGCCACTCACATAAGCCACACTTAAAGGACAAGTGTCTAGATATTCATTTGCAATGACAAGAGGCCCTGTTTTTTAATTTCTTAATTATGCCAGGGAATAGAAGTGCACTTTTACCCCCCAAAATTACTAACTTGTAAACATCAGATGTAGGAGGACCCCATTCTTCTTTTTTTTTTTTTTTAAATATATTTTATTTGAGCCGGGCGTGGTGGTGCATGCCTTTAATCCCAGCACTTGGGAGGCAGAGGTAGGAGGATTGCCGTGAGTTCGAGGCCACGCTGAGACTACATAGTTAATTCCAGGTCAGCCTAGACCATAGTGAAACCCTACCTCGAAAAACAAACAAACAAACAAACAAACAAACAAACAAACAATATATATATTATTTGTGAGAGAGAGGGAAAGAGTGGGCACGCCAGGGCCTCCAGCCCCTGCAAATGAATTCCAGACGCATGCGCCCCCTTGTGCCATCTGCCTTACAGGTCCTGGAGAATCAAACGGGGATCCTTTGGCTTTGCAGACAAAAAACACCTTAACTGGCAGATATCGTCAGCGCTCCCGGTGCGTTTGTGGCCGCCGCCCCTGCTTCGCACCACCTGGGTCTCCGCCGCTACTATGTCCTATCGGCGGCGAAGCCCACCCCGGTACCGGAGCCGCCGCGAAGACGTCTCCAGCCCGCCGCCCCTGAGAGATGGAGCCTCGGACGGAAGCGCAGAGCCGGCGGGAGGCACAGGAAGCCCGAGGAAGGCGAGCCCGCCTGAGAGCTTTACCACTCCTGAAAGCCCTAAGCCCCTTTCTAGATATTCAGACTGGGCAAGTGCAGTTGAAGAAGATGAAATGAGAACCAAAGTTAACAAAGAAGCTGCAAGATATAAAAGAAAACTCCTCATACATGACTTTGGAAGAGAGAGGAAGTCATCATCAGGAAGTTCTGATTCAAAGAGTCTGTGTCTGCAGTTCCAGCTGATGTGGATGGCAGAAGCAGATCAACTATGGAAAGAACACTATTGCCTATGATCGATATATTAAAGAGGTTCCCAGACATCTTCGACAACTTGGAATCCATCCCAAGACCCCCAACAACTTTAAGAGATATAGCCTGCAGTCATGGGACCAGCAGATCAAACTCTGGAAAGTTGCTCTGCATTTTTGGGATCCTCCAGCTGAAGAAGGAAAATGATTTGCAAGAAATACAACCTGTAGACCTTGGGGAAATGGAGACAGAATTCAGAGAGCAGCTCTGAGTCCCAGACCAGCTCACAGGATAACTTTGATGTATATGCTAGCACACCCACCAAAGTCAGACACGTGGACTGTCAAGTGGAGGATGAATTTGATTTGGAAACTTGCTTAACTGAACCTTTAAAAGACTTCTCTCTGGGGCTGGAGAGATGGTTTAGCGGTTAAGGCGCCTGCCTGCTACGCCTAAGAACCCGGTTCCAATCTCCAGGTCCCACATTTAGCCAGATGCAAAGTGACACAAGGGCGCAATGCTGCACTTGACCACAAGGGGCCGCACACATCAATTTCGTTCACGGCAGCTGAGAGACTGCTGGCGTGCCCATCTCTATCTGTCTCCCTCTCCCTCCTGTCTCTCTCCAAAAATAAATAAATAAAAAGACTTCTCTGCCATGAGCTGTCACCTGGCGGCTGCCCAGAGTAGTAGTTGCCTCTTGGCCTGGTGGAAGCATGGGCAGTTGTGCACTTGTACTTGGACGGTTCTGCTGTTAAGAGTTTATTATCTGATGAATTGTTGTTATTGCCTTATTTTTATGTATAGTGTGTGTTTTGCATGTTTTAAATTGTAAATGGAGTCATTTTGAGGGGAGATTGAATCCCCATAATCTTTTAACACTTTATTGCTTAATGCCTTCCATCTCCAAGTCAAAAGACCAGTATACAACTAGTTTTCCATAAGCATCAGTTGCACTTTTGTCAGGTAGGTTGGCTATGTATTTAACCATGTGGTCATGTGACTGATCTAAAATCGACTGTCTTTCCAGGTAACAGATAAAATATTCTCAGACTCAGGCAGCTCCAGTTACTTCGTGGAAACCTGTTTTCTGGCCTTTTATCAATACTTTCAAGTAGTTGTTTCCCCTCCCTTAGAGCTCTGAACAAAGATGTTAAATTGAATTGTTATATTACTGGATTTCATGTAAGTTATACAGTCTTAATTTGGAACTTGTAAATAGTGCAAGGTAGAATCTTAAATCTATAATTTTGAGAGTTGAGGCATCAGTGGTGTTTAGCAAACCTTCATTTTAAGTGACCAGTTAATTTCCCATATAATACTGCTTGAATGGTAATGTGTACAGATTCACAGGTGCTCAGTTGTAAGCTTGTCAAGATTTGCATTTCTGTTACTGCTGTATGGATTAATGTATATATGTATATTTTTTGGTTTTTCAAGGTAGGGTCTCACTCTGGCCCAGGCTGACCTGGAATTAACTATGCAATCTCAGGGTGGCCTTGAACTCACGGCGGTCCTCCTACCTCTGCCTCCTGAGTGCTGGGATTAAAGGTGTGCGCCACCACGCCCGGCTGTATGGATTAATATTGCAAAATAAAAAAAGAACTTTCCTCTGATTAAAAAAAAAAAAAGCCTTAACTGCTAAGCCACCTCTCCAGCCCAAGGACCCCATTCTTAATCAGCATGGTGGTTCACGCTGAAGCAAGAGGATTGTGGCGTGTTGCAGGCCAGCCTGAGCCTTGAGAATATTTCAAAAATTAAATGGCTTAGCGGTTAAGGTGTTTGCCTGCGAAGCCTAAGGACCCTGGTTCCATTCCCCAGGACCCACTTAAGCCAGATGTTCAAGGGGGCGCATGCATCTGGTGTTCGTTTGCAGTGGCTGGAGGCCCTGGCGTGACCATTCTCCCTTTCTCTCTGCCTCCTCTCTCTCTCAAATAAATATACAGATAAATAAATATAATAGATAATGGGTGCACCATGGCCTTCAACCCCTGCAAACAAACTCTAGACACATGTGACACCTTGGCTTATGTGGGTCCTGGAGAATTGAACCTAGGTCCTTTGACTATGCAAGCACATACCTTAGCAGCTAAGCCATCTCTCTAGCCCAGGCTGACCTAGAAATCACTCTGTATTCTCAGGGTGGCCTCCAACTTACAGCAATCCTCTACCTGGCCCTGCCCATTTCTCTAGTCTCTTTCCCTTACTGCTCCAAGGTACACTACTTGGCCCCAAAGGCCCTTCACACCACTAGGGTTTTGCCCTCACTTCATTTCCTGAAACCTGTAGCTTGCTTCTCATCACAAACACGTAACAGGGCTCCCCAAAATCTTGGAGCTCCTTCCCCCAAATGTCAGGGCTATAGAGTTCATGAAAAGAATAGGTTGAGATCTGAGATCACAGTACAGGCCACTGCCACAGTGCTGATAGGTGCTGTTCACCTGTAGGACCTGACCCACCCAGGACTCCTGGGAGCATGGCTCTGCACCATCTACTTGACCCCAAGTCAACCTGAGCCTCTCCCACCAGAACTTTGCAGCTGCTCACCTCTTGAAGGCAGCCATCTTGCACCCAGCTCTTCTGTCACAAGCCTGCTCATGGCCTCATCCCTGCCCAATCCCCACCCTCCTCTATGCTGCTCCTGACTCAGGGCTTGACTTGAGGGGCAGCCAGTATTAATTACAAACTTAAAACCTCATTCAGCCGGGCATGGTGGTGCACGCCTTTAATCCCAGCACTCGGGAGGCAGAGGTAGGAGGATTGAGTTCAAGGCCACCCTGAAACTACATAGTTAATTCCAGGTCAGCCTGGACCAGAGTGAGACCCTACCTCACAAACCCAACAACAACAACAACAACAACAACAACAACAAAAAAAAAAAAAAAAAAAAAAAAAAACCCACCTCATTAAAGAAAATAGGGTATAGGTCAGAAAGTAGGACATCTACTTTTAGGGTCTTCAGGTATTACTAAGTGGAGACCAGCCCGTAAGGAAAAGGAACCAAGAGGGAAGAAAATTCTCAGGCATTGCTCTGGTGAAGCCCTAGTGAGAATCTGGCAAGCTCTGAGGAAAGGAAGCATGGCTGAAGGATGAGGAAGGCAAACAGACTGGCTGGCTGACCTTGGCCAGCTCTTGTTTGCTGTTGCCACAAATCTGAGTATTTTCCCATGGATAGAGAAAATCTTTGTGGAACTGTGGCAACTGGACCCACTACAGTTCAAGTCAGCAAATGACTATAGAGAGATGGGGCAAAGCCCAACCTCTTGCCTTAATCCAAAGGAAAAGGGAGGAGGTAGGGAGAGCCCTTAGCTACCAAATCTTAGCATATTTACTTCAGGCAGGCCAATTGGCCTAAATTTCCCTTTATGCTATTTGAGACAAAGACTCATGTTAGCCTAGCCTAGCTTTAAACAATATCAGAGGCTAGCTTTGAACTTTGGATCCTCTCACTTCTATCTCCATAGTACCAGGCCTGCCTACATTTTAGGCAAGCACCCCACAATGAGATGTGCCCCCAGCCCCATTTAACTTTTAGTATCCCTTAGTAACCTAACCCTACCAAACCTATTTATTGGTAAGTAAGTTCACCTGAATGCATTTACAGCCTGAAAAGTACTTCTAGTGAAAACTCCAAATTATAGAATACAATGTGTCAGTGACACATGAATGAGATAGGCAGTTTTATGGAGGTTTTTTCACCTTTATTGAGAAACTTAAGACTTGGGTACATCAAAACCAATTTCTGGGGGTGGGAATAACCAAAACCCACGATAGAAAAAAAAAGTTAATACTGGGCCAAAGTAGAACCCAGAGAATATATTCTTATAATTGAAAAATTCTAGGTGCTTCATAATTGACCTTTTGATACAAAATGACCTATTAAATTTGCAACTTCTGTTTCTTGGTGTTGAGGTCCATAGGACAAGCTAGGAAGTCTTCAAACCTTGAGCTGAATTTGATGATGGGTTATATTTGGCTTCTGACTCCTGAAAAGAAAAACACTAACATAAATAATTCAAACAATTTAGAAATGCAGTGTTAACTAGCTGGTAAAGGTCTTCTTGGGCTGAAGAGATGGCTTAATGGTTAAGATACTTGCCTGCACACATACATCTGGAGTTTGTAGGAGCTGGAGGCCCTGGCGCACCCATTCTCTACCTCCCCCCACCTGCCAACAGGGCTTCTGAACCTCAGCATGACTGACACTTGGAACTGAAATGTGGTTCCTCTGGGGTCATTGCTTGTGTGATTAGCCTCCTTGAGCTCTTGACAAGAGAAGCAAGGCTATGCAAGTCAGTCTCTACCAACACCAGCTTTGACCTGCCTCCCTGCCTTTGTGCATGATTCTCCTATCTGTAGGGACCTACTAGTCTTGGCTAACTCACTTAAGCCCAAGTAGGCAGAGATGGCCCCTATAGCAAGGCTATTCGTTTTATTTTGTTTGAGGGTGGGTGGGCACTGGGGACTGAACAGAGGACTTGTGCATGTTGAGTACTTGCTTGTTAATGGGGTATGGTGGCTCATGCAAAATCCCAGTGGGGAAGGGGAGAAGAAGCCAAGGTAGAAACATGTCTGTATATTGCCCTACCTCTTAAGAAGTTCCTTATGAATCAAAGCCATTGATAGTTGGGGCTGGAGAGATGGCTCAGGTTAAATGTGCTTCCTTTCATAAATAATAAAAGTTTTACAAATGGGCTGGAGAGATGGCTGAGCAGTTAAGGCACATGCCTGCAAAGCCTAAGGACCCAGGTTCAATTCTCCAGGACCCACATAAGCCAGATGCACACAGCGGTGCACATGCATCTGGAGTTCTTTTGCAATGGTTAGAGGCTCTGGCGTGAACATTCTCTCTCTTTGTTGGTCTCTAACAAATAAAATAAATCTTTACGGAAAAAAGAAAGAGCTGGGTGTGGTGGTGCACACCTTTAATCCCAGCGCTAGAGAGGTAGAGGTAGGAGGATCACCCTAAGTTCAAGGCCACCCTGAGACGACATAGTGAATTTCAGGTCAGCCTGAACTAGAGTGAGACCCTACCTCGAAAAACAAAACAAAACAACAAAAAAAAAAAGAGCCAGGTATGGTGGCCCATGCCTTTAATCCCAGCACTTGGGAGGCAGAGGTAGGAGGATTGCTATTAAGTTCGAGGTCAGCCTGAGCAAGAGTGAGACCCTACCTTGAAAAACTGAAAAAGGACTCCACGGGTACTGAACTGGTGGTGTGTACCTGTAATCATTCTGGAGGCTGAGTGAATTCAAAGCCAGCCTGGGCGAGTGAAACCTTTTCTAAACAAACATGGCAGAACAGGAAGTCAAACTCACATCTTTCTCCCCTTGTCTAGGAGGTAGCAGTAGCAACCGCACCCACTTTCTGGGCAGCTTCTTTCTTGGCATGATGAGCCTGCAGAACTGCTACAGCTTCATCCACCTGTGAGAAGAGGAACCCCAACAGGTCAGTGACTGAGGAGAGCAACTGCGTCTTGCCACCCTCATAAGGAGGCCCAAGCACAGATGAGGTGTGAGGGTGTGAGGTCACAGGGACAGCAGACACTTCCTCTGCCCCTCCCTCTCCCAGGCTCACCTTGGAGCGCAGAGACTCTGGGGACTCCAGCATGTGCAGCAGCTCAGAGTTGTCGATTTCCAGCAGCATTCCTGTGATCTTTCCAGCCAGATTTGCATGCATTGTTTGGATAAGTGGGAATAAACGTTCCCCTGTGGAACAGGCAGTTATTAAAAACCAAATCAAGGGCTGGAGAGATGGCTTAGCAGTTAAGCGCTTGCCCAGTTCGAGGCTCCATTCCCCAGGACACACGTAAGCCAGATGCACAAGGGGGTACATGCATCTGGAGTTCGTTTGCAGTAGCTGGAGGCCCTGGTGCCCCCATTCTCTCTATTTGCCTCTTTGTCTGCCACTCTCAAAATAAATAAACAAAAACCCAATCAAATCCTTGGTGTCCAACTGGCCACTCTTGTGGAAGCATGTGGGACTCACCCAGCATTTGCTTCTGTTCCTGGGGAGGTGCAGCGGCCAGCATGGAGGCAGTTAGGGGCTCCTGCCCCTGCACGTGCACTGCAGGCTGAGGTGCCTGGGAAGCAGAGGTAACAGCGTTATGAGCATAACCACTCAGCATCAGGATATGTACCATGTGAAAGAGGAGGGATGGGGTTAGCTGTCCTGGTTAGCAAGGTTGAAGGGCACAGTGAGAAACTAGAAAATGCCTATAATGAAATGGCAACTTATCAGAAGGGGAAAAGTTAAATGCATAAAATAAAGAAAATCTACAATGCTGGTCAAGTATTTGTTGGTGTTTCACGTGATTTACCAAGGTTACCTTGGAATCCAAGGTCTTGCTATAAATCAGGCCACAGTGAATATCCCCACCTAACTGTAGCCCAGGCTGACCTAGAATTCAGTATGTAGTCTCAGGCTGGCCTTGATTCACAGCAATCTTCCTACCTCTGCCTCCTGAGTGATGGGATTAAAGCTGTGCGCCACCCATAGTGAACATTTTTATGGTTTTCACATAGCCGAGGCTGGCCTCAAACTTGTTATGTAGCTAAAGCTAACTCTGAAATCCTAATCCTCCTGCTTTCACCCCTCAAGTTTTAGCATTATAAGCATGTACTTGCTCCATAGTCAACTCCATAATAGTATGTCCTTTTAGGTCAATTCCAGTATTACTGGGTCAGAGTGTGACTATCAAAGCATTTATAATTATACTTCATTACCACCTATAATATTATTGTACCAGATTATTTTAGTGGGTTTTTTTGTTCTTTTTTTTGGTCTTTTGAGGTAGAGTTCCACTCAAGCCCAGGCTAACCTGAAATTCATTATGTAGTTTCAGGATGCTGGTTGGAAATTTTTGTTTTTTTTTTTTTTGAGGTAGGATCTCATTCTAGCCTAGGCTGACCTGGAATTCACTATGTAGTCTCAAGGTGGCCTTGAACTCACAACAATCCTCCTACCTCTGCTGGGCATTAAAGGCAGTTAGGGGCTCCTGCCCCCCACCATACCCAGCAGATTTTTTTTTTGCATCTCTTCATCAGGATAGGGTCTCATGTGAAAGCCCAGGCTGACCTGGAATTCACTGAGAAACTAGAAAATTATAATGAAATGGCCAACTCATCAGAAGGATCCTTTAAATGCTAAAATAAAGAAAATCTACAATCTGGTCAAGGCTTTGTTGGTTTTTGAGGAAAGATCTAATGTCATCCAGTGTGGTCTTGCAGCACAGTGAGGACCCTCTCACTGTAGCCCAGGCTGACCTAGAATTGTTGTAGTCTCATATGGCACTTGATTCACATTCCAATCTTCCTACACCTGACTCTGAGTGATGGTTTTTTCCTTGTACAATATGAACAAAGATCAAACCAAAGCTATTTTCAAATTTTATCAACTATAAGCTAATTCTGAAGTCCTAAAACTAAGGCCTTCACCCCTCAAGTTTTAGCATTATAGCATTGCTCCATAGTCAACTCCATAATAGTATGTGTTTTTAGGTCAAATTCAGTATTACTGGGTCAGAGTGTGACTATCAAAGCATTTATAATTATACTTCATTACCACCTATAATATTATTGTACCAGATTATTTTAGTGGGTTTTTTTGTTCTTTTTTTTGGTCTTTTGAGGTAGAGTTCCACTCAAGCCCAGGCTAACCTGAAATTCATTATGTAGTTTCAGGATGCTGGTTGGAAATTTTTGTTTTGTTTTTTTTGAGGTAGGATCTCATTCTAGCCTAGGCTGACCTGGAATTCACTATGTAGTCTCAAGGTGGCCTTGAACTCACAACAATCCTCCTACCTCTGCTGGCATTAAAGGCGTACCCCACCATACCCAGCAGATTTTTTTTTTTGTCTCTTCAAGGTAGGGTCTCACTCTAGCCCAGGCTGACCTGGAATTCACTCTATTCTCACGGTGGCCTTGAACTCATGGCGATCCTTCTAAGTGCTGGAATTTAACAAGTGCACCATCATGTCCGGCTTTGTTTTTTGAGGAAAGATCTAATGTCATTCAGTGTGGTCTTGCAGCTAAGGAGGACCCTCTCACCTTACTCCTAAGTGTTGGCACATATGGCACAGGCATATATTCCACCACACCTGACTCTGAGGTTTTTTTTCCTTGTACAATATCAAAGATCAAACCAAAGTATTTTCATTTTATCAACTATAAGGATTATTAGAGTCCTAAAACTAAGGCCTTATAGGCAAAAAGAATTTACTTTAGCATCAAGCTCAGGAAAACCCCCAATTTAAATGTTTTAAAATAAAATTCATGGACTGGAGGGATGGCTCCCTAGCCAAAGTGTTTGCTTGTAAAGCTTAAGGACCCAAGTTCGATTCCCCAGTACCCACATAATGCCAGATATACAAGGCAGCTCACGCATCTCAAATTCGTTTGCACTGGCAAGAGGTTCCATGTGCCCATTTGCTCTCTCAAACAAGTAAAATCCACCAAGCCTCTGGGCTGGAAGGCTGTGTGTATCTTAAGACACAGCAAGCTCCAAAGTAAACTGTTTCTATCTGGTTTGCACCTGGAGGGAGCACACAGCTTAGGCAAATTAAGTTCAGGCTACCACCCAAGCTCTGAAGCTTAACTTCTTGGTTTTTCAAGGTAGGGTCTCAATCTAGAGCAGGCCGACCTGGAATTCACTTGGTAGTCATTCTCAGGGTGGCCTTGAACTCATAGTGATCCTCCTACCTCGACCTCCCAAGTGCTGGGATTAAAGGCATGTGTCACCACACCCAGCTTTTTCTCTGTTTTTAACTGACTTCATGTCCCAGAGGCTCAAAGAGCTGAGTGCATACAGGCAGGTATGTCTTTATAAAGAGGAAGCACCTGTGTTTTTATTTAAAACAATACTCTAGTTGAGGTAGGAGGACTGATGTGAGTTGGAGGCCAGTCTGAGACTATATAGTGAATTCCAAGTCAGCCTGAGCTAGAGACATTACCACAAACAAACAAACAAACAAACAAACAAACAAACAAACAAACAACTGTTACCCAAGACACAGACTCCCAACAAAGCAGGCATGTAACTAACACCTGCTGGAGAAGTTAAAATGAGGTCTCTTTTAAGCATTGTAGAACTAGGGGAAATGCCTTTGCACACTGACGAACCTCACCTGCAGCGGCTGAATGGCAGGGTGAGGGCTGCGGACGCTGGAGGCATACTTGTACGGGGCTACAGACCGAGGAGCAGCAGCAGCAACTGCAGCACGAGGCGTGAGGTTCTGCACGGCTGTGGGAACACCTTGTGGGAAGAACAAACAAAATTAAAGCCCATCAGTCTGAGCAAAGGCCCGTCAAATCCCATCTTTCCCCCGTCTGTGTGCATCCAATACCACCTCCAGACTGGCAGCTGTCAGTCAGCCCTTGCTGGGCGGCACCAGCCCCACCAAAGTCCATAGCCAAGCGGTCCGGGCACTCAGACCCTACAACAGACCAGCAAATGCACATCAGTGTTGGCAGCAGATGTCCAACTGGCCACGTCTCACGGAAGGAGAATTTCCAATGAATGTTCACACATGGGCCCACTATTGCTTTTGAGGATGAGCCAAAAAGGACACCATACACCTCTTTCCAGTTTCAAACACAGGACATACTCTGTAAAAAATACTTTTCTTCCTCCCAACCCCACCCCAAGAGCAAGATGTCTTGGTAGTCATCCAGCTAGCACACTTCCAGTTAATCTTTTCAGAAGTCACCAAAGAGCAAAGAATGTTCAAAGAAACGACGCGCTAGAACTCACACTGCTTCTCTGCTCCTGAGTGACGCTCCTAGCTAAGCACACAGCCGAGGAGGAGACAGAACCAGGGCTCAGGAAAACTCGAGCCCCACAAACTGACCAAGCAAGGGCAGAGCTCGTCATGCTGACTCCCTCCTCCCAGGGCCATGCTCCTACAGGCCAATTTGCTCACCGACTCTCTGAGTGGTAGTAGGGAGGCCACGAGAGGCCGGAGCATTACCAGTTGGAGCCAGATGGCGAAGAGCTGGACGAGGCCCAGACTGGCGTATAGCACTTGGCATCCCTTGGAAGCCTGATGAAGAGACAAAGATCGCTCAACGCTGGCAAGCCAATATGGCCAGAAGCTAGGCTATGCTTCCAAGGGGTCACGTGAGAAAAGGTAGAAGTCGACAGGAATGTCTATCCTGGGTGACGGACGGTCACTGCTCCGACCACCTACCTTGAGGTCTCCCGCCTTGCTGCCAGCGTGGATTAGGCCTCATCTGTGCTAACTGGTTAGGTGTGTAATATGGAGGCCTTCCCTGAGCCTGTAAGGAAAGAACACCCTTTTAGTTTATGGACCTGAACCCACAATAGAGAACATCTCTCTCTCTCTCTCAAATATAAATAAATATTTTTTAAAAGCTAAAGCCAATTAATGGGGGCAGCTCTGTTCTACCTCTACTGCTGTGTGTACAGGAATGATGTCTCTTTACTCTGACTTTTTTTTTTGTTTTTCGAGGTAGGGTCTCACTTTAGCTCAGGTTGTCCTGGAATTAGACTCAGGGTGGCCACAAACTCACAGCGATACTCCTTCCTGGGGGGAAGGGAGGCTGGGATTAACGGTGTGCGTACCATGTCCAGATTATTCTGACATTCTTGAGGGTGTAAAATTCCCTCTCCCCAACCACTGCACAATACAGCAGGTGTCATGGGCAGGCCCCAAAGAGCACTGACTACCTCACCCCACCCAGCGGACCCACCTGTGGAACCGCCGGCACAAAGTAGCCGCCAGCTGCAGGCTGGAACTGATTTAAAATGGCACTGGCAGGGAGTGCTCTCATCCCAGCCACACGCTGCATGTACTGGTTGGTCAGGTGAGCCTTTCTCTCTTCCTTCCTCTGCGCCAGGGCAACATACAATGGCTTGGAGCCCACAATGCGTCCGTTCATCTCAGTGACTGCCTTGGTGGCCTCTTCAGGAGATGAAAAGCAGACGAAGCCAAACCCTTTGCTCCTTCCATCCTCTAGCATTACCTACAGAGTAAGAGCAGTGACTTGAGAAGGTGAGTTGTGGGAGAAGGTTCTACTGCCGAAATTGTCAAGCCTAGGTCAAGGTTCAACGCTAGCCCAGGGAATACCCCAGAAGAATAAAATACCTAAGCATTTCCTACCATATGGCTAATGATACAACCAGGAACCCATGTGATATATCCCGATAGCCAGGTACTAACTACCATTCCTGGGTACCCAAAAGACACCTTGGCATTAGTGCTATTAATTTATCTACACCTCATCTGCTATTAAATCATATGATCCCAAGCCTTGTAAGACTGAACTTCCTGCTACCATTAACACACTAGCTAGCAGTTAACAGTTGATACAGGAAGCCCAGGTATCTGCCCTCTTAGGCTCAGTTTCCACAATGTACTCCAAGACAAGCTACTGGTTCTGGCAGTCTCCTTTCCAATCACGAATGTTTACTTTTCTCACCTGCAAAGGTTATACATTGCTTTCCCTGGCATCTGTGTGTGCATAAGCACCAAAATGTATGCCTTACTCACAAGAGTCTCCTGAGGTGGAGGCTTGTCCAAGTTATCTGCACCGACTCAGCAGTGCCCTGTCCATGCGGCAGGCCAATACCCCACCATAACCTTGCACAGTGCTCAACAGACTCTTTGCTCTTACAAATAAATGCCAACTCGGCTACTGTATGGAGAAAGTGGTACATCCCTGCACTGATGTGGCAGTGACACCAAAAGAACTGGTTCAACACCAGAGTTCATCTCTTCTCTAACCCTAAGGACTTGTGGCAACTGTTATACCAGGCCACAATCCAAACTTTCCAGGTGCCAGTCTGCCACTCTCCTAAAGTGCCCAGGAGGCAAAACATATCATCTATTACCCATTTGGCCAGTACTCTCTCTTGCACAGACTCAAAATGTGATTCAGAAAAAAAAAAAAAGTGATTCAGGGCACTTGCCTGCAAAGCCAAAGGACCCCAGGTTCAATCTACCAGAACCCACGTAAGCCAGATGCACAAGGTGGTGGATGTGTCTGGAATTTGTTTGCAGCAGCTGCAGAAGCTAGTGCACCCATTCTTTCTCTATCTGCCTCTTTCTCTCCCTCTTTCAAATAAATCAGTATGAATTTTTTAAAAGATTAGGTTCACACGAAAGTCAGTGGATAGGGCTGGAGAGATAGCTTAGCGGTTAAGCGCTTGCCTGTGAAGCCTAAGGACCCCAGTTCAAGGCTCGATTCCCCAGGACCCACGTAAGCCAGATGCATATGGCATATGCATCTGGAGTTCGTTTGCAGTGGCTGGAGGCCCTGGTGCGCCCATTCTCTCTGTCTCTCTCCTTCCCTGCCTGTTTCTGTATCTCTCTTGCAAATAAATGAAGAAATTAGAAAAAAAAATTAAAAAAAGAAAGCAGTGGATAATCAAATACCAAGAGATGATGTGTACTGCGAAACAGAAAATATCCATGCCGTTTGATTTTAGTTCCTTCCAAATCCAGTCCCCCATCTTCAAAAATATCTTCATTCTCAAGAAAATGTGGCAGAGTTGTAGAGACAGGCCCCAAGACAAGTGGAAAGCAACCTGTCTGGATATCCTCTGCTCATAGTATAGCACCATCTGTCCCCAGACCAGCACGCAGCAGCGGGCTTGGGAAAGATTCAAGTGCAGGGGTGGGCTGCACGAGACAGGGTCAGCCTCCTCACCACTCCAGTGCTCACTCCACTAACTTACTGCTCCAGAGCTTTACTAAGGAGTAACTGAAGGCAAGGAAGAATTTGCTGGAATGTAGCTAGGCTCAGAACGACACAATTTACACCGTTCACTGACACACATGCTAATAAATCTACAGTACAATATTGTTTTCAACCCCCAAATCTCAGTGTAACTACCTTAGCACTGGTGATTGATCCAAATGGAGAAAACTCTTTCCTTAATTTCTCATCATCAATGGTGTCATCCAAGTTCTTGATGTAGAGATTTACTCCCTGAAGGAGAAGGATCGTGGTTAAATGAGGACAGCGTTCACACCAATACCGGAGGCAACAAAGGGCCAAAAAGGTCAGCATCTAAGCAAAGCCAAGAGCGGCCAGTGGGAGCTTAGGACAAGAGCCCACCACGAACCACCTCTTGCCCCGGCTCACCTGCTTGCCACATCTGGCAATGTACATGAGCCTTCAAACTACACCAGGTCCCCAGTGAAGAGCCTGAAACCCAAGGGTTCTTTGCAAATACTTCATACGCAACACCCTACTAGCCAGCTAGCCCAGCACCACCTTACCTGGTATCGACTAATTCTCTCCTGCTTCAGCTGTTCGAATTTCCGTTTTAATTCAGCCTGACGTTCTACTTTCTTCTGTGCACGGCCTACAAATATGACTTTCCCACTGATCTCTTTTCCATTCATGTCTTCCACAGCCTAGAGAAGAAATGCTTTTCTTTAAAACCAAGTTGCCAAGACATGGCCTTGTTAGGAAGTCTGTTAAGTCCAACCAAATACTCAAGAAAAAACCTTTCCTATAGGACTGAAAAGTAACTTTTTATTTTTTTATTTTTTTTAATTATTATTTTTTATTGACTTTTAATCTTACATACCAAAAAAAACCCCACCTGATATTTCCCTCCCCTAACTTTTTATTTTTAAAGTCTACTGATCTAACCCAAAATTCTTTATCTGTAAAGTGGGATTAATATCTAAATGGGTTATTGGTCCAAATAATAGAGGGTAAAGATTAAAAATTCAGTATTTGGGGGTTGAAGAGATGGCTCAGTGGTTAAAGGTGGTTGCTTGTTTTAATTCCCTAGCACCCACATAAGCCAGACACACACCAAAAAAAAAAAAAAAAAAAAGGCACAAGATTCTGGTATTTATTTGCAGGGGCCTTGATGCACCCCTTCCCACATACATACACACACAAACATGTAAATCAATCCAGTAGCTGAAAAAATCGAAGCATGGTGACATGAGCTTTGATTGCTTATGTCACCGAACTTTCAGGTTCTTTGTGGCTACTTGAGTGACATAGTGACGCAAGGGCATAATGCCGCATTTGCCCACAAGGGAGTGCACATGTCTGGAGTTCGTTCACAGCAGCTGAGGCTATTAATGTGCCCATTTCTCTCTCTCTCTCAAAAAAAAAAAATGTAGATAGCTGAGGAGACAGGTATATGGCAAATGCTTGTACAGTTAACAGATATATTAATTATGGATGATTCCAGCATCCATTACTACTCAAGAACATTGTAGCTGTTCTACTATGTACTAAGCAATAACCAAGGCCCTAGCCACACTTGGGCCGCTACCTACAAATTCCTCCCAACCCTCACGGCACTCTCACCTTATTGGCCTCCTCGTGTTTTTCATAACTCACAAAGCCAAAGCCTTTCGATTTCCCACTGGGGTCTCTCATCACCTTGACACTTAGGGTCTTACCTATTACCAAAGGACAGAACTATTAGTGACACCATTTCCACACAGCTCAAGAAAGAAGACCCCTCGAGAACGCAGCTGAAACAAATCTCAGGCTGAACTCAGGTGGATGGATCTAGGACCAAGAGAGGCACCATAGCTGGTCTAAGTGAGACCAAGCACCTGAGATGGCTTTAGGAATGGATGAAGGTAGGACCAAGCCAAGAGCCAGTTTCTTATCTACTCAGTGACCTTTGTGTCACACAGATTTCTGGGTGAGTGTCCTTGTCTTGTCAGTGAAGACAGATGAAGCCTGAGGCTATTGGACTGTAGAGCAAATTCTCTAACTTACCAAACTGGCTGAACAGCTCTTTCAGGCTCTCATCATCCATCTCTTCTCCAAAGTTTTTGATGTACACATTGGTGAATTCCTTGGCTTTGGCTCCAAGCTCAGCTTCACGCTCTTTGCGTGACTTGAATCTGCCCACAAACCTACAAAGAAATCATGAACATTGATTACCTAAGGGGAACAAGATATGACTTCCAGGGGCCCAAAGAATACAGATTAAAGCCTGACAAAGGTTAAAATACACGAGGTCCCCATCCCCCACCAGGAGAATAAACTCAGACTTCCCAAGTCCCCAGTGGAAAGAGGAAGAGCAGGACTACCCTGTGAGGACCAGCCCCAGGGCTCCTGGTGAGGAAGGACCAGGGCTACTCCTACCACATCACACTGCCTTCGTGAAGAAACCTGACGACCATGTTTATAAAACGTTCATTTCTGTGCATCTATGTAAATGCATAGAAAATGTCTGGAAGGATACAAACCAAACTGTTAACAGTGGTCAGTCCTAGGAGTGAGACTGCTGGAACGAGGGGGTAACTTTTGCTACACTCATTTTGCCTTACTTGCTAGGAAATGCTCCACTCAGCTGGCACACAGACAAACAACACATCCTGTCTGCTCAATACCACAAAGGACAGGAATGCTTTGCTTGTAACAGCCAAGATGTATAGTCCCCAGCCCACACTAATGATCACACCAATGCAGTGAGATCGGTAAGGAAGCACCTCTGCAAAGAGAAGGATTTGCAAGTTTTCCACCGTAACCAAATGAAGTACTTTGTGGAGTCACAAGATGAAGAACTAGAGGGTCAATTTGGCATCAACTAGCAAGAGACCCATGGACTGGCCTACGTCAAAGGAAAGCCAAGGTCACATAGCTAGTGTATAGCTCCTGGTCAGCCCAGGGCCCTCTCCACTCTGCCGCTGGCCAAGACCCCTGCTCAGAGTGGGCTCAGAGCTGTCTTCTAGCCAGCCCCAGTAGCCGATGCTCACAAAACCCATGGATGAATGCCTCTAAGGGAGAGGCAGCAGGCAGGTCATGGCTAGGGCAGGGAGCCCACCTTGGCAAGTCAAAAGGGCTGCCATGGCTCGGGCAGGGAGACTCACCAGCCCTGGAGTGGAGAGGTAGGAGCAGGCCACACTTGGGCCGACAGAACCAGTAGCCGCCTTGTGTGTGCCAGTTAATACCGAGGTGGGGCCACGGCTGGCTCATGCGATGGTTGTCGCTCCAGACTGGGACACTCACACTTTGCGGTCATTGAGGAGCATGCCATTCATCTTCTCGATGGCCTTGTCAGCAGCCTCTTGGGTCTCGAAGTGGACAAAGGCATAACCCTTAGAACCATTCTCATCACACACCACCTGCCAAAGAAAAGACAGTTCAGCTTAGCATCAGTCAGTGGGCAGCTCCAGAGATGCACTGTGACTCTAGGCAGCCAACTGCTCCATTTGGGATCTTTCTGACACCTAGCATAGCACCAGGTCCCCCAAAAGGGCCCCACTTACTAATGCTTGCCACTTAATTTGCCAAATTATGCCTTTTTAATTTTTTTACATTTTTCAAGGTATAGTTTCATTCTAGCCCAGGCTGGCCTTGAACTCACAGCAATTCACAACACCTAACCCAAATCATGCTTTGAGACAAGAACTCATGCAGCCCAGGATGGCCTTGGAACATGCAAATTAGGTGAGAATGTCCTTAAGCTTCTGATCCTCCTGCCTCAACTGGGATTACAGGGGCACGAGTCTAGTTTATGTGGTGCTAGAGATCAAACCCTAGGCCTTATACATGCTAGGCAAGCATTTTTCCAATTCAAGTACGACCCCAATCACCAATCATGTTTTCCATTCATTCTTATTAAGAGCCAGAGGCCGGGTGTGGTGGCTCATGCCATTAATCCCAGCACTGGGGAGGCAGAGGTAGGAGGATCGCCAAGAGTTCGAGACCACCCTGAGATTACATAGTGAATTCCAGGTCAGCCTGAGCCAGAGTGAGACCCTACCTCGAAAAAAGGAAAAGAGCCAGAGGTAGAAGGATCACAGTGAACGGACAGGTGTGGTGGCACATGCCCTTAATCCCAGCACTTGGGAGGCAGAAGTAGGAGGATCACCATGAGTTCGAGGCCACCCTGAGACTACATAGTTAATTCCAGGTCAGCCTGGACCAGATTGAAACCCTACCTCGAAACCCCCCCCCCAAAAAAAGAAGGATCACTGTGATTTTGAAGCCAGACTTGAACTATAGAGTTCTAGGTCAGCCTGGAGTAGATGGCTCAGCAGTTAAGGCACTTGCCTGCAAACCCTAACATGAGTTTGATTCCCCAGTACCCACATAAAGCCAGACACACAAAGTAGCGCATGCATCTGCAGTGGCTAGAGGCCCTAGCCCACCCATTCTCTCTGCTTACAAATAAAATAAATTAAAAAATAAGAGCCGGGTGTGGTGGCGCACGCCTTTAATCCCAGCACTCGGGAGGCAGAGGTAGGAGGATCACTGAGAGTTCGAGGCCACCCTGAGACTACATGGTTAATTCCAGGTCAGCCTGAGCCAGAGTGAGACCCTACCTCGAAAAACCAAAAAAAAAATAAAAATAAAAAAAAATAAAATAAAATAAAATCTGGGTGTGGTGGCACACACCGTTAATGCCAGCACTCAGAAGGCAAAAGTAGGAGGATTGCTATGAGTTCAAGGCTACCCTGAGATTACAGAGCAAATTCTAGGTCAGTCTGGGCTAGAGCTGGGATTAAAAGTGCACCACAGACGGGCATGGTGGCACACACCTTTAATCCCAGCACTTGGGAGGCAAAGGTAGGAGGACCACCTTGAGTTCGAGGCCACCCTAAGAGTGAATTCCAGGTCAGCCTGGGCTAGAGTGAGACCCTACCTCGAAAAACAAAACAAAAAAAAAAAAAAAAAGAAGAAAGAAAAGGAAAAGTGCACCACCACATCCAGCAATTTTTTTCTTAAAGATTCCATTTCCAAGGCTGGCTCAATGGTAAAGTACTTGCTTGCTTAGAAAGAACAAGGCCAGCCAGGCGTGGTGGCTCAGGCCTTTGATCCCAGCACTCAGGAGGCAGAGGTAGAGGATCGCTGTGAGTTCAAGGGCACCCTGAGACTACATAGTAAATTCCAGGTCAGTCTGGGCTAGAGTGAGACCCTACCTCGAAACCCCCCCCCCCAAAATGTGGGACCCTACCTTAAAAAACAAAAACAAGCCAGGTGTGGTGGCGCAGGCCTTTAATACTAGCACTTGGGAGGCAAAGGTAGGAGGATTGCCATGAGTTCGAGGCCACCCTGAGACTACATAGTGAATTCCAGGTCAGCCTGGGCTAGAGTGAGACCCTACCTCAAAAAACCAAAAAAAAAAAAAAAAAAAAAAAAAAAAAGAACCCCAAAGTGTAGACCCTATTTTGGGTCCCTAGCACCATAACTGGTTGCCTCCAAGGCAGCCCCCATTTGGTATTATCTTTTTTTTTTCTTTTGAGATGAGTCTATGTCTCCCAGACTGGTCTTGAGCTCACTATGCGGCTTGCCGCTGGTCTAGCATACCTACCCTGCCTGGCCACATAGGCACCAGTGTTAGCATCCTGGCAAGAGTCCCCGATACTCTGCTGTGGTCATGCAGCCTTTGCTCACCTTGCAGGACAGAATATTTCCAAAGGCAGAGAAAGTATCATAAAGGGCCTTGTTGTCAATAGATTTGTCCAGGTTCTTGATGAAGACATTCCCCACACCAGATTTTCTCAAAGAGGGATCTCTCTGAGACCACATGATACGGATCGGCTTTCCCTTAATCACATCGAAGTTCATGGTGTCCAAGGCCCTCTCAGCTGTGAAAGAGAACATTTTAATTATGGACGCAAAACATCCACTGCCACCACTCCAAAACACTACCCCAGGACTTTCTTAGGTAACCTCTGGTAAGAGGAAACTTATAAACTTGTCTTCATGGTACTCAGATCATTACATTTTCGGGGGGTTGGGGGGGGGGAGATTCATTCTAGCCCAAGCTGACCTGGAATTCACTCTGTAACCTCAGGGTAGCCTGGAACTCATTGTGAGTGATCCACCTACCTCTGCCTCCCAAGTGCTGGGACTAAAGGCATGCACCACCACGCCCAGCCTCATTATACCTTTGACTAAGCTTTACCATATTTAAGATATAGTGCAGCCTACACACCTACCTTGACTTAAGTGTGACAACTGAATACCAGATTTTCTCAGATGCTATCCCTTAATTCAGCCCAGTTACTTGTATTTTCTTTCTTCTTCTTTCTTTTCTTTTCTTTTTTTTGGTTTTTCGAGGTAGGGTCTCACTCTGGCTCAGGCTGACCTGGTATTCACTATGTAGTCTCAGGGTGGCCTCAAACTCTCGGCGATCCTCCTACCTCTGCCTCCCAAGTGCTGGGATTAAAGGCATGCGCCACCACGCCCGGCCTTTCTTATTATTTTCATTACCCAAGACACATGAAATTTTTGATTTAGATCAACATTAAAAAAAGGCCTCATTCACTAAAAATGGAAATGTTAAGCCAGGCATGGAGGTGCATGCCTTTAATCCCAGCCCTTCGGAGGCTGAGGTAGGAGGATCCTTGTGAATTCAAGGCCAGCCTGAGACTACATAGTAAATCCCAGGTCTTCCTGAGCTAGAGTGAGACCTCACCCAGGAAAAAAAAAAGAGGGAATGTTTCTCAGCATTATCATGCAAGGAAGGGCAGAAGCCTTTCTACCTAAGGGGGCGGGCAGTACAGATAGATAGGCCCCTGCACCTTATGGTGTCTAACCCTTTCAAAGGTCTGATCTGAGCACTAGGCAACTAACTGCCCTGCTAATCACATTCTCCATCCAATAGTATGCTGGATGCTTCCTTCTTTAGTTTCCCAACCAAGTCTATGGGTGCACTTCAGAAACCATGTACAGAGCTAGAAGCTTAAATATTTCATCACTTGATGACCAACCAGGAACACTTCAATGGCCAGATCTAGTGCCCACTTTCCCCGAATTATCTCAACCAGTGACTTCACTGATGCAATGACCTTACCCAGAACCTCTTCTGTGAGGGACTAAAACCAGGACAGAGGACTCACCTATAATCCCAGTACTTGGGAGGGGAGACAGGACAATCAGGAGTTCAAGGCTTGCTGGGGCTACCTGAGACAATGACTCAAACAAAACAAAAAAGGGCAAGGTCAAAGCAGAGGAGCCTCTTGCTCACTTCAACAGTACTTCACAGAGGGACAAGAGCCGGGGCATGACTCAGTGGCAGGGCCACACTTGTGTTTGAGACCCTGGGTTTGATCCTAACCACTGCGGGAGTAACAAAGCAGGGAGGACGCAAAAGTCTGCCCCTCAACAAATTCAGCTGTGAATCAGCCAAGGGAATTTACTGTCATTCCAAAAACCTTCCCCACCCCTCTTAGTATAGGGGTGACTGTTCAGAGACAGGATAGATACAAGTTAACAAAAGTCTAGTTTGCCTATGGTAGCCATGTAAGACACATGGTCTAGGACCTCAAACTACTTCATTAACTAATTAAGAGCCCACTCCAACACAGCTCCTGGTCCAATTCCAGACAGCACTGCACAGGGCAAGCAGGCCTGGGCTGACAAATCTGGCTGCACTTATTTATAGCAGGGAAAAGTCCTGCAGAGGTATGTGTTGGCAGACGCACTGACCAATGGCTGTGGCTCTCTGGAAGTGCCACAACTTTTGTTCAGAGTCAGGCAACTGCTAAGGTAGGCCATACTCCCCCCTCTCACCCCCCCCCCCAAAAAAAAAGGCCATTCAGCTTCCTTCTTTATGCTCCTGTAGCCAGCAGAACTGACACTGGGCACACTAGACAGACAGTAGGAATACCTAGGCAAATTCTCCTGTCTCAGCTGCAACCTGAGCAAGATCATTCTTTGCCTGGTGGACACTGGGCGCGGCGGGTGATCATATCCCGGCAGACCCGGATGGACAGCACAGGCCCCGCAGGACTGAACTTTTCATAGAGCATGGCCTCGGTGACATCCGAGTGCAGGTCGCCCACGTACAGGGAGGCCATGGGGTAGCTGCTGGCGGCAGCGTTCATCTCCCCGCCCCCCACCACCCCGAGCCCCGCCAGGAGGACTTCTTAACGTGGGGGGGCCCACTGCAGGACAAAAGGGGGCTCGTGAGAGCCGGGGCCCGCGCCGCAGCGCACAGGTGGCACGGGTGAGGCTCGGGAGGCGGGACCGGAGCGTGCAGGGATGGCTCACGCGGGACCGCAAAACCTCAAAGACAAAGACTCGCAAAATATATATATGTATGTGTATATATATCTATATATGGCCCTCCCCGAGAGTTTGTAATCTGCAAGCTGTCCTGGCTGGACGCTTCAAGTCTTTAAAGAAAAAAAACGCAAAAATTAAGCTAGGCGTTAAAAAAAAGAAATTCTTCCAAGAGCCAGCCAGATGCAGCTGCCCACGGCGGCCTTGGGGACACGCGTTTCTCGATAAATATAGGCCCCGGGCTCCCGGCGGTTTAAAACTACAGCGGCCGGGGAAGAGGGAAACCAAAGCTTTGCCGGTGCCGCCTGGGCGCGGGGGGCGCGGGCGCCGGGCTGCCACGCGGCGGGCGCGGGGCGGGACGCGGGCCGGAGGGCGGCGGGCTCACCACCGGACCGACCGACGGACGGACGACCCCCGACGGCTGCGGCTGGCGACGGCGTGGGCAGGCCGGAAGCGTGCGAAAGTGTCTTCCCCGCGAGTTCTCCGAGGACTGCGCCTTCTCGTTTCCTTTTTCTCTTTTATGCTTTTCTTAGTTTTTTTTTTTTTTTTTCTTAGGTTTTGAGTTGCTTTTTTTTTTTTTTTTTTTTTTCAGGCCTTTGGCAGGTTTTGAGTTGTTGTTTTTTTTTTAATTTAAATTTTTTTTTTTTTTTGCTTCAGGCTACTATACACAAGACATACTGAAGTTTGGGGAATTAGGTGACCTTGATTTAGAATTGTAGAGGTCGCTCGTGGTAGTACATCCATAGGTATTGTGATTTTTCTGAGAAGAGGAACAAATTTTGGTAAAAGCTTTGATAAAAGTAAAACTCAATCATTCTCTCTGTTTCTATGCTGGTGGAAATTTAGTTTGTGCTTGAGTGCAAAGAAAAAAAAAAACAACCCTTTTTAATTATAAAGATAAAGGAGCTGGGCGTGGTGGGTCACACCTTTAATCCAAACACACCTAAAAGATAGCCAGGAGTTCAAGCCTGGGGCTACAGAATGAGCAAACTGGGCTAGAGTGAGATCCTGCCAGGAAAACAAAGATGGGGGTTAAAGTGCTGGCTTGCAAAGCTTAATAGCCCCCAGAGTTCAATTCCCAAGTACCGCCATAAAGCTAGATGCTCAAAGAGGCGCATGTATATGGTGTTCACTTGTAGTGGCAGGAGGCTCTGGTGTGCCCATTCCCTCTCTCTCCGCACAAATTAAAAAAAAAAAAATGTAGCCGGTTGTGGTGACACAGCCTTAAATCCCAGCACTTGGGAGGCGGAGGTAGGAGGGCTGCCCTGAGTTTGAGGCCACCCTGAGACTACATAGCGAATTCCAGGTCAGCCTGGGCTAGAGTGAGACCCTCAAAAAAAAAATTTAGCCAGGTTAATTCCAGCATTCCAGAGGCAGAGGTAGGAGGATCACCATCAGTTCCATGTCACCTTGACACTACATAGTGAATTCCAGGTCATGGTGGGCTAGAGTGAGACCCTACCTCAAAAAAAAAAAAAAAAAAAAAAAAAAGCCAGGGGTGGTGGCTCACGCCTTAAATCCTAGCGCTAGGGAGGCAGAAATAGGAGGATCACTGTGAGTTCGAGGCCACCTGATACTATACAGTAAATTCCAGGACAGCCTGGGCTAGAGCAAGACCCTACCTCAAAAAAAAAAAAAAAAAAAAAAAGTTAAACAACAAATGTACTGATTTAAATTTTAAAATAAAATAAATTTTATTTATAAAAATAAATAAATTTAAAAATAAAGAAATGTATGTACTTACACATCTTTTTTCTATTTTTTAATTAATTAATTTGAGAGAGAATGGGCATACCCAGGCCTCTAGCCACTACAAACAACTCCAAATGGGGGCACCACTTTGTGTATCTGGGTTTATGTGGGTACTAGGAATTGAACCTGGGTCCTTAGGCTTTGCTGCCAAGTACCATAACTGCTAAGTCATCTCTCCAGTCTTTCATTTTTTTTCTTTTCTTTTTTTTTTTCATTTTTTCAAGGTAGGGTTTTGCTCTAGCCCAGGCTGACCTGGAATTCACTATGTAATCTCAGGGTGGCCTCGAACTCACTGGCGATCCATCTACCTCTGCCTCCCAAGTGCTGGGTATAAAGGCGTGCGCCACCACGCTCAGCTACTATAGTGAAGAGTCTAATAAGCCATTTATTAGAAAAAAAAAAATGAAGCTGAGCGTGGTGGCGCACGCCTTTAATCCCAGCACTTGGGAGGCAGAGGTAGATGGATCGCCATGAGTTCAAAGGCCACCCTGAGGCTACATACTGAATTCTAGGTCAGCCTGGGCTGGGGTGAGACCCTACCTGAAAAAAAACAAAACAAACAAAAAAAACCACTTCACTATGTGAATGCTGAAGTGCCACGATGAATAAGACAGAAGTCCCTTCCTACCTCATGGAGTCACATCTAGAAGTGTATTAAAGCACTTGAGTACTCCTTCTATACACAGATTCCCTCCCAGAGAGGGCTTCCCAGACCACCCACTTGTCCAGTACTCTTAAGCGCTATCAAATCATCTTGTCTTCTTCAAGGCTCTCTTTCTCTCTCTCTCTCTCTCTCTTTTTTTTTTTTTTTGAGGTAGAGTCTCACTCTGGCCCAGGCTGACCAAGAATTCAGTATGTAGTCATGTAGTCTCAGTGGCCTTGAACTCACAGCGATCCTCCTACCTCTGCCTCTCAAATGCTGGGATTAAAGGCATGTGTCATCACGCCTGGCTAAAGCTCTTATTATGACCTAAAAATATGCTATTCAAATAAACATTGATAAAGAGGCATATGCCTGTAATCAGAGCACTTGGGAGGCAGAGGTAGGAGGATCACCATGAGTTCAGGCCACCCTAAGGCTACATAGTTAATTCCAGGTCAGCCTGGGCCAGAGTGAGACCCTGCCTCGAAAAACCAAACTAACTAACTAAATTAATTAATAAATAGATAAATGTTGAGCCTCCATATCCCAAAATCCAAACTGAAATTTTTGACCACTCACATGACCCACAAGTGGAAAATTCCACACCCAACCTGCTGTAACTGGTTGCAGGCAAAAGGCAGGTGCATGGGCTGGGAATGGAATCTCAGTGGGTAGAACATTTGTCTAACATGCACAAGGCTCTAAATTTGACCCCCAGCACCACATAAATGGGGTACAGTCATGTGTGTAGTCCTGTCACTTAGGAGGCTAAGTCAGTAGAACTGAGAATGTGAGGTTAGCCTGGGCTACATAGCTCAACAACTACATAAGCACACACATAAGCTTTGATCTATGTACGTAAAATGCAGAGCAAGCATAAGTGAATTTCTTTTTAATTTTTATTTATTTATTTGAGAGAGGGAAAGAGGCAGAGTGTGTGTGTGAGAGAGAGAGAGACAATGGGTCTGCCAGGGCTTCCAAGCCACACTGCAAACGAACTTCAGATCCATGGGCCACCTTGTGCATCTGGCTTATGTGGGTACTGGGGAATTGAACCGAGGTCCTTTGGCTTTGCAGGCAAGTGCCTTAACCACCAAGCCATCTCTCCAGCCCAATTTTTATTTTTATTTTATTGACAACTTCCATAATTGTAGACAATATCCCATGGTAATTTCCTCCCTACCCCCACTTTCCCCTTTGAAACTCCACTCTCCATCATATCCCCTCCCCCTGTCAATCAGTCTCTCTTTTATTTTGTTTTATTTATTTACTTTTTTTGGTTTTGCAAGGTAGGGTTTCACGCTGGTCCAGGCTGACCTGGAATTAACTATGTAGTCTCAGGGTGGCCTCGAACTCTTGGCGATCCTCCTACCTCTGCCTCCCGAATGCTGGGATTAAAGGCGTGCGCCACTGCGCCCGGCTAGTCTCTCTTTTATTTTGATGATGTCATGATCTTTTTCTCCAATTATGATGCTCTTCTGCAGGTAGTGTCAGGCACTGTGAGGTCATTTTGTGTCTGGAGGAGCACATTGTAAGGAGTCCTACCCTTCCTTTGGCTCTTACATTCTTTTTTTTTTTTTTTTTGGTTTGTTTTTCAAGGTAGGGTCTCACTCTAGCCCAGGCTGACCTGGAGTTCACTATGTAGTCTCAATGTGGCCTCAAACTCACGGCGATTCTCCTACCTCTGCCTCCTGAGTGCTGGGATTAAAGCCATGCACCACCATGCCCGGCTTGGCTCTTACATTCTTTCTGCCACCTCTTTCACAATGGACCCTGAGCCTTGAAAGATGTGTTTGAGATGTTTCCGTGCTAAGGACTCCTCTGTCACTTCTTCTCAGCACCATAGAGCCTTCTGAGTCATCCCAGGTCACTGCCATCTGAAAAGAGAAGCTTTTCTAAGTGAATTTCTTTTATTAAAAATATCTTGGGGGCTGGGCATGGTGGCACATGTCTTTAATCCCAGCACTTGGGAGGCAGAGGTAGGAGGATCGCCATAATTTGGAGGCCACCCTGAGACTACATAGTTAATTCCAGGTCAGCCTGGGCCAGAGTGAGAACCTACCTCGAAACACCAAAAAATATACATATATATTTTGGGGACTGACTTAGTGGTTAGGCACATGCCTGGGAATCCTAAGGACCCAGGTTCCATTCTCCAGGTCCCACATAAGCCAGATGCACAAGTGGGTGCACAAGTGTGGTGCAATTGTTTGCAGTGGCTGGAGGCCCTGGCGTGCCCATTTTCCCCCTCTCTCTTTCCCTTTCTCTGCCTCTAATAAATAAATAAAAATAAATATATCTTAAAAAAATATTTTGGATGCCAGGCATGGTGGCACATGCCTTTAATCCTAGCACTTGGGAGGCAGAGGTAGGAGGATGGCTGTAAGTTTGAGGCCACCCTGAGACTACATAGTGAATTCCAGGTCAGCCTGGCTAGGAGACCCTACCTCAAAAAATTAAAAAAAAAATATATATATATATATATTTTGAGCTGGAGAAATGGCTTAGTGGTTAAGGCGTTTGCCTGCGAAGCCAAAGGATCCCGGTTCTACTCTCCAGGACCCACATAAGCCAGATGCACGAGGGGGCGCGTGCATCTGGAGTTCATTTGCAGTGGCTAGAGGGCCTGGCATGCCCGTTCTCTCTCTGTTTGCCTCTCTTCTATTTCTCTCTCTGTGTTTGCAAATAAGTAAATAAAAAATTAAAAAAATAGAGCTGGGCGTGATGGCACACGCCTTTAATCCCAGCATTTGGGAGGCAGAGGTAGGTGGACTGCTGTGAGTTCAAGGCCACCCTGAGACTACATAGTGAATTCCAGGTCAGCCTGGACTAGAGTAAGACCCTACCTTGAAAAACAAAACAAAAAAAATTAAAAAAATATATTTTAAACCGGGCATTGTGGTACAAGCCTTTAATCCCAGCACTTGGGAGGCAGAGGTAGGAGGATCGCCGAGAGTTCGAGGCCACCCTGAGACCACATAGTGAATTCCAGGCCTGGGCTAGAGTGAGACCCTATCTTGAAAAACCAAAAATAAATAAATAAATTTTAAAAATAAAATAAAGAACCAAAACAATGCTCATTCTAAATGTTTGTTGTCTGTTAAATAAACAATGAATGCCAAGCACAGATGAGCAAAAGTCTACAGTCCTTGACCTCATGAAGCTTACTGTCTGATAGGGGAGCTTACTACTTCTGTGATCTTCAGCAAACTAGTTTACATCTCTGCTAGTTTACATCAAATTTCTAATCTATAAGTACACTCATAAAGTCTGTTAGCACTTAAGAGGAAATACAAATACACATAAATGGTTTGCATGGATGTTAATAATTATTACTATCAAAGCCAGGTGTGCTGGCTCAGGCCTGTTATCTCAGCACTTGGGGAGGCCGGAAGATAACTATGAGTTCAAGGTCAGCCTGGTCTACAATAGCAAATTACAAGCCAGCCAGGGATACGTAATAAGATTTGGCTCAGAACAGAAAACAAAACACAAACTGCATCAAGCTATATTTGTACTGCAGAGAGAGGGGAGTTCAGGAAGTGAAAACAGAGAGAACAGCATGTATTACTGTTGCTGAGCTTACAGGACAGACAAGGGTGCCGAGGGAGGCAGAAGAAATGGCTTGCTCTGAGTTGGTAAATTTTTTTTTTTTCTGAGGTAGGGTCTCACTCTAGCCCAGGCTGACCTGGAATTCACTATGTAGTCTCAAGGTGGCCTCAAACTCATGGCAATCCTCCTACCTCTGCCTCCCGATTGCTGGGATTAAAGGTGTGCACAATTTTTTTTTTTAAAGGAACCTTATTAGAGAGAGAGGTAGATAGAGGGAGAGAAAATGGGCACACCAGGGTCTTCAACAGCTACAAATGAACTCCAGACATATTGCCACCTTGTGCATCTGGCTTACATGGGTCCTGGGGAATCCAACCTAGGTCCTTTGGCCTTAAGCATTAAGCCATCTCTCCAACCCAAACAAATTAAAAAAAAATTTTTTTTGGAGTCGGGTGTGGTGGCACACGCCTTTAATCTCAGTACTTCAGGAGGCAGAGGTAGGAGGATTGCCTTGAGTTCAAGGCCACCCTGAGACCACATAGTGAATTCCAGGTCAGCCTGGGCTAGAGTGAGACCATACCTTGAAAAACAAAACAAAACAAAAATTGGGCTGGAGAGATGGCTTAGTGGTTCATGTGCTTGCCAACCAAGCCAAACAACTCAGTGTCAGTTACCCAGGACCCACTTAAAGCCAGATGCACAAGCTGGCACATGCATCTGGCACTCATTTGCAGTGGCTAGGGGCCTTGGTGCATGCAGTCTCTCTCTCTCTCTCAAATAAAATAAATAAATAAAATTTATAAAGAAATATTTTTAGGCCGGGCATGGTGGCATACATCTTGAATCCCAGCACTCAAAGACAGAGGTAGGATTGCTATGAGTTTGAGGCCAGTAGGAACTACAGAGTGAGTTCCAGGTCACCCTGAGCTAGAGTAAGACCCTACTAATTTGTTTTCAAGGTAGGGTCTCACTCTAGCCCAGGCTGACCTGGAATTCACTACGTAGTCTCAGGGTGGCCTTGAACTCACAGCGAACCTTAGGCTTTGTAGGCAAGTGGCTTAACTGCTAAGTTCTCTCTCCAGCCCCTGAGTCTTCATCTTTATTTTTCTTTCATTCTTTTGGGGTTTCTCTTTGTTTTTCTTTTTTTAAGTATTTTATTTATTTATTTATTTACTTATTTATTTGAGAGAAATATATAGAGAGATAGACGCAGATAGAAAGAATAGGTGCACCAGGGACCCTAGCCACTGCAAATTAACTCCATACGCATGCACCACCTTGTGCATTTGGCTGTATGTGGGTATTGGGGAATAGAACCTGGGTCTTTGGCTTCACAGACAAATGCCTTAACTGCTAAGCCATCTCTCCAGTTCTGTTTTCTTTTTCTTTTCTCTCTCTCTCTCTCTCTCTCTTTCTTTCTTTCTTTCTTTCTTTCTTTTTTCTTTTCTTTTCTTTTCTTTTTTTTTGTTTTTTTGAGGTAGGGTCTCACTCTAGCCCAGGCTGACCTGGAATTCACTCTGTATTCTCAGGGTGGTCTCAAACTCATGGCAATCCTCCTACCTCTGCCTCCCAAGTGCTGGGATTAAAGGCGTGCACCACCACGCCCGGCTTCTTTTTCTTTTTAAAAATATTTTATTGTTATTTATTCAGTTCAGACAAAGAGAGGCAGATAGAGAGAATGGGAGTGGCAGGGCCTTCAGCCACTGCAAACAAACTGTAGACATATGTGCTACCTTGTGCATCTGGCTTTACATGGGTACTGGAAAATCAAACCTGGGTCCTTAGGCCTTGCAGGCAAGTGCCTTAATTACTGAGCCATCTCTCCAGCCCTGTTTTCTTTTCTTTTCTTTTTTTATTTTTTTGGTTTTTTTGAGGTAGGGTCTCACTTTAGTCCAGGCTGACCTGGAATTCACTATGTAGTCTGAGGGTGGCCTCAAACTCAGAGATCCTCCTACCTTTGCCTCCTGAGTGCTGGGATTAAAGGTGTTCCCTGGCAGGAAGAAAGAAAATGGGTGCACCAGGGCTTCTAGCTCCTGCAAATGAACTCCAGATGCATGTGCCACCTTGTGCATCTGTCTTTACATGGGTACTGGGGAATCAAACTTGGGTTCTTAGGCATCACAGGCAAGTGCCTTAACCATTAAGCAATCTCTCCAGCCCCCTAGATTTTTGGGTTTTGTTGTTGTTGTTGTTGTTGTTGTTGTTTGAGATAGGGGCTCACTCTAGCACAGGCTGACCTGGAATTCACTGTATAGTCTCAGGCTGGCTCCAGACTGGAAGTGGTCCTCCTACCTCTGCCATGGGCCACCACACCCAATTTACTCCTTTCTTTAATTGCTTAGCTAGGAATGAGTGGCCAAGCCTAGCCTGCTGAGGCTGCCAGAGCACCAGATTTTGCTCTAAAATCTCTAATTAAATCTGGATGTGAGTCAGGCATGGTGGTGCACACCTTTAATCCCAGCACTTGGGAGGCTGAGTAGGAGGATCGCTGTGAGTTCAGGGCCAACCTGAGACTACAGAGTGAATTCCAAGGTCAGCCAGGGCTAGAGTAAGATCCTACCTCGAAAAAACAAACACTTTTTTTTTTTTGGTTTTGCAAGGTAGGGTCTCACTCTGGTCCAGGCTGACCTGGAATTAACTATGTAGTCTCAGGGTGGCCTCCAACTCTCGGCGATCCTCCTACCTCTGCCTCCCAGTGCTGGGATTAAAGGTGTGCGCCACCACGCCCAGCTAAAACTTTTTTTTTTTTTTTTTTTTTTTTTTTTTTTTTATTGACAAGGGTCTCACTCTTTCCTTTAATTGTATATAGTCTCAGGGTGGCCTCGAACTCTTATCCTCCTACCTCTGCCTCCCGAGTGTATTTGCGCCCCCGCCCCCTTTTTTTTTTTTGACAATTTCTTTAAACTATGGTACTTCCCCCTCCCCCCCATCCCCTTTGAAATACCCTCCATCCCCCTCCCCCCCCTCCCCTCAGTCAGTCTCTTTTTCAGTTTGATGTCATGATCATTTCCTCCCATTATGATGGTCTTGGGTAGGTAGTGTCAGGCACTGAGGTCATGGATATCCAGGCCATTTTGTGTCTGGAGGAGCACGTTGTAAGGAGTCCTACCCTTCCTTTGGCTTTTACATTTTTTTGTTTTTTTTTTTTTTTTTTTGTTTTTGCAGGTAGGGTCTCACGCTGGCCCAGGCTGACCTGGAATTAACTATGTAGTCTCAGGGTGGCCTCGAACTCTCAGCGATCCTCCTACCTCTGCCTCCCGAGTGCTGGGATTAAAGGTGTGCACCACCACGCCTGGCTGGCTTTTACATTTTTTTTCCACCCCCTCTTCCGCAATGGACCCTGAGCCTTGGAAGATGTGATAGAGATGTTTCAGTGCTGAGCACTCCTCTGTCACTTCTCAGCACCATGGTGCCTTCTGAGTCATCTCAAGGTCACCACCATCTGAAAAGAGAAGCTTCTCTAAACAAAAGTGAGAGTAGCATTAATATATGGGTGGGGACATTAAGAGAAGTGCTTTCTGGGCAGTTAAACAAATTCTTATCACTGGAGTTGAGAAGGTCATTCTCAGGAGATAATCACTTCTGCTCCAGGTGACAGCCTCAAGGATGACTGCTGTTATCTGAGGGGTAGTCTGTCCTGAGAGGTGTTACTCTTCCTGGAATCCAAGGTGACTGCTGGTTTAGAACAATAACTTAACTCTAGGCCTTTAGCCAGAATAAAGAAGATAGGAGACCCAAAAGGTAGAAATGGCGACGTTCACTTTGCTTTTGTGGGATTAAAAAAAAACATTTTATTTTATTATTTATTTATTTGAGAGAGAGAGAGAGAGAAAGGGGTAGACAGAAAGAGAGAATGGGTGCACCAGGGCCTCCAGCCACTGCAAACGAACTCCAGATGCATGCGCCCCTTTGTGCATCTGGTTTATGTGGGTCTTGGGAATCGAACTCAGATCCTTAGGCTTCACAAGCAAACGCCTTAACCACTAAGACATTTCCCCAGCCCTTTTGTGGGAATTTTTAAAAAAATATTTAATTTTTATTTATTTATTTGCCAGAGAGAAAAGAGAGAGAGAATGGGCACGCCAGGGCCTCCAGCCATTGCAAATGAACTCCAGATGTATGTGCCACCTTGTGCATCTGGCTTACATGGAGTCCTGGGGAATTGAACCTGGGTCCTTTGGCTTTGCAGGGAAACACTGTAACCGCTGAAGCCATCCCTCCAGCCTTTTTTTTTTTTTTTTTTTTTTGAGGTAGAGTCTCACTCTGGCCCAGGCTGACCTGGAATTTACTATGTAGTCTCAGTGTGGCCTTGAACTCATGGTGATCCTCTACCTCTGCCTCCCAGGCGCTGGGATCAAAGGCATGAGCCACCACACCAGGCATAGCCTTTTTTTTTTTTGGTTTGTTTTTTGAGGTAGGGTTTCACTCAAGCCCAGGTTGAACTGGAATTATGTAGTCCAGGGTGGTGAGCCTCCTACCTCTGCCTCCCATTATTACGGGAAATTTTTTGTTTGTTTGTTTTTTCGGGGTAGGTTCTCACTCTAGCCCAGGCTGAACTGGAATGCACTCTGTATTCTCACGGTGGCCTTGAACTCTCAGCAGTCTTCCCAAGTGCTGGGATTAAAGGTGTGCGCCACCACGTGTGGGAAAATTTTGAATGAGACTTAAAGTTGTTCTTTGGACAGAGGAGAGGAAGATTTGTGACTGGACTGACACCCAGATCTCTCTGTAATGACATCAGCCCCGAGCTTAGTTAAGAGAGGCTTTTATATCTTCTTCTTCTTCTTCTTCTTCTTTTTTAAAAACAAGTAAGCAGGGTTACAGAAGCATATATGGTGTGAAACAGGCAGCTACATCATTTAATTTTTTTGTAATTTTTGTTCCAGTCAGCCCAAAACTATCATTAATTTGCAGCCAGCAGGGAACTTATCTTCATTCCCTGGTTGTTTATCTCTGTTCCCTGGTCTCTCCCTTTGGGTAACTCAAAGACAACCAAAAACTTATCTTTGTTCTCTGTGGATAACTTCTGGCCTGTTAAGGGACTCTATAACCCAGTACAAATTTTTTTCTTTGTTCTTTTTTGTTTTGTTTTTTAGAGGTAGGGTCTCACTCTAGTCCAGGCTGACCTGGAATTCATTATGTAGTCTCAGGGTGGCCTCAAACTCATGGCTATCCTCCTACCTCTCCCAAGTGCTGGGATTAAAGGCGTGCACCACCACACCAGGCTAACAAATTTCTTTAGTATTAGTATCTACTAGACTCTTTTTTTTTTTTTTTTCGAGGTAGGGTCTCACTGTAGCCCATGCTGACCTGAAATTCACTATGTAGTCTCAGGGTGGCCTCGAACTCACAGCAATCCTCCTACCTCTGCCTCCCAAGTGCTGGGATTAAAGGCATGCGCCACCACGTCCGGCTAGACTGTTTTTTTTTTTTTTTTTTTTGGTTTTTCAAAGTAAGGTTTCACTCTAGTCCAGGCTGACCTGGAACTCATTATGTAGTTTCAGGGTGGCCTCGAACTCATAGTGATCCTCTACCTCTACCACCTGAATGCTGGGATTAAAGGCGTTGGCTACCATGCCCAGCCTTTTTTTTTTTTTTTTTTTTTTTTAGGTAAAGTTTCACTCTAGTCCAGGCTGACCTGGAAATTACTATGTAGTCCTCTTCCTGGAATCCAAGGTGACTGCTGGTTTAGAACAATAACTTAACTCTAGGCCTTTAGCCAGAATAAAGAAGATAGAGACCCAAAAGGTAGAAATGGCGACGCTCACTTTGCTTTTGTGGGATTAAAAATATTTATTTTATTATTGTCAGATTTTGAGAGAGAGAGGAGAGAGAGAAAGGGGTAGATAGAAAGAGAGAATGGCACGCCTAGCCTCTGAAGCCACTGCAAACGAACCTAGATGCATGCGCCCCTTTGTGCATCTGGTTTATGGGTCCTGGGGAATCGAACTCAGATCCTTAGGGTCACAAGCAAACTACTTTAACCATCAAAGACATTCTCAGCCCTTTTGTGGGAATTTTTAAAAAATATTTTATTTTTATTTATTTATTTGCCAGAGAGAAAGAGTCTTCAGAATGGGCTTGAACTCAGGGCCTCCTACCATTGCAAATGAACTAAGATTAAAGGTGTGAAGCACCAACCCAGCTGAGATTGTTGTGTTTTAATTGCTTAAAGGGAATTAATTCTAAGGGTCCAGAGTTGACAGACTAGAAATCTAAACACAGACCCTGGAACTATGGGCATTGCAACCCTGTTTTCTCATCTTAGCCATGGGGATAATAATACCTACTTCATTGGTTTTTTTTTTTTTAAAGAGTTTTGAGGTAGGGTCTCATTCTGGCCCAGGCTGTTCTGATATTGAACTTTGTTCAATGTTTCTTTTTGTACTTGCTTTGAAAATTTTTAGTAAAAAAAGGCGCTTAGATTGGAATACGACTCCACTCACACCAGGAAGAACTACAAGTAGATTTTTTGGTTTGTTCAACTCATAATTTTTGTAGGGTTTCACCTACCTTGGTGGCATTTTGAGTTCTCTGAACCGTGGGTGGTGAGAATTTAACCTCTGCCTCCCATTATTACGGGAAATTTTTGTTTGTTTTTAGCGGGGAGGATAACTAATTTCTAGCCCAGGCTGAACTGAGAAAGTGAGAAAATTGCTTTTGTTGCTGGTGGCCTTTACTATTTAGCAATCTTCCCACTCTCGCGTGGGATTATAGGCTCGAAAACGCCCTGAAGCTTGCTTTACTGTGAATGTCAGACTTCCCAAATGGATTTTGGTCAGACTTGTGGCTACAAATTTGTGACTGCACTGACACCCAGAGTTCCTGTAATGACATGTGTCCTGGAGTTAGGTCAGAGGGGCTTTGTAAGACACTGTTTTTGTTTTTGTCCTTTTTTTAGAATGTAGGAGGGTTACAGAAGCAGCATGGTTGAAACAGGCAGCTACACATTTTTTTTTGTAAGTCTCTTTATAATAAGCCCTTATTAAATGATTTGGTGTCAGCAGAAACTGCTTTACAATTCAGTAGTTCTGAATCTAGTTTTATGTGGTGCTCTCCTTTGTGTAAATAGGCAACCAAATTGTTACATTGTTGAAACTGAAGAGGTTTGGCTTGTTTTGGAACAACTAGGCAACCCAGTACAAATTTAGGGGAATTGAACCTTTTTTTATTTTGTTTTTAGAAGTAGGGTCTCACCAAGTCCATCTCTCCAGGAATTCATTATGTAGCCTAACATCTGTTCTCAAACTCATTACTAAACCTATAGGTTTCCATAGAGACAAAATAAGTTTGGCACCACCACACCAGGCTAACACCCTTTAGTATTACATTCTAAAGAGCCTTTCAAGACTTGTGTTAGGGTCTGGGGTGGCTCAGCAGTTTGAGGTGCTTGTTTGAAAACCTGCAGGGTGGAGTTTGATTCTTCACAGCAATCCATATAGTAGCTGGAGGCCAAGTGGCACATGGAATTAAAGGCATGGGCCACCCATCCAGCAACAGTTTTTTTTTTTTGGTTTTTCAGCAGGGCCAACCAGTCCAGTGTACTGGAATTTAGCATTAAACTTCCAGGTGGCCCAACTCATAGTGAGGTGGAAGGGGAGCCACCTGAATGCTGGGGTTAAAGGCATTGGCTCGCACGCCCAGCACACACATATATTTTTTTTTGAGCAAAAACTTAAAAAAATTTTTATTTTTATTTATTTACTATGAGAGAGAGGGTGAGAGTGAGGTAGACAGCAATCCTCCTGGAGTGCTGGAAAGAAAGAAAGAAAAGAAAGAAAGAAAGAAAGAACCAAGGAAGGAATTTTGGGCATCCAGTAGGGTCTTGCTCTAGCCCAGGCTGACCTTGAAGTCCCCTGTAGTCTCATGGGTCCTGGAAAAATTGACCTCCCATCTTTGGGTCCATAGAGGTTGGTCTTAATTGTTGTGCCATCTCTCATGCCCTGCTGGAGTTTTTTTTTTTTTTTTTTTTTTTTTTTTTGAGGTAGGGTCTCACTTTGCTCAGGCTGACCTGAATTCACTATATTGTCTCAGGGTGGCTTTCAACCATGGCAATCCTCCTACCTCTGCCTCGAGAATGCTAGGATTAAAGCATGCAGCCACCAACACCCAGCCTGTTTTTTTTTTTCAAAACAAAGAAACAAAATACATTGCTAAAGGGGAACACTTTAAGTCCAGCTAGCACAGGTTGGCAAGGTGAGACTTGAGTACAGTAAAAGGTACACTCTGCCCCCAAGAGAAATACTCCTCCAGCACACCTGCATTTTAAAAAAAGACCTTTATTATTCCCAACAGAGATCAAATAATGGGCTTGTAGACCCAACTATTCAACATGAGGTTATTTTATTTCAGGGACATTGCTGAGCACCTTTGCTTTTTTTGTAGAATGCCCGTAGGGTCTCACTGATGCCCAGGCTGACTTTGCTTTATCACTACTTGTGCTCTCAGGGCTGCTTGTAAATTTAATCCCTCATCTTTCTTCCAGTTCTAGATTAAAGAGGGCACCACCACATAGGGCCAATTTTATTATTTTTAAATTTAAAAATTTATTTATTTAGACAGAACTAGGCAGACTAAGATACAGAACTAGGCAGGTAGAGAGAGAGAGAGAATGGGCCACTGCAAAGTACTCACATGTCCATGCAAGTATTATACATCTGGTCAATATGGTCCTGGGGAGTATGAACCCGAGTCCTTTGGTTTAAGCTACTGGAAAACCACCTTGGTAATAAAACCATGGAATCCACCCAAGAGCAGCTTTAAATCCCTTTTGACCAGTGTAAAATGCCTTCTTGGTAAAGGCCTGGACTCACCACACCCTATCTCATAAAGATATTTTTTAACTGGTGTGTGTGTGTGGTGGTGCATGTGTGTTGAATTCCAGTCCTAAGGCATTGAGGCAGGAATGCATTTGGAAGTGGGAGGCCAGCCTGAGCAACCTCTGGTGCAAACAGGCATTTGTGGAGGGTTTCAGGCCTGGGCTGAGACTGTGCTGTCTTTTTGGTGTTTGCCTCCGCCAACCTCAGGGATTCTTCTATCTCCTCAGGACCCATCTCAAGCCAGATGCACTCCTGAGATTACAAGCCTATCTGGGCGTCACAGAGTGCACATCTGGGGATCGAACTTCCGGTTTTGCAGCCATCTTCACATAAATTGGTCTTCTTAAAAGCAAAGAAAGTGTCACCTAGAACTTTGGTGTCACATCCTTTAAATGCCAGCACTTATCAAACTATAGGAGGATTATATTCAAGTATACCTGAGATCAGGGGTGTTTTTAATCCCGTGCCAGAGTGAGACTTTACCTTTGTCTTAAAAAAGAAAAAATTAAAAAAATAAAAACAAAAACAACTGGGAAGAGTCAGGGTCTGGCTGATCCAGAGGCTACTTGCTTGCAAAGCAAGCCTGTCAGCCTGGGTCTAATTCCCCAGCCACTGGCTTCACCCCAGACACAAAAGGTGGCACAATCACCAGGTATGCCTTTGTAAATGGCAAGAGATGCTAAGAGGATCAGCAGGTGAAACATACACATATGTCACAATACATAAATAAATAGTTTTAGGTTAACACATTTTTTATTGTTTGATGTTCTCTAAGATAGGGATCACTCTGGTCCAGGCTGCTGCTGGAGACACCTGATGCTCCTAAGAGGGTGGCAGGTAAAAACTGCTGGAGTCCTACCAGTGCCTCTCTAGGCTGGGATCAGCAGGTGCAGGCCACCATGCTGAGTCAATAAATAGTTTTTAAGGCACTTGCAGGTAAATCCTAAAAGAGTCAGGGTTCACTCTCCCAGGATCAGCAGGTAAAGAATATGCTAAAGTCACCTGATGTGTCTGAGTTTGTTTCAGCAGCAAGAGGTCCTTTCTTCACCCATATATATATATGTCTTTCTTCTCAAATGAATAAATAAATTAGTTAAATATTTTAAAAGATAGGGTTTTTACAGCTCAACAACTTTGGTATCTAGCCGAGTATGACCTTAAACTTCTGAATCTCCAGTCTTCAGGCTTTTACTGAGACTACAGATGAACTCATGTCAGCCTGGATCAGAATGATTTGGTATACTTTCCCCAAACCCACACATCATGACAAACTTTTTTTATTATTTTTATTTTTAGGCGCTGGGATCAAAGGCATGAGCCACCACCAGGCAGCCCTTTTTTTTTTTTTTTTTTTGGTTTGTTTTTTGAGGTAGGGTTTCACTCAAGCCCAGGTTGAACTGGAATTATGTAGTCCAGGGTGGTGAGCCTCCTACCTCTGCCTCCCATTATTACGGGAAATTTTTTGTTTGTTTTTTCGGGGTAGGTTCTCACTCTAGCCCAGGCTGAACTGGAATGCACTCTGTATTCTCACGGTGGCCTTGAACTCTCAGCAATCTTCCCAAGTGCTGGGATTAAAGGTGTGCGCCACCACGTGTGGGAAAATTTTGAATGAGACTTAAAGTTGTTCTTTGGACAGAGGAGAGGAAGATTTGTGACTGGACTGACACCCAGATCTCTCTGTAATGACATCAGTCCCAAGCTTAGGTAAGAGGGGCTTTTATATCTTCTTCTTCTTCTTCTTTTTTTTTTTTTTAACAAGTAAGCAGGGTTACAGAAGCGTATATGGTGTGAAACAGGCAGCTACATCGTTTAATTTTTTTGTAATTTTTGTTCCAGTCAGCCCAAAACTATCATTAATTTGCAGCCAGCAGGGAACTTATCTTCATTCCCTGGTTGTTTATCTCTGTTCCCTGGTCTCTCCCTTTGGGTAACTCAAAGACAACCAAAAACTTATCTTTGTTCTCTGTGGATAACTTCTGGCCTGTTAAGGGACTCTATAACCCAGTACAAATTTTTTTCTTTGTTCTTTTTTGTTTTGTTTTTTAGAGGTAGGGTCTCACTCTAGTCCAGGCTGACCTGGAATTCATTATGTAGTCTCAGGGTAGCCTCAAACTCATGGCTATCCTCCTACCTCTCCCAAGTGCTGGGATTAAAGGCGTGCACCACCACACCAGGCTAACAAATTTCTTTAGTATTAGTATCTACTAGACTTTTTTTTTTTTTTCGAGGTAGGGTCTCACTGTAGCCCATGCTGACCTGAAATTCACTATGTAGTCTCAGGGTGGCCTCGAACTCACAGCAATCCTCCTACCTCTGCCTCCCAAGTGCTGGGATTAAAGGCATGGGCCACCACGTCCAGCTAGACTGTTTTTTTTTTTTTTTGGTTTTTCAAAGTAGGGTTTCACTCTAGTCCAGGCTGACCTGGAACTCATTATGTAGTTTCAGGGTGGCCTCGAACTCATAGTGATCCTCTACCTCTGCCACCTGAATGCTGGGATTAAAGGCATTGGCTACCACGCCCAGCCTATTTTTTTTTTTTTTTTTGAGGTAAAGTTTCACTCTAGTCCAGGCTGACCTGGAAATTACTATGTAGTCTGAGGGTGGCCGTGAACTCACAGCAATCCTCCTGAGTGCTGGGATTGGCTAGACTCTTACCTACCCTGTGGACCCAAGTACCCAAGGAAGGAATTTTTGGTTTTTCGAAGTAGGGTCTTGCTCTAGCCCAGGCTGACCTAGAAGTCCCAATGTAGTCTCAGGATGGCCTCAAATTCAAAGCACTCAAAGCAATCCTCCCATCTGTCACTCCAGAGTGCTGGGATTAAAGGTGTGCATCACCATGCCCTGCTGGAGTCAATGCTTTTTTTTTTTGGTTTTTCGAGGCAGGGTCTCACTCTAGCTCAGGCTGACCTGGAATTCACTATATATTCTCAGGGTGGCTTTGAACTCATGATGATCCTCCTACCTCTGCCTCGAGAATGCTGGGATTAAAGGTATACGCCACCACACCCAGTATGAATAGCTTCTTCTTCTTTTTTTCTTTGGTTTTTCGAGGTAGGGTTTCACTCTAGTCCAGGCTGACCTGGAATTAGTCTCAGGGTGGCCTTGAACTCTCAGTAATCCTTCCACCTCTGCCTCCCAAGTGCTGGGATTAAAGGCGTGCGCCACCACACCCGGCATTTTTAAAAATTTTATTTATTGATTTGCAAGCAGAGAGAGAGAGAGATAATGGGCATGCCAGACCCTTATATTCAAATTCTTTTTGCTTTTTATTTTTAAATTTTTTTCTTTTTCTTTTCTTTTTTTGTTTTTTCAAGGTAGGGTCTCACTCTAGCCCAGGCTGACCTGGAATTCACTATGTAGTCTCAGGGTGGCCTCAAACTCGGCAATCCTCCTACCTCTGCCTTCCAAGTGCTAGGATTAAAGGAGGCACCACCACACCTGGCTAATTTTATTATTTTTTAAATTTAAAAAATTTATTTATTTATGTGTGTGTGAGAGAGAGAGATACAGAACTAGGCAGGTAGAGAGAGAATGGGCCACTGCAAACAAACTCCAGATGCATGCACCCCCTTGTGCATCTGGCTTATGTGGGTCCTGGGGAATTGAACCTGGGTCCTTTGGTTTTGTAGGCAAACACCTTAACTGCTAAACCATCTCTCCAGCCCAAGAGCAGCTTCTAAATGCCTGTTTGACCAGTATGAGTGCTGGGATTAAAGGCCTGCACCACCACACCCACCCATAAATATATTTTTTTAAACTGCTAAAGTAATGCCTGGTGGTGCATACCTGTAATTCCAGTCCTTAAGAAGCTGAGGCAGGAAGATCTCCATATGGAGGCCAGCCTGAGCTACATACTGGTCAAACAGGCATTTAGAAGCTGCTCTTGGGCTGGAGAGATGGTTTAACAGTTAAGGTGTTTGCCTACGAAACCAAAGGACCCAGGTTCAATTCCCCAGGACCCACATAAGCCAGATGCACAAGGGGGTGCATGTATCTGGAGTTCATTTGCAGTGGCCCATTCTCTCTCTCTACCTGCCTAGTTCTGTATCTCTCTCTTTCTCACACATAAATAAAAAAAATTTTAAAAAATTAAAAATAATAAAATTAGCCAGGTGTGGTGGCACACTCCTTTAATGCCAGCACTTGGGAGGCAGAGGTAGGAGGATCACCGAGTTCGAGGCCACCCTGAGACTACATAGTGAATTCCAGGTCAGCCTGGGCTAGAGTGAGACCCTACCTTGAAAAAAAAAAAAATTAAAAAAATAAAAAACAAAAAGAATTGGAATATAAGGGTCTGGCAGTTAAAGGCACTTGCTTGCAAAGCCTGTCAGCCTGGGTTCAATTCCTCAGCCACTCATATAAAGCCAGACACAAAAAGTGGCACAAGCATCTGGTATTCATTTGCAATGGCAAGAGAGCCCAGTATGAACCATACACATACACATATGCACACACATAAATAAATAGTTTTTAAATTAATTTATTTTTTATTTTTGGTTTTGCAAGATAGGGTCTCACTCTGGTCCAGGCTGATCTGGAATTAACTATGTAGTCTCAGGGTGGCCTCGAACTCTCGGCGATCCTCCTACCTCTGCCTCCCGAGTGCTGGGATTAAAGGCGTGCGCCACCATGCCCGGCTAATAAATAGTTTTTTAAGGCACTTGCTTGCAAATCCTAAAAGCGTAGGTTCAGTTCCCCAGTACCCATGTAAAGCCATATGCACAAAGTGACACATGTGTCTGGAGTTTGTTTGCAGCAGCAAGAGGTCCTGGCACACCCATTCTCTACCTCTCTCTTTCTCTCTCTCAAATAAATAAATAAATAAAAATATTTACGCCAGGCATGGTGGTGCACACCTTTAATCCCAGCACTTGGGGAGGCAGAGGTAGGAGAATTGCAGTGAGTTCGAGGCCACCCTGAGACTACATAGTGAATTCCAGGTCAGCCTGGACTAGAATGAAACCCTACCTCAACCACCCCCCCCACAAAAATTACTTATTTATTTATTATTTTTTTAATTTTAATTTTTTTTTGAGGTGGGGTCTTACTCTAGCCCAGGCTGACTGACCTGGAATTCACTCTGTAGTCTCAGGGTGGCCTTGAACTCACAGCGATTCTCCTACCTCTTGAGTACTGGGATTAAAGGTGTGTGCCACATGCCCGGTTAAAATTACTTATTTATATATTTGCACGTGTGTGTGTGTATGTGTGCTCCAGAGCCTCTGACCTCTATAAGCGAAGAGAAGACTCTTGTGCCACTTTCTGCATCTGGTTTACATGTGGGTGGCTTGGGAATTGAACCCAGGCCGGCAGGCTTTGCAAGCAAGTGCCTCTAATTGCTGAGCCATCTTCCTAGCCCCTAGGAAAAGTCAACTCATGAGAGAAGGTAGGAAAGACCCCATGAATGGAATTCTAAAAAGGACCATGGCAGCAGGGACAGATAGGCAAGGATGCATCTCAGAGAAGTTTAGCAAGCAGAATCAACAGGACTTGGAGATTGAATGCAAGGGAGGCTGAGGGAGAAATCTACTCCTGGGTTTCTAAATTGGATGGTGGGGGGCAGTGATGAAAGGATATGGACTTGGTCAAAGATGGGGACTCAAGTGGGAGGGACAGCAGCCAATGGCAAGCTGGGCATACAAACTCAGGCAGCCCTCAAAGAGAACTGCAGGGGGATGCTTTTCACTTGGGCCAAGGCCTTAGCTTCCCAATAATCCACTCTCATATAGCAGCTGGAACAGATATTTTAAAAATATTTTATTTATGTTTATTTATTTATTTGACAGAGAAAGAGGGAGAGAGAAATAATGGGTGTGCCAGGGCCTCCAGCCACTACAAACAAACTCCAGATGCATGCACCCCCTTGTGCATCTGGCTAATGTGGGTCCTGGGGAATCGAACCTGGGTGGTTTAGCTTTGCCTTAACCATGAAGCCATCCCTCCAGCCTGATTTTTCTTTTCTTTCTTTCTTTTTTTTTTTTTTTGAAGTAGGGTCTCATTCTAGTCCAGGTTGACCTGGAACTCTGTAGTCTCAGGCTGGCATCAAACTCACAGTGATCCCCTTACCTCTGCCTTGCTAGTGCTGGGATTAAAGGTGTGCACCACTATGCCCTGCTGGAATAGATTTAAGAACTCCTCAGACATACTTGTTTTGGTAACTCACACTTTTAATCTCAGTAGTAAGGAGGCTGAGGTAGGAGGGTAGCCTTGAGTTTAAAGCCAGCCTGGGCTACAGAGTGAGATCCAGGGCAGCCTGGGCTACAGTGAGACCCTATCTCAAAGAAAGAAACAAGCTCTTTCTGGGTGTCCTGCTTCTCAGGCTCCTTTCTAGCCTTCTGCTAATGTGACTTTTCCAGACCACCCAGCGTGCAACTCAGACTCCCTTACCCTCCTCACTCACGGGACACCCTGGAATGAGGGAGCCACCATCTCAGCACAAGCCCCAGTTTCAGCTGGAAGCAGTTAAGAGATATTGATCACTCTGTCCATCACCCCACAATGACTCCTCTCTCTTACAATAATTGTCTCTCTGTTCTTTGTTTTAATGTAGCAAAGATGCTGGAATGTTAGACTCACTACTCACCCTCCCCTCCCCTCTTCCCTACCATCCTGGCCATGTTAGCTCCGGGACTGCCTCCTGGTATAATTGAGTATACCTCTGGGCTAAGATAAGAGGAGGGAAGGTCACCTTCCTCCATCCCTCACCTCTGCACTCCACCCGAGGCCCCTCCCTCACAGAACAGTTTTTTAACTCTTCCTATAAAACCCACTCCTGGGCTGAAAAGATGGCTCAGTTGGTTAAAGGCATTTACTTGCAAAGCCTATTTGGCCTTGGTTCGATTCCCCAGTACCCACAAAAAGCCAGATACACAAAGTGACATATGCATCTGGAGTTTGTTTGTAGTGACTAGAGTCTCTGGCATGCCCATTCTCTCTCTTCTCTTTCTTTGCAAATGAATAAATAAAATATTTAAGAAAAAAAAAACACTCCCTGGTAGGCTTTTCCTCTCTCTCTCTTTTTAAATTTTTTGTCATTATTTATTTATTTATTTATTATTATTATTATTATTTTTTTTGTTTTTCGAGGTAGGGTCTCACTCTGGTCCAGGCTGACCTGGAATTAATGATGTAGTCTCAGCGTGGCCTCGAACTCACGGTCATCCTCCTACATCAGCCTCCCAAGTGCTGGGATTAAAGGTGTGCACCACCATGCCCAGCCTGTTGTTTATTTATTTGACAGTGACAGAGAAAGAGGCAGATAGATAATGGGTGTGCCACGGCCTCCAGCCACGGCAAATGAACTCCAGATGCATATGTTACTTTGTGTATCTAGAGTCCTTAGGCTTCAGGCAAGCGCTTAACCGCTAAGCCATCTCTCCAGCCCTGGCTTTTCCTCTCTTTCCAGATCTACTGCTTCTCAGGTGCGAGCATCCTCCCTCTCTTCTCCCTTTCCCTTCTTTATCTTTCTCAGGTGTAAGCACCCTCTTTCTCTCCCTTATCTTCTTTCTTCTCTCTCCCCTTTCTCCCTCTCCTCTGTTACAATAAAGTCTCTGATGCCAAAACAAACAAAGGAATTTCTCCTCTTAACCTCCTCAGTGTTTATTGTTACTTTTACCAAACCATCCAGACTGTATCCTATGGTTTACAGACCCCCCACACAGACTAACTGATACATTGATACTTTCTCCAGCCCCAGGGCCCTTTGTGAGCTGTTTACTCAGGGTCCTTTTTTTCCTGTTCTTTGAATCCTTTGTGTTTCAGGGCGATTGCATATACCCTTCCCTCTGCAATTCCCTGGTATATTCCTTCGATCCTCTTCCTCCCCTCATTAGAGATGAGATCTTGCCCTGTTGCTCAAGCTGATTTGTGGTGACCTCCCTTCTCCACCTTGGGTGAAGCTGGGAAAACAGGCAGAGACCGCCATGCTCAGCTTCATTCTCATTCTTGAGATATTCTTGTTAGAGGACAAAATTGCAGCAATTTAGTCTCGCTAGCATGATTGGCTTTATTTCTGGCTCTAGAATCAGGCAACGTTTTATTCCATAAAATAGAATAAGTGTTCCTATGGGCTGGGCAAGGCTAAGATTTGCAGAACTTATTTCAGCTTCCTTGGTATAAGGATTAAGGCAGAGAACTGTATTATCACACCACTGAAACTGACATGTTTGGGATCAGATAGCCACTTAGTTTCAACTTGGTGATGTGGACCTTTAGCATGAATGACTCCATTTTGAATTTTAGCCTAGTCTGTTCTTGCCCACTGTCGGAGCTTAGTCCAAAATAATAGCCTGTAAGTTTTGTTTGTTTTGCTTTTTTCAAGGTAGGGTTTCGCTCTGGTACAGGCTGATCTGGAATTCACTATGTAGTCTCAGGCTGGCCTCAAACTCAGTGATCTTCCTATCTCTGCCTCCGAAATGCTGGGATTAAAGGTATGAGCCACCATGCCTGGCTTTCATCCTTTTCATTTTTATTTATTTAATTTATTATATAATAATAATAATAATTATTATTATTATTTTGGTTTTGCAAGGTAGGGTCTCACTCTGGTCCAGGCTGACCTGGAATTCACTCTGTTGTCTCAGGGTGCCCTTGAACTCACGAAGATCCTCCTACCTCTGCCTCCTGAGTGCTGGGATTAAAGGTGTGCACCACCACGTCCTGCTCTTTCTTAAAATTTTTTAGGACTGGTCAGGGCTAGCCTCTTCCTAGACAGTCTCTGTCCCTAACCAACTAGCTGTCCCTCTGGTTCACTACAAGGTCATAAGTACCTTTGCAAGGGGCCCAGTGGGAGGGCCTCTTAGCCCTTACTCTCCGCATGGGTTCTTTATCCTCTCCAGCTCCCCACATGGCAGGAGCTCCTTGAACTTTCTTTTCTCTTTTCTTTCCACACTTTTTTCCCCAGACCCTCCTTGTGGGATCTTTAGCCACGTGGGTGCCTTTCCACCTCTTGAGGGGGCACGCTTTGTACTAGCACCTTCCTCATCCTGGTACTTACCTTCCCCATCTTCCGGTTCTTAGCTGCAGTGACTCTCCTCAGCGGTGCTCTGTTCATTAGCTGCCCGGATGAGTCAAAGTGTGCCCCCGGATGTGTCAAAGTGTGCCATGCATTCATCCGCTTGGAGGGCAAGCTCTGTTAGGACAGGGGTCTGCTCAGCTCAGCCTCATTTCTGCTTGTACACAGCTCCATTCCCAGCCTCCCTGCAACCCTCCTCATTCATCTAGGCTGCCCAAGCCTGGGCATCAACTTGTTTCTTTTTCTTTTCTTTCTTTCTTTCTTTTTCTTTCTTTCTTTTTCTTTTTTTTTTTTTTTTTTTTTTTTTTTTTTTGGTTTTTCAAGGTAGGGTCTCACTCTAGTCTAGGCTGACCTGGAATTCACTATGTAGTCTCAGGGTGGCCTAGAACTCATGGTGATCCTCCTACCTCTGCCACCTGAGTGCTGGGATTAAAGGCGTGTACCACCATGCCAGGCTTGGAATTCCTTCTGTAGTCTCAGGTTGGCCTCAAACTCATGGTGATCCATTTACCTCTGTGTCCTCAGTTCTGGGATTAAAGGCATGTGCCAGTATGCCTGGCCAATAAAAATATATTGTTTTTTTTTTTTTTTTTTTTTTTTTTGGTTTTTGCAAGGTAGGGTCTCACTCTGGTCCAGGCTGACCTGGAATTAACTATGTAGTCTCAGGGTGGCCTCGAACTCTCAGCGATCCTCCTACCTCTGCCTCCCAAGTGCTGGGATTAAAGGCGTGCGCCACCACGCCCGGCTTATTGTTTTAATTTTTTAAAAATTTATTTGGTCATCAAATTAGGAAAGAGACTAATGGAGAGAGGGAGGGGATATGATGGAGACGGGAGTTCTAAAGTGGAATGGGGGAGGGGAGGGAAATATCAGGTGAGGTTTTTTTTTGGTATGTAAGATTAAAAGTCAATAAAAAAAATAATTAAAAAAAAAAGTAGAAAAAAAAATAAAAATTTATTTGCAAGCAGAGAGAGAGAGAGAAGAGCAGCAGACAGAAAGAATGGGCTCGCCAGGGCCTCTAGCCACTGCAAACAAACTCCAGATGCATGTACCCTTGTGCATCTGGCTTACGTGGGTCCTGGAGAATCAAGCCAGGATCCTTTGGCTTCGCAGGCATGCACCTTAACCGCTAAGCCATCTCTCCAGCCCAATAAAAATATTTTAAAATATTTGTTAATTTAAAAAATTTTTGTTAATTTAAAACTCGGGAGGCAGAGTTAGGTTGAGGGCTGAGAGAGTGAATTCCAGGTCAGCCTGGACCAGAGTGAGACCCTACCTTGCAAAACCAAAAAAAAAAAAAAAAAAAAAAAAAAAAAAAAAAAAAAAAAAAAGTTTGTTGAGGGGCTGGAGAGATGGTTTAGCGGTTAAAGTGCATGACTGCAAAGCCCAAGGACCCAGGTTTGATTCTCCAGGTCCCATGTAAACCAGATGCACATGGTAGCACATGCATCTGGAGTTTGTTTGCAGTGGCTAGAGGCCCTGACGTGCCCACGCTCCCTCTCTGTCTCTAATAAATAAATAAATAAAACTTAAATATTTAAATTTTTTTAAAAAAAGTTTGTTGAAGGGCTGGAGAGATGGCTTAGCAGTTAAGTGCTTGCCTGTGAGGCCTAAGGCCCCCAGTTCAAGGCTCAATTCCCCAATACCCAAGTAAGCCAGATGCACAAGGTGGTGTATGCATCTGGAGTTCGTTTGCAGTGGCTGGAGGCCCTGCTGCGCCCATTCTCTCTCTCTCTCTCTGCCTCTTTCTCTCTCTCCTGTCTGTCACTCTCAAATGAAATAATAAAATAACCAAATATTTTTTTAAAAAAGTTTGTTGAGACGGGTGTGGTGGCGCACACCTTTAATCCTAGCACTTGGGAGGCAGAGGTAGGAGGATCACTGTGAGTTCAAGGCCACCATGAGATTACATAGTGAATTTCAGGTCAGCTTGAGCTAGACTGAAACCCTACCTTGAAAAAGAAAAAGAAAAATATTGTTAATTATGCTCGGCATGGTGGCGCCCACCTTTAATCCCAGCACTAGGAAGGCAGAGGTAGGAGGATCACTATGAGTTCAAGGCCATCTTGAGACTACATAGTGAATTTCAGGTCAGTCTGGGTTAGAGTGAGACCCTACCTGTGGGGAAAAATTGTTTTTGTTAATTGTGTTGCAACTTGTTTCTTTAAAAAAAATTTTTTTTTTTTTTCTGAGATAGGGTCTCACTCTGGCCCAGGCTGACCTGGAATTCACTATGTAGTCTCAAGATGGCCTTGAACTCATAGTGATCCTCCTACCTCTGCCTCTTGAGAGTTGGGATTAAAGGTGTGTGCCACCACACATGGCTAATTTTCTTTGTTTATTTATTTGAGAGAAAGAAGAGAGAATGGGTACACCTCAGCCTCCAGCTATTGCAAATGAACTCCAGAAGCATGTGCCACCATGTGCATTTGGCTTCTATGGGTATTGGGGAATCATATCTGGGTCCTTAGGCTTTGAAGGCAAGTGCCTTAACCACTTAGCCATCTCTACAGCCCCTTTTTCTTTTTGCGTGTACCGGAATTGAACCAATGCTAGGCAAGTGCTCTACCACTGAGTTGTATCCCCAGCCCTGTATTTGCTGGCTTGCTTGTGTGTATGTGTGTGGTGTGGTGTATGCATATCCATGTGCCCTTGTGGTACCTCCTGTGCTTGCCTGTGCTCTTTCATTCATTCATTCATTATTTCATTTAGTCAGTCTCTCTCTCTTTCTGTTTTTTGGTTTTTCGAGGTAGGGTCTCACTCTAGCCCAGGCTGACCTGGAATTCACTCTGTAGTCTCAGGCTGGCCTTGAACTCATGGTGATCCTCCTACCTCAGCCTCCCAAGTGCTGGGATTAAAGGCGTGCATCACCACGCCTGGCTTAATTTATTATTATTATTATTATTATTATTATTATTAGTAGTAGTAGTAGTAGTAGTAGTAGTAGTAGTATTTTTGGTTTTGCAAGGTAGGGTCTCACTCTGGTCCAGGCTGACCTGGATGGAATTAACTCTGTAGTCTCAGGGTGGCCTCGAACTCTCGGTGACCCTCCTACCTCTGCCTCCCAAGTGCTGGGATTAAAGGCATGCTCCACCACGCCCGGAATTTTTAATTTTTGAGGCAGGATCTCACTAAATTGCCCAGGATGGCCTTGAACTCATTCTAGTCTAAGCAGGCTTTGACTCTCCTCAGCCTCCCAGGGTAGTTGGGAAGGCCTGCCCCACAGACTGGCTTGCTGGAATCCTTGACTTCTGGCTGCTGAGAGTGAAAAGCTCCATTTCCTCCCCATATTTACTTAATTTCCCCTGCCTTTCTACGCTGCTATGTAAATTGATGAGCTATCAGCATGTAGGTGACAGGAATCATGTACTTAGCTCCTGACATATGTGCCCAGTGGTCGGTCAGTCAACAAAAAAAGTTATTGCTGGTTTGGAGACCACAGGGCCCCATTGGCTGTGATCCCAATGTCCCAATTTTTGGGGGGTGAGGTGGGGAGAGGTAGAGTCTCACGCTAACTCAGGCTGATATAGAACTCACTCTGTAGTCTCAGGCTGGCCTTGAATTCACAGTGATCCTCCTGCCTCTGCCTGCTGAGTGCTGGGTCAGCCTGAGCTGGCCAGAGAGCTGGGCTCTCTCATACAGTGAACTCACCATCCTGGATTCCCGCAGTCCCCAGGTTTATACTGAGAGTGGAGGATTGAAGAAGTTAGGCTCACCTGACAAGGCCTTGCGTCAGCGCAGGGAGATAAAGGAAGGAGGGCTCCATGGAGTTTGGGACTTATGGGGACACTGGTAGCAAAGGCCAGCTTCCCTTCCCCTGAGTCAGATCTCCATGGCCTTTTCCTGCATGTCTGTACCACTCTCCTCCACCTTCCTGTGGCATTCCTGCCACCTATGCTGCACGTGGCAGGCCGAGTCATTTATCACAAATGTAAATGAGACCAAGTCACCAGCCTGAGCCAGCTGAAACTCTGTGAAAAGCTTCCCACGACTCAGATAGGAGCCGGCCACTGTGCTTCCCAAACAGGTAGGGAGGGGACTGCTCTCACGTGGAGCATGGCGGAACATTTTTGCACTCCAGCTGTGGCTCAGAAAAATACAAGTGGCATTTCGGTCTTTTCAACTCATAAGCAATATATATAGAGAGCAAGACCCTACCTCCAAAAACCAAAAGAAAAAAAAAAAAAGAAAAGAAACCGGCAACAATATATATATATATATTTTTGGTTCCTCCTAGGGTCTTCTGCCCCTGAGTGCTGGGATTAAAGTAGTCTCAGGGTGGCCACCACTGCCTCCCGTGCAAGCAATAATATATATATTTTTTGTTTAGAAGAACCCCAGCTGGGTGTGGTAGCACATGCCTTTAATCCCAGAACTCTGGAGAATGATCTAGAAAGATCACTGGGAGTTTGAGGCCAGCCTGGGCTAGAGTGAGACCCTACCTCAAAAAAACAAACCAACCAACAACAAAAAGAGCAGGGTGTGGTGGTGCATGCCTTTAATCCCCAGCATTGGGGAGGCAAAGGCAGAAGGATCACTGTGAATTTGAGGCCACCCTTAGACTACATAGTGAATTCCAGGTCATCCTGGGCTAGAGTGAGAGCCTACCTTGAAAAACCAAAATAAATAAATAAATAAATTAATTAATTTAAAAATCTTTAAAAAGGAGAACAAGGAACAAAGGAAGTCAATTTTCAGGAAATACTGGTACAAATGGAGCCCTGTGTAGGAGGTACTCAAATGAGGTTAGGACACTGAGCATCTTTTCAGTTTCGTCTAGGCTCTCTGCCCCTCTCTCCCTGACTCGAACTGTACTGGTCCTTGAAGATGTTGTCAGAATTGTTCCAGAATGTTCTTCCCAACCTGTCCCTCACACTTCCCCCCATCTTTCGCTTAGACTAGTGCTCTCCAATGTCTGTTTCAGACATTGTCACTGTCTCAGGGGGATTTTATGGTCAAGGCTTCTGGTACGTTTCTGTCTCAGGTCCTCTTCTTTCCCTTCACAGCACTTAATGTGACCTGTCCTGGTCTGCTTGGTCTGTGTGTGATGGGATCTGTGCCCCAACTAGAATGTAAGGTCATTGGTCTTTTTGCACTTGTGTGAGTGTGGTGTATACATGTGTATGTGCCCCTGAGCGCCCCATCCACTGGCTGGCCTGTGGCAGGCAGGCGTCCCTGGCCAGCGGTGGCTGGAGTGGAATGTTGACTGTCCTGCTGTGTTACTCTTCCACCTGGAGCTTTCCCCAGCCACTTCCTTCGATCTCTAGTCTCCAGGGTCACAGGCATGCACGGCCATGCCCAGCTCTTTTATGTGAGATCTGGAACTCTGAAGTCTTGCCTCCCTCCACCCCTGGAATGCACTAAACCACTGAGCAGAACATGTCTCCAGCCTTTATTTATTTTTTATTTTATTTTATTTTATTTTATTTTATTTTATTTTATTTTATTTTATTTTATTTTATTTTTTTTTTCCGAGGTAGGGTCTCACTCTAGCTCAGGCTGACCTGCCTCCCGAATGCTGGGATTAAAAGCATGCACCACCACAAGTGGCCACTTTTTAATTTTTTTTTTTTATTTTTGATTTTTGGAGAGAGACACAGAGAGAGACAGACAGAGAGAGAGGGAGAGGGAGACAGATAGAGAATGGGCACGCCAGCAGTCTCTCAGCTGCTGTGAACGAAATCCAGATGTGTGCGCCCCCTTGTGGGCAAGTGTGGCATTGCGCCCTTGAGTCACTGCATCTGGCTAAACATGGGACCTGGAGATTGGAACCCGGTTCTTAGGCTTAGCAGGCAGGCGCCTTAACTGCTAAGCCATCTCTCCAGCCCTTTTTTTTTTTTTTTTTTTTCTTTTTCTTTTTTTTTCACTTTTTAAATTTTTTATTTTTTATGTTTTTAATTATTTATTTAAATATTTTTTATTTTATTTATTTGTGAGAGACAGGGAGACAGAGGATCCGCCAGGGCCTCCAGGCACTGCAAATGAACTCCAGATGCATGCACCCCCTTGTGCATCTAGCTTACATGGGAACTGGAGAATTGAACTGGGATCCTTTGGCTTTGCAGGAAGATGCCTTAACCGCTAAGCCATCTCTCCAGCCCTATTTATTTATTTATTTATTTATTTATTTATTTATTTATTTATTTTTGGGTTTTTGAGGTAGGGTCTCACTCTGGTCCAGGCTGACCTGGAATTAACTATGTAATCTTAGGCTGGCCTAGAACTCATAGCGATCCTCCTACCTCTGCCTCCCAAATGCTGGGATTAAAGACGTGTGCCACCATGCCCGGCTTACCTTTTTAAATTAAAAAAATATATATTTATTTACTTATTTGAGAGAGAGTGAGAGAGAAAAAGAGAAAGAGAGAGAATGGACATGCCAGGACCTCTAGCGACTGCAAACAAACTCCTTGTGCATCTAGCTTATGTGGATACTAGGGAATTGAATCTGGGTCCTTTGGCTTTTCAGGCAAGTGCCTTAACCACTAAGCCATTTCTCCCTTAAATTGCTTTTGTCAGGTGTGTTGTTGCAGTTGCTGGAAAAGTAACTAGTACACAGTGACTGGGGATCAACTCAGTTGATCCAGAGCTTGCCTAGCATGCAGGAAGACTTGAATTAGGTATCCCCAGCTCCTCATAACACCAGGTGGTACAGGCCTCTACACTTGGGAGGTGGAGTCAGGAGAATCTGTTCAAGATCATCCTCAGCTACAGAGCAAGTCCAAGACCAGCCCAGGATCCATGAGAATCTATCTCCAAAAAAGCCTCCAAGATGGATGTGGTGGCTCATGCCTATAATCCCTACACTTGGGAGACTCATGTAGAAGGATAGCTGTAAAGCCAGCCTGGGGCTGCAGAGTGAATTCCAGGTTACTTGGCCTAGAATGAGACCTTACCTCTAAAACCAAAAAAAAAAAAACAAAAAGCCTACTTTTTAAAAGCCTTCATTACAAATAAAATAAACAACAACAAAAATAAGGGCTGGAAGCCAGGCATGGTGGTGCACGCCTTTAATCCCAGCACTCAGGAGGCAGAGGTAGGAGGATCACCATGAGTTCAAGGCCACCCTGAGACTACATAGTGAATTCCAGGTCAGCCTGGACCAGAGTGAGACCCTACCTTGAGAAACCAAATAAATAAATAAATAAATAAATAAATAAATAAACAAACAAACAAACAAACAAATAAATAAAACAAAATAAATAATAAAAAAACACAAAAAGTTAAAAATTTAAAAAGTGGCCACTTGTGGTGGTGCATGCTTTTAATCCCAGGATTCGGGAGGCAGAGGTAGGAGAATTGCTGTGAGTTCGAGGCCACCCTGAGACTACAGAGTGAATTCCAGGTCAGCCTGGACCAGAGTGAGACCCTACCTCAGAAAAAAATAAATAAATAAAACAAACTTGGGCTGGAGAAATGGCTTAGCAGTTAAAATGCTTTCCTATAAAGCCTAAAGACCAGGTTTGATTCTCCAGGACCAATTTGCAGGCAAGTGCCTTAATGGCTAAGCCATCTCTCCAGTCCCAGGCTGAAAATTTTGACATTTAAAAATATTTTATTTTGTTAAAAAGCAAGCAAACAAACAAACAGAGGGCTGAAGAGATGACAGCGGTTAAGGTACATGCCTGCGAAGCCTGAGGACCCAGGTTTGATTCTCCAGGTCTCACATAAGCCAGATGCACATGGTGGTGCATGTGTCTGGAGTTCATTTGCAGTGGCTGGAGGCCCTACCATGCCCATTCTTACTCACTCTCTCTCTTTCCCTTTCTCTGTCTCTAATAAATAAATAAAAATAAAATGTTAAAAAAACCAAAAAATTCATATTTTATTTATTTATTTTTATTTTGAGAGAGATAAAAAAGTAGATAGAGAGCCGGAGAGATGGTTTAATGGTTTAAGGAGCTTGCCTGCAAAGCCTAAGGACCTAGGTTCGACTTCTCAGAACCCATGAAAGCACAAGGTAGTGCATGCTTCTGGAGTTTGTTTACAGCACCTGGAAGCCCTGACATGCCCATTCTCTCTCTCTCTCTCTCTCTGCTTCTTTCTCTGTCCCTCCCTCTCTTTCTTAAATAAATGAATAACAATTTTTTTTGTTTGTTTTTTGGTTTTCACTGTAGGGCTCAGGCTGACCTGGAATTCACTATGTAGTCTCAGCGTGGCCTCTAGCTCAGGCTGACCTGGAATTCACTCCCGAGGGCTGGGATTAAAGGTGTAGTCTCATGGGTGGCTAAAAATAAAATATTTTTAAAAACTTCAGCCTGGGCTAGAGTGAGATTCTATCTCCTGAAATAAGACGGGCTCTGCCTTTAATCCCAGCACTTGGGAGGCTGGGATTAAAGGTGGCCACCCTGAGACCATGCCCGGCCTAAAAATAAAATATTTTTTAAAAGCTTCAGCCTGGGCTAGAGTGAGATTCTATCTCAAAAAAAAAAAAAAAAAAAAAAAAAAAAAAAAAAGAAAGAAAGAAAAAGTTTTAAAAGTGAAATAAGAGCCGGGCATGGTGGTACGCGCCTTTAATCCCAGCACTTGGGAGGCAGAGGTAGGAGGATTGCCGTGAGTTCGAGGCCATCCTGAGACTACATAGTGAATTCCAGGTCAGCCTGGGCCAGAGTGAGACCCTACCTCGAAAAAAAAAAAAAAAAAAAAAAAAAAAGTGAAATAAGGCTCCGGGCATGGTGGTGCACACTTTAATCCCACCACTCAGGAAACAGAGATAGGAGGATCGCCTTGAGTTCAAAGCCATCTGAGACTACATAGTCAATTCCAGGTCGGCCTGGGCTAGAGCAAAACCCTATCTTGAAAAATCAAAAAGAAAAGTGAAATAAGCCAGGTGTAGTGGCACACACCTTTAGTCCCAACACTTAGGAGGCTGAGGCAGTGAAGGATAGGAGAAAGCTAGCTTCTTTTTAGGTACTTTCAGGTTAGAGATTGGAGCCCAGAGAGAACCAGGAGCTGTCACCTCACATGCCACCTCGTCCTGGCAGAAGAGCTGAACTCTTGGCAGAAATGGATTCATGTCTGATCTAGACTGATCTACAGCGCCCCCTGCTGTCCACAGTCTAGCCCGCTACCTAGACAGACAGCCCATGTGGGCTGGTTCTGAGAGCCTCCCTCCAAGTCTACAAACCAATAGGGACTTCCCTTTGCATATGAAGGCTGCTCCGCTTCTGCTCTGTTCTGCACTCTGCTCTGCTTTGCCTGGCTTCGCTAGGGCCACAAGGATTCACGTGAGTCTGGGCTCTACCCCACCCATCCTAGCTAGGTCGGGTACCGGGGATAGGGGGTGGTGGTGGGAAATAGCACAATACTGTTTTTTGATTGGGCAACTCTTCTGCTTGCCTTTGCCACTGCTTTAGAGTTTGGGGTAACTTCTCACTTTGATTACATGCATAATTTTCCTGTGGTCTCTGAATCTACCACATGTGTATTTCCCTTACACTCCAGATCTACCACATGGGTCCTTTTGCTAACTCTAGGTTGGCTACCTGTGTAACTTCTTTAAACTCAAGGTAACCAGGAGTGTAAGTCTCTTCATTACTCCTCTGAATTCCGTGGCCTTTGCTTTGATATTTTCCTTCTTATTTTTTCTTGAGCCTCACCATTTGCCCTTTCTTTCTTTTTTGGGGGTTTTTCAAGGCTGACCCAGAATTTACTCAGGGAGGGTGGCCCTGAACTCTGGGCAATCCTCCTTCCTACCTCTGCCTCCTGAGTGCTGGAATTAAAGGCATGTGCCACCACACCCAGCCCATTTGCCCTTTTAACTCCCTTCCATGTGCTTGCGGCTCTACTCCAGGTTTTTTCTCAAACCTTAATTTCTCTCTCTCTCTCTTTAAAAAAAAAAATACACACACACACACACACACACACACACACACACATATTTGAGAGAGAAAGAGAGAAAGAGGCAGAGAGGGAGAGAATGGGTGCGACGGGGCCTCCAGCCACTGCAAATGAACTCCAGACACATGTTCCCCCTTGTGCATCTGGATTACGTGGGTCCTGGAGAGTCGAACAGGGATCCTTTGGCTTTGCAGGCTAAGCTTAACCACTAAGCTATTTCTCCAGCCTTTTTTTTTTTTTTTGGAGGTAGAGTTTCACTCTAGCTCAGGTTGACCTGGAATTCCCTTTGTAGTCTCAGGGTGGCCTCAAACTCACTCACGGTGATCCTCCTACCTCTGCTGGGATTAAAGGCGTGTGCCACCACACCCGGCGACCATCTTCTGGTTTTCTGGTAAGAGTATGTAGCCCTGTACTAGCCTTGGAATCTGGGCAGTCTTTCTCCTCAGCCTCCACAGATAAAACTGAAGTCCCCTTTTGTTCCTCTGTCCAGCCCAGCCCCTCACCCTTCCTTCCATTCCCAGGAGCAGTTGTTATTATTAATCTGATGTGTACCCTCCTTTAGGAGCAAAGCAGAATGTGTTCTTAGAGCAACATTGTTAATACAGGCCAAACAGCAGGGCAAGTCTAATGTCTATCAACTGAGAAACAAAAACTGGCATGTCCAGCCCAGGTCTATAACTCCAGCACTTGAGAAACCGAGGAAGACCCTATCTGAAAACAAACAAGCAAAAAAGCCTTAAAATGTGGTATCTCCATACAGGAATATTATTTTAAAAAGGCTGCATGGTATTTGATTGCATTTCTTTTTTTAAAAATTTTTTATTGACAACTTCTATACTTACAATAAACCATGATATTTCCTTCCCCTCCCCCATTTCCCCTTCACAACTCTGCTCTCCATCATATCCCTCCCTCTCTCCATTCGTCTCTCTTTTATTTTGATGTCATCATCTTTTTCTCCCATTATGAGGGTCTTGTGAAGGTATTACTAGGCACTGCGAGGTCATGGATATCGAGGCCAATTTCTGTCTGGACAGTTGCATTGTAAGGAGTGGTGCCCCTCCTTTGGCTCTTACATTCTTTCTGCCCCCTCTTCCGCAATGGACCCTGAGACTTTGGAGGGTGTGATAGATATGTTTCAGTGCTGGATACTCCTCTGTCACTTCTTCTCAGCACTATGTTGCCTTTTGGGTCATCCCAGTGGTCATTGCCATCTGAAAAAAGGAGCTTCTCTATCCAAAAGTGAGAGTAGCATTAATATATGAATATGAACATTAAGTGTAGTGCTTTCAGGGCAGCTTGGTGGGAATAATATATACATTTAGCCAGACAAGAGCAGGCTTTATACCCCTAAGGCTCATGACCTCCCCTACCATAGGCTTTTAATTAGGTTTTCAGTACCAGGCATGTATTCCCTCCCATAGAGTGGGCCTCCAGTCCAATTAGAGAGCAGCTGGTTTTGCCCAGAGCAGACAGGCCACTATTGCACCCTTTCAGTCATTTGGCCTGTTTGGCCAAACTTGAGGTTTCCAGTGTCCACTGTTTTCACCACTGATGACTTCTGTCTCCCATAGGGCTGCCTGCAGTTCAGCATTTTCCAGCTTTCAGTTGGCTGGTCTACAGGGAGGTTTTCAGCTCAGCACCAGCTTGATTTTTTGGTGACTTTGCAGCCCACACATGTGAAGTCTTCAGCAATAGTGACCCCCCCTTTTTTTATTGACAACTTCCTTAATTGTAGACAATCCTATCCTATGGTAATTCCTTCCCTCCCCCCACTTTCCCCTTTGAAACTCTCCTGTCCATCATATCCCCTCCCCCTCCCAATCAATCTCTCTTTTATTTTAATATCATCATCTTTTCCTCCTATTATGACGGTCTTGTGTTGGTAGTGTCAGGCTGGCGAGGTAATGGATATCCAGGCCATTTTGTGTCTGGAGGAGTACGTTGTAAGGAGTCCTACCCTTCCTTTGGCTCTTACATTCTTTCTGCCACCTCTTCTGCAATGGACCCTGAGCCTTGGAAGGTGTGATAGGGATGTTTCAGTGCTGAGCGCTCCTCGTCTCATCTTCTCAGCACCATGGTGCCTTCTGAGTCATTCCAAGGTCATTACCATCTGAAAAGAGAAGCTTCTTTAAACAAAAGTGAGAGTAGCATTAATATATGGGTTTGGACATTAAGAGAAGTGCTTACTGGACAGTTTGGTGAGCATAGTATATACATTTAGCTAGACATCTGCAGACGTTATACCCCTAGGGCTCATGACTACTCCTGTTGTAGGTTTTCAGTATCAGGGATGTATTCCTTCCCAAGGAGCGGGCCTCCAGTCCAATTAGAGGGCAGTTGGTTTCCTCCATAACAGACACACCACTATTGCACCCATTGGCTCATTTGGCCTGACTGGCCAAATTTAAAGCTTGCAGTGTTCCCTGTTGCGTATCTTCACTGGTGTTTTCTCTCTCCTATTAAACTGCATGTAGCATAGCTTTTTCCAGCTTTCTGTCAGCTGGTCCACATGGAGGAGGCTTTCAGCTCAGCTCCAACAGGATTTCTCAGTGACTTTGCAGTCCAAGTATGTGGAGTCTTCAGCAATAGTGTTTTACCATCTATTCCTGGTGGGAAACCAAGGGCCTTGGCAATGGCCTATAATGTTTTGGGGGTATCTGTGACCTCCCTGGCCAACAACTCACTGAAAGGTATCCCATCCCTGGCACTGAAAATTTTCTGGCAATCATCTATTACTTCTGAGTGTTCCATTGTCCAGAAAAGTAGGTTTTCATATAACTTATTTATATCCTCTTAGATTTTGACTAGCCCTCCCTCTATCTTTCCTTTACTCAATCTCTTCCCCTGACCTCACTTAGGCCTTTTCACCCCCATTAATCTGTTCTTCTACTTACATATATACAATACCATCCTATTAAGTGCCCCCCTCCCTCTGTTTCTATTCCCTTTATATCCCCTTTCTAGCTTACTGGCTTCTACTACTGAGTTTTATTCCTACTCATATAGCCCTCCCTTTTTAATGTGTGTGTGTGTGAGAGAGAGAGAAAGAGAGAGAATTGACACAGCCACTGCCTCTAGCCACTGTAATTGAACTCCAGACACATGCGCTGCGCTACTTACTGTGCATGTGTGACCTTGTTCACTTGCATCATCTTGTGCTTACATGGGACCTGGAGAGATGAACATGAGTCCTTAGGTTTGGCAGGCAAGTGCCTTAACCATTAAGCCATCTCTCCAGCCCTTAATATTTTATTTTTATTTATTTATTTGAGAGAGGGCTGGAGAGATGGCTTAGCAGTTAAGGTGCTTTCTGGTAAAGCCAAAGGACCCAGGTTCGATTCCCCAGTACCCACATAAAGTTGGATGCACAAGGTGACACATGCATCTGGAGTTCATTTGTAGTGGCTAGGAGGCACATGCCCATCCTCTTTTTCTCTTTCTCTCTCTGTGCCCCTCTCCCTTCTCCTAACTAACTAACTAACTAACTAACTAACTAACTAACTAACTAACTAACTAACTAACTAAAGCCTGGCATGGTAGTGTATGCCTTTAATCCTAGCCCTTGGGAGGCAGAGATAGGATGATCGCCATGAGTTCAAGGATACCCTGAGATTACATCATGAATTTCAGGTCAGCCTGGGCTAGAGTGAGACCCTATGTTGAAAAACCAAAAAAATAAAAATAAAAAAATAAAAATAAATAGAATAGAATAGAATAGAATAAAATAAAATAAAATAAAATAAAATAAAATAAAATAAAATAAAATAAAATAGCATGGGCATGCCAGGACCTCTGGCCAGTGCAAATGAATTCCAGAAACATGCACCACCTTGTGTATCTGGCTTACATGGGTTCTGGGGAATCAAACCTGGTCATTAGGCTTCTCAGACAAGCACCTTACCTGCTAAGCCATCTCTCTGATCCTTTGATTCCATTTCTGCAGCAGGGAAATTATGGAGACAGTAAGTAGACTAGTGGTTACCAGGGGCTGAGATTGGGGGAGGGGAGAGCAATTACTGCCTAATGGGAACGGGGCTTTTTCTTCTCCTCCTCCTTCTTCTTCTTTTTTTTTTTTTTTTTGGTTTTTCGAGGTAGGGTTTCACTCTAGCTCAAGCTGACCTGGAATTCACTACGTAGTCTCAGGGTGGCCTTGAATTCACAGCGATCCTCCTACCTCTGCCTCCCGAGTGCTGGGATTAAAGACACACACCACCACACCTTGCTTTTTTTCTTTTTAAAAATATTTGTTGGCTGGGTGTGGTAGCACACGCCTTTAATCCCAGCACTTGGGAGGCTGAGGTAGGAGGATCGCCGAGAGTTTGAGGCCACCCTGAGACTACAGAGTGAATACCAGGTTAGCCTGGACCAGAGTGAGACCCTACCTCAAAAAAACAAAATTATATATATGTTTGTTTAGGGAGATGGCTTAGGAGTTAAGGCACTTGCCTGCAAAGCCTAAGGAGCCAAGTTCAATTCCCTAGGACACATATATGCCAGTGTCTGGAGATCATTTGCAGTGGCTGGAGGCCCTGGCACACCCATTCTTTCTCTCTCTTCCTCTCTCTCTAGTAAATAAAATTAAAAAAAAAAAGTTGAGGATGGTGGCTCACACCTTTAATCCCAGCACTTGGGAGGCAGAGGTAGGAGGACTGCTGTGAGTTCGAAGCCACTCTGAGACTGCAGAGTGAATTCCAGGTCAGCCTGGGTTGGGTGAGACCCTACTTCGAAAAACCAAAAAATAAAAAATTAGCTGGGTGTGGTGGCACACGCCTTTAATCCCAGCATTCGGGAGGCAAAGGTAGGAAGATTGCCATGAGTTTGAGGCCACCCTGAGAATACATAGTGAATTCCAGGTCAGCCTGGGCTAGAGTGAGATCCTACCTTGAAAAACAGAAAAATGAAAAAAACCAATAAAAAAAGTAAGGGCTGGAGAAATGGCTTAGCAATTAAGGCACTTGCCTGCAAAGCCAAAGGACCTAGGTTCGATTCCCCAGTACCCATGTAAGCCAGATGCACAAGGTGGTGCATGTGTCTGGAGTTTGTTTGCAGTGGCTAGAGGTCCTGACGGGCCCATTCTCTCTCTATCTTTCCCTCTCTCAAATAAATAAGTAAATAAATAAACAAACAAACAAATAAATGAATACAAAAAAATTAAAAATAAAATATTTTTTTTTTTATTTGAGAGACAGTGAGGAGAGAGTGAGAATGGGTGCACCAAGACCTCTTGGTGGTGCAAACGAAGTCCAGATCCACGTGTCACACTGAGTACTTGGCTTTACGTGGGTGCTGGGGAACTGAACCATGGGCCACCAGGCTTTATATGCTATGCAAGTACCTTTAATCACTGGGCCATCTTTCTAGCTCAGAATTGCAGTTCTATTGGGGATGATATAATTTTCCTGAACTTAAATAGTGGTGGTCATTGCAAAACTCTGAATATAATAACCAGCCCCTAAATATTGACTACTTAAAATGATTAAAATGGTGAATTTTGTGGGATTTTTTAAAAGATAAATCCTTACTATGTATGTGGCCCTACCTCATTTAGAACTCATTATGTAGCCCAGGCTGACCTTAAATGTGTGGCAATCCCCCTGATTTATCCTCCGTAGTGCTCTAGGATTACAGATATGTACCACCACACCCAGCTTAGCCACTGCAAATGAACTCCAGATGCATGTGCCACTGTGTGTGCCTGGTTTTATGTGAGTACTGGGGAATTAAACCCAGGCTGGCAAAGCTTTGCAAGTCTTTACTGAAACATCTCCCTAGACTTTCCTCCGTGTGTGTGTGTGTGTGTGTGTGTGTGTGTGTGTGTGTGTGTGTGTGTGTGTGTGAGAGAGAGAGAGAGTTTTTTTTTTTTTTTGGTTTTTCAAGGTAGGGTCTCACTCTGGCCCAGGCTGACCTGGAATTAACTATGTAGTCTCAGGGTGGCCTCGAACTCTCGGCAATCCTCCTACCTCTGCCTCCAGAGTGCTGGGATTAAAGGCGTGCGCCACCACGCCCGGCAAGAGAGAGGGTTTTATGTAGCCCAGGATGGCCTCAAACTTACCATGTAGTTGAGGATAACCTTGAATTTCTGATCTGCCTGCTTCTATATCCTGAGTGCTGGAATGTACCACCCTGCCTGGTTTATGGTTCTGGGTATCAAATCCAGGGCTTCATGTATGCTAAGCAAGCACTCTGTCAACTGAGCTACAACCCTGTCTGTCCTTTCTTCTTTCCTTATTTTGCAGTGCTGAGATCAAACCCAGAGCCTTTTCACATACCAGGCGAGCACTCTGACACCAAACTGCTTCCTCATTCCAATATTCACTGCCCTTAAAAGCCTCCTTTTTAAGGCTGCATAGTATTCCATGTATATATACATCACATTTTCTTTCTTTCTGGTTTTTTTTTTTTTGTTTGTTTGTTTTGAGAAAGACACACAGAAAGAGAGAGAATTGGTGCACCAGGGCCTCAGACACTACAATCGAACTCCAGATGCTTCTGCCACTTAGTGGGCATGTGTGCCTTGCACTTGCCTCATCTTTGTGCATCTGGCTAACTTGGGATCTGGAGAGTTGAACATGGGTCCTTAGGCTTTGCAGGCAAGTGCCTTAACCACTAAGCAATTTCTCCAGTCCCACAGCACATTTTCTTTCTTTTCTCATCTGCAAATGGCTGTTTTGAATTGCTTCTACCACTTGGCTGGTGTGACTAGAGAAATATGGGTTTACAAGAATTTCTTTCAGCATTTAGTTTGAATTTTTTTTTTTTTTGAGATAAGGTCTCACTCTAGCCCTGGCTATAGTCTCAGGGTGGCCTTGAACCCATGGTAATCCTCTGCCTCCCGTGTGCTGGAATTTAAAGGCATAAGCCCCTATGCCTGGCTGATGTTTAAAAATAATTTTTTTGGTTTGGTTTTTCCAGGTAGGGTCTCACTCTAGCTCAGGCTGACCTGGAATTCACTCTGTATTCTCAGGGTGGCCTTGAACTCACAGCGATTCTCCCACCTCTGCTTCTTGAGTGCTGGGATTAAAAGTGTGCACCACGATGCCTGGTTTAAGAAATTTTTTATGGACAACTTTCATAATTGTAGACAATAAACTATGATAGTTCTCTCCCCTTCCCCACTTTCCCCTTCACAAATCTACTTAAAAAATTTAATATTTTTTATTCATTTGCAAGCAGAGAAATATAGAGAGAGGAGAGATAGACAGAATTGACACACCAGGGCCTCTAGCCACTGCAAACGAGCTCCAGACACATGCTCTACCTTGTGCATCTGGCTTATTTTTTTTATTTTTTATTTTTTGGTTTTTCTTTTTTTGTTTTTTCGAGGTAGGGTCTCACTCTAGCTGAGGCTGACCTGGAAGTCACTCTGCAGTCTCAGGGTGGCCTCGAACTGACAGCGATCCTTCTACCTCTGCCTCCCGAGTGCTGGGATTAAAGGCGTTCACCACCACACCCGGCTCTGGCTTATTTTTTTACATGGGTACTGGGAAATTTAACTTGGGTCCTTTGGCTTTGCTGACAAGTGCCTTAACTGCTAAGCCATCGCTCAAGCCCACAAATCTACTCTCCATCATATCCCCTCATCCTCTCAACCAGTCTCTCTTTTATTTTTTTTACTTTTTTAAATTATTTATTTATTTTTAAATTTTATTATTTTGTTGAGAGACACAGAGAGAGACAGAGAGAGAAGGAGAGGAAGAGAGATAGAGAATGGGCGCACCAGCAGCCTCTCAGCTGCTGCGAACGAAATCCAGATGCATGTGCCCCCTTGTGGTCCAGCGCGGCATTGCGCCCTTGCGTCACTTTGCATCTGGCTAAACGTGGGACCTGGAGATTGGAACCAGTGTTCTTAGGCTTAGAAGGCAGGTGCCTTAATTGCTAAGCCATCTCTCCAGCCCAGTCTTTCTTTTATTTTGATGCCATCAACTTTATCTCCTATTATAAGGCTCTTGTGAAGGTAGTGTTGGGAACTGTGAGGTCATGGATGTCAAGGCCAATTTCTCTCTGAATTATTACATTGTAAGCAGTCCTACCCTTCCTTTGGCTCTTACATTCTTTCTGCCACCTCTTCCTTTGTGAGCCTTGGAGGGTGTGATAGATATGTTTCAGTGCTGAACACTCCTCTGTCACTTCTTCTCAGTACTGTAGTGCCTTTTGAGTCATCCCAGTGGTTATTTAAATATGGAAAGAGAAGCTTCTCTAACCAAAAATGAGAGTAGGGCTGGAGGGATGGCTTAGTGATTAAGGAGGCATTTGTCTGCAAAGCTAAAGGACCCAGGTTCAATTCCCCAGGACCCACATTAGCACAAGGTGGCACATGCATCTGGAGTTCATTTGTAGTGGCTGAAGGCCCTAATGCATCCATTCTCTCCCTCTCTTTCTCTCTGTCAAATAAATAAATAAATACAAATAAATACAAAATATTAAAAAAACATGAGAGTAGCATTAATATACGGGTATGAATGTTAAGAAAAGTGCTTACACAGCTGGGCATGGTAGCGCAAACCTTTAATCCCAGCACTAGGGAGATAGAGGTAGGAGGATCCCTGTGAATTGGAGTCCAACCTGGGTCTACATGGTGAATTCCAGGTCGGCATAGGCTAGAGCAAGACCCTACCTCAAAAAACACAAAAACAAGCCAGGCGTGGTGGTGCATACCTTTAGTCCCAGCACTCAGGAGAATGAAGTAGGAGGATCACCATGAGCTTGAGGCTACCCTGAGACTACATAGTGAATTCCAAGTCAGTCTGGGCTAGAGTGAGAGTGAGGACCCTACCTTGAAAAACAAAACAAAAAAGTGCTTATAGGGCAGTTTGGTGAGCATATTATATATATTTAGCCAGACAACGGCAGGCTTTATACCCCTAGGGCTTGTGACCCTCCTCACTCCCCTGAGGTAGGCTTTTCTTGTGGCCACCCCTGCCATAGGCTTTTGACTATGTTTTCAGTACCAGGCATGTATTCCCTCCCATGGAATGAGCCTCCAAACCAATTAGAGAGAGGTTTGTTTTGTCCATAACAGACATAGCACTATTGCACCCATGCTCATTTGGCCTGGCTGGCCAAACTTAAGGCTTGCTGTGTCCACTGTTGTTCATCACCGCTGATGACTTCTCTCTCTCCCATAGGGCTGCATGCTGCGTAGCTTTTTACAGCTTTCTGTCAGTTGGTCTCCCGGAAGGAGGTTTTCAGCTCAGCTCCAGCAAGATTTCTCAGTGACTTTGCAGCATAAGCATATCAAGTCTTCAGCAATAGGGTTTTACCATCTATTTCTGGGGGGAAACCAAGAGTTTTGGCAATGGCTTATAATGTTTTGGGGGCATGAGGGACCCCCTGGCCAACAACTCACTGGAAGGTATCCCATCCCTGGCACTGAAAATTTTCTACTAACAACCTATAGCTTCTGGGTGTGCTATCATCCAAAGAAGTAGGTTTCCATATGGTTTATTCACAATAGCTTGAATTTTGATTAACCGTCCCTCCACCCTTCCGTTACTTGATCTGTTCCCCAACCTCACTTAGGCTATTCCACCCCCAGTAATCTGTTATATCTCATGAACCTACATTGATCATCATTTTCACCCAAAGTCCACATTTTGCACTGGGGATTGCCCTTAGTGTAGTATGATTTTACAAAAAAAGAAGGGGGGAGATGGGGCTGGAGAGATGGCTTAGCCATTAAGGAGCTTGCCTGCAAAGCCAAAGGACCCAGGTTCGATTCCCCAGGATCCATGTAAGCCAGATGTACAAGATGATGCACGCATCTGGAGTTTGTTCACAGAGCTGAAGACCCTGCCATGACCATGCTCACTCTCTCTCTACCTCTTTTCTCTCTCTCTCTCAACTAAATAAAATAAAATAAAACAATTTTTTTCAAGGTAGGGTCTCACTCTAGTCCAGGCTGACCTGGAATTAACTATGTAGTCTCAGGGTGACCTCGAACTCACGGAGATCCTCCTACTTCTGCCTCCCAAGTGCTGGGATTAAAGGTGTGCACCACCACATCTGACAAAAAAAATTTTTTTAAGGCTGGAGAAATGGTTCAGCAGTCAAGATGCTTGCCTGTAAAGCCTAAGGCCTGGGATTCAATTCCCCAGTACCCATGTAGGGCCAGATGCCCAGTGGCACATGCATTTAGAATTCGTTTGTAGTGGCTAGAGGCCCTAGAAACCTATTCTCTCTTTCCTTGCAAATACATAAATAAAACTATTTTTTAATTCTTTTTTTTTTTTTTTTTTTTTGGTTTTTTCAAGGTAGGGTCTCACTCTGGCCCAGGCTGACCTGGAATTAACTATGTAGTCTTAGGGTGTCCTCGAACTCACGCCAATCCTACTTCCTCTGCCTCCTGAGTACTGGGATTAAAGGCATGTGTCACCATGCCCGGCAAAAATATTCTTTTAAAAACCCAAGGCCAGGCGTGGTGGCGCATACCTTTAATCTCAGTGCTTGGGAGGCAGAGGTAGGAGGATCACCGTGAGTTCAAGGCCACCCTGAGACTACATAGTGAATTCCAGGTCAGCCTGAGCTGGAATGAGACCCTATCTCGAAAAAAACAAAAACAAACAAAAAAACCCAACAAATGGGCTGAGTTAGGAGGATTGCTGTGAGTTGGTGGCCATCCTGATATTACATAGTGAATTCCAGGCCAGCCTGGGCTAGAGTGAGACTACCTCAAAAAACAGACAAACAAAGTGCTTAACAAACTATTTAGAGCTGGAGAAATGGAGAGATGGCTCAGCAGCTAAAGGTGCTTGCTTGCAAATCCACTGGCCCAGGGTTTGATTCCCCAGTACCTAATAAAGCCAGACATTGAAAGTGGGGCAAGAGTCTGCAGTTCATTTGCAGTGGCAAGAAGCCTTGGCTTTCTCCTTATCTCTTTCCCCTTTTTGATTTGAAAATAAAAAAAAATCTCTCTCACAAATAAATAAAAATATTTTTAAAATTATTTATTTAGGGCTGGGGAGATGACTCAGTGGTTAAAGATGCTTGCTTACAAAGTCTGCTAATCCAGGTTCAATTCCACTTAAAGCCAGATGAACAAAGTTGTGCATGCACCTGGAGTTTGCAGTGGTTAGAGATCATGGTAGGCCCATGCTCTCCCTCTCTCTCTCAAATAAATAAAATTATTTTTAAAAATTAGGGCTAGGGGCTGGCTTAACGGTTAAGGTGCTTGCCTGTGAAGTCTAAGAACCCATGTTCGACTCTCCAGATCCCATGTAAGCCAGATGCATAAAGGTGAGACAAATGCAAAGTTGCACAGGCCCACTAGGTGGAAGAAATGTCTGGAGTTTGATTGCAGTGACTGAGGCCCTGGTAGGCCAATTCTCTCTCTCTCTCTCTCTCTCTCTCTCTCTAAAGTAAAAAATATATATATATTTTAAATTATGCCTGGAAGCCAAGGATGGTGGTACACACCTTTAATCCCAGCACTCGGGAGGCAGAGGTAGAAGGATCACTGTGAGTTTGAGGCCAGCCTGAAACTACATAGTGCATAGTGAATTCTGGGTCAACTTGGGCTAGAGTGAGACCCTACCTTGAAAAAAAGATTAGGGCTGGGAGGATGGCTCAGCAGTTAAAAGTACAGGCTTGCAAAGTCTGTCAGCCAGGGTTCAATTCTCTAGTACCCAGGTAAAGCCAGGCACACAAAGTGGCACATGTGTTTGAAGTTCGCCTGCAGTGGCAGAGGCTCTGGCGTGTCCCTTCTCTCTCCCTCAATTAACTACATAAGAATATTTAAAATTTTTATTTATTTATGTGTATGTGTGTGCACACCCGTATGCACACACACCAGGGCCCCTTGCTACTACTGCAAATGTACACCAGAAGCTCACACAATTTCTTGGTTTTGGCTTATTGGGTGAATTAGGAACTGAACTGGGCTGTCAGGCTTTGCAAGCCAATGCCTTTAACTGGTGAGCTATCTTCCTAGCCATTGTATGACAGATTCCTAATGGCATGTATCCACTGTTGCAATATAGCACAGGAAACTGCAGCTCCATTCCCCTAAAAATCCCTATTCATCCTCCCATCCATCTGCCCATCCGTCAGTCCCTTAACCCACAGCAACCCCAGATCTGTTTTACTGTCTCCTTTCCAGAATGCCAGTTGGAATCATGTTGCCTTTTCAGGCTGGCTTCTGCTATGCTGTGCATGGCTTGAGTAGGCCCCTCGTGGGTTTGTGAGTTTGAAGCTTGGTCCTCAATGTAGTGATGTTGGCCGGGCACTGAAACTTCAAGGGGTGGGACCTAGTGGAAAGTATTTAGGTCTCCTGGGCTGAGGGCAGTGACCTCGGAAGAGAGTGACATCCTTCTCTTTTATGTTCAGTTCTTGGCAGAGAAGGATGTTTTTGTTTTGTTTTGTTTTGTTTTTCAAGGTATGGTCTCACTCACTCTAGCTCAGGCTGACTTGGAACTAAAGGCAATCCTCCTACCTCTGCCTCCCGAGTGCTGAGCTTGCCCTTGCAACACCACAAGAGAGGCTTTTCTTTTCCTTTCTTCCTCCCTTCTTTCCTTTTTTCCTCCCTCCCTCCCTCCTTCCCTCTTCTTTCTTTCTTCCCTCCCTCCCTCCCTCCCTCCCTCTCTCCTTTCTTCCCTTCCTTCCTTCCTTCCTTCCTTCCTTCCTTCCTTCCTTCCTTCCTTCCTTCCTCCTTCCTTCCTTCCTTTCTTTCTTTCTTTCCTTCCTTCCTTCCTTCCTTCCTTCCTTCCCTTCCTTCCTTCCTTCCTTCCTTCCCTCCCTCCTTCCTTCCTTCTTTCTTTCTTTCTTTCTTTCTTTCTTTCTTTCTTTCTTTTTTTCTTTCTTTCTTTCTTTCTCTTTCTGCTACTGGCCTGGAATTCAGTCTGTAGTCTCAGGCTGGCCTCAAACTCACAGAGATCCTCTTACCTCAGCCTCTTGAGTGCTGGGATTAAAGGAGTGCGCCACCATGCCCAACTCTGTTTTTTTTTTTTTAAGTTATTTTAGGGCTAGAGAGATGGCTTAGTGGTTAAGGCTCTTGCCTGCGAAGCCTAAGGACCTAGGTTTGATTCTCCAGGTCCTACGTAAGTCAGATGTGCATGGTGGCGACACGTCTGGAGTTCATTTGCAGTGGCTAGAGGTTCTGATACATTGATTTGCCCGTTCTCTCTTTCTCTCTCCTCTCTCTCCCTCTCTCTGTCTCTAATAAATAAATAAGCAAAAATCAAAAAAAAATTAAAGTTATTTTAGACAATACATGCTGGCGGGGATGCAGAAAAAGAGGAACCCTTCTACACTGTTGGTGGGAATACAGTCTGGTATGGCCATTGTGGAAATCAGTGTGGAGGTTCCTGAGACAGCTAAAAATAGATTTATCATATGACCCAACTATACCACTCTAGGCATATATTCTAAGGACTCATCTCACTACCTTAAAGACACCTGCACATCCATGTTTATTGCTGCTCTATTGACAATAGCTAGGAAATGGAGCCAGCCTAGATGCCCTCAACTGATCAGTTGAGGATAATGAAGATATGGCACATTTATACAATGGAGTTCTACTCAGCAGTAAAGAAAAATGAAATTTGCAGGGAAATGAATGGATCTGGAAATGATTATACGTAGTGAGGTAACCTAGGCCCAGAAAGCCAAACGTTGCATGTTCTCATATGTGGATCCTAGCTACAAATGATTGGACTTCTATGTGATTTGGAATTAAACTCAGTAGCAGAAGCCAGTATGCTAGAAAGGGGATATAAAGGGAACAGAAAGGGAGGGGGATGGGGGGATTTAAGAGGATGGTATTGTATATATGTAAATAGAAGAACAGTTTAATGGGGTGGAAAGGTCTAAATGAGGTCCAGGGGAAGAGATTTAATAAAGGAAAGGTGGAGGCAGGGATAATCAAAATCTACAAGGGCCAGGCGTGGTGGCGCATGCCTTTAATCCAGCACTTGGGAGGCAGAGGTAGGAGGATCATCATGAGTTCGAGGCCACCCTGAGACTACATAGTGAATTCCAGGTCAGCCTGAGCTAGAGTGAGACCCTACCAAAAAAAAAAAAAATCTACAAGGGTATGAGTAAGTTATAATGAAACCTATTCTTTTGGGCAATGGCACACCCAGAATCCATAGATTGTTACTAGAAAATTTTCAGTGCCAGGGAAGGGATACTTTCTAGTGAGTTGTTGGCCAGGTAAGTCCCTGATTCCCCCAAAACATTACAGGTTTGGGCTGTAGGGATGGCTTAGTGGCAAAGCCAAAGGACCCTGGTTCAATTCCCTAGGACTCACATAAGCCAGATGCACAATGTGACACATGCATCTTGAGTTCATTTGCAGTGGCTGGAGGCCCTGGCGTGTCTGTTCTCTCTCTCTCTGTCTCTCGCTTTCTGTCTCTCTCTCAAATAAATAAAACTTAAAAAAATAAAAAAATGTTTAAAAAGAAACATTACAGATTTCCCACCAGGAATAGATGGTAAGACCCTATTGTTGAAGACTCCACATACTTGGGCTGCAAGGTCACTGAGAAATCAAGCTGGAGCTGAGCTGAAAAGCTCTTCTGTGTAGACCAGCTAACAGAAAGCTGGAAAAAGCTATGCAGCATGCAGCCCTATGGGAGAGAGAAGTTATCAGTGGAGATAAGCAACAGAGGACACTGTAAGCCTTAAGTTTGGCCAGCCAGGTCAAATGAGCCAACAGGTGCAATAGTGGCATGTCTGTTATGGAGGAATCCAACTGCTGTCTAATTGGACTGGAGGCCCACTCCATGAGAGGGAATACATTCCTGATACTGAAAACCTATGATGGGGGAAGTCATGAGTCCTAGGGGTGTAATGCCTGCTGGTGTGTGGCTAAATGTATATATTGTGCTCACCAAACTGCCCAATAAGCACTTCTCTTAATATTCATACCCATATATTAATGCTACTCTCACTTCTGGTTAGAGAAGCTTCTCTTTTCACATGGTGGTGACCTTGGAATGACTCAGAAGGCACCATAGTGCTGAGAAGAAGTGACAGAGGAGTGCTCAGCACTGAAACATCTCGATCACACCTTCCAAGGCTCAGGGTCCATTGCAGAAGATGTGGCAGAAAGAATGTAAGAGCCAAAGGAAGAGTAGGACTCCTTACAAGTGCTCCTCCAGACACCAAATGGCCTGGATATCCATGACCTCACAGTGCCTGACACTACCTACACAAGACCATGATAATAGGAGGAAAAGATGATGACATAAAAATAAAAGAGAGACTGATTGAGAGGGGGAAAGGGTATGATGGAGGGTGGAGTTGCAATGGGAAAGCGGGGGAGGGAATTACCATGGTTTATTATCTATGATTATGGAAGTAGTCAATAAAAAAATAAAATAAAAAGTTATTCAAGGACTGTAGAGATGGCTTAGTGGTTAAAGAGCTTGCCTGTGAAGCCTAAGGACCCATGTTTGACTCCCCAGGTCCCATGTAAGCCAGACGCACAAGGTGATGCAAGTGCACAAGGTCTCACATGCACACAAGGTGGCACATGTGTCTGGAGTTCAATTACAATGGCCAGAGACCCTGGCGTGTCAATTCTCTGTCTTTCTCTCTCTCACATTATACAAGACCATCATAATAGGAGGAAAAGATCATGACATCAAAATGAAAAGAGAGACTGATTGAGAGGGGGGAGGGGATATGATGGAGAGTGGAGTTTCAAAGGGGAAAGTGGGGAGAGGGAGGGAAGTGCCATGGGATATTATCTACCATTAAGGAAGTTGTCAATAAAAAATAGTATTATCAGCCGGGTGTGGTGGCGCACGCCTTTAATCCCAGCACTCGGGAGGCAGAGGTAGGAGGATTGCAGAGAGTTCGAGGCTGCCCTGAGACTACATAGTTAATTCCAGGTCAGCCTGGACCAGAATGCGACCCTATCTCGAAAAACCAAAAAAAAAAAAAAAAAAAAAAAAAAAAAAAACCAAACCAGGGCTGGAGAGATGGCTTAGCAGTTAAGGCGCCTGCCTGCGAAGCCTAAGAACCCCCTGTTCGATTCTCCAAGTTCCACATTTAGCCAGACACAGCGACACAAGGGCGCAATGCCACACTTTCCCACAAGGGGGTGCACGCATCTGGAATTCATTCACAGTGGCTGAGAGGCTGCTGGCGTGCCCATTCTCTCTCTGCCTCTTCCTCTCTGTTTCTCTCTGCCTCTCTCTCTCTCTCAAACAAAAATAAATAAATAAATAACCCCCCCCCAAAAAAAAACTGAGAATAATGTGTGACCAAATAAATATGGGACTTTATGTCCCAGTCCAGTTGGCCCATGGGCATCACATAGTGAGAACACATACTTGGAAGGCTTGGAAAACACAGCTATGATATTTGCTGACCTTGTGACCTTTGCTTATCTGGTTGGGAGTAGCCTGTTTATCATGAGGATCATTTTCTAGAATCATTTTGTCCTACAGGGATCCACAGGGACAAGTCCTTCTTGCTCCTCTGTAAGGAAGCCTCATTTTACATTCAGAACTAGAAGACCACAAGGATCCAAGTGACTAAAGAATAGGCTAAATTATTTGTGGACATTACTGAGTTGGGATCTACCATTTGTGAGTTTTGAACTGAAGGCCTCTGACTTACAGGTTTGGCTTATGCTTTCTTTCTTTCTTTCTTTCTTTCTTTCTTTCTTTCTTTCTTTCTTCTTTTTTTTTTTTCTCAAGGTAGGGTCTCTCTCTAGCTCAGGCTGACCTGGAATTCACTATGTAGTCTCAGGGTGGCCTTGAACTCATGGTGATCCTCCTACCTCTGCATCCCGAATGCTGGGATTGAAGGCATGAGCCACCACACCTGGCTTAATTTTTTTCTTTCAATGCAGAGTCTCACTCTAGCCCAGACTGGCCTTGAACTCACTGCAAACATCCTACCTCAGCTTACTAATGCTGGGAAAGGTGTGAGCTACCACACCAGGCCTTTGGTTTATTATGTTTTGTTTGTTTTTCAAGGTAAGGTCCTGTTTTAGCCCAGGCTGACCTGAAATTCACTATATAGTCTCAGGGTGGTCTTGAAAGATGATTCCTCTGCCTCCTGAGTGCTGGGATTAAAGGTGTGTACCTCCACACCCAGGTTGGTTTATAATAATTTTTTTTTTTGTTTTTTTGAGGTAGGGTCTCACTCTAGTTCAGGCTGACCTGGAATTCACTATGTAGTCTCAGGGTGGCTTCAAACTCATTGCGATCTTCCTACCTCTGCCTCCTGAGTGCTGGGATTAAAGGCATGCACCACCACGCCCGGCTAAAAAAAAATTTTTTTTGAGGCAAGCCCAACAAACTAGTCTCTTTTTTTTTTTTTTAAATGAGAGAGAGGGGGAGAGAATTTGCATGCCAGGGCCTCCAGCCACTGTAACCGAATTCCAGACATGTGAGCCACCTTGTGTGCATGTGTTACCTTGTGCCTGCATCACCTTTGTGTCTGGCTTATGTAGGATCTGGGGAGTCGAATATGGGTCCTTAGGCTTTGCAGGCAAGCACCTTAACTGCTAAGACATCTCTCCAGCCCTTGGCTTATGATTTTTAAAAAATTTTTAAATTATTTTATTTTATTTTTTATTGACAACTTCTTTAATTGTAGACAATATCCCATGGTACTTCCTTGGCTTATGATTTTTTTTTTTCGAGGTAGGGTTTCACTCTGGTCCAGGCTGACCTGGATTTCACTATGTAGTCTCAGGGTAGCCTCGAACTCATGGCAATCCTCCTACCTCTGCCTCCCGAGTGCTGGGATTAAAGGCGTGCGCCACCACGCCCGGCCAGCTTATGATTTTTTAAAAAAATATTTATTTGCAAGCAGAGAGAGTGAGAGACAGAGACACAGAGAGAAAGAGAATGGCCATGCCAGGGCCTCTTGTCACTGTGAATGTACTCCAGATGCTTACACCACTTTGTGCATCTGGGTACTGGGGAATTAAACCGCATTATCATTTAGGTTTGGTCAGTACAGATAAGATATACTGGATTTACAGAGCAATATGTACTAACAGGATACAACAGTTCATAAAAGCTTGAGTAAGTATGCACACAATTTAAGTATTCAATCATCTAAAATAAATGCATCAAGCTTTGCAAACAAGTGCTTTTAACCACTGAGCAATCTCTCCAGCCCTGGCTTATGGTTTTTGACTTCACAAATGTGAAAAAGTGATATGAATTCAGTAGAAGCCATGTTTTGAATTTAGATCTTTTTATGAGCTAGCAATGTGGGGTTTCATAGTTGGGGTTCTGGGCAACAGCAGGAGGCTGCAACTCCTACTCAGCTGGGAAGCCATGAGGGTTAGCACCTGGCACTCTACAGCGTGCTCTGTTGTCAGCTGGAGTGTGAAATAGGTTAAGGGTAGTCAATGCACTTTCAACTTGCCATGGGTCTATCAGGACATGCTTAATAGTAAGTCAAGAGCGGCAGTATTCCAGATAGCAGTTATGATGCTATTTTAATTGTCCACTAGGGGGCAGTAATTGATAAAGAACTGGTGTGGTATATAAATGGGGCTAAACCCCGCTAAAAATAGGGAGCTTAAAAAAAGGCCAACAGAGCTGGGCGTGGTGGCGCACGCCTTTAATCCCAGCACTCGGGAGGCAGAGGTAGGAGGATCGCCATGAGTTCAAGGCCACCCTGAGACTACATAGTGAATTTCAGGTCAGCCTGGGCTAGAGTGAGACCCTGCCTTGCAAAACCAAAAAAAAAAAAAAAATTACTTATTTTTGGGTTGGGGAGATGGCTCAGAGGTTAAGGCACATACCTTCAAAGCCAAAGGACCCAGGTTCAATTCCCCAGGACCCACATAAGCCAGATGCACAAGGGGGCACATGCATCTGGAGTTCATTTGCAGTGGCTGGAGGCCCTGGCACATCCATTCTCTCTCTCTCTACCTATTTTCCTCTCTCTCAAATGAATAAATAAAATATTTAAAAATTTATATATTTTTTATTTTAGAGAGAGAGAAAGAGAGACAGAGAGAAGAGAGAGAAAACATTGGCACACCAGGACCTCAGCAACTGCAATCAAACTCCAGACACTTGTGCCACTTTGTGGGCATGTGCAATCTTGCACTTGCCTCACCTTTGTCTGGCTTACATGGGATCTGGAGAGTCGAATATGGGTCCTTAGGCTTTGCAGGCAAGTGCTTAAATGCTAAGCCATCTCTCCAGCCCTTGTTTGAAGTATTCTTGGTCAGCTTTACCATTTTCTTTTTTCTTTTTTTGTTTCAGGTTTTTTCTTCTTCATGGAAATATTCTGTAAAAGATGAAAGATTTTATTCAATTTGAAGAGAAACCAGAGTATAACATTCTCAAATAAGCTGTATTTTGGTGTTGACTATTGTTGCCTTTGATGTTTCCTGATTTATAGGACCTTTGTCTTTTCCTTTTGTCATTGGGGGCAGGGTTTCACTTGGCCCAGGCTGACCTGGAACCCATTTCAGACCAGAAATCTTAGGCTCCCCACTCTTGCATAAATACTCTTGTGTTGGTTTTGATTGAATGTGTATATTATTTAGTTGACTTTTAGAATCTGCCAGTTATTTACTCCAGCAAGCCTACTTGAATAGCAGACAAACTCAACACCTATGGCCAGTTCTGCTGTTACTCTGGGAGTATAAGAGCCACGCCTGGCACCTTCAGCTCCTACCCTGAAAACATATAAAGTCGGATTTACATGGCTAAGAATGTTACAGATAAAAGCCAGGCATGGTGGCACACGCCTTTAATCCCAGTACTTGTGAAGCTGAGGTAGGAGGATCGCTGTGAGTGTGAGCCACCCTGAAAGGACATAGTGAATTCTAGGTCTTCCTGGTCTAGAGCAAGACCCTACCTCCAAAAACAAAAAGCCAAAAAACAAACTATAATAAAACAAAATATAATACTGCAGATAATTAAAAAACCGAAGCATCAAATTAATTCAAGACGCAAAAATCTCTGCATTATAATACAAAAAAACCACAAAAAAAACCAAGACAATACAATTCCACCAAAAATTATAAATCCATCAGAAATGGCCTCCAGTGAAACTGTTTTAGATGAAATGTCTGACAGATTTTTAAAGTATTTTATTTTTCTTTATATATTTGTGAGCGAGAAATAGGCAGGGAGAGAGAGAGAAAGAATAGGCATGGCAGGGCCTCCAGCCACTGCAAATGAACTCCAGACACAATCGCCCCCTTGTGCATCTGGCTTATGTGAGTTCTGGGGAATCGAACCTGGGTCCTTTGGCTTTGCAGGTAAGCACCTTAAATGCTAAGCCATTTTCTACCCCCTGGCAAAGATTATTAAAAAATTGACTGGAGCCGGGCGTGGTGGCTCATGCCTTTAATCTCAGCACTTGGGAGGCAGAGGTAGGAGGATCGCCATGAGTTCGAGGCCACCCTGAGACTACGTAGTTAATTCCAGGCCAGCCTGGACCAGAGTGAAACCCTACCTCGAAAAACCAAAAAAAAAAAAAAAAAAAAAAAAAGACTGGAGAGATAGCTTAGTGGTTAAGACACTTGCCTGTAAATCCTAAGGCCCCAGGTTCAACTCCCCAGAACCAATGTAATCCAGATGCACATGGTGTTACATGTTTCTGGAGTTCATTTGCAGGCTGAAGGCCCCTGGTATGCCCATTCTCATTCTCTCTCTCTCTCTCTCATAAATAAAAAAATAAAAACAATATATCTATATCTATCTATCTCTAATTTTTTTTTTTTTTTTTTTTTTTTTTTGGTTTTTTGAAGTAGGGTCTCAGCCCAGACTGACCTGGAATTCACTATGAAGGCTCAGCGTGGCCTTTGAACTCAGAGTGATTCTCTTACTCTGCTTCCCAAGAACTGATATTAAAGGAGTCCTTTACCACACCTGGCTAATAGTTTTTTGTTTGTTTGTTTGTTTGTTTGTTTGTTTTTTTTGGTTTGATTTTCAAGGTAGGATCTCACTCTAGCTCAGGCTGACCTGGAATTCTATGTAGTCTCAGGGTGGCCTCAAACTCACTGCGATCCTCCTACCTCTGCCTACCTAGTGCTGGGATTGAAGGTGTGCACCACCATACCCAGTACAAGATTAAATATATTTTAAAAATTTATTGTTTTTTAAAAAATATTTATTTTAATTTTTTATTTGACAGAAAGAGAGAGAGGAAGAGAGAAAGATAGAGAGAATGGGCTCGCCAGGGCCTCCAGCCACTGCAAATGAACTCCAGATGCATGTGTCCCCTTGTGCACCTGGCTAATGTGGGTCCTAAGGAATCAAACCTGGGTCCTTTGGTTTTACAGGCAAAAGCCTTAACCACTAAGACATCCTCCAGCCCCTAATTTCTTTTTTTGAGGTGGGGTCTTGCTCAAGCTCAGGCTGTCCTGGAATTTACTATTTAGTCTCAGGGTGGCCTCAAACTCATGGGATTAAAGGCATGTGCCACCACACCTGGCTAAATTTATTGTTTTTATTGACAACTTCTATAATTGTAATAACCCAGGGTAATAATCTCCCTCCCCCACTTTCCCCTTTGAAAGTCCACTTTCAATCAGTCTCTCTTTCATTTTGATGTCATGATAATTTCCTCCCATTATGATGGTCTTGTGTAGGTAGTGTCTGGCACTGTGAGGTCATGTGTATCCAGGCCATTTTGTGTCTGGAGGAGCATGTTGTAGGAATCCTATCCTTCTTTTTTTCCTTTGGTTCTTACATTCTTTTTTTTTTTTTTTTTGGTAGGGTCTCACTCTAGCTCAGGCTGATCTGGAATTCACTCTGTAGTCTCAGAGTGGCTTTGAACTCACGGTGATCCTACTACCTCTGCCTCCCAAGTGCTGGGATTAAAGGCATGTGTCACCATGCCCGGCTGGTTCTTATATTCTTTCTGCCACCTCTTCCACAATGGATCCTGAGCCTTGGAAGATGTGATATTTCAGTGCTGAGCACTCCCCTGTCCCTTCTTCTTAGAAGAAGTGCCTTCTGAGTCATCCTAAGGTCACTGCCATCTGAAAAGAGAAGGTTCTTTAACCAAAAGTGGGAATGGCATCAATATATTGGCATGAACATTAAGAGAAGTGTTTACTGGGCAGTTTGGTGAGCATAGTATATACATTTAGCCAGACACCAGCAGATGTTACACCTCTAGGACTCATGACTACCCCTGTTGTAGGTTTTCAGTATCAGGGATGTATTCCCTCCCATGGAGCGGGCCTCCATTCCAATTACAGAGCATTTGGTTTCCCCCATAACAGACATGCCACTATTGTACCTGTTGGCTCATTTGGCCTGGCTGGCCAAACTTAAGGTTTGCAGTGTCCACTGTTGTTTTCCACCTCTGATGACTTCTGTCTCCCATTCAGCTGCATGCAGTATAGCTTTTTCCAGCTTTCTGTCAGCTGGTCTACACAGAGGAGGTTTTCAGCTCAGCTCCAGTTTGATTTCTCAGTGACCTTGCAACCAACGTATGTAGAGTCTTCAGCAATAGGGTCTTACCATCTGTTCCTGGTGGGAAATAAAGAACCACGGCAGTGGCCTATAATGTTTTGGGGGTATCTGTGACCTCCCTGGCCAACAACTCACTGGAAAGTATCCCATCCCTGGTACTGAAAATTTTCTAGTAACAATCTATGGCTTTTGAGTGTTCCATTGTCCAGAAAAGTAGGTTTCCATATGACTTATTTATATCCTCTTAGATTTTTTTTGTTTGTTTGTTTTTTTGAGGTAGGGTCTCACTCAAGCCCCAGGCTGACCTGGAATTCACTATGTAGTCTCAGAGTTGCCTCTAACTCACAGTGATCCTCCTACCTCTGCCTCCCAAGTGCTGGGATTAAAGGTATGTGCCACCACACCCAGCTTTCCTCTTAGATTTTGATTAGCCCTCTCTCCACCTTTCCTTTATTCAGTCTCTTCTCTTGACCTCACTTAAGCCTTTTCACTACCATTAATCTATTCTTCTACATACATATATACAATACCATCCTCTTAAGTCCCCCTCCCTCCCTTTCTATTCCCTTTATATCCCCTTTCTAGATTACTGGCCTTTGCTACTGAATTTTATTTCTACTCACATAGAAGTCCAATCATTTGTAGTTAGGATCCACATATGAGAGAGAACATGTGACGTTTGACTTTCTGGGCCTGGGTTACCTCACTAAGTATAATCCTTTCCAGATCCATCCATTTTCCTGCAAATTTCATAATTTCCTTTTTTCTTTACCACTGAGTAGAACTCCATTGAATAAATAAATGTGCCACATCTTCATTATCCACTTATCAGTTGAGAGAGCATAGTATATACATAGGCTGGTTCCATTTCCTAACTACTGTGAATAGAGCGGCAATAAACATGGTTGAGCAAGTATCTCTAAGGTAGTGAGACGAGTCCTTAGGATATATGCCTAAGGAGTGGTATAGCTGGATCATACGGTAGATCTATTTTTAGCTGTCTCAGGAACCTCCACACTGATTTCCACAATGGCTGGACCAGATTGCATTTCCACCAACAGTGTAGAAGGGTTCCTCTTTTCTGCATCCTCACCAGCATTTATGGTTTTTTGCTTTCATGGTGGTGGCCAGTCTAACAGGAGTGAGACGGGATCTCAACATAGTTTTAATCTGCATTTCCCTGATGGGTAGGGATGTAGAACATTTTAGATGTTTATATGCCATCTGTATTTCTTCTTTTGAGAACTCTCTATTTAGTTCTATAGCCCATTTTTAAATTTGGTTGTTTGATTTCTTATTATTTAGTTTTTGAGTTCTTCATATACCCCAGATATTAACCCTTTGTCAGATGTATACCTGGCAAAGATTTTCTCCCATTCTGTAGGTTGCCTCTTTGCTCTATTCACAGTCTCCTTTGATGTACAAACATTTTGTAATTTCATGAGGTCCCAGTGGTTGATCCTTAGTTTTATTTCCTAAGTGATTGGGGTTATATTCAGAAAGTCTTTGCCAAGACCAATATGTTGAAGGATTTCCCCTACTTTTTCCTCTAGAAGTTTCAGAGTTTCAGGTCTGATATTAAGGTTTTTTTTTTTTTTTTTTTTTTTTTTTTCCAGGTAGGGTCTCACTCTAGTCCAGGCTGACCTGGAATTCACTATGTAGTCTCAGAGTGGCTTTGAACTCACAGCAATCCTCATACCTCTGCCTCCCAAGTGCTGGGATTAAAGGCATGAGCCACCACACGTGGCTTGATTTTAAGGTCTTTGATCCATTTGGACTTAATTCTTGTGCGTGGAGAGAAATAAGGATCTATTTTCATCCTTGTACAGATACATATCTAGTTTTCCCAGCACCATTTGCTGAAGAGGCTGTCTTTTCTCCAATGAGTAGTTGTGGAATTTTGTTTGTTTGTTTGTTTATTTTTCGAGATAGGGTCTCATTCCAGCTCAGGCTGACCTGGAATTCACTATGTAGTCTCAGGCTGGCCTCAAACTCATGGTGATACTCCTACCTCTGCCTCCTGAGTGCTGGGATTAAAGGGTGTGCACCACCACGCCTGGCTAGTTCTGGAATTTTTTGGTGGGGAGAGAGACAGAGAGAGAGGGAGAGGAAGACAGATAGAGATGGGCACGCCAGCAGCCTCTCAGCTGCTGCAAACGACATCCAGATGTGTGCGCCCTCTTGTGGTCAAGTGTGGCATTGCGCCCCTTTGCATCTGGCTAAATGTGGGACCTGGAGATTGGAACTGCTGGAGATTGGAACCAGCGTTCTTAGGCTCAGGAGGCAGGTGCCTTAACTGCTAGGCCATCTCTCCAGCCCTGGTTCTGGAATTTTTATTGAAGATCAGGTGGCTATAGCTACCCGGACTTACATCTGGGTCCTCTGTTCTGTTCCATTGATCTACATGTCTGTTTTTGTGCCAGTACCATGCTGTTTTTGTTACTATAGCTCTGTAATATAGGTTAAAATCAGGTATGGTGATACCACCAGCCTTATTTGTGTTGCTCAAAATTGTTTTAGATATTCTAGTTTTTTTTTTTGTGCTTCCAAATTAATTTTTGGATTGTTTTTTCTATTTCCGTGAAGAATGCCATTGGAATTTTTTTTTTTATTTGGTTTTTCGAGGTAGGGTCTCACTCTGGCCCAGGTTGACCTGGAATTAACTATGTAGTCTCAGGGTGGCCTTGAACTCACGGTGATCCTCCACCTCTGCCTCCCTGCTGGGGATTTTGATGGGGATTGCATGAAATGTGTAGATTGCTTTTGGTAACATTGCCATTTTCACAATATTGATTCTTCCAATCCAAGAACAAGGGATGTCTTTCCATTTCCTAGTGTCTTCTGCAATTTATTTTTCTTTTTCCTTCCATCCTTCCTTCCTTCCTTTCTTTCTTTCTTTCTTTCTTTCTTTCTTTCTTTCTTTCTTTCTTTCTTTTTTTCTTTTTCTTTTTCTTTTTTTTGAGGTAGGGTCTCACTCTGGCCCAGGCTGACCTGGAACTAACTATGTAGTCTCAGGGTGGCCTTGAACTCACAGCAATCCTCCTACCTCTACCTCCAGAGTGCTGGGATTAAAGGCATGCATCACCACGCCCATCTTTTTTGTTTGTTTGTTTTTGAGCTAGGGTCTCACTCTACCCCAGGCTGACCTGGAATTAACTATGTAGCCTCAGAGTGGCCTTGAACTCACAGCAATCCTCCTACCTCTACCTCCAGAGTGCTGGGATTAAAGGCGTGCACCACCACGCCCAACATTCTGCAATTTCTTGCTTAAGTGTTTTAAAGTTTTCATTGTGGAGATCCTTCACTTCCTTGGTTAGGTTTATTTATTTTTTTGATGCAATTGTGAATGGCAGTGATTGTCTGATTTCATCCTCTGTGTGTTTGTTGTTAGCATATGGAAAGGCTACTGGATTTCCTTGTGTTTATTTTGTATCCTGCTACATGGCTATAGGTGTTTATCAGTTTGCTGGTAGAGTCTTTAGGGTCCTTTATGTAAAGAATCATATCATCTGCAAATAATGATAATTTGATCTCTTCCTTTCCAACTTGTATCCCTTTTATGTGTGTCTCTTCCCTTATTGCTATGGCAAAGACTTCCAGTACTATATTAAATAAAAGTGGGGACAGTAGACACCCTTGTCTTGTTCCTGATTTTAGTGGAAAAGCTTCAAGTTTTTCTCCATTTAATATTATGTTGGCTGTAGGCTTGAAATAAATAGCCTTTATTATGTTGAGATATGTTCCTTCTATTCCCCGTTTCTGTAGGACTTTTATCATGAAGGGATGTTGGATTTTGTCAAATGTTTTTCTGTATCTAATGAGATGATAATGTGATTTTAGTCCTTCAGTCCATTTATATAATGTATTACATTTATTGATTTGTGTATGTTGAGCCATCCCTGCATCTCTGGGATAAAGCCTACTTGGTCAGGATGGATGATCTTTCTGATATATTCTTGTATTCTGTTTGCCAATATTTTGTTGAGAATTTTTGCATCTATGTTCATGATGGAGATTGTTCTGTAATTTTCTTTTTTGGTTCTATCTTTGTCTGTTTTTGGTATCAGGGTGATGCTGGCTTCAAGAAAGAGTTTGGTAGGATTCCTTCCTTTTCTATTTTATGGAAAAAATTGAGAAGCATTTGTGTTAGTCCTTCCATGAAGGTCTGGTAAAATTCACCAGTGAATTAATTCATCTGGGCCTGGACATTTTTAGTTGGGAGATTTTTTATAACTGTTTGAATCTCCATACTTGTTATAGGTCTATTTAAGTGGTTAATCTCATCTTGATTGAATTTTGGTAGGTCATAAAAATAAAGGAAATCATCCATTTTCTTTAAGATTTTAAAACTTAGTGGAGTATATGTTCTTATAGGATATCCCTATGATTTTTTGAATTTCTCTGCTATCTGTTGTGATGGTGCTTTTTTTTTTTTTTTTTTTTTTTTTTTAGTTTTTCGAGATAGGGTTTCACTCTAGTCCAGGCTAACCTGAATTCACTATGTAGTCTCTCAGGGTGGCCTCAAACTCACAGTGATCCTCCTACCTCTGCCTCCTGAGTGCTGGGATTAAAGGCATGTGCCACCATATCCAGCTCATATCTAATTTTTTCAAGTAATCTTTTAAAATTTATTATTTATTTATTTATTTATTTATTTATTTATTTATTTGAGACAGAGAGAGGGAGAGAGAGAGAGAGAAAGTGAGAATGGGCACGTCAGGGCCTCTAGCCAGTGGAAACGAACTCCAGATGCATGTGCCATCATGTGCATCTGGCTTACGTGGGACCTGGAGAATCAAACCAGGGTCCTTAGGCTTTGTAGGCATCACCTTAACCACTAAGCCATCTCTCCAGCCCACATATCTAATTTTTTAAATTTGTGTCTCTTCTCTCTTTCTTTTGGTCAGATTTGCTAAGGGTTTATCAATTTTGTTTATCCTTTTTTAAAAAAATATTTTATTTTTATTTATTTATTAATTTGAGAAAGAGAGTGACACAGAAATAGGCAGGTAGAGAGAGAGAGAGAGCTTCTCAGAGAATGGGCACGCCAGGCCTTGTAGCCACTTTTTCAACAACTCCAGATGCATGCGCCTCCTTATGCATCTGGCTTACGTGGGTCCTGGAGAATCAAGCCTTGAACGGGGATCCTTAGGCTTCACAGGCAAGCGTTTAACCACTAAGCCATCTCTCCAGCCCAATTTTGTTTATCCTTTGTTTCATTGATTCTTTGGATTTTTTTTGTTTCAATTTCATTAATTTCTGCTCTAATCTCTAATATTTCTTCCTGTCTACTGATTTTTTTTTTTTTTTTTTTGGTCTTTTGAGGTAGGGTCTCACTCTAGCTCAGGCTGACCTGGAAATCACTATGTAGTCTCAGGGTGGCCTTGAACTCATGGTGATCCTCCTACTTCTGCCTCCCAAGTGCTGGGATTAAAGGCGTGTGCCACCATGCCTGGCTCTGTCTACTGATTTTTGTTTGCCTTGTTCTTCATTTTCCAAGGCCTTAAGGTGAAGCGACCCTTCTAATTTCTTCATATAGGCACTTAAAGCTATAAATTTCCCTCTTAGGACTGCCTTCATTGGGTCTCAAAGGTTTTGGTATGTTGTGTTCTCATTATCATTTGATTCCATGATTTTTTTGATTTCCTTCTTGATTTCATTGACTCATTCATCATTTAGTAGTGTATTGTTTAGTTTCCATGATTTTGTGTATGCTCTATAGCTTTTTTTTTGCTATTGCTTTGTAGTTTGATCCCATTATGATCTGATAGAGTGCCAGGAATTATTTTCTTTGTGTCCTAATATATGGTCTATTTTAGAGAGTGTTCCATGTGCTGCTGAAAAGAATGTGTATTCTGTAGCATTTGGATGAAATGTACTGTATATATCTGTTAGGTCCATTTGTTCTATGACCTCATTTAGTACAGATGCATCTCTGTTTTTTGCCAGGATGACCTGTCAATTGGTGAGAGTGGGGTGTTCTGATAGCACTTGTTTGATGAAATTGGGAGCCCCAATAGCAACAAAAGCTATAGAGCATTCACAAAATCATGGAAACTAAACAATACACTGCTAATAGGTCAATGAAGAAATCAAGAAGGAAATAAAAAGTTCATAGAATCAAATGATAATGAGAACACAACATACCAAAACCTTTGGGACACAATGAAGGCAGTGCTAAGAGGGAAATTTATATCCTTAAGTGCCTAAATGAAGAAATTAGAAATGTCGCAAGTAAACAACTTAATGATTCACCTTAAGGCCTTGGAAAGAGAAGAACAAGGCAAACTGAAAATCAGTATGTGGGAAGAAATAATAGAGATTAGGGCAGAAATTAATCAAATAGAAACAAAAAAAATACAAAGAATCAATGAAACAGAGTTGGTTCTTTTGAAGGATAAACAAGATTAATAAAACCTTAGCAAATCCACCAAAAGAAAGAAAGAAGAGATACAAATCAACAAAATTAGACGTGAAAAATACACTATCACAACAGATACCAAAGAAATTCAGAAAATCATAAGGACATATTTTAAGAACATATACTTGGGATGGAGAGATGGCTTAGTGGTTAAGTGCTTGCCTGTTAAGCCTAAGAACCCTGGTTCCAGGCTTAATTCCCCAGGACCCACGTAAGCCAGATGCACAAGGGTGAGCATGCATCTGGAGTTTGTTTGCAGTGGCTGGAGGCCCTGGTGCACCCATTCTCTCTCTCTCTCTCTCCGCCTTTTCTCTGTCTGTTGCTCTCAAATAAATAAATAAAAATAAACAACAAAAAATTAAAGGTGTGAGCCACCGTGCCCAGCTAATAAATTTTTTTAAAGAAAAAACATATACTCCACTAAATTTGAAAATCTGAAAGAAATGGATGATTTCCTAGATTTACATGACCTACCAAAAATAAATCAAGGTGAGATAAACCATTTAAATAACCTATAGGAAATATGGTGATCAAAGCAATTATAAAAAAGTCTCCCAACTAAAAAAGTCCAGGTGGATTCACTGTTGAATTTTACCAGACCTTCATGGAAGAACTAATACCAACGCTTCTCAACGTTTTTCATAAAATAGAAAAGGAAGGAATCCTACCAAACTCCTACAAAGGCAGCATTACCCTGATACTAAAACCAGACAGAAACAAAACAAAAAAAGAAAAAAAAAGAAAAATCACCCTCATGAACATAAACAAAACAAAAAAAGAAAAATACAGAAAAATCACCCTCATGAACATAGATGCAAAAATTCTCAACATAGAAGGGGAGGGAGGTGGGACTTACTAGGATGGTATTGTATATATGTAAGTAGAAAAAAAGACTAATGGGGGTGAAAAAGCCTAAGTGAGGTCAAAAGAAGGGATTGAGTAAAGGAAAGGTGGAGGGAGGGCTAATCAAAATCTAAGAGGAAGCCGGGCGTGGTGGCACACACCTTTAATCCCAGCACTTGGGAGGCAGAGGTAGGAGGATGCCGAGAGTTCGAGGCCACCCTGTGACTACATAATTCCAGGTCAGCCTGAGCTAGAGTGAGACCCTACCTCAAAAAACAAAAAAACAACAACAAAAAAATCTAAGAGGATATAAATAAGTCATATGGAAACCTACTTTTCTGGACAATGGAACACTCAGAAGCTATAGATTGTTACTAGAAACTTTTTTTTCAGTGCCAGGGATGGGATACCTTCCAGTGAGTTGTTGACCAGGAGGTCACAGATACCCCCAAAACACTATAGGCCATTGCCAAGGCCCTTGGTTTCCCACCAAGAATAGATGGTAAGAGCCTATTGCTGAAAACTCCACATAATTGGGCTGCAAGGTCACTGAGAAATCAAGCTGGAGCTGAGCTGAAAGCCTCCTCCATGTGGATCAGCTAACAGAAAGCTGAAAAACCTATGCTGCATGCAGTTCAATAGGAGAGAGAGAAAACACCAGAGAAGATACTCAACAGTGGACACTGCAAACCTTAAATTTGGCCAGCCAGGCCAAATGACCCAACAGGTGCAAAAATGGCATATCTGTTATGGGGGAAACCAAGCACTCTCTAATTGGACTGGAGGCCCACTCCATAGGAGGGAATACATTCCTGATACTGTAAACCTACAACAGGGGTAGTCATGAACCTTTGGGGTGTAATGTCTGCTAGTCTCTGACTAAATGTATAGACTATGTTCACCAAACTGCCAGTAAGCACTTTTCTTAATGTTCATGCCAATATATTAATTCTACTTTCACTTTAAAAATATTTTATTTTTATTTATTTACTTATTAGAGAGAGAGAGAGAGAGTAAGAATGGGCAAGCCAGGGCCTTTAGCCACTGCAAACGAACTCCAGACACATGCACCACCATGTGCATATGGCTTACGTGGGACCTGGAGAATCAAACTGGGGTCCTTAGGCTTTGCAGGCATGTGCCTTAACCTTTTTTTTAATCAATATATATTTTTATTTATATTATTCTGATTTTACATTCATAGTATTGGTTCCATTGTCCTCCTCCCCTTCCTCCCACTTTGGCCCTCATCAATGGGGAATGTTTATCATTTTCAGATGGTGGTGACCTTTTCAGATGGTGGTGACCTTGGGATGACTCAGAAAGCACCATGGTGCTGAGAAGAAGAGACAGAGGAGTGCTCAGCACTGAAATATCTCTATCACACCTTCCAAGGCTCAAGGTCCATTGCAGAAGAGATGGTGGTAAGAATGTAAGAGCCAAAGGAAGAGTAGGACTCCTTACAACATGCTCCTCCAGACACAAAGTGGCCTGGATATCCATGACCTCACAGTGCCTGTCACTACCTACACAAGACCATCATAATAGGAGGAAAAGATGATGACATCAAAATGAAAGAGACTGACTGAGAGGGGAGGTGATATGACGAAGAGTGGAGTTTCAAAGGGGAAAGTGGGGGTGGGGAGAGGGAGTGAATTACCATGGGATATTGTTTACAATTATGGAAGTTGTCAATAAAAAAAATAAATTTCTCAACAAAATACTGGCAAAAAGAATACATGAATATAACAGAAAGATCATTCACCCCAACCAAGTAGGCTGTATCCCAGAGATGCAGGAATGGTTCAACATATGCAAATCAATCAATGTAATATACTATATAAATGGAGTGAAGGACAAAAATCATATGATCATGTCAATAGATGCAGAAAAGGCATTTAAAAAATCCAACATCCCTTCATGGTAAAAGTCCTACAGAAACAGAGAATAGAAGGAACATATCTCAACATAATAAAGGCTATTCATGACAAACCTACAGCCAACATAATACTAAATGGAGAAAAACTTGAAGCTTTTCCACTAAAATCAGGAACAAGACAAGGGTGTCTACTGTCCCCACTTTAATATAGTACTGGAAGTCTTTGCCATATCAATAAGGCAAAAGATACACATAAAAGGGATACAGATTGGAAAGAAAGAGATCAAGTTATCATTATTTGCAGATGATATGATTCTATACATAAAGGACCCTAAAGACTCTACTAGCAAACTGTTAGAGCTGATAAACACTTAGAGCCATGTAGCAGGATACAAAATAAACACAAGGAAATCCAGTAGCCTTCCTATATGCCAGCAACAAACATGCTGAGGATGGAATCAGGGAATCATTCCCATTCACAATTGCCTCAAAAAATAAAGTACCTTTCTCTCTCAAATAAATAAATAAATAATAAAAAAAAATAAAGTACCTTGAAGCCGGACGTGGTGGTGCATGCCTTATACCCATCACTTGGGAGGCAGAGGTAGGAGGATTGCCACGAGTTTGAGGCCACCCTGAGACTACAGAGTGAATTCCAGGTCAGCCTAGGCTAGAGTGAATCCCTACCTTGAAAAACCAAAATAAATAAAATAAAATAAAAGTACCTTGGAATAAACCTAACCAAGGAAGTGAAGGATCTCTACAATGAAAACTTTAAAACACTCAAGACAGAAATTGCACAAGACACTAGGAAATGGAAAGACATCCCATGTTCTTAGTTTGGAAGAATCAATATTGTGAAAATGTAAATCTTACCAAAAGCAATCTACACACTTAATGCAGTCCCCATCAAAATTCCAATGGCATTCTTCATCGAAATAGATAAAACAATCCAAAAATTAATTTGGAAGCACAGATAAACATCGAATAGCCAAAGCAATTTTGAGCAACAAAAATAAGTGAGGCTGGAGAGATGGCTTTGTGGTTAAGGCACCTGCCTGTGAAGCCTAGTAACGCCGTTCGAATCTCCAGGTCCCACATTTAGCCAGACGCAAAAGTGACGCAAGCGCTCAATGTTGCACATGCACACAAGGGGGCACATGAATCTGGAATTCATTTACAGTGGCTGAGAGGCCCTGATGTGCCCATTCTCTCTCTCTCTCTCTCTCAAATTAAAAAAAAAAAAAAAGTCTGGTGGTATCACCATACCTGATTTTAAGCTACATTACAGAGCCATACTAACAAAAACAGCATGGTACTAGTACAAAGACAGACATGTAGATAAATGGAACAGAATAGGGGACCCGGATGTAAGTACATGCAGCTATAGCCACCTGATTTTCAACAAAAATGCCAAAATATTCATTGGAGAAAAGATGAGTTCTTCAACAAATGGTGCTGGGAAAACTGAATATGTATCTGTAGAAGGATGAAATTAGATCCTTATCTCTCCATACAAAATAATCAAGTCCAAATGGATCAAAGACCTTAATATCAGACCTGAAACTCTCAAAATGCTAGAGGAAAAGGTAGGGGAAACCCTTCAACATATTGGCATAGGCAATGACTTTCTGAATATAATCCCAGTTGCTCAGGAAGTGAAGCCACTAATCAACCACTGGAACCTCATGAAATTACAAAGCTTTTGTACAGCAAAGGAGACTGTGAATAGAGCAAAGAGGCAACCTACAGAACGGGAGTAAATCTTTGCCAGGTATATATCTGACAGAGGATTAATATCCAGGGTATACAAAGAACTCAAAAACTAAATAATAAGAAATCAAACAACCCAATTAAAAAATGGGCTATAGAATGAAACAGAGAGTTCTCAAAGGAAGAAATACATCTAAAAAAATGTTCTACATTCTTACCCATCAGGGAAATGCAAATTAACACTACTTTGAGATTCCATCTTACTCCCATCAGAATGGCTACCATCAAGAAAGCAAATGACAATAAATGCTGGTCAGGATGTGGAAAAAGAAGAACCCTTCTATATTGTTGGTGGGAATGTAAACTGGTCCAGCCACTGTGGAAATCAGTGTGGAGGTTCCTGAGGCAGCTGAAAATAAATTTACCATATGACCCAGCTATAGCATTTCTATGCATGTATCCTAAGGACTGGTCTTACTACCTTAGAGTAGTAGTTTATTGTCACTCTATTCACAATAACTAGGAAATGGAACCAACCTAGAGGTCCTTTAGCTGATGAGTGGATAATGAAGATGTGGCACATTTACACAATGGAGTTCTACTCAGTGGTAAAGAAAAATGAAATTATGAAATTTGCAGGGAAATGGATGGATCTGGAAAGGATTATACTTAGTGAGGTAACCCAGGCCCAGAAAGCCAAGCACTGCATATCCTCTCTCATATTCTCTCTCATGTAGATCCTAGCTACAAATATTTGGACTTCTATGTGAGTTGGAATAAAATTCAGTAGCAGAAGCCAGTAAGCTAGAACGGGTTATAAGGGAGGGAAGAGAGGGGAGAACTTAAGGGGGATGGTATTGCATATATGTAAGTAGATGAACAGATTACTGGGGGTGGAATGGCCTAAGTGAGGTCAGGGGAAGAGATTGAGTAAAGAAAGGGTGGGGGAGGGTTAATCAAAATCTAAGAAGGTATGAATAAGCTGTATGGAAACCTACCTTTTTGGACAATGGCACATCCAGAAGCCATAGATTGTTACTAGAAAAATTTCAGTGCCAGGGATGGGATTCCTTCCAGTGAGTTGTTGGCCAGAGAGGGCCCTGATGCCCCTAAAACATTACAGGCCATTGCCAAGACTCTTGGTTTCCCACCAGAACTAGATGGTAAGACCCTATTGCTAAAGTCCCCACATGCTTTGGCTGCAAGGTCACTGAGAAATCAAGCTGGGCCTGAGCTGAAAACTTCCTCCCTGTGGACTCGCTGACAGAAAGCTGGAAATAGCTGCACTGCATGCAGCTCATTGGGAGACAGAAGTTATCAGCAGTGAAAATAGTGGACACTGCAAGCCTCAAGTTTGGCCTGCCAGGCCAAATGACTGAACGGGTGCAACAGTGGCATGTCTGTTATGGGGAAACAACTGCTCTCTAATTGGACTGGAGTCCTTCTCTATGGGAGGGAATTCATGCCTGGTACTGAAAAGCTAATCAAAAGCCTATAGCAGGGGAGGTCATGAGCCTTAGGGGTGTAAAGCCTGACTCCTGTCTAGCTAAATGCATATATGATGCTCTCCAAATTGCCCTGAAAGCACTACACTTAATGTTCATACCCATATATTAATGCTATTCTCACTTCTGGTTAGAGAAGCTTCTCTTTTCAGATGGCGATGACCACTGGGATGATCCAAAAGGCAACATAGTGCTGAGAAGAAGTGACAGAAGAGTGTTCAGCGCTGAAACATTTCTATCACACCCTCCAAGATTCAGGGTCCATTGCGGAAGAGGTGGCGGAAAGAATGTAAGAGCCAAAGGAAGGGTAGGACTGCTGACAATGCAATCGTTCAGACAAAAATTGGCCTTGATATCCATGATCTCACAGTGCCTGGTACCATTTACACAAGACCCTCATAATAGGAGGGAAAGATGATGGCATCAAAATAAAAGGTGCTGATTGAGAGGGGGAATGGGGTATGATGGAGAGTGGATTTGTGAAGGGTAAGGTTGGGGGTGGGTGGGAAGGAATTATCATGGTTTATTGTCAAAATGTTAAAAAAATTCAAAGAATTGAAATCCATAGGACAGAGAGTGAAGTTTAGAAGTTTATTAGATTATAGATAGAATTTAGGAGGAGGACAGAGTTTATGCCCAAGAGGAAGGTATGAACAGAATTCCCAGACATGAGGAAGCCTGTCTAGATAGCCAGAGCGGAGTGTTTTCTGGGTTCTGGAATGGGGCTGAATTGATTAGTCCCATAGGTTCCTGGGTGGTGTCCCAGGAATCTCAATCTTCCAGGAAGGGTGTATTTGACCCTCTCAGAAGAGGACAATTGTCTCTTCTAGGGAGAGACTCCTTTGCAGAGAAGGACTTAGGTTGAGTTCAAGGACAAACAGATCTAGAGAGGGAGCTCATTACTGCAAAGACAGGCTCAAGGTATTACACTCCTCACCTTTACTTCTGAGGCCCTATTACCCTTAAACTGCCTCCAAAGGAAGTGATGGGCTGTGAGAAGAAGAGCACACAGGGACAACTCTAGGGCTTTTAGCCTTGAGCAAGTGGAAGGTGAGTTGCTGTTTCCTGAGACCATGAGGATTTGAGGAGTGTCAGAGAGAGAATGCCACCAGGCTTGTGGTTTGGGCAGGGTCGTTTTAGAAGCCTCGGAGGCACTGGCTGTTGGAAATCCAAGTCTGGACTTTAGGGGCCTGGGCTGCAGATGTGGATCCGAGCCACACCTCTGACCACACAGGGAGACCACACCACTCTGTCCAGGGCTTGGCCTGTGTTCCTCCCTAAGCACCTCAGCTACTAGGCTGTCCTGAGGAGCCTGCTACAGCTCCTTTCTCAACCACCCTGTGTCTTCAGGGTCTGTGGCAGCATGGGTGACAACACACCTCTTTTCTGCCGTTCTTGGCACAGGATAGTAATTCACAGACTACAGGAACAAGTTGGGAAATCCCCAAACCTAGTTATTAACTATTAACTCAGACCTGAATGAGGGCCAACCAGACAGGCCTCTTTTTCAGCAGACAGTCCAGAGAAGGCAAATGAGTTTCATCTCCCATGCTTACATTGATTAGTTAAGCCTGGTTCTGGATAAAGCTGTCTTAAAAGGGGGTAGGATGTGAAAATTGATTAGTAATGCCTGTCACAGGACCACAATCAGCAAATGGTTGCTGCTGCTGTTCCAGATACTTGTTATTCTTCATTTACCTGTAGACACTCATGGGCCTTTGCTGCGAAGTGTCCTCTGGGGCACTGTACAGTGTGAGGTAGTTACCCTTTCCTAACATTGACAGGTTCAGGCCAGAGCCAAACAGGAAGAGTCACCAAGGCCAGCACCTCTACTGTTTCATTCTCATTAGCAATAAGAAGGGACTCTCAGCAGCAGAAGTATACAACCACCTCAAGAAGATGTAAAATTAAAAAAACATAGATAATGATAAGAATTAAAATCTTTATATAAACATTATATGTAATATATATATTTTTTGAGGTAGGGTCTTTCTTGCTCTAGCCCAGGCTGACCTGGAAATTCACCTAATTTTCTTTTTAACTCCAGGTGCATGTACCACTTTGTGCATCTGGTTTTATGTGGGTACTCAAGAATAGAACCCGGGCTGTCAGACTTTGCATGCAAGTGCCTTTAACCACTGAGCAATCTCTCCAACCCTACTTATTATTATTATTGAGGTAGGACCTCACTCTAGTCCATGCTCACCTGGTACGGACTCTGTAGTCCCAGCCTGGCCTTGAACTCACAGTGATCCTCCTACCTCTGCCTCCGAAGCGCTGGGATTAAAGGCATGTGCCACTATGCCTAGCAAAATCTTAATATTTTAAAAATCTCAGTAAATTTAGTTTCCGAGGTAGGGTCAGCTCTGGCAGGCTTGAATTCTATGTAGTCTCAGAACTGATCCTCCTACCTCTGCCTCCTGAGTGCTGGGATTAAAGGCATGTGCCACCACGCCCGGCTAAATTTAGTTTCTTATATAGACTTGGGTGTGGGAGAAAAATCTTAATATTTTAAAAATCTCAGTAAATTTTTTTTTTTATTTTTTTTTTTTTTTTTTTTTTTTTTTTTGGGAGAAAGGGTTTCACTCTGGCCAGGCTGACCTGGCCTATGTAGTCTCAGGGTGGCCCTCAGAAATCCTCCTACCTCTGCCTCCTTTTTGCGCCACCACGCCGGCTCTCTTTAAAAAAATTTTAACATTTATTTTTATGTATTTGAGAGGGAGTAGAGGGAGGAAGAGAGGCAGATAGCAAGAGAGAGAAAGAATGGGTACACCAGGGCCTCTAGCCACTGGAAACAAACTCCAGACACATGCATGACCTTGTGCATCTGGCTTTTGTGGGTTCTGTCTGGGGAATAGAACCTGGGTCCGTAGGCTTCACAGGCAAGCACCTTAACTGACAAGCCATCTCCCCACCTTTTATTTTTTAAGGGTTTAGAAATGTTTTTTTTTTTTTTTTTGTTTGTTTGTTTGTTTTTGGTTTTTTGAGGTAGGGTCTCACTCTAGCTCAGGATGACCTGGAATTCACTATGTAGTCTCAGGGTGGCCTCTAACTCATGGCGATCCTCCTACCTTTGCCTCCCGAGTGCTGGGATTAAAGGCGTGCATCCCCATGCCTGGTTAGAAGTGTTTTAAAAGTGTTTTTGGAGACAGATTTCCTCATTGGCTTGGGCTAGTCTGGCTGGGCAGTGAGTCCTAGGGTCCTCCTGTCTCTGCCTCCCCAGTGCTGGGATTATAAGCAATGCCTACCACCATGCCAGGCATTTTTATGTGGGTACCATGGCTCAAACTTAGGTCCTTGTATTTGTGAGGCAAGTGTTTTACTATCTCTCTAGCCCCATTTATTTATTCATTTTGATTTTTTAATTTTCCGATATTCCAGCAGAATATCTGGAATGCTTGGGGTGAAGTGTTCCCATACTGAACTTCCCAGAGCAAAGTACTTGGTTTCAGATATTGTCCAGTGTCCTAAGCCAAGCTTGATCCTGGCGAGGCTTAAAAGAAAGAGTTCAAAGCGCCTCATATCAATCTTCAGTGACACAACACCTACCCCATTTACACCTGCCACCAGCAAGTAACGAACAAGGACATTTCTGCAAACAGTTGGTGAGAGTCAACTTCTTGCACAAACCCCCTGGCACCAAAGCTCCAGGGCTGCCTGTGTCATGGGCAGTGAGAAGAGAAAGCTGTGATAGTTGTCTAGGTCAGAAAATATGTGCCTATGGGCCAACATAGTGACCATGGTCCCCAGGACATCGTGTGACCCACAATCCCTCCAGGTGACACTCATTGGCAAGTGGCATGGGGCCCACAGGGCATCTTTTTTTTTTTTTCTTTGAGGTAGGGTCTCACTCTAGCCCAGGCTGACCTGGAATTCACTATGTAGTCTGGGGCTGGCCTTGAACTCACAGTGATCCTCTTACCTCTGCCTCCTGAGTGCTGGGATTAAAGGTGTGGCCACCATGCCACAAGTGCATCTTTGAGTAAGAAACTCTCCTGCAGTTACCTTCTGTTGCGAGGAGTTCTTAGAGGAAATGGGCCTAGGGCAGGCACTGCTCCATCCAGGGGATCCAATCTACCCCTGTGGGAATGGAGGGCTGGAGATGCTGCCCCTCCACTCAGTCCCTCAAACTCAAAGCATATTGTCCTCTATATTACACAGCCATACACATCGCACACACATACCCCCAACCCACACATGCCTACCACATACATCTACCACCACACACAATCTGCACATGCTCTGCACATACCATCCCATATTACAGACACATATTTCACACATACTCCATCCATGCACAATACACGTACACTACACACACATATACCCCACTCACACACATATCTCTATACTAGACAGTCAGGAACTTCTGAAATTTGAATCCCCTCTTTCTCTTACTATTCTAGGTAGGGGTGAAGTGACAGAGATTAACTGCCAAATTTTCACACTTATTTCAGAGGACAGGCTAAAAAGCATTTCCTGGGCTGGAGAGATGACTGAGCAGTTAAAGGTGTTGGCTTGCAAAGCTTGCTGGAACAGGTTCAGTTCCCCAGTACCCACATAAAGCCAAATGTGTAAATTGGTACATGTGTCTAGACTTCATTTGCAGTGGCAAGGGGCCCTGGTGAACATATATTTCCTTACAAATAAATATTTTTTATTAAAAACAAAACAAAACATTCCCTGGACAAGTGTGGTGGCGCACGCCTTTAATCCCAGCACTTCAGAGGCAGAGGAAGGAGGATCACCATGAATTTAGGCCAGCCTGAGACTACATAGTGAATTCCAGGTCAGCCTGGGCTAGAGTGAGACCCTACCTTGAAAAAAACAAAGCAGGGGCTGGAGAGATGGCTTAGTGGTTAAGTCGTTTGTCTGCAAAGCCAAAGGATTCGGGTTTGATTCCTCAGGACTCACCCAAGCCAGATGCGCAAGGCGGCACATGTGTGTGGAGTTCATTTGCAGTGGCTGGAGGCCCTGGTGCACCCATTCTCTCCCTCTCTCTCTTTCTCTCTGCACCTCTTTCTCACTCTCAAATAAAAAAATAAATAAAATATTAAAAACAAAACAAAAAAAAAAAGCATTTTTTCTTTTGCAGACTGATGTGGCCCACTACATAAGTTCTCACATATGGAGCTTGGATGGAGGGCTATGTACCCTTTCTGAGCTTAGACTATGAGACTGTGATCATGCTGCCATCAAATTCTCAGTCCCTTCCTGCTGGCTTGAACCTGGAGGGATCTAGCTTCTTCCAATGAAGGCCCATGAATGCCCCATGGGGATGATGGGAAATAAGAACGGAAGGAATCAAACTGAAAAGAGAGACTGATTGAGAGGGGATATGATAGAGAGTGAAGTTTCAAAGGGGAAAATGGGGGGAGGGAGAGAAATAACATGGAATATTGTCCACAATTAAAGAAGTTGTCAATAATAATAATAATTTTAAAAAAAGAACAGAAGGAATTTAGGTCCCAGAAAGTTGGCATGGAGCACGGCTTTCTTGAGACTTGGAATGGTCATTGGGCAGGTTCCTGAGAGACACTCTCTTACGGCTAGGCCTCTTTGTTACAGCCAGCAGCCAAGCCTTGCCCTTACTAAGTGCCAGAGAAAAGTGTGGCAGAGAAGTAGGTTTCCCAGGCTACAGTGGTGTAGTCCCCAGGCCTTGATGGCCTGCCAGTGAACATCACTGGGATTGTCAGCCCCTAGGATAGCCTGGGAAAGGAGCAGTGTACTGTGCTCGTTAACACTGAATCATTCAGGGCTGGAGAGATGGCTCAGCGGTTGAAGATGCTTTATAAAGCCTGACAGCCTGGGCTCAATTCCCTGTCACCCATATAAAGCCAGATGCACAAAGTGGGTGCATGTTTCTAGAGTTTGTTTCCAGTGGCAGGAGACACTGGCAAGCCCATTCTTTCTCTCTGCCTCTTTCTGTCTGTCTCGATCTCTCTCTCCTCAAATAAATAGATAAATAAATATTTAAGAAAAAATATTGAATCATTCAAAATGTTTGAATTTTGGCTATAATCTGTATCAGCTTTGTGAACTCTGGACTTTTCTTTGTTTGTTTTGAGGTAGGATCTCCCTGTAGCCCAGGCTGGCCCAGAATTCACTATGTAGTCTCAGGGTGGCCTCGAACTCATGGTGATGCTCCTATCTCTGCCTTCCTAGTGTTGGGATTAAAGGCACGTGTCACCATGCCTAGCAAATTCTTGATTTTTTTAAATTAAGAAATCAAATCTCACTTTTTCCCTTCTGCAAAATGCTGGTAGTAATAGTACCCACTCGGGCTGGAGAGATGGCTTAGCAGTTAAGGCATTTGTCTGCAAAGCTCAAGGACCCAAGTTCAATTCCTCAGTACCCACATAAGCCAGATGCACAAGGGGGTGCTTGTGTCTGGAGTTTGTTTGCAGTGGCTAGAGGTCCTGGTGTGCCCATTCTATCTCTCATTCTCTCTAAATAAATAAATAAATATGGAAAGGAAGAAAAATAAGATAGTACCAAATCACAGAGCTATATGAGAATCCTGTGGGATCATAGAGTTCAAGGGCTTAAATTTGTTTACTGTCATTAATGCCATCAACTGATATCCAGACGAATTTCCCACCAGGCCAAAAATATTCAGTATCTCCTATAAATAAATTACAAGTTCCTGAGACCTTTGACACATGTGTGCCAGTCAGCTCTGTGTCACTAGCATGAAGTGCCCGTCACAAGCAACTTAAGAGGAAAGAGGATTATTTAGCTCACAGGTCTTCCCTCCTTCCTTCCCTTCCTCCTTGTTCCCTTCCTTCCCTTCCTCCCTCCCTCCCTCCTCCTCTCTCCTCTCTCCTCTCTCTCCTCTCTCTCTCTCTCTCTCTCTCTCTCTCTCTCTCTTTCTGGTGTATGCTCATGTATGAGCCCTTGCAGCACCCTATGCGGTCACCTGTGACAAGGGTGGGTGAACACTCACCTGCAGCGGCCACAGCAGAGTGTCCCACTCCACTGCTCTTCATTTTGAACTGGAGGCTCCTACTGACACCTGAGCTTGCTGGTTTTCCTGATCCTGGGCAATTCCTGCTCCACTCCTACCTCTGCCTCCAGAGTGCTGGGATTAAAGGCATGCGCCACCACATCCAGCTCCTGAATCTTTTGCTTCCACCTCCCAAGTGCTGCTATTACAGGCATGTACCACCACTCTAGGCTTTAGCTTACAATTTTTAAAAAAAATTATTTATTTATTTGCCAAAGGCAGAGAGAGAGAGAGAGAGAGAGAGAGAGAGAGAGAGAGAATGGGTTTGCCAGGGCTTTCAGCCACTGGAAATGAACTCCAGATGCATGTGCATCTGGCTTAAATGGGTTCTAGGGAATCGAACCTGGGTCCTTTGGCCTTGTAGGCAAGCACCTTAACTTAAGCCAGCTCTCCAGCCCTAGCTTACAGTTTTGAAGGTTCAAGGTCAGGTGGCAGGGGTAGGGAATGAGACACTGACTTGACCTCTGATGAGGATGTGATTGGCACATCATGACAAAAGCCAGAGAGAGACTGTCGCCCCATACTCCTTTCTGAGGGCAAACCCCAAGCCACCTAGACCTGCATGAGTCCCACCTTGTGGACATTCCACTACCCTCTAACGGCACCACTGTGGGGACCAAGCCTTCAATCATAATGGACCTCGAGGGAGGCAAAGCACATTCAAATCGTAGTAATGCATACAATTCTTTACTTTTTTGCATGTGCATAGTATGTGTGGTGGTGGTGTGTATGTGTCGTATATGCACATGTATGATGCGGTGCTCCTTGGACTCATGTGGCAGCTAGATAACATCAGGTGTCCTCCTCCCTCCCTCACCTGCCTGGTTTCCTTTTGACAGAATCTCTTACTGATTCTGGACCCTGTCCTTCACGGGCTCCAGTGATACTTTGATCTCTGCTTCCCACAGGACTGGGATTACAAATATGTGTGGCCATGCCTAGTTCTTTATATGAATGCTGGACATTCAAACTCAGTCAATCCCATGTCCCCTCAAGCCTTCCTGCTTGCGCAGGAAGCACACGTAAGTGCTGAGCCATCTTTCTAGCTCCAGCGATGCATAGCATTTCTGAATCATCTGCTGTGAGCCCAGGACTAGGAGAGGAGTCAGCGGGCAGAGCTGCTCTTGTGGAAATTATTTCTGCTTTATACCTCAGAAAACATTAAGGTGCTTGCTTGTGAAGCCTAAGGGACCAGGTTGGATTCTCCAGTACCCACATAAGCAAGATGCACAAGATGACACAGGCATCTGGAATTTGTTTGCAGAGGCTAAAGGCCCTGGCATGCCTATCTCTCTCTCTCTCTCTCCATATACCTCTTTTTCTCTCTCAAATAAGTCTTGGGCAATAGTGTAGTTTAGTTGGTAGAGTCCCTGCCTAGCATTCGTGATGTCCTAGGTTCGATCCCCAGCATCACATAAATCAGGTGTGGTGCATGCGTGTGATCTCAGCACTGAGGAAGTAGAGGCAGGCGGACCAGGTCATCCTTGACTACATAGCAAGTTTGAGTCTGGGTTATAAGAATGAGTCTCAAGAAAACCAACAATAGCAATAACAAAAAACCAGTAGCCACTGGGCCTGGTGGCACACTCCTTTAATCCCAGCCCTGGAGAGGCAGAGGTAGGAGGATCACCATGAGTTCGAGGCCAGCCTGAGACTACATAGTGAATTCCAGGGCAGCCTGGGAGAGAGTGAGACCTAACCATGAAAAAACTAAAAAGAAAAAAAAAACTGTAAAAAACCCAATAACCATTACTATATCCATGACTATTTTATAGATGAAGTTGAAGATGAAGTTCAAAGAGAGTAGGGAACTTGCCCAAGGTCACTATGGATTAATAAGGGCTTAACAGTCTTAGTGCCCAGGGTAGCTCATTTTTTATACTGCTAAGGGCCTATACTCAGCTCATAGCTCGCTGATACAGCTTCTTGGATGAGTCTGTTTTTTTTTTTGTTTGTTTGTTTTTGTTTTTCAAGGTAGGGTCTCACTCTGGCCCAGGCTGACCTGGAATTAACTATGCAATCTCAGGGTGGCCTTGAACTCATGGAGATCCTCCTACCTCTGCCTCCCGAGTGCTGGGATTAAAGGCGTGCACCACCACGTCCGGCTCTTTTTTTTTTTTTTTTAAATTGTTTATTTTTATTTATTTGAGAGAGACAGAGAGAGACAGAGAGAGAGAGAGAGAGAGAAAGAAAGAGACACACAGAAAGAATGGGCGCACCAGGGCCTCCAGCCCCTGCAAATGAACTACAGAGGCATACGTCACCTTGTGCATCTGGCTTACATGGGTACTGGGGAATTGAGCCACAAACCGGGGTCCTTAGGCTTCACAGGCAAGTGCTTAATCACTAAGCCATCTCTCCAACCTTTTTTTTCTTTTTCTTTTTCTTTCTCTTTCTTTCTTTCTTTCTTTCTTTCTTTCTTTCTTTCTTTCTCTCTCTCTTTCTTTCTTTCTTTCTTTCTTTCTTTCTTTCTTTCTTTCTTTCTTTTTCTTTCTTTCTTTCTTCTTTGCTGTTGGAGAGTCTCTTTGTCCTCCTGTGGGAGAATTTCCTCCCAGGGACCCTACCTAAGCAGAGGCTATCCCACTCTCCACTCTGGCCTTCTCCACAGACCTCTCAGCTCCCATCCCATCAATTATCACATAGGCAGAGGGTACCCTGCCCTCTGAGCCACTGTGTCCTTGTCACTTTTGGCACTGTCATCCCTGGCTGGCAAGAAGCAGATCTCCATGAATGCTGGATTTGTTGGGAGCTGGATGCATCAGGGAGCCAGGCCAAGAGTGGAAAACAAGGCTGCTGGCAGGACTCAGCTGTCAGTGTGCATTCCAGGCCAGCATGCTCACGCTGCCCACTGGCCAGGGCCTCCCGCTCACTGTCAGAACTGCCAGTCCCTTGGCCCTGGCTCTCACTTTACTCTCCTGCCTCTCTTCAAATGTCAGCCAGAAGGTAGGATGGGGGTGGGGGTCACCCCTTCTTGAACCTGTGCCAGCCAGTGCAGGAAACCAGAAGACTTCTCACCTCGTCAGTCCATTTATTCAACTGTGAGCGGACACTGTGCTCAGTGCTGGGTAGACCCAAGAACAGGCCAGGTATGGTTCTTGGTCTCATGGAGCAGGGAAGATAACCAAATGTCTGTGCAAGTAGGTACATCCCAGGAAAACTCCCCATGAAGGGAGACAATGGGGACTTTGAGATGGAGGACATGTTCAAGCATAATAGTCAGTCAGGGAAAGCCTTTCTGAGGAGTGCCACTGACGCCAAGGCCTGAGGTCTGAGCTGGGCCATGCAGAGGGAAGGGCCACCATTCTGGGCAGAAGGGACCACAGTCCTGAAGGTGAGAGTGTTGGGGAAAATAAAGACAGGCCAGGGGAGCATAAGCATTGAATGAGTTCAGGACTCCCCAGAAATAAGGCTGGAATGGGATTAAGATCAAAGGCAGAAGAGCTTTCAGATGCACAAGGTGGCACATGTGTCTGGAGTTTGTTAGCAGTGGCTAGAGATCCTGGCATGCCCATTCTCTCTCTCCCCCCCCTCTGTAATAAATAACATTAAAAATGGGGGAAGAGCCTGGATTTGTATATGTATGGGCACACATGTGTCACAACACACAGATGTGGAGGTCAAAAAATAACCTTGGGGTGTTGGTCCTCACCTTCTGCTTTTGGATTTTTTTTATTGGTTATGGACATGCTCAGTATGTACAGCACATGTTGGTACCATCCTTACCCTCACCCCTGTCCCCTCCACTCTGAAGGAACCCTCCTCATTGGGGATGCCTGTTAGTCCCATGGGGATTGTGGGTCTTGCGTTGTGGCCGTAGCCATCACTTATGGGGAAGAGGCGATGTCTCTGTGCACAGTGTCCCTACTGTGGCTCTAACAATCTTTCTGCCCTCCTCTTCTGCAAATTTCCCTGAGCCATGTTGGGTTCGTTTTGGGTCTATTTCAGTGATGGGCTCTTGGGAGCCTCTGTGTCTCTGGATCTCTGCTTTGGTAGGAGTTGAGTGTTCTCTGGGTCTATCTCCTTCACCCTTGTGCTGATACCAGGTTCACCAAGAAAGCAGCACTATTGCTCATTTCCTCAATTACTTTATGGTTTCAGCTGGGGCCCTAGTGGAGTGTGATAGGCTGATTCTCTCCTCAGGTCCTGCATCCATCTGAAAAAGAGAAGCAGATTCTCCAGCAGAGAGGTAAGTCAGCACTAGTTCAATGGGGTGAACATTGTTAGTTTAGGGAGAATTTAATAGGTGTAGGCCCTCTTGTAGCCCAAGATTGGTAGGAGCTTGATATTGGAGAGTGAACTTGTTATTTGGATATGATTCTGACTTGTTTCCCAGTTTCAGCTATGGGGTCCTTTCCACTGAGCAGATCTGTTAGCCAATCCAAGAGCAGCTGGTTACCCACCGTGGCTGTGTGCCACTATTGCACTTGGGTGCGAATCACGTCAGGTTGTTTGCTGCTGAGTAGCTTAGACCTCGAGTTGCTTGGACAGATATTGGCCATTTCCCCCAGTAGCTCATGTAGCACCTTCTGGCACTAGATGAGCTAACTGTATTTTGGATTTAAAAAAAAATTAAAAAATATTTTATTTATTTGAGGGGGGGGAGAGAGAGAGAGAGAATGGGCATGCCAAGGCATTCAGCCACTGCAAATGAACTCCAGATGAATGTGCCCCCTTGTGCATCTGGCTTATGTGGGTTCTGGAGAATCGAACAGGGGTCCTTTGGCTTTGCAGGCAAACGCCTTAATGGCTATACCATCTCTCCAGCCTCTTTTTCAATTTTTTGAGAGAGAGAGAATGGGCATGCCATGGTCTTCAGCCACTGCAAATGAACACCAGAAGTGTGCACCTCCTTGTGGGCATGTGTGTTGTTGCATGCTTGTATCACTGTGTGTCTGGCTTATGTGAGACCTGGAGATTCGAACATGAGTTCTTAGGCTTCACAGGCAAGTGATTTAACTGCTAAGCCATCTCTCCAGCCCTACTTATTTATTTATTTGAGTGTGAGAGAGAAAGAAGAGTATATGGGTGATCCAGGATCTCCTGCTGCTACAAACATGAACTCCAGATGCATGTGCCACTTTGTGCATCTGGCTTTATATGGGTACTGGGAAATCGAACCCAGAATGTCAGGCTTTGTAAGCAAGTTCCTTTAATCACTGAGCCATCTCTTCAGCTCCTATTTTGGATTGTGTGTGTGTGTGTGTGTGTGTGTGTGTGTGTGTGTATGTGGGTGTGTGTGTCTTCTGAAGCAAGGTCTTACTCTGGCCCGTGATGACCTGGAACTCAGTGATCCTACCTCAACCTCCCAAGTGCTAGGAGTAAAGGCATGCGCCACCACACCTAGCTCAGGGTCTTTTTTGTTTGCCAGACTAAGCCAGTTTGAGAGCTTTGGGAGTCTCCAGACTTCACCTTCCATTGCTGTAGGCACAAATGGGATGACGGGCATTATGTGGGTTCTGAACTCCAGCTGTCAAAATTGCACAGTAAACACTTTTAAAACTGGAGCCATCTCTCCATCCCAGAGCCTGGATTTTATCTATATTTTTAAAATTTTATTTATTTATTTGCTAACAGAGAGAGAGAGAGAGAGAGAGAGAGAGAGAATGGGTGTGTCAGCCATTGTTAGCCACTGCAGACAAATTCCAGATGCATGTACCACCTTGCACATGTGGCTTTATGTGGGTACTGGGGAACTGAACCCTGGTCATTAGGTTTTCCAGGCAAGTGCCTTAACTGCTGAGCCATCTCTCCAGCCCTTAGATTTTATCTTTAAATGAACAGGGCCAGGTTCCAGCCAGGCATGGTGGTGCACACCTTTAATCCCAGCATTCAGGAGGCAGAGGTAGGAGGGTCACTGTGAGTTCAATGCCAGCCTGGAACTACAGAGTGAGTTCCAGATTACCATGGGCTAGTGTGAGACCCTACCTTGGAAAAAAAAATCGTTTGCCAGGCATGGTGGTGCATACCTTTAATCCCAGCACTTGGGAAGGCTGAGGTTGAAATAGGAAGATTGCTATGAGTTGGAGGCCAGCCTGAGACTATAGATGACATAGTGAATTCCAGGTCAGCTTGGGCTAGAGTGAGACCCTACCCCAAAAATGAATAATAATAATAAAAAAGAAGTCCAGGTTTCAGCCCAAGTTGATGTGATGTGCTCTGACTTTCAGGCTCTGACTCGGTTGCGAGGAGGCTGGGATAGTGATCAGGGAAAAAGGGGTCATGGCCAGACCTAGGCAATGGCTGTGGACAGCCTCTAGGAAATTTAGGAAGTAGAATCCAATGAACATTTACAGAACTAAACATCTTTATTGCCTATTTGCAGCACCCTCTAGGGGAGTGAGGGGTGTCATGGACACTCAGAAGGGTTGGGACTAGAAACTGAAGACTTGAGTTTCTAGCTATGGGGAAAACATACACACATAAAGTCACCTTCCCACAGTGTCTTGGGAGAAGGAACAAGACCAACTAAGAAGCCATAAAGGGCTGGGCCTCTTCCATCTCATTTCCACGTTGTCAACAGCCTGCTCTGGGGTTGGGTACCTGCAACATGGAGGCGTTTCCCACAACCCATTGTGAGCCAGTGCTGAATCTCTAGCTAGAAGATTCCAAACTGCAGCAAGACCCTGGTGGCTTGGGAATTCTGTGCCCTCTTCTGTTGCCTGCATGATTGTCCTGCCCTCCCCGTGTCTGATTCCTTTAGTGGGCTGTTGACCCACTCTGCAGTGGCACCCTCTCCTTGCTGCCACGCATCCCAGATGGTTCCAATATGGTAGCAATGTGAAGTAACTTTCTTCTGCTACGAAGCAAAAGAAATCCTTAACCTCTTTCCTGCCTTGAGGAACTGGCCTATTCCAAAGAGCTTGCTAGGTCCCTCAAGTAACCTCTGCTCTCTGCCCTATTTCTCCGAAAAGGCCTTTTTAAAAATTCTTTGTCCATGAGCTCCTCACTACAACCACTGGGGAAGGAGGGTTCATTGAAAGCTGGGGGTGGGAGAGGCTTTCCAGGGGTGACCCTGGATGTATTTCATAAATGGTACCTGGGCACCAGTGAATGACCAGCTCCAGGTCCCCCACAGCCTTGGCTTTGCTGAGCATTAACCAGAGTGGTTCCGGGGGAAATGTTGGGGGACGGGTACTCCAAGTCACTGGGGGGCGGTGGAACATATGGTCACCAAAGAGGGCAGAAATCGGTCCACTTTGTCCACTGATACAGCAACCCTAAGTGTTGGTCAAGTTGTCTCAGCTGATCCACCAGGAAAGGTCACCAGGCCATTTAGTCCTCCAGTAGAGGAAAAACACCCGAGGCGGGGCTGGGAGAATGAGTTGGCCTCTGAGCAGAGCCAGCTGTGTGAAATCTGGGTTAGCAGGATCTCAGGCCCTTGATCCACTCCGAGACCTTGAAGAGCCCAGCCGCCTCCGCTTGTTCTCCTCCCTGCCCCTCTTCGAAGTTATTTTTGTCCAGTCCAACAGCCCTTGGCAGTGGCGGCAGTCTGGGTTCTGTGAGCCACATGCAAACCAGGCAACTCAGACATCTGGTGTAGAATCGCAGGAGAATGCCTCTTGGGGCGCCATCCTGTGGGGCTGTGGCCTCTCCTCACTGTGAACCCATGGTAGTGGTGGGGGAGGGACTATGCCTCTGGAGGATACAGCCAGAGAGCAGGGAGCTGGGGGTCTCCATTGCTCACCCCTGGCTCTTTCCAGAGTTGCTGCGAGGGCCTAGTTACCCCGTACCTCCTAATCTCATTGAGGCATTCTCCAAACCAAACCAATGTAAGAGGGGGATCTCCTGCCACAGGGCTTCATTGCTGCCAGGCATCGTCCCACCTCTGCTTGTCAAGCCAAGCACGGTACTGTTGGCGTGCAGTCTGGTGGGTGTCTGCGGCTAGGAGGAGACCACCTGTGCTGGGCGCCAGACATCCAGGCCTGGGCTGTACTGGAGAATTGATCTGTCCTGTGGTCCACTGTGATGGAGTGAGCCAATGATGGGCAGAGAGGAAGCCCAAAAGACTTCTTTGCAGCCGCTGCTCAGTTTCTGGATCCAGGAAGTGAAGCAGACGGTATGGTCTGGCCTCTTGGCCTGGGATGGCTACAGCCAGTCATTGCTTCTGACCCGGGTCTGACCAGATCTGAGGCAAATGGCGTTTGTGTGCCGGCACAGCTCTGTCTCGGTGGGAAATGAGACCAAGATGTTGAGATTAGGAGAGACAGGTAGGTTGGCAGGGTCAGCAGTGAGGAGGATGAGGAAGAGATGCCTCCGATGGGTGGTGAAGGTGCCTTCACATAGGAGCCCTTCTGGGAAGCAAAACAGGAAAGGCTGCGCCATTTTCAGAGCTTCTAGAAAAAAGAATGTTCCTCATGCCTTAGGGGTTGGAGGGGGGTAGGGAACCAACTCAGAAAGCCCCAATTTCAGTAACTTCAGAGACCCAGGAGTGGTAGAGCATGGCTCCAGCATGCCTCCCAGCTGGCCCCGAGGGAGATGGACTGGAGATGGGACCAGCCACACTGTCAGTGGATCTCCCAGCCCCAGGGGCTATGGGGGAGGAAGACTTCAGGAGGGGAACAATCTGGCTGCTCCTGGCAGCCCTGCCACTGGGGACCACTGGTGGAGGGGCAGCTGGCCTCTCTAGGGAGTGGGCCCTCTGAGTGGAAGATACCCCTCGGCTGGGCAACAAATTTCTCCGGGCTGGCAGGATGGTGCTAGTGGCTCTGTGCACTGGCCCCGTTCGGAGGGCTGGGAGGGGGTAAGTGGGAGAGGAGGAGGTGCTGGGGAGGACAGGGCCAGGCATTCTTCCCAGGATGGCTAGCTGGTTGCTTAGGGCTGGCAACCCTGGACAGCTATGGAGGAAAGACCAAGGCCACACAGGGAAGGCCAGAGGGCTAGCAGGTGTTGATGAAGGTTCCATCTCAGCTGCGTAGCTGTTGAGGTGGGAGAGAAGACGAATCCGGACAGGGTCTGCGCGGCTGCTGGGCCCTTCCAGGACCCCCAGATACCTGATGACCTCAGTGAGGCATTCTCGGAAACCAATACTCCGGAAGTCAACTGCCAGGGCTCGAGCATCAAAAAACCCTGCAAAGGGAGGCACTATGAGAGCGTGGAAAGCAGGAGAAGGAGCTTGGAATCTGGGGGCAGACTGCCTGCCTTGTGGAGCTGCCCATCTCACTCCCTGGGAAACCACAGGCATGTCCCCTCATGCCTCTGTTCCAATCTCCCATCTGGAAAGTGAGAATAAAGATCCTGCCAGGTGTGGTGGCACACGCCTTTAAGTCCAGCACTCTGGAGACAAAGGTAAGAAGATTGCTGTGAGTTCAAGGCCAACCTGAAACTACATGAGACTATGTAGTGAATTCCAGGTCAGCATGGGATAGAGCAGCACCCTAACCCCCCCAAAAAACACCCCAAAACAAACAACCAAACAAACAAAACAACAGGAGGTCAGGGCTGGGAAGATGGCTCAGTGGTTAAAGGCGCTTGCTTCCAAAGCCTGCTGGCCTGGGATTCAATTCCCAAGCCAGCCATGTAAGCCAGACACAAAAAACATTATGTAAGCATCTGGAATTCATTTGTAGCAACAAGAGGCCCTGGTGCATCCATACCCATTCATAACTGGGTGTGGTGGCACATGCCTTTAATCCCAGCACTCAGGAGGCAGAGGCAGGAGGATTGCCATGAGTTCGAGGCCACTCTGAGACTACACAGTGAATTCAGGTCAGCCTGAGCTAGAGTGAGACCCTACTTTGAAAAAAAAAGAGTTTTACTGGGCTGGAGAGATGGCTTAGTGGTTAAGGCACTTGCTGGCAAAGTCAAAGGACCCAGGTTCAATTCCCCAGTACCCACGTAAAGCCAGATGCACAAGGTGCATCTGGAGTTCATTTGCAGTGGCTTAAAGTCCTTAAGCTTTGCAGGCAAGTGCCTTAACCACTAAGCCATCTCTCTAGCCCTAGTTTTTTTTTTTTTTTTTTTTCCGAGGTAGGGTCTCACTCTAGCTCAGGCTGACCTGGAATTCACTATATAGACTCAGAGTGGCCTCCAACTCACAGCAATCTTCCTACCTCTTGCCTCCCAAGTGCTGAGATTAAAGGTGTGCACCACCGTGCCTGGCCCCTGCTCTTTTTAAACAAACATCTGCTGAGTTCTTACTAAGTGCCTCATTGCATTATCTAATTTAATTCTCATAACCACCCTCTTGTCATTCCTACTTTAAAGTTGAAGACACTGAGGGGCAGAGAGGGCGAGTGGTTTTTCTAGGGTCATGAAGCTAGGAAGAGGCAGAGCCAGGATTCAAATCAAAAACATGACTTCTATCTAAACCACAAGTCCTGTCTTCCCCTTTTAGTCCGGAGTCAGAGCGGTGTCGACAACCTTTCCTTGCTGCTTCTTGTGAGAATCGAATAAGATAATGTAAGTTAAAACATTCTGAAAGTTGTAAAGTGTTACCCACATGTTAGTCATGTCAGTCACTACTGTTCTTTAAAAACTTCTTTTTGGGGCTGGAGAGATGGCTTAGCTGTTAAGGCGCCTGCCTGCTAAGCCTAAGAACCCGGTTCCAATCTCCAGGTCCCACATTTAGCCAGATGCAGTGATGCAAGGGTGCAATGCCGCACTTGTCCACAAGAGGACGCACACATCTGGATTTCGTTCACAGCAGCTGAGAGACTGCTGGTGCGCCCATCTCTATCTGTCTCCCTCTCCCTCTCTGTCTCTCTCTGTGTCTCTCACCAAAAATAAATAAAATAATAAAAAAAATTTTTAAAAACTTCTTTTGTAAAAAATTTTTAGTTTTTTTAATTTATCAATTTGAAAACGACAGACAGAGAGGGAAAGAGGCAGATAGATAGAGAATGGGCACACCAGGGCCTCTAGCCACTGCAAACGAACTCAAGATGCATGCATAACTTTGTGCATCTGGCTTACATGGGTCCTGGGGAATCAAGCCTCAAACCGGGGTCCTTAGGCTTCACAGGCAAACACTTAAACGCTAAGTCATCTCTCCAGCCCTCTTTAAAAACTTCTTAAAAGAGCCGGGTGTGGTGGTGCACGCCTTTAATCCCAGCACTTGGGAGGCAGAGGTAGGAGGATCACCGTGAGTTCAAGGACACCCTGAGACTACAGAGTAAATTCCAGGTCAGCCTCAGCTAGAACTTGGGAGGCAAAGGTAGGAGGATTGATGTGAGTTTGAGGCCACCCTGAGACTATGTAGTGAATTTCAGGTCAACCTGGACTACAGTGAGACCCTACCTTGAAAAAAAAAAAACAACAAACAAAACAAAACAAAAAAAAGAAGAAGCAGCAGCATGATGCAATGATTGTATTTCACTTCAAGCCTGACACCGGTCCCACTGCTCACTGCCTAGACAGGTAGGTGGAGACACCAACGAAACATCTACGGCGAAAAAATACCTCAGGCAGGTCCCTTTCCGGGCTCTGTGGGTGACAGATTGGGATCCCAATGACACTTAGCTCTTCTGGGCTACTGTGAGCAAGACCCCTGGGACAGTCAAGTCAGTTACACAAAGGAACACTCCTCCAAAGTGTCAGATGGAAAGAGCTGAGGGAAGAGTTGGGACAAGTGAAGATGCTAGAAGTGGTGAGAGAGACACTGAAGGACGAGAGACAGCCAGGCATGGTGGCTCATGACTGTAACCCCACCACTCTAGAGGCTGAGGTAGGAGGATCACCATGAGTTTGAGGCCAGCCTGGCTATACAGTGCGCTCCAGGCCAGCCTGGGTTATAGAGGGAGACTCATCTAGCTAGTGATAAGAGGGTCTGCTTTAGCCCCTCTAGTGACCATACCCTAAAAGGACAGTGACAATGTCTACTTTGCTCATCCTTGGCACCCCAGTGCCCTGCCTCAAAGGACGTGTGTGAGTGACTCCCAATGGAGAAGATGACACCGTTACCTGTGCCCCCAGTGGCATGAAGCATTTTCAGGTGATCCACAGTCATCTGCAAGACCTCGGCTTTCTCCAGCTTGGAAGAGCCCTGAGGGTACAGAAGGCAGAGGGCGTGACCTTCAGCTGACTGCCGTCATTCACTGCCCCGCGTGTCATTACCCATGCTCACTCACTGTCTGATTTTCTCCTCTTCCTCCACACCCCACTGATCGGGCTGCTACTTTGCCCTCTGATCTGAAAAATACTCTTCCAGTTTGTACCTCAATCCACCTGTCCGATGTACCCCTCCCTGGGCTGGTCTTTTTTTTCTTAATTTTTTAAATATTTTATTATTTATTTATTTATTTGAGAGAGAGAAACAGAAATAGGCAGGTGGAGGAGAGAGAGAGAGAGAGAGAGAGAGAGAGAGAGAATGGGTGCACCAGGGCCTCCAGCCACTGCAAACGAACTCCAGATGCATGCACCCCCTTGTGCATCTGGCTTACGTGGGTCCTGGAGAATCGAGCCTCAAACTGGGGTCCTTAGGCTTCATAGTCAAGTGTTTAACTGGTAAGCCATCTCTCCAGCCCCATTTCTTAATTTTTAAAAATATTTATTTGCAAGGAGAGAGAGAATGGGCGCTCCAGGACATCCAGTCACTGCAAACGAACTCCAGATGCATGTGACCCTTGTGCATCTGGATTATGTGGGTCCTGGAGAGTTGAACCAGGATCCTTTGGCTTCACAGGCAAATGCCTTAATCGCTAAGCCATCTCTCCAGCCCACTGGGCTGGTCTTGAAACTCCTCCTCCCTTGATTGCCATGTAGTGTCCTTCCACCTTGCCTGTCTCTTCAGAGGCTCCCCGGTGAGGACTAGCTATCTGCTTCCTTGCTCTAATGCTCTCTTTGAAAAGTCTCGTTGACCTTCCTTCCATGGACCTTGGTCCCTCACTGGACACTTGTCTCCTAGACCAGCTCTTCTGGAAACCAGCCCCAGCTTGCCCAGGACCCAGCTCATCATCTGACTCCCAAGTACTTGCCCTTCCTCTGTTCTCTCTTGGGGAATATTTCTGAAAGTTTCCAGGACACCTGGCCTTCCAGGGGAACCCTAAGGGTCCAACTTCTCCCTTGAATCCCTTAAAGGTAGATGCCAGGTATAGTTCATGGCTGGCCCTGTGAAGGCTTAGGAAACACCTGTGGAATGACTGACTTGTCTTCCTGGCCAAAGAGAAGGCAGATGACCTATGGCCTGTGTATTGAGTGTAGAGTAAGAATCTCTGAGGTGGGCTCTCCCACTCAACACGTTCAGTGACAGGTCTCACTCCCTGAGTGGCCTCTTTCTCCTTTGTACAGCTCTGGAAAGATCAGGGGACACGTGACAGTCCTGTGCTCCACTTTTGCTTGGATATTTACTAGCTGTGTGATGTAATAGAAGTTATAGCACAACTCTGTGCTTCCATTTCTTTACCTGTGCAAAGGGCAGGATAGTCCGTACCCTCCAAGATTGCTGTTAAGATTTAATTCAAGAGCTGGAGAGATGGCTTAGCAGTTAAGGCACTTCTTTCTCTGTGAAGCCTAAGGACCTAGGTTAGACTCCCCAGAACCCACATAAGCCAGATGCACATGGTGGCACACACATCTGGAGTTTGTTTGCAGTGGCTGGAGGCCCTGGTGCACCCTTTCTCTCCCTCCCTCCCTCCCTCCCTCCTTCCCTCTCTCTCTCTGCCTCTTTCTCTCTCTGTCTGTTGCTCTCAAATAAATAAATAAATATTTTTAAAAATTCTAAAAAGATTTAATTCAAATGGACACATTCCTCTGGTCCCTTGACCCATGACAGCTATTTATAAGATCTCAGCTTCTCAAGTAGCTGATACCATCACTAAGAGAAACACACTTTGCCTGCCACCCCATTCAGTACTTCTGGGGCACAATCAGTCTGTCGCATACCTGTTTCTCAAAGGCAGTGGGGACCAAGCGCCGCAATTCGGAAAGGCTACTATTGATGCGGTCTCGACGCCGCTTCTCAATGATCTGAAAAATAGCGACAAGAAGTTCCCAGTGGGAGCTGAAGAGATGGCTCAGCAGTTAAGTGTGCGGTCCTGCTAGAGCTTGAGGGCCTGAGGGGGGCCTGAGGTTGAATCTCCAGAATCTATGTAAACAGCTGGATGTGGCCACACATGCTTGGAACCCCAGGCCTGTGGGAGTGGGGACTGGAGAATCACTGGGGCTCCAGAAAGGAAAGCTCCAGAATCAGTAAGAAACTTCATAGCCAGGAAAACACAGTGGGTAGGGGGTGGAGAACAGGTGGGTGAGTGATGGCGGGGGGGGGAACACCTGCTGTTTTCTTCTAGCCAAAGTAGGTGAGTACACAAGGCACCACATCAGCACATACTCATGCGCACACCACTTCCCCACATGTACTTCATTAGAGTTTCCAATGTGCCCTGACTGACACTGACTCATGTTTTCCCTCATGATTTTTTTTTTTAAGGGAGGTGAATATATTCTTCATTTACAGAGTAGAAAACCGAGGGCTCAGAGAATGATGATAATTTCTTAAGGTCACAAAAGTACACAGTTTTGGTTTTTAGGGGTTAATATTCACCACTAATAAAGCAGGGTGCCACCCAGTCAGAATGGGGACATCCAGCCTCAGCCCTGGAATAGGCCTGGGGGTCCCTGCTGGGCCAGAGCTAACCCTCCCTTTTTGCAGAGAAGAGAAAGGCTGGTTTCTCAGAGCTGCAGGTCCTGAGGAAATCTGAGTCTTACTCTTTCCAGCTGCATAGGCCTTCGTTCACACCATCTCGGTCTCTCCTCACAGTCCTGGGAGCACAGTCCCAGTAGCAGAGCAAACATTATGAATTGCCTTTTCCTTTTCTCTATTTTCTTTTCTTTTCTCTCTCTTTCTTTTTTGAGAGAGACAGACAGAGAGCAAGAGAGAGAGAGAGAGAGAGAGAGAATGAGCACGCCAGTGGCCTCTCAGCCACTGTGAACGAACTCCAGACGTGTGCGCCCCCTTGTGTGCATGTGCAACATTGCATGCTTGCATCACTTTTGTGTCTGGCTAAATATGGGACCTGGAGATTCGACCTGGCATTCTTAGGCTTTGCAGGCAGGTGCCTTAAATGCTAAGGCATGTCTCCAGCCCTCTTTCTTTTCCTTCCTTCCCTCCTTCCCTCCTTCCTTCCTTCCTTCCTTCCTCCCTCCCTCCCTCCCTCCCTCCCTCCTTCCTTCCCTCCTTCCTTCCTTCCTTCCTTCCTTCCTTCCTTTCTCTTTCATGAAGTGAGGAATAACATAGTTTGCCTCAAGGCTGGTCGTAAAAGAGTGGCCAGCTGGCCTCTCTCTGCCAGATCCCAAGCCTCAGAGTCCCTGGGAAAGGTGAGGTTTCGTAAGAAGGAAAGCAGAAATCAGGGAGAGACTGTACACTCCTTCTGTCTCAGGACACTAAGAGGAAAGTTCTGGGCCCAGAAAGGAGACTGACAGGGTAGAGGGGAGACTGGAACAAAAGTAATCGCGGTCTATTGTGTTTTGGGTGCCGCTCAAAGGCTCTAATGAGAATGCGCTGTGTACAGACCAGCTCTTTGACGTAGTAGGTACAGTATGATTCTAGTTACCAGGGGGAAGATGCAGGGCACTGAGGGGTGAGGTGGTGTGCCCCAGTTGTCATGATAGTCCTTGGCAGAGGCTGGGTTGGAACCTGGACAATTAGCTGGAACGATGACCAAGACCTCCCCGGCTTTAGTCCCTTTTGCCATAAACTCACCCCTCTTCGCTTCTTCCTGGCTTGCATTTGCGAGGGGCTGGGGGTGGTCAACGGCCTGACCATCTGGCTGCAGAGGAAGAGAAAGGCTGGTTTCTCAGAGCTGCGGGACCACCTCTCTGACCTAGGCTGACTTGGGAGGCCCCGGCTGGCGGTAGGCCCAGCCCCCTCCCAGGCGGCTGCGGTCTCCCAGGCCGGCAAGGGCTACGGGGTGGGCGTGGGAGCAGACACCCGCTTTCCTTGTGTCCCCAGGGGCCCATTTCTCCCGGGCCAAGTCCTCCGAGCTCTCGGAGCTTCCTGCCTGCCAATCTCCAGCGGCTGTACCCCCGGGGCCCCTTGCTCTTCTGGGCGGCCGTCGTTGGGGTAGGAGGGGGCGATGGAATCGCGAACCCCGGCGCCCCGATTCGGGTGCTGCAACCCGATCCCTGGGGCAGGCCGGCAGAGGGCGCGGGCCCGCGGTGGCGGCCGGGCCGGGCCGGGCCGGGCGGGTTGGGTTTCAGAGCGAGCCGCCGGGAAGGAGCGTGGAAAGCGCAGATGCCGCCGCTTCCCACGGGCCGGCGCGCCGCCGCCCTCCCTCCCTTCCTCCCTCCTTCCCTGCGCCCGGCACGCAGCTGCCGCCTCCTCCCACGCGGCGCGGCCGGGGGGCCAGGGGAGGCGGCATCTGGGTCACAGGCCCCTCTGGCACGCCAGGGGACACTGTTCTGGCCTCCCTCCCACGGGGGGGCCTCCCCTCCCCAGCCCCGGGTCTTCCTCTGTAGCCCAGGCTGAGTGTGCACCAACCTCAGGAGCTCCCATTGCAGAGATTCAGCATCGGGGCTTCCTGCTCAGACTTTTTTTTTTTTTTTTTTTTTTTTTTTTTAGTAGAATAACCGCCTCCTCCCAGCTTAAGTCCTCGCCCCACTAGACAGCTTTTGCTCCAGAGGCCGTCTAAGGAAGAGGGGTTCTCTGGAATACTTACCTTTCGTGGGACTTGGGACGCCCTATTCTGGCCCTGGCTCGTAACCTTAGACCTATAGATGCTCAGCTCCGCATCTCTGGACAAGGTGCTTCCCCTGCACCATTTTTGGAATGGCGAACCCCTTGCATCTGAGCACCAGCCCACGAGCTTGACATCACACCTGCTTTGGTCCCTCCTGGTTCCCCATCTCAGCCAAGGCAACCCCAGCCTCTAGCTCTGCAGGCTGAACCTGGCACCATCTCGAGCCCCCTCTATCTCTCACCAGGCTTCATCAATGCCTGCTTCTTCCGTGTGTAAATAGTCTCATATCTGTCTCTTTTTTTCTTTTGGATTTTGCAAGGTAGGGTCTCGCTGTAGCCTAGGCTGACCTGGTACGCTCTCTGTAGTCCCAGGCTGGCCTCACACTCACAGCGCTCTTCTTACCTCTGCTTCCTGAGTGCTGGGATTAAAGGTGTGCGCCTCCATGCCCGGTTTATATCTGTCTTGTTGATCTCCATGGCCTTCTGAGGACCATGTGTCCATCATCTCCTACCTGCAGGCAGGCAAGAGCCTTCTCTTGGGACCCTCTGCATTGTCTTTTTTTTTTTTTGCGAGGTAGGGTCTCACTCTGATCCAGGCTGACCTGGCATTAACCATGTAGTCTCAGGGTGGCCTCAAACTCACAGCGATCCTCCTACCTCTGCCTCCCGAGTGCTGGGATTAAAGGCGTGTGCCACCACGCCCGGCTTTTTTTTTTTGGGGTGGGTAGGGTCTTATTGTAGCCAAAGCTGACCTGGAATTCACTATGCAGTCTCAGGCTGGCCTTGAACTTACAGTGATCCTCCTACCTCTGCCTCCTGAGTGTTGGGATTAAAGGCGTGCACTACCACACCTGGCTCCAGTATTGTCTTTTAACACTGAACCCCTGCCCGCCCCACTGCACTTAAACACACTTGAATACAAATCTGATCTTGCCACTCTTAAAACTCCTCAGTGGCTCCGCAATGCTTTTAAGATCGAAGACCATCACCATATCTTCAGTCAGTCCAGCTGGCCTCTGTCACCTGCTCAACCCAACTGTCTCTTCTCTGTTTGCTTCAGCCTGTGAATGCACTAACTCCTTCCTGAGGTTACACATGGCATTCCCTACTCTAGAAGTGTCTGCCCTCCCCCCCCATCTCCAAGCCTATTCTTCAGATCTTAACTCAAATGTCACCTCTTTTAGAAGCATTTTTTTTCTTTTATGAACTCCACGTGCATGTGCCACTTTATGCATCTGGCTTTACATGGGTACTGGGGACTCAAACCTGGGACCATTAGGTTTTGCAGGCAAGTGCCTTAACCACAGGGCCTTAGAAGCTATTTTTGACATCCACTGGCCTGCTAGATGTCCCCTGCTGTATACTTTCCTAGTCTCCTTATGCAGGCTTGTTATTTTATTCTTGCATGGTTATTTGACTAACATCTACCTCTCCAACCATATCTACAAGCTCCACAAGGCCAAATCAGTTTCACTCACTGCTGGAGCTCAGATCCTTAGCATCTGAGTGGAACATGGCAGAGTTCATGGGAGAGCAGTCTCCTTCCACGCTTACCTTTGGTGTCACGGAAAACACAGATGTGAGCCCCATAAAATCTACTACACTCTGGGTCTTTACGGGGCTCACCAGGAGGGTCCAAGCCCATGTGACCATCTATCCTTGTGGAGTCTGAGGCAGATCATTTTCATCATCACCTCAGGGAGAGAAGGTGTCAATGGAGATCAGACTGCATCTGTCAGATCATGCTGCTGTGTTCAGGCTTGGTCCAGTCAAGTCTGGAAAAGGATGTTCCCCCACCCTCACATCTGAACAGGAGGAACTGGTAGGGAAGAGCCTGTGAGAGCTTCTGGGAGGCATGTCCCAGTGAGCCAGGTCCTGAGATCTGTAAGGCATTTGTTTACAGAGCTTCTCTGGTTCACTGGGGACACGCTCCAAGAGCCAAGGTACATAAGAAACATGGCTTTTGTTCCCCTTGTGGGATAAAGCCTTTCTCGGGGTATTGGGTTAGCCTTGTGCACGTCATTGCCTCTCAGCCTGATCCCTCCTCAGGGACCATCTGTCAGAGGCTGACGCACCCAGTTTCAGACCCAGTTTCAGCGCCAGGCAGCTCCAACTCTCCTGTTCCCTAGTTTCCTGGTCAGTTCGTCCTCACCACATGATCTGCCCCCTTCCCTAGATCTCCCTGGCAAATCTCACATTACTGTTTGCTTGGCGCCGCTACATGGATCTGTCTTCTCTGAACCTTACGCAAGTCCATTTCCCAGATGAGGATGGTGAGCCTTAAGGAGTAGAAGCGGCCTGTCCGCCCCACACAGCTGCTCAGGAGGGAAGCCAGCATGGAAATCCACATCTTCTGGCTCCCAATTCAGCATTGTTTTCCCTCGTAAGTCTGACTTCCTGTCTGTCTGACTAGTCTTCCAGTGCCCTTATCCTTAAGGCTCTCAGCCAGAGCTCACCACAGCCTGGGATCTGGCCCTGACACTGGGAGAAGGGCTGGGAGCCTCTGCCCTGAGTCTGAAAACAAGGCAGAACTTGGTGGATGCAAAGAGCAGATGATGACAGCCAAGATCTGCTCCAAGGGCCTCCTGCTGCCCCTGGGGATGAGAGCAGCTTTCTAAGTGGTCTTCCTGCCTGTTCTGAGCACCCTTAGGCTGCCTCAGTTGGAACTCCCCCATGAGACTCCTGCAGTGACCCTACCCATTCTGCATCAAGCAAAAGGCCTCGTTCAGCCATGTGTGGTGGTGCATGCCTTTAATCCCAGCACTCTGGGAGGCAGAGTTAGGAGGATCGCTGTGAGTTCAAGGCCAGCCTGAGGCTATATAGTGAATCATGGTTAGCCTGGGCTAGAGTGACACCCTACCTCACAAATCAAAATAAATAAAGAAAGAAAAGAAAAGAAAAAGGAAAAGATAAAGCCAGGCATGATGGCTCACGCCTTTAATCCCAGCACGTGGAAGGCAGAGATAGGAGGATCACCATGAGTTTGAGGCCACCTTGGGACTACATAGTGAACTCCAGGTCAGCCTGGGCGAGAGTGAGACCCTACCTCGAAAAAATAAAATAAAATAAAAAGGCATCATTCCAATACTCTAAATGATGGGGATCTCAGAGTGCACTAAGCCCATCTGTAAAGTGAGAACACTCAGAGAGAGGGAGGCACCTTCAGAAGGCCACACAGCAAATGAGAGGGAAATCCAGAACCAGAGTCACATCTATGGGCTTTTTTGGGGGGGGGGGCGGGGGGAGGGTTTTGAGGTAGGGTCTCACTCTAGCCCAGGCTGACCTGGAATTCACTCTGTATTCTCATGGCGATTCTCCTACTTCTGCCTCCCAAGTGCTGGAATTAAAGGCGTGCACCACCACGTCCAGCTTGGTCTATGGATTTTTAATCCAGTGCTTTTGCCAATATATGTGCCATCACGCTATCATATATATCTCATAGCTTGGACCTGTACTCTAGCCAGCACCCCCGCCATCCATTTATCTCATTTACTATACAACAGACCTGTATGGCATTATTTAGGCCACTTGAGTTTTAGGAAAAATAGTCATTGGGGGGTGGTGGTAGCAGGCACAAAGTGTTGAGAGTCATATCCAATAATCCAGTGTTCAGATTTCCAGTTTTTCTACGAGGTCATGCTGCCTTGTGGATATCCCTCCTCCCGCATGACAATAATCCCTTAGACACCAGCATTTACTGGAAGTTACCTGGTGCCGCAGCAAGAGCTATGTGCTATAAGCACATGTGTCATCACTGTCTCACTCTGACAGGCAGGTATTTACATACCCATGTTGTAAGAGAGAAAGCTGAAGTTCAGATGGGGGTAAAGTCACTTGCACAAAGGAGAGGGATTGGAGAGTCACTCTCAAGTCTCTTTGACTTCAAAAGCCACCATGTGCCTTAAATCATATAGGAACAAGCTCACAGGCCTTGACCCAGAGCCTGACATGTGGGAAGTGCTCATGCAACGTTTGCACAGGGGTAGAGGAGAAGCAGTATGTGTCAGGGGTCAAGTTCAGACAGAAGCTCTGTGGGTGATTCCCATGAATGGGGCAGGATGCTACCACCAGGCGGACGCCCCGGGTGACCACAGAACACACTCTGCTCTTTGCTCTCATGTCTCTGAGTGTGAGAGATTTGTGACTTGCCTCTAACCTCCCCCCCCCCACCCCCAGGCTGACCGCCCCTGCCCGGTGGCCCTTGCCACTGTTTATCTGGCTTTCTTTGTACATGAAGCACTTCTTCCCTGAGAGTTCCCTGAGGGCAGAGGCTGAGCAGGATACATCTGGGCTCTGATGCCCAGCCCAGGGACTAGGCCACAGCAGGCATCGTTCAGCAGTCTGTGAATCGAAGCATTTATGTCTGCTAGGGGGAGGGCCCTTTGGAGAGTGCTACAAAGAGGCGTCTATAAGTCAGTCTGCCAGATGTCCAGCTGCTTTCCCTCCTTGGAGGGGTCTGCTCCTCTAAGAACAGTCTCTAACAATGTTCTCTGGCAAAAATGACCAAAAAAAGATATATAGAGAAAGAACTTGTAGCCCTAGTGCCAATGCTACCACCTCTGGGAAGCCCTTGCTGCCATCTTTGGCTGTTAGTAGCCACTCTTCACTTAGGTGCCCTCAAAACCCACAGTCTGACTCTCCATTCTATCCATGGTCTTTGTGTGACCTGGCAGTCACTGCCCAGGCTGCAGACTGCTGGAGAACAGAAGCCAATTCTGATCCACTTAGCTCTCTGCCACCAATTTTGTGCTTCGGATCCCTAAAGACTCAATGACACCGAATCTGAGATCTTCTCTTGTCCACCACCACATGGTGCTGGGCCATTCCCTGTCAGCAGGCACACGCTCTAAGAATTATCTCTTGGAGCAGCAGTTTCTGCTAAGCAATTAAAAAATATTTTATTTATTTACTTTATTTATTTGAAAGACAGGAGAGAGAGAGAGAGAGAGAGAAGCAGACACACAGAGAAAATGGGTGCACCAGGGCCTGCAGCCACTGCAAATGAACTCTGGACACCTGCACTACTTTGTGCAGCTGACTTACATGGGTGCTGGAGAACTGAACCTGGGTCCTGTGTCCTGTGGCTTCGCAGGCAAGTGCCTTAACTGCCAAGCCATCTGTCCAGCCCTCTGCTAAGCAATTTTAAAGAGCTAGTATATGCCAAGCATGGTGGTGAATGCCTTTAATCCTAGCACTTTAGAGGCAGAAGTAGGAGGATCACTGTGAGTCCAAGTCCAGCCTGGGACTACAAAGTGATTTCCAGGTCATTCTGCACTAGAGTGAGATCCTACCTCAAAAAGAACAAAAAACCAAACCAAAACAAAACAAAAACCCTGAAAAAAAAAAAAAGGGGTAGTATGTTATGTAGGAAATTATATTATATGCCCCAAACCTAACATGCAAGATGTGAGAGAGCTATCTATTACCCTAGCTCCTTTAATAACCTATAAATAATTTATAGGGAAAATGTATTAGATGATATTTTGAGTAAATTTCTTCCTTCCTCCCTCTTTCCCTCCCTCTTCCTCTTTCTTCCTCTCTCTCTTTCATTTCTTCTGTGCTGGAGATTAAACAGCATGCTTGGTAAATACCATTTAGCTATAGCTCCAGCTAGGATTTGTGACTGAAGCAAGATCTCTAGGTCACAGAAAGTTGGGATAGCATTGGAATTATGAAATGCCCTCAAAATCATAACTCTAAGAATTGGGCTGATGTATGGCTCAAGGTAGAGTACTTACCTAAGGTTCAGTCCTCACTACTGAAAAAAAAAATTCCTGAGAATGTGGATATCCCTTCCCTTCCCTCTTTTTTTATTGGGGGTTAGGCGGTTAGGTCTCGCTCTAGCCCAGACTGACCTGGAATTCACTATGTAGTCTCAGGGTGGCCTTAAACTCACAACGATCCTCCAACCTCTGCCTCCCGAGTGCTGGGACTAAAGACATGTACCACCATACTGTGTAGGGTCTTATTATATAGCCCAGATTAGTTTTGAGCTGAGATTCCCCCTGCCTTTGCCTCCCGGGTCTTGGTTTCCCTTGCAATTCTCTTCTAGAGTCAGGTTTAGATAACTAAGAGATAGGAAGCAGCTCCCCACTCCCAGGTCCATCCTCCGTTAATATACTGATGAGGAAACAGGGAACCCAAGGCTCAGGGTTACATGATAGCTAGTGTGTGTGAAGCCTTGGATCCAATCCCCAGCAGCGAAAAAAGTAGGAGGAAAAAGAAGGAAAGAAAGAAAGAAAGAAAGGCTACATGGTGAATGGTGGCAGATGCTGGCTGGGCCTAAGGGCTTGCAGTCTTTCAGGGTGTGTGCCTGACACTAATTAAACATTTGCTTTTCATTAGAATTTATGCTAAGTCCTTGACATAATTCTCCTATTTGATTTTTACCAGTACTATGAAGTTGGTTCTATTATTTTGTATGTTTGTTTTTCGAGATAGGGTCTTGCCCTAGCCCGGGCTGATCTGGAATCCACTATGTAGTCTCAGGCTGACCACGAACTCACAGCGACCCTCTTTACCTCTGCCTCCCTAGTGCTGGGATTAAAGGTCTGCACCCGCACATTCTGCTGGTTCTATTATTTAATTCCATTTTAGAGAAGAGGAAACTAAGGCGGAGAGAGAGTTCACAGTGCTGGGAGGCAGAAGAACCATACAAGGAGAGTTTGTTCCGCGGGTTTGAAGCAGGTCAGACTATTTACCAGGAGCCGAAGGACACTGGCACCAGGGTGGGTGGGTTGAAAGAGCACTGAGATTGGCATCTAGGCTCTTGCAAGTCGGCTATTATTTCTTTCAGTAACCAAACCCTCAATTTAATTCAAAGAGGGGGGAGAGTCTCCTCCCTCTGCAAAGCCTTTCGTGAACTAAGTGCAAACTGCTCCCAAAACTTGGGTGAAATTGGGGAAGTGTGGTTATTCACAGCAAACAGATTCTGGAGTGTGGTACCAGCGGTCTATGGAGGGTTTTGTTTCCTAAGATCTTCAGGAAAATTCCCCTGAAGGCTCCCTGGGGTGGGGATGGGGATGGGGATGGGGGGCAGCCAGCGTATCCCCGAGCTGAGCGCTCCCTGCATCCCAGCATCCTGATGCAGCCAGGAGTCCCACGCCCCGCACGCTGGCAGACACCTGCGGGCATCTCCAGGGTCTGGCCTCCCGACCGCCCTCGAAGCCCTGGGCTGCGACCCTAGCCCTTACCTCGGATCGCACTCGCTGCCCACGTCGATGGGTCCGTCGGACTCGCCGTCGGAGCCGCTGGGTGCCCTGGGCCGCTTCATGGCCAGCGCTGGCTGCAGGATCTCGGCCCGCGCTCCCCGGGAGTCCGCAGCCCAGCCCCGCCCCGGCCCCGCCCCGGCCCCGGCCCCGACGCCGCCCTTTCCCAGGGCCCTGTCCTGCACCGCAGCCCGGGGCGCCCCGGCGCCCCCTCGCCCCCGCGGTGACGCGCCACCGAGCCGTGGGAAGGCCCCGGGCGGTCACCGCCCCCACCGGCCACTGGGAGGTCCGGCTCCGCTCCGCCGCGGCCGCCCGCCGCGCGCTGGGTGGCCTTGGGCAGGTGCCCTGGGAGGCCCCCGCGGGGAAAGCGGGGGGGGGGTGTGGGGGGTCCTGGCCTGACCCTAGTTCTCCAAGCCGCTCCCGGAAGCCCCAGATTGTGCCCAAGCGGTCCTGCCCCCAGGGAGTCTGAAGCCTGCAGACAGGTTTGGCTTGGCAAGGTGAGTGAGTGTGTGTGTGTGTGTGTGTGTGTGTGTGTGTGTGTGTGTGTGTGTTTTCACCATTGAACGCTCCGATCTATGAGATCCTGCCTTGAACCCCAAAAGAGATGCTGGCTGAAACTGGTCCACCAACTGGGATAAGATGGACATGAGCAAAGGTCCTTTTGCCCGGAGAGGGTTGAGACAGGGCCCCCGTGCAACTGTTTTCAAACTTGCTGTGTATTAAGGATGACTTTGAACTCTTGATCTTTTGGCCTCCAACTTGGAAATTCAGGGATTATCATGGCTAAGGTCTTCCAGGTCCTGCCTTCCTGGGGTTGGTTGATGAGGTGCTCCTGGGAGTCAGTTCCCAGTACACTTAAAGGCAGGGCTGTCCAGGGAGGGAGACCTGCAGAGGTAAAAAGCCTTTGGTCTCCCTGCAGGGCTCCTTCTGACAACGGACAAAACCATTCACTCAGTGAGGTTGCGGGGTGCGCGGGGCGGTGGATGGGTTCCACAGCCTTACTGCAGAAGAAACTCAGTGATGACTCTCAGAGACCCACCTGCCATCCTCATAGGTCACTATCTCAGAGAAGCCCCCCCCTCGTGGCAGAGGAAGGCTGAATGGCACATTCTAACATTCATTTTTTTCTTTCTAAAAATTATTTTATTTATTTATTTATTCACTTATTTATCTATTTATGGAAGAAAGTAGAGAGAGACAGATAGAGAGAGAGAAAGAATAGGCTGGAGAGATGGCTGAGTGGTTAAGGCACATGCCTGTGAAGCCTAAGGACCCCGGTTCAATTCTCCAGGTCCCACATAAGCCAGACGCACAAGGGGGTCACATGCGTCTGGAGTTCATTTGCAGTGGCCCTGGTGCTCCCACTCTCACTCTCCTTCTCTCTCTTTCCCCTCTCTAGCTCTAATTAATAAATAAAATCTTTAAAAAAATTGAACCTGGGTCCTTTGGCTTCGCAGACAAGTGCCTTAATCCCTAAGCCATCTCTCCAGCCCAAGGTGGACTTCTGGAACAGGGAGGAGAGAGTGGAGACTGGTGTGGTGGGGTAGATCACCAGAGAGATCCTTTCCCTTCTCTTTGTGCTGTCCGCTGGGATAGGAACAGGAGGCTTGCCTGTGGTGTGGAGAGGAGGTTGGTGATTATGTTGACTGCATTTTCACCTCATAGCAAGATCTCTTGGGGGAGCTGGGAAGATGGCTCAGTGGTTAAAGGCACTTGCTTGCAAAGCTTTCTGACTGGGTTTGATTCCTTAGTACTCATGTAAATCCAGATGCACAAAGTGGCACATGCATCTAGAGTTCGTTTGCAGTGGTAAGAGGCCCTGGTGCACCCATACTCTTTCACTCAAATAAATATAACAATAACAACAAAAGACCTGCGTGGGGACACTGTTACCTTGTGGGGAAATGAACTAGTGCCTCCTGCCTGTACACAAGTACTTGGCCAAGTACACACAGACAGAACTGCAGACACACCAGTACACCTGACGAGCAGTTGGCATCCCAGTCACACCTACAGACTCCCCTGTTCCACATGCCCTCAGTACTCACATAACTTCTGGGGGGCACATTCCGGAGCAGGTGAAATGTCAACCAGCATAAAGGTTGCCCAATCGGTGTGCCGTACATTCCCTGAAGAGCAGAAATCAAGGAAGCCTCATAATGTCTTCACTATGTAATTGGCGAGACAGCAAGGCTTGGCAGATTTGTTGGAGGAAGTCAAAGGCTTTGTGGTGGACATGTTCGCAGGTCATGCCCCGGGTCATCAAAATATAGTGCAGCTAAATAGAGAGTCTGGGGCTCAGAAAAGAGATCTCAGCTACATACTTAAGTTTGGGAAGTCATTAGATAATAAATGGCTTTAAAAAAAATTGTTTTGGGGGCTACACAGATGGCTCAGTGGTTAAGGCACTTGCCTGCATGCAGAGCCTAACGACCTGGATTCAGTTCTCCAGTACTCATATAAAGGCAGATGCACAAGGTATTGCATGCATCTGGAGTTTGTTTGCAATGGCTGGAGGCCCTGGTGCACCCATTCTCTGTCTGTTTCATATATATTTGCAAATAAATAAATAAAAATATTTTTAAAAAGTTGTTTTGAAGCAGGGTCTCACTGCAGTCCAGGCTGACCTGGAACTCACTATGTAGCCTAGGTTTGCTTAAATTCAAGGTGATCTTCCCACCTCAGTCTCCATAGTGCTAGTATTAAAGTTTGTGCCACCATCACACCTGGCTTTTAGATAGCTTTTAAAGCTATGGGTATAGTCAAGTGGATGGATAGGAGGGACGTGATAGTTAATTTTTGGTGAGCACTTGTTACAGCACCAGAGAAGATTCAAAGTGTCTTGTATTAACTCACTTATCTTCGACAACTAACAAAGTAGTAAGATTATTATCTCTCCCCCCCACTCCACTTTACAAATGAGAAAAGAGAGGTGAAGTCTCAGCTTATGGCCAACAGCTTATGAGAGAGAGAGAGAGAGAATTGGTACGTAGGGCCTCCAGCCACTGCACTTGAACTCCAGATGAGAGTGCCACCTGTGTGCACCTGCCACCTTGTGTGCTTGTGTCACCTTGTGCGTCTGGCTCACATGAGACTTGGAGAGTCAAACATGGGTCCTTAGGCAAGTGCCTTAACCGCTAAGTCTTCTCTCCAACCCTAATTAGTTTGTTTTTGAGACAAGGTCTTTTGTCACTGAAAATGAGCTGCCAGACTGCAAATAAATGCTAGACTAGTTGCCCATGACCTTTATATTCTCCTGATTCTGCCTTCTATTGTTGTTATACACAGCAGGATTGCAGATACATGTGCCACTTTGCGTCTGGCTTTAATGTGGGTGCTCCAGAATTGAACTCAGGCCAGTAGGCTTTATAGACAAGCAACTTTAACCACTGAGCCAGCACCCCAGCTTCCCCCAGCACCCCTCTCTACACCCCCCCTTTTTTTTTTTGGTTTTTCGAGGTAGGGCCTTATTCTAGCCCAGGCTGACACTCACAGTAATTACTGAACTCACAGTAATCCTTTTACCTCTGTCTCCTAAGTGCTGGGATTAAAGGCATGCACCCCACACCCGGCCCAACACCCCACCTTTGAAACAGATTTTCTTCCTCTTTCTTTTCTTTCCTTCTCACTCCTTTTCTTTCCTCTCTTTCCCCCTTCCCCTTCCTTCCATCCTCTTTCCCCTTCCCTTTCTTTCTCTTCCTCCCTTTCTCTCTCTTTCTTTTCCTTTCTCTCTCACTATATAGTCCAAGCTGATCTTGAACTCAAGATTCCCCTGCCTCAGCCTCCCAAGTGTTGGAATTACAGGTGTTAGCTACCAAACCCAGATATTTTTTGCCCAGTGTGGCTGCTAGAACATTTTAAACTGTATACAATGCTCCCATGATATATTTTAATTTTATTTATTATTTATTTATTTTGTGTTTTTGAGGTAGGGTCTCACTCTAGCTCAGGCTGACCTAGAGTTCACTCTGTAGTCTCAGGGTAGCCTCAAATTCACAGTAATCCTTTTACCTCTGCCTCCTGAGTGCTGGGATTAAAGGTGTGCACCATCACACCCGGCCTATATTTTTATTTTATTTTATTTTATTTTATTATTTATTTATTTTGGTTTTTTCATTTTTCGCTTTTTCAAGGTAGGGTCTCACTCTAGCCCAGGCTGACCTGGAATTCACTATGTCATCTCAGGGTGGCCTTGAACTCATGGTGATCCTCCTACCTCTGCCTCCCAAATGCTGGGATTAAAGGTGTGCGCCACCACACCCGGCTTTTATTTTATTTTTTAGAGAGAGAGAGAGAAAGACACAGAGGTGAGAGAGAGAGAGAGAGAGAGAGAGAGAGAGAGAATTGTTATGCCAGGGCCTTAGCCACTGCAATCTAACTCCAGATGCTTGTGCCTCCTAATGGGCATGTGCAACCTTGCACTTGACTCACCTTTGTGCCTCTGGCTTACATGGGATCTGGAGAGTCGAACATGGGTCCTTAGGCTTTGCAGGCAAGTGCCTTAACCATTAAGCCATCTCTCCAGCCCCTGTGATATATTTTTAAAATATTTATTTATTTTGGTAGAGAGACAGTGAGTGAGTGAGTGTATGGGCACTCCAGGGCCTCTTGTCACTAAAATTACTCCAGACACATGTGCCCCTTTGTGCCTTTGGCTTTGTATGGGTACTGGGGAATCAAACCTGGGTCAGTAGATTTTGTAAGGAAGTGCCTTTAACCTCTGAACTACCTCCCCAGGCCTCCTGTAATGTTTTGTTTTGTTTGTTTGTTTGTTTTTGAGGAAGGCTCTCATTCTAGCTCAGGCTGACCTGGAATTTACTATGTAATCTCAGGGTGGCCTCGAACTCACTGTGATCCTCTTACCTCTGTCTCCTGAGTGCTGGGATTAAAGGCATGCGGCACCATTCCCTGGCTTTTTTCTGTGATATTTTTAATATTTATTTGAGAGAGAAGGGGGAAGATGCAGAGAGAGAGAGAGAGGGAGTGAGAGAGAGAATGGGTGTACCAGGGCCTTTAGCCACTGCAAATAAACTCTAGACACAAATGTTACCTTGTGCATCTGGCTTACGTGGGTACTAGGGAATTGAACCTGGGTCCTTAGGCTTTGCAGGCAAGTGCCTTAACTACTAAACCATCTCTTCAGCCCTCCCGTGACATTTCTATTAGCTAATGCTAATCCAGGGCAGGGCTTCTCAACTTTCACACTACTAACATTCAGGGTTGGCTAATTATCACAGGGACTGTTTTGTAGTAGGATGCTTAAAGCCTCCCTGGGCTCCTCCCACTAGATGCCAATAATATTTTCCAAATGATGACCATCAAAAGTGCCTCCAGATAATACCAAATGTGCTTTGGGGGAGAAATCACCCCCAGTTGAGAAGCACTGATTTAGAGAAACTCCAAGGTTTAAAGACTGAGGAAGAAAAAGCTGCCTGGGTAGACTGGAAGGGAATGGCTTGGAAAAGGGCAGAGAGCCAGAAGGAGAGGCAAGACCCCAAAGAATGCATCTAGGACTTGGCCAAGATCCTTTAAAATGTCATTCAGGGGTGTTGGGTAGATGGCTCAGTGGTTAAAGGCACCTGCTTACCAAGCCTGATAGGCAGGGTTCAAGACCCCAGTACCTACATAAAGCCAGATGCACAAGGTGGCACATGCCTCTGAAGTTCATTTGCAGTGGCAGGAGACCCTGGCCATCTCTCCAGCACCCTCCCCCTTTTTTTTTGTATTTTGAGGTAGGGTCTCACTATAGCCCAGACTAACCTAGAATTCACTCTGTAGTGTCAGGGTGGCCTTGAACTCATAGTGATCCTCCTACTTCTGCTTCTGCTGGGATTAAAGGCGTGTACCACCATGCCCACCTCTCATTCTCTATCTCTTAAACAAATAAATAAAGACAAGCAAATAAATAGCTAAGTAAACGCATACATAAATAAAATGTCGGCAGGATTACTTCACTTCCTCCTTAAGACCATCCACAGGCTTCCTTCCCATCATCCTACCTGGAATAAAATGTTAGCACTTCCCATGCTTTCACAGAGGGGAATATGTAATTTGTCATTTAAATTGGACACCTCTGAGAGTGAAAGGCACCAACACTAATAGTTATTCCAAGTCCGCCCAGGGCACAGCAGATGTAAGGCCACCCTATGCTTTGCCTCTCTCTATCTCTCCAGCTTCATCCCAGCCTGCTTCTGCTTTGCTCCGGGAGTGACTCCAACCTTCCTGCTCTTCCCCTGGTGTTTCCTTCTTGTCCCTGTCTCAGAGCTTCACACTTGCTGACAGAACACTAGCGTGAGAAGCTTGACTGGGGTGGGAAAGCAAGCCAGGTAAAGAGAAGGCAGAGTCCAGGATTCGTGTGTTTTTGTTTTATTTTTATTTTTATTTTTTTTATTTTTTTTTTTTTTTTTTTTTTGGTAGGGTCTCACTCTGGTCCAGGCTGACCTGGAATTACTATGAAAAGGTGGCCCGAAGCTGGCAATCCTCCTACCTCTGCCTCCCGAGTGCTGGGATTAATCCCACCAGCTTGTTTTATTTTTAAGATGAGGTTAGATTCCACAGGTAAGCATTTGACTTGCTGGAGTTTAAGGCTAGGGAGGCTGAGGTCATAGCATTGCTGTAAGTTCCAGGTCATCCTGGGCTAGAGTAAGTTCCAGGTCATCTTGGCTCAAGATCTTGACTCAAAAAGCCAAAGAAAGGGCTGGAGAGAGATGGGTCATTGGTTAAAGGTGCTTGTACAGCCTGATGCTCTGCGCTTGGTTTCCCAGTACCCATGTCAAGCCAGATGCCCAAAGTAGCACATATGTCTGGAGTTTGTTTGCAGTGGCAGAAGGCCCTGGAGCACCCATTCTCTCTGTCTCTCTCTCCCCCCATAATAAATAATTAATAAATAAATAAATAAACAAACAAATCTTTTTAAAAGACAGTAAAATAATATAAAGACTTACACTTTTACTGTGAAGGTCTTGGGGGTGAGAATCATTTTTTAAAAATATTTATTTATTTGAGAGAGGGAAAGAGAATAGGTACACCAGGGCTTCTTGCCACTGCAAGTGAACTCCAGATACATGTGCCACTTTGTATGTTTGGATTTATGTGGGTACTGGGAAATCAAACCTGGGCCCTGGGTCAGCAGGCTTTGAAAAGAAGCACCTTAACTGCTGAACCATCTACCCAGCCCTCGTGAAAGTCATTTCTGTTGTCCAGTATCATGTCGCATAGTACCTACCCAACAAAGTACCAAGCACATAGAAAACATTGTAAAGTGTATGGGAAATAAGTAATAATACAACACATTTTGCGGCTGGAGTTCAATTCCCCAGTATTCATATAGAGCCACATGCATGGGGTGGAGCATGCATCTGGAATTCGTTTGCAGTGAAAGGCGGCCCTGGTACACCTATCTCTCTCTCTCTCTCTGTCTCTTTCTCTGTCTCTATAAATAAATAAATAAATAAATAAATAAATAAATAAATAAATAAATAAAACCACATGTTTCATTCTTTTAACATGCTAGACATTGTGCTAAGTATTTTGACATCTATTAACTCATCAAATGTCATAGGAATCTTATGAGAACTATCTACTATTGCCCTATTTTACTGAGACTCAAGATCACATTGCTAGTAAGTGATAGAGATGGGATTCTGACCAGACAGGCTGGCACTGGCATTCACGATGGTAATCACCACAGTATACATTAGAAGTGGGGTAGGCCCATCAGGAGACTGCTGCAGGCCAGGCATAAGGACTGGATTCAATGGGGAAGAAGAAAGAACAGGTTTACGAGATGCTGGATTCCTATTTGGGTGACTTCACTGACTTGGGGAAGATGTCAGGCACCAGTGGGAAGCACTGCAGAAGGCAGAATGGTCAATGTAGCTGGGCTGTGTGTAGCACCCAGCGGACACTGAGGAAGAGAACCCAGAAAGTGGTCTGAGCTGGAATAGGGACAGGGTGATAGGTAGCTGCTAGTGCAAAGTGCAAAAGGAGGAAAGCCTAGGCTGAGACCCTGGGGAACAGCACTTAAGGTGACTCTAGAAAGATAAGGGAATTGGGCAAGAATGGACCCAGGGGTGGGAGGAGGAATTATCATGGTTTATTGTCTATAATTATGAAAGCTATCAATAATAATAATAAAAAGAATGGACACCAGAGGCCAAGGAAAAAGAGAGAGAAAGAGAGAGAGAATGAATGGATGAATGAATAGGCTTAATCAAGTCCAAGGGCTCCAAGGAGAAGAGCCACGATTGGTGGTCACAGAAGCCCTGGCATGAGTGGGCAGAGGAGACAGAGGCAAGGAAGGGCCCAAAGGCCCTGGATCTGCAAGCTCTAAGAATGCAGAAGTAGGGGTAGTGCAGGGCTGGCTAGTGAGAGAGGGAACCCAGGCATCGCCAAAGGCAGAAGGTGGAATCTGCTGGCTGGTAGGGAGGGGCTCAGTAGCAGTAGGGTGGGCCTAGGAACCCATGGATGTCAAGCAGGCTCAGTCCTAAAGGATGGAGAGAGAGAGGGAAATGGTGTACTTTCACCGCACGCCCCACCCCCGCCCTCATCACATCCCCTTGTCACTGTGCCCTGGAGCTGAGCAATAATTTTTCAGGGACAGGTTTCAGCTCTCACAGGGTTTTCCCTAACCCTAACACCACATAGGGCAGCCACCATCTTCTCCTGCATCACCAAGAGGACCTAGGCTCCAAGTGGTTGACTTTCATGCAGGCATATTGCAGCTCAGCATTCCAGAGCCTTCTTCTCAGCTGGTCTCTGGGCTTCTAACTGCTATGGGGGTGGAGGGGTCTGTGGGGCTCAGAGATGCTCTGACAGCAATTGTGCAGAAATTTATGTCTGTTTCTGGGACTGGTTTGTAATCCCCATAAAACAGGAATTTTGTCAGGCTTGGTCACTGTCATTGTACACTGTCTGGAAGAGTCCGATAGGTATTGGGTGAAAGTTGGCTGAGTGTCTAGTGATGGGGAGAGAAGTGGAAGGGATCCCTGAAGGCTTCCACCTTCTCTGTGGAAGAGGCCAGTGCCAGTCCACTGGATTAACAGCAGAGTCACAGCAGGGACGGACTGTCCAAACTCCAGGCTTTGTATGGAACACCTTCATACCATTTGGCCTTCTCTATGTGGGGCCTTGCCCCTCTCTTTGTGTCTGGGGTATTGGAGCCAAAGAGGAGCAGGATCATCTCCTGAGACCCACAGTGAGTGAAGCTTTGGTTTCTCATCAGTGAAGTGGTCATAGCCAAGCTTCTCCCAGGATAGGCTTCTTGCCTGCTGTTTAGAGTGAGCGTCCTATGTTAGCCAGAGGGCCATGTCTCTATCCCTCCTCCTCTTAGGTGATTCATCCACCTCGGTGTTTTCACCTCCTGCAAGCCAGTCATTATCAAACTTGTCTCTCATGCAGACCTGTCTGAAGTTAAGCCCATATGTCCCACTGCCCAGTCTTTCTCTGCACACGTATGTTGGCTTTCTAACATGCTAAGCCCTGGCTGGGTGTTCCGGGTCTGCCCCAATTTCCCCAGGGTCTCTGTGCCAAGGCCCAGACGTCAGCCTCCCCACGGCTGTTTTCCTGCTCTGTGCTCCAGTCTGAGAACGCTCCGAGCCTCACCCCGCTGACCCTTGCTCATCCCAGGCCCTTCCTGTCCTCCCCCGCCCCCTGGGACCCATCAGAGCTCACTCCCATCTCCACAGCTGCTGCCACAGCTGGTCACTGATGAAATGCGCAGCTGCTAGGAGCCACATTTGTGGAACAGGCGGTGCACAGCTTCCCTGGGGGCTGGTGGGGAAGGGGGTGGGACCATCTGTCTGTGTCTGTTTGTCAGTCCATAACACATACACATGAACACACATAGACACACACAGACACTCTCTGTCTGTCTGTCTCTCTCTCCAGGCTCCTTTTGTATATAACATGAGGGACAATATCGGCTTGGTTTCCCTTTACCAGCACTGGGATTTAGAGGTCACGAGAGTCATCTTCTCCCTATGGGGGTCCCTGAGGGTGAGCAGCAGGCTGACCTTGCTGCTGGATGCTTGCTTATTCCCTGTTCCCATGTCCAGGAGGCACAAGCCCTACAATGGCTGTCCAGGGCTGGAATGGATGACGGGGCATTCAGAGCCTCCCAGGATTTCCCAGGCCCTAAGGGACAGCCCACCACAGAGGAAGCCAGAGGCTCCAGACACATTCCAGAGCCCCCTTGGCAGCACCCAGGGGCTCCAGAGTCATCTTGGCCTGGGGCAGGGCCAGCGCATCTGTCCTGGTTCCCACACTCTGGCCCCTCTGGAATCTCACAGATTTCTCCTCCATGTGTGCATGATGTCAGCAGGACAAGGACACTGGGGAGGCAGGGAAGGGCTTAACTTCCTGGAGTCAGATGGCTCATGGGGGTGGGGTTGGGAGGGAGAGTGAACCTGGTCCTTGGAGCTGCTTGCACCATGAAGAGAGGATGGTGGCCTGACTGGGTCCTGACACTGCTCAGCCTCTTCCCATTAGACCTGAACTTCCACCTCTCTAAGTCTGTACTATGGAGGAAATAGCTTCCCATCTGCGTTCTGGTCCTTTCTTCTTTTTCTCTGTAAACAGGGGTTCGTGGGCTACGGGGATAGCTCAATGGTTAAAGACGCTTGCTTGCAAAGCCTCCTGGCCTGGGTTCAGTTTCCCAGTAGCCACATACACCCAGAAGCACAAAGTGATGGCTTGTGTCTGGAAGTCATTAGCAATGGCAAGAGACCCTGGAGCGCCCATATTCTCTCTCTCTCCCTCTCTCAAATAAATACATAGGGCTGGTGAGATGGCTCAGAGCTTAAAGGTGCTTGCTTGCAAAGCCTGATGGCCTGGGTATTACTCCCTGGTACCTGTGTAAAGCCAGAAGCCCAAAGTGGTACATGCATCTGGAGTTTGTTTATAGTGGCAGAGCCCCTGGGACACCCAAACTTATTCTCTCTCTCTCTCTGTGTCCCTGTTTCTCCCAAGTAAATAAATAAATATTTGAAATAAATAAATAAAAATATTTTAGGGCTGGAGAGATGGCTTAGCAATTAAGGCACTTGCCTACAAAGCCTAACGACCCAAGTTCAATTCCCTAGTACTCACATAAAGCCAGATGTGCAAGGTGGTGCATGGGTCTGGAGTTTGTTTGCGCTGGTTAAAAGCCCTGGCATGCCCATTTTCTCTTTGTGCTGCTGGGTGTAGTAGCATACGCCATTAATCCCAGCACTCAAGAGGCAGAGGTAGAAGGATTGCTGTGAGTTTAAGGCCACCCTGAGACTACAGAGTGAATTCCAGGTCAGCCTGAGCTAGAGTGAGACCTTTCTTTGAAAAAAACCCAAAAACCAAAAAAAAAAAAAAATTAGGGGGCTGGAGAGATGACTTAGAAGTTAAGGTAGCTGCCTAATGACCCAGGTTCTATTCCCCATTCTCTCTCTCTGCTTCTGCTTCTTCCTTTCTTTCTTTCTTTCTTTTATCTATCTTTTTTCTTTCCTTTCTTTCTGTCTCAAATAAATAAATAAATAAATAAATTTATAATTTTTTTGTTTTTGTTTTCCGAGGTAGGGTCTCACTCTAGCTCAGGCTGACCTGGAATTCACTATGTAGTCTCAGGTGGCCTCGAACTCTCTGCAATCCTCCTCCCTCTGCCTCCCGAGTGCTGGGATTAAAGGCATGTGCCACCACACCCGGTTTTAAATGTTTTTTTTTTTTTTTAATTTATTTATTTGCAAGCAGAAAGAGATAGAAAAGAGACAGAATGGCCATGCCAGGGCCTTCAACTGCTGCAAATAAACTCCAGATGCATGCATCACTTTGTACATCTGGCTTTACATGGGTACTGGGTATCAGGGTTTTTAGGCTTTGCAGACAAACACCTTAAATGCTGAGCCATCTCTCTGGCCCTAAAAATCTTTTCTTTTTCTTTCTCTCTCTCTCTGTCTCTCTCTGTCTCTCCCTCTTTTTTCAGGCAGGGTCTCACTCTAGCCCAGGCTGACCTATAATTCACTATGTAATCTCTGGGTGGCCTTGAACTCATAGCAATCCTCCTACTTCTGCCTCCCGAATGCTGGGACTAAAGGTGTGCACCACCATACCTGGCTCATGATTTTATTTTTATTTTTTAAAGATGTGATCTTCTGTGAGTTCCAGGCCAGCCTAGGACTATGGAGTGAGTTCCAGGTCAGCCTGGGCTAGAGTAAGACCATACTTTGAAAAAACAAAAAAGAAACAAAAAGATGTGATTTTGTTATGTAGCCCAAGATAGCTCTAAGCTTGTGACCCTCCTGCCTCAGCTTCCCTGAGTGCTGTGACTGCAGATGTGTGCCACCACCAGAACTAAGACATTTCTTGTTTCTTCTTCTCTTCTTCCTCTTTTTCCTCCTCCTCATTCTTCTGAGTACAGTGTACTTGCATGTATGTCTGTCTCTTTGTATGTGAACATACATGAATACATGTGTATTTGGAGGTCATAGGTTTCTCCCTCAGTCATTATCTGCCTTATTTCTTTGAGACAGGGTGTGTGGCTGAACCTAGAGCTCACCCATTCAATTAGACTAGCTAGCCACAAGCCCCAGGGACTTCCTGTCCCTGCTTGCCCAGCACTGGGATTACAGTTGCACACTGCCACACCCACTAAAGAGGGGCTGGAGATCCAAGATCAGGGCCTCATGCTTTCTCAGCATACACTTTATCCACTGAGTCAATCTCTCAAGCCCAATTGAGACATTTCTTTTTTAAAATTGTTTATTTATTCAGAGAGAGAGAGAGAGAGAGAGAGAGAGAGAGGGCATGCCAGGGCTTCCAGCCACTGCAAATGAACTCCAGATGCAGTACCACCTGTTCATCTGGCTTACATGGGTCCTGATGAATCAGACCTGGGTCCTTAGGCTACATAGGCAAGTGCCTTAACTGCTAAGCTTCTCTCTAGGCCAATGAAGACATTTCTTAAACTCAGAAAGCAGCCATTCTGGTTCTTCTCCACTGGGACCACCAAACCAAAGACCCCTTGTACAGATGGAATAAATACAGTCAGGAGAAGGAACGTCAACAGCAAAGACTGCTCCAAGCTCTTTTGCCTGACTCCAGGTCCCCTCTCCGATACCTTTCTATGGAGGCCTGGACATGGTGAAAGCCCAGGGCTCAGTAAGTACTTGTCTTCTCATCTGGCTACTGCTGAAATTGGAGCCCACCAGGTCCCCTGATGTTGTCATGGAAACACGTCTATTTTACTTCTGAGAGATAGAGAATCAGACCCAGTCCGTTCCTGTGCTGAGCAGAGGGTAGACATGGGGAAGTGGTCCAGGAAGTCCATGGTACTTTCACTCTTCTAGGAATCAGATGCTGAGGCTGGTTAGAGACGCAGCAGATTGCCTGGAAAACCAGCTTGGAAGGCTAGAAGGGAGGGGGCAGGAGGGAATAGAAAGGGCCTATGGCTGGTAGGACTCTGACCTGTGAAGGAGAATGGGGAGAAAGGAAACTTACATAGAAAGAGCCATGGGTGACCATTCAGCCCAGAGTAAACTATTACAGGGGTCTTCCTTAGGGCAGAAATAGACTAGAGTGCCGGTGTCTCCAGGGTGTCCAGCCATCGTGAGGAGCATCCCAGGAAGAGCAACCCCCAGCTCCTGAAAGCTGCCACAGACTTACAGTTGTGACCATGGCAGGTGAGGCAGTGACACTCTTACAGAAGGCTCTCTGGAAGGCAGATGCAAGGGATGTGCCCTCCTGGCCGTCTCTGAGGGTGTGTGCTTTGCAAGATCACTGAACAAGCAGGTGACAAGTTCATACCCCTGGGCTGTGGCTTCGTTGTCCTCACGTCACCTCTGGACAGCCTCCTTGTCCCTTCTACCACATGAGCCAGGAAAGAGGCCGTCATCAGGAATCTGTGCAAGCCTTGTTGATCTTGGACTCTGCAGCCTCCAGAACTGTAAGATATGCATTTCTCTCTCTTTTTTAAAAAAATTATTTATTTATTTGAGAGAGAGAAAGAGGCTGGGGGGGTGGGGAGAGAATGGGCACACCAGGGCCTCCAGCCACTACAAAGTCCAGACACACGCGCTACCTTGTGTATCTGGCTAATGTGGGTACTGGAGAATTGAACCGGGATCCTTTGGCTTTGCAGGCAAATGCCTTAACCACTAAGCAATCTCTCCAGCCCTCTTTTTAAAAGAAATATTTTATTTATTCATTTACTAGAGAGAGAGAGAGAGAGAGAGAGACAGAAAGAGAGAGAATGGGCACACCAGAGCCCCTAACCACTGCAAATGAACTCCAGACACATACACCACCATGTGCATATGGCTTATGTGGGTTCTGGGGAATCAAACCTGGGTCCTTAGGCTTCATAGGCAAACTCCTTAACCATTAAGCCATCTCTCCAGCCCATTTCTCTCTCTCTTTTTAAAAAAAATTTACTTATTTATTTGAGAGAGAGGGAGAGGAAGAGGCAGAGAGAAAGAGAAGATGGGTGTGCCAGTGCCTCCAGCCACTGCAAACGAACTCCAGACATATGTGCCCCCTTGTGCATCTGGCTTACGTTGATCCTGGGGAGCTGAACTGGGATCCTTAGCCTTCACAGGCAAATGCCTTAACTGCTAAGACATTTCCCCAGCCCCATTTCTCTTGTTTTTAAGCCACTCAGTTTATGGCATTTTGTTACAGCAACCTGAATTGACCAAGACACCAATGAAGTGCAGTGAAAACGTGGCATTTTAGATTTCAGAGGGAATGGTACCACAACAGACCCTACATTGAAAAACAAAACCAAACAAACAAAAAAGATGGTTCTGCTTCATGCAGATCCCACCAAAGCCCACCTCCCAAATTTCTGCCTAGTCACTGAAGTGGCAGGAAATGACTGGTAACGTTCCTGAGGTTTGGGGAGATATAGCTCAAACGAATGCAATAAGAGCTCAAAATCTTCCTGTTGGACTGAGGAAAGTGCTCAGTGGCTAAAGGTGTTTGCTTGTAAAGTCTCCTGGCCTGGGTTTGATTCGCCAGTACCCTAGTAAAGCCAGATGCACAGAGGTGCATGTGTCCTTAACCACTGAGCCATCTCTCCAGCCCTGGAAAAAATTTTTTTTCAAAAATATATTTTTTAATTTATTTATTTGAGAGAGAGAGAGAAGGAGAGAATGGGTGAACCAATGCCTCCAGCCATTGTAAATGAACTCCAGATGCATGTGTCACCTTGTACATCTGGCTCACATGGGTTCTGGAGAATTGAAGGGTCCTTTGGCTTTGCAGGCAAGTACCTTCATTGCTAAGCCATCTCCAGCCCCTGGAAAAATGCTTTTAACTACTCTCTAAAAGTATTCATATTTAGTGGTGAGTATGGTGCTGCACACTTTAGTCCCAGTGCACACCTTTAATCCCAGCACTCCAGAGGCCATGGTAGGAGGACCACTATGAGTTCAAGGCCACCCTGGGACTACATAGTGAATTCCAGGTCAGCCTGGGCTAGAGTGAGACCCTACCTCGAAAAACTTAAAAAAAAAAAACCTTTATTTATTTATTTGAGAGAAAAAGAGGCAGATAGAGAATAGGCACGCCAGAACCTCTAGCCACTGCAAATGAACTTTAGACACATGTGCCACCTTGTACATCTGGCTTTTCGAGGGTACTGGGGAATAGAACCTGGGTCCTTTGGCTTTACTGGCAAGCGCCTTAACTGCTAAGCCATTTCTCTAGCCCCAACCTGAGTTTGAGGTCAGCCTGGGCTACAGAGTGAGTTACAGGTCAGCCTGGACTAGAGTAAGACCCTATCTCAGGGGAAAAAATAGCGTATTTCCTCACATAACTGTCATTTTCGTGGTAAGAACACAATTTCCACTATACAATGTACAATAGCATACAATGTAGCTGGGCATAGTGATGTACACCTGTGACTCCAGCATTCAAGGGGCTGAGGCAGGAAGATCACAAGTTGTAGGCCAGCTTTGCTACAGAGGTCTAGGCCAACTGGGTAACACTGCAAGATCCTATTTTTCAAAAGCAACCAAAGAGGGTCAGGGAGATGGCTCAGCAAGTAAGAGCACTTGCTGCCAGCAAGAGGTCCGTCCTGAGAGGACCTGGGCCTGCCGGAGTTCAATTCCTAGGACCCATGTAAACAGCTGGGTGTGGCCACACGTGTATCTAGCCCACGTCCAGTGGGAAGCAGAGACTGGAAAATCACTGGGGCTCATGAAAACTTCAGCACCATGTTCAAGGAAAGATTCCATCTCAAGGATATACAAGGTGGGTGAATGATACAGGAAGGACTCCTGGCATTCTCCCTGGACTCTGTGTGTCTATGAATATGTCTGCACACACATACATGCATACACCACACACACACCATGTACACAACATACATGCATATACCACACACACATTCATACACCACACACACACACCATGTATGCACACACATGCATATACCACACACACATACATACACCACACACACACATACATACACACACATACTATGTACACACGTACACGCATATACCACACACACATGCATACATCACACACACACACACCACACCACAACACATACTACACATGCCAATAAAAAACACCCAGAAGGCTGCAGTGTATCCTCATCAACTACAACCAGTCACCATGCTCTACTGCCAGCAAGAGGTCTGTCCTGAGAGGACCTGGGCCTGCCGGAGTTCAATTCCTAGGACCCATAAACAGCTGGGTGTGGCCAGACTGTATCTATTAGAAAGTCCAGTGGGATTCAGGACTGGAAAATCACTGGGGGTTCATGAAAACTTCAGCACCATGTTCAAGGAAAGATTCCATCTCAAGGATATACAAGGTGGGTGAATGATACAGGAAGGACACCTGGCATTCTCCCTGGACTCTGTGTGTCTATGAATATGTCTGCACACACATACATGCATCTCTCACATAAAAATAAAATAACACCATATTACACAACATTCATACATACACACACCACACATGCATCCAGGACACAGCATATACCACACACACATACATGCCACACACATACATGGTATACACACATACTTTTTTTTTTTTTTTTGAGGCATATACCACACACACAAACATACATCACACACACACCACACCACAACACATACTACACATGCCAATAAAAAACACCCAGAAGGCTGCAGTGTATCCTCATCAACTACAACCAGTCACCATGCTCTACAATAAAAAGAAACTGTTAGCCGGGCGTGGTGGTGCACACCTTTAATCCCAGCAGAGGAGGATCGCTGAGAGTTTGAGGCCACCCTGAGACTACATAGTGAATTTCAGGTCAGCCTGGGCTAGAGTGAGACCCTACCTCGAAAAAAACAAACAAAAATACTGTTTTGAAAAATGAGTTATTGGTAGATTAAAGTGATCGTGGATAAGAAACAAAAGGCAGCACACACATAGATAAGCTTTGCAAGTGGGGAAGGAAGGAGATCAGATGGGAGAAAGAACAATGTTCCTGCATTTTCTGCCCTCTTATTCCTTCTCCAGCTTTAACAGCCATGTCCTTGCCATGTCATAGGGCTTTTACTCTCAAATACAGACTGAGAGCACATTAGAAAGTAGAGGATTCAGGGCTGGAGAGATGGTTAGTGGTTAAGGCGCTTGCCTACAAAGCCAAAGGACATAGGTTCAATTCCCCAGGGCCCACATAAGCAAGATGCACAAGGTGATACATGCTTCTGAAGTTCACTTGCAGTGGGTGGAAGCCCTGGTGTGCCCATTCTCTATCTGCCTCTCCCTCTCTCTCTCAAATAAAAAAATAAAATAAAATATTTTAAAAAAGAAAATAGAGGATTCAGTCACCATACTCATCTTCCAGGACTTCAGCTTGGTATCCATCTTAAAATGCCTTCTCACCATGGTATTCTCTTTTTTTTTTTTTTTTTTTTTTTTTTTGAGGCAGAGTCTCACTCTAATCCAAACTGATCTGAAACTCATTCTGCAGCCTAGGCTGGCCTGAAATTCCTGGAGATCCTCCTACCTCAGCCTGTTGGGGCTAAAGGTGTGAACCACCAAACCCAGTAACAATGATTTTTGTGTGTGAGAAAAAGGTCTACAGGGACCCCAGGACCAGTGGATGGAACTGTTCCAACTGGCTATTAATATTTCTTTTCTTTTCTTTTCTTTTCTTTTCTTTTCTTTTCTTTTCTTTTCTTTTTTTTTTTCTTTTTCCGAGGCAAGACAATCTAGTCCAGGCTGATTTGAATGGTTATGAGTCTCAGGGTGGCCTCAAACTCACAGCAATCCTCCTACCTCTGCCTTCCAAGTGTTGGGATTAAAAGCATGTGCCACCACACCCAGCTATTAACATTTCTTAGAGCCTGGCATGGTGGCACAAACCTGCAATCCTAACACTTGGGAAACCAAAGCAAGTGAATTGTAAATTTGAGGCCAGCCTGAGCTACATGGCAAGATTCTGTCTTAAAGCAACACAATTCTTAGGGGTCATAAACAAGTTTGTAAATTCAGTTGCAGGAGGTAAATAAAAACTCAAGACAAGGGGGTGGAGAGATGGCTTAGCAGTTAAGGCACTTGCATGTGAATCCTAAGGACCCAGGTTCAACTCCCCAGAACCCACGTAAGTCAGATGTACAAGGTAGAACATACATCTGGAGTTTGTTCATTGCAGTGGCTAGAGGCCCTGTCATGCCCATTCTCTCTCTCTCTCTCTCTCTCTCTCTCTCAAATAAGCAAATAAATATTAAAAAAAAAAAAACTCAATCCCAGCACTCGGAAGGCAGAGGTAGGAGGATCGCCATGAGTTCGAGGCCACCCTGAGACTACATAGTGAATTCCAGGTCAGCCTGAGTTAGAATGAGACCCTACCTCAAAAAACCAAAATAATAATAATAATAATAAATAAAACACTCAGGAGAAGACTGGAGATATGGCTCAGTGGTTAAAGGCACTTGCATGCAAAGCCAGATGGCCTGAGTTTGATTCCCCAGTATCTACATAAAGCCAGATGCACAAAGTGGCACATATGTCTGGAGTTTGTTTGCAGTGGCTAGAGGCTCTGGCGTACCCATTCACTCTCTTCTCTCTCAAATAAAGAAATAATTAAATATTTTAAAAAGTCAAGACAATATACATTTATTTGAATGGTTATTTATTTGAATGGCTTTGAAGAAGCAAAAGCCCTTATAAAATGAAGGCATAGGATAAGCTTGAGGACAGGCAGGGATCCACACAGACAAGCATGTAGTGACCTTTAACACGTGACCCAGAAAATGCTACAAAGAGCTGACAGAACTGGAGCCATGGGGTGTGCTAAGAGCAGATGAGGGTGGGGTGCCTGGAAAACTGTGCAAACTGTTACCCCTGGCAGGGCAGAGCAGTCACATACACAAAATAGAGGAAGAAGCACATTCTCGAATCCTCCCAGGAGGCACTTGGGAGGATTATGCTTAACAGTCACCCAGGGAGGTCAGGCAAAGAGGAAGCCAAGGGCAGTGAGACGAAAAATGGCCCTTGCTGGTGGATACTGGCATACTTGCTGGTGGATACTGATAAACTATGTGTGAGGACTTCATTAAACACACACACACAAACACACACACACACACACATTTTAGGACTTCATTCTTAATCTTTTTTTTTTTTAATGCAAGAGAGTGAGAGCGAGTGAGAGAAAGAGGGAATTGGCACACCAGGGCCTCTAGCCATTGTAATCTAACTCTAGACATGTGTGCCCCTTGTGCACATGTGTGGCCTTGCACACATGTGCGGCCTTGCACACTTGCATTATCTTGTCCATCTGGCTTATGTGGGACCTAGAGAGTCGAACATGGATCCTTAGGCTTCACAGCCAAGTGCCTTAACCACTAAGCCATCTCTCCAGCCCTGGGACTTTATTCTTTTTCTTTTCTTTTCTTTTCTTTTCTTTTTTTAATTTTTGGAGAGAGACACAGAGAGAGAGACAGATAGAGAATGGGTGTGCCAGCAGTCTCTCAGCTGCTGCGAACGAAATCCAGATGCATACGCCCCCTTGATGGCAAGTGCGGCATTGCGCCCTTGCGTCACTGCATCTGGCTAAACGTGGGACCTGGAGATTGGAACCAGGTTCTTAGGCTTAGCAGGCAGGCGCCTTAACCGCTAAGCCATCTCTCCAGCCCTCTCTTTTTTTTCTTAAAGATTTTATTTTTATTTATTTATTGGAGAGAGAGTGAGAATGGGCATGCCAGGGCCTCTAGCCACTGCAAATGAACTCCAGATGCAGGTGCTACCAAGTGCATCTGGCTTATGTGGGACCTGGAGAATCGAACCTAGGTCCTTAGGCTTCGCAGGTATGCACCTTAACCACTAAGCCATTTTCTCTAGCCCAGGACTTCATTCTTAATTTTGTCTTAAACAGGGGATACTCAGACCATACTTAAAGTAGAAAATGGAAGTTAAGGTTATATGTATATTAAGAAAATAAAGAAGTTTGTCCTGATACATTCATTATTGTTATCATTATTATTGGATTTTTGAGGTAAGGTCTCACTCTTTAGCCCAGGCTGATCTGGAATTCACTAAGTAGTCTCAAGGTGGCCTTGAACTCACAGAGATCCACCTACCTCTGCCTCCCAAGTGCTGGGATTAAAGGTATGCACCACCACACCTGGCTCATTCATTATTTTTTTGAGCTAGGGTTTCAATAGTATATAGCACAGTCTGGTCTTGAACTTGGGATTCTATCTCAGTTTCCCAAGTGCTGGGATTATAGGTATGTATTCCCATTCCTAGTTTGCACATCTGCTTTTATTTATTTTATTTTATATTTGGTTTTATGAGGTAGGGTCTCACTCTAGCCCAGGCTGACCTGGAATTCACTATGTAGTCTTGGGCTTAGGCTGGCCTCAGACTCACAGAGATCCTCCTACCATAGCCTCCTGATTGCTGGGATTAAGGTCATGTGCCACCATGCCTGGCATTTTTAATTTATTTAACTTACTTGTGTGTGTGTGTGTGTGTGTGTGTGCGCATGACAGGGTCTCCTGCTGCTGCAAATGAAGGCCAGACACATGTGCCACTTTGGCCTTAGCTTGATGTGGGTTCTGGGGAATTAAACCCAGGCGGGCAGGCTTTGCAAGGAAGTGGCTTTAACCACTGAACTATCTTCCCAGCCTGTATCTCTGCTTTTAAAATACACAGGTGATGAACTACTTCATATTCGAGGTCTCTGAAAGACCTCAAACTGTGAGTCTGTGTGTAATGCCCTCCCATTCTCAGGTATTTGGGTCTAAAAGTCCCAATTCAGGGCTGGGGAGATGGCTTAGCGGTTAAACGCTTGTCTGTGAAGCCTAAGGACCCTTGTTTGAGGCTTGATTCTCCAAGCCAGATGCACAAGGGGGCGCACGCATCTGGAGTTCGTTTGCAGTGGCTGGAGGCCCTGGCGCGCCCACTCTCTCTCTCTCTAACTGCCTATTTCTGTATCTCTCTCTCTCTCTCTCTCAGATAAATAAAATAAAATAAAATAAAATAAAATAAAAGTCCCAGTTCACTGGGCTTGGGTCAGCATGAGCACTGGAGATTGGAAGGCTGGATTTAGCCTACATGATATGTTTTCCATGACTTGCACAATGTTTTCTACATTTGAAAGTTACTAACATTAGAAAGTCCAGATTTCTGAAAAATGGGGTGCAATATCAGTCACTACCAGCCAGCATTTCTACATGGGCAGCAACATATTGGGCCCCAGTTGATGTTTTCCATCTCAAGATCTGCCAGTGCCCTTCGCTCACTCAAATCTGTTTCCTGCCTGGTCCCCATAGGCTTGCGGGTTTGTGACCCCTGGCCCACAATTCCGGTCTGCGATGACTTTGGCAATTTTCTGCTTGGTGTCAGCTACCAGTCTAGGCCTTGAGCCTTTGACCTAATTTAGTGGCAGCCAGCCAGCCAGCCAACCAGCCACGAAGGCATATTTACTCCCCGTCTGTGGAGTTCTGGTTCGTCTCACGCAGAACTTCTTACTTTGCACAGATGAGTAACTGAAAAGTTCCCAGTGATACTTCCATACGTGGAATCCCTAAGGGTAAGACACACTTCTGACCAGACTAGGGAGTCAGTACAGAAGCCTCGGTGGCCCCAACATTTGTGCACATGCTGTTTAGGCACCACTGTGCCATCGTGAGCATGACAGTCCTCTAGATTTCTGTGGGGCTTAATCTGCCCAGCAGTGTATGTTAGCCCCGGCCCTGTTAGGAGGAGGCAAGAAACAAGTGGAGTGCCAGACAGATATTGTCAAAAAAGGTTATCCTAGAAGAGGTAGTACCACTTTCTGCCCAAGGTTGCAGAGGGTAGGGGTGGGAGACAAAGGGTTAAGAGCCAAGATCCTTAGGTATACGCAGGAAGCTGGAGGGGACGACTGAGAGGTCTGGCCTTGGTGGCCTTCACACTGCACACATGCAAGGCCCATGAAATGATAGAACCAGTTCCAAGAAACAATGCTGGCCATCCGCGCACACAGGGCCCTGGATCCCCAGGAGCCTTGAATAGCGGAGAAAACCATCTCCAGTGTGGCACAAACGTGTGTGTGTGTGTGTGTGTGTGACATATACATGCACACATATAGAGTCATCAGCTGAACTCGCTGACCCACTATACATACCCACATAAACACATACTGTTTTGTTGTTGTTGGTTTGTCTGAGGCAGCATCTCACCTAACAGCCCAGGTTGGCCTCGAACTCATGGCGATTCTCCTACCTTAGCCTCCTGAGTACTGGAATTAAAGGCGGGAGCCACCATGCCCAGCGAACACACTTTTTATCCAGCTGCACACACTCATGTACATCCACACACACTGTCACAGTGGTTATCGACAAGAGCAATCAGCTCATCACAGGAACATTTTCAGGGCACCTCACGTCCTTTCTGGCCACTAGAGCTACTCGCTACTCCGGGGGAGAGAACAGCTCAGCACCAAGGAGTCTGAAAGGAGAGAAAAAAAAGTAAGTGACTAACTACCACAGCGCTTGCATGCCAACCTGCAGTGCCACCTACTGGCAAGAGCGGTTTCTGCACCTTGTTTTAATTGGCAAAACCTAAGCCCTTCTTGCTGCTCTGGCACCCCTTCCAGTGAAGCTGCCACTGGGGACAGGTGAGACCCTGGCATCCTCAGAGCTGTACCTCAGTGTCAGAGAAGGAACACCGAGGGCCTTGCGACTGCTTGGAAACCAACAGTCAAAACCAGTAGTTGGCAAAGCAGGTCCCATCTTTCATGTCCCCTCCCAACCCACGGGCAGGGCACTGCCTGAAGGGTAAGGATTTTAAGACCAAGTCTGCCGCATATCCACATTTGCCATTTTTGTAGTGGATTCTGGAACCTTCTGCGCCATGATTCCATTGTGAGGGTAGCTGTGTCGCTCACCCAATCTACCACGAGAAAGCCTCTGTTTGTGGAGTTTGATCTTTCGGTTGATCAGTAACTTCTGAGCCAAAGCACTCATGGGACCGTGTTCATGAACTGGTTGCTTTCAGAAAGTGCTTACAGTAGATAGTTTGTTAGATCTGAGTTTGCTAAGTCAACATAGGCACTTCGCTTTATCCTAAACTCACACTTAACAGCCATCTACTTACCAGCACTTACCACTGCTCAAGAGCCCCATGAGGCCAATGAAGAGCTAATAACACAGAGCTACAAGGACCAGATGCTGGATAGCTGGCAGAGCTACTCACAGCCAGGGTCATGTCCCTGGCCCCTCATCTATCAGCTTAGGTGGATGAACTCAGTTTCATTTAAGTCAAATCCATGCATCAACTAAATTACAAATTCCAATAGTCCATGGATCACTTGAAAATAGTCAGAACTTGGAATCTTAAATCTTTGAATGTCAATCAAGGGTCAGATGGGCAGAGTGCCCATGTCCTTATCCCTTAGCAATGGAAGGAGCTTCTGTCCTTAAATGAGTGGTTAGGAGACAGAGGTGGGAGGATCACTGTGAGTTCGAGGCCACCACTGACTCATCTCACTGAGATGTGGGCTGGGGAGGGGTTGCCCTAGTGCAGGGGTCAGCTAACATTTTCTATAAAGGGCCAGATAGAAGATATTTGTGGCTTTGGAGTTTCTATGTTAACCATCCAATTCTGCTATTGTAGTGCATAAGCAGCCATGGGCATCAATATACTAGTGGACACGCTGTGTTAAAAACAACACAAGTAAACCGGGCGTGGTGGTGCACGCCTTTAATCCCAGCACTCGGGAGGCGGAGGTAGGAGGACCACTGTGAGTTCGAGGCCACCCTGAGACGACAGAGTGAATTCCAGGTCAGCCTGGACTAGAGTGAGACCCTACCTCGAAAAACCAAAAAACAAAACAAAACACAGAAGTCTCCTTATAATAATTGCTGGGCGTGGCACATGCCTTTAATCCCAGCACTTGGGAGGCAGAGGTGGGAGGATCCTCATGAGTTTGAGGCCACCCTGAGACTATGTTGTGAATTCATTCCAGGTCAGCCTGAGCTAGAGTGAGACCCTACCTCGAAAAACAAAAACAAAAACAAAAACAAAAACAAAAACAAATCCCAACAATAGGCAGGGGCTCAGCTTTGGCCTCAGAGTTTCCTTACCTTGCAATTGCTTCCATCTGTGTTCTGCAGATTGGGCTCCACAGAACTTGAGGATGACTGGGAATGCTGCAGGGGGTGGGACCAGCAATTGTTTGGCTCCAATTTAAATAGTTGTTTGTTAGGTCGGTAGAACTGAAATGTACCTGCTTAAGGGTATTCCCGTCCTGGGAACATGCAGGAAATTAGTGTGTCAGTTGGCTATCAGGTGAGTTCCTCTGGTGAAGGCCTAAGAGCTTCTCTTGCCATCACTACGCATGTGTGAGAGCGGCATGGAAAATGACGGACATCCAGGTCCCAGCATCAGACAGACATGACTTGGAGTCCCAGCACTGTCACTTACTAGCTAGATGGCTTGGGCAAGTTATGTTTACTCCCTGAATCAGTTTGGTCAGGATATCTCAAAAGGAGTGGACCCTGGCCACGGTGCTGGTGCGTCTTCCGGGAGGCTGGATCATGAGATGATCTCCGGAGCATTCACAGTGAAGGGGTCAGGGAAGCTGAGGTCACCAGGCCTATTTACCACCAGATATGGAGAAATTTCAGTAGTCTGATCATCAGTTTGGCTGTATGGGTGCACACCGATTATTGAGTCTACCTTATGTTTGACCTTTTTGCTAGTTTCTATTTCCTTCTAGCATATTCTACTCCATTCTGACTAACGTGACTGGGCTCTCAGGTAGGGGAGGAAGTTTGTTTCACAGTGATAGTAGCAGTCTTGCTGCTTAATAAAAGTATGCTTCTGTTCAGCTGAGTAGCAGTTCCATTGGGCCTGGGACCCTCTTGACAAGCACTTCCTGGGACCAGTGTTCCGTCAGACCCGGGGACACGATGCTTTCAGCTAACGGGATCCAGTGTTCCAGAAGCTACAGCCCCTCTGCCCTGGTACTGCAGTCGGAGGCTGAACTTGGTATCTTGAGATCACCAGGACTGTCTCGCTGCTGCCAGAGCCTGCCCCCGGGACTTCTGGCCTTTTATTCCAGTTCCAAAAGCTTTTGTCCAGGCCTGAGATGTTCATTTGTGGTTTCGGTAATATAGTTTCGACCTTTAATGTCTCTGCACGGCTCGGGGCTGTCTGCAAATCCACGGCTTGTACTGCACCTTATCTTTCTGCCTCTTAGCAAATTTTCCTGTTTTCTGAGAGACCTTGAGGGCTTTATGGTATTCATCTCTGGGGACCCGACTCAAAGTAGGTAATGTCTGGTGTTGCCCTCAGTGTCCAGGTTCACCTTGGCTGGTCAGCCTAGTGATTGTCTGTGGATAGGGGCTCTGTGAGCTTTATGGGCTCATTCAAGGGGGAGCCATGACCCCAGGGCAGGCAGAAGGCTCCAGTCAAAATGAAAGGTGACCCTGAGGCTGAGATCCATCTCTTACTTCTTTTGGTGTCCTTATACCTTTGTTAGGTCACACAGTATTTCTGGTCAACTTTGGAGAAAAGGGAGTAGAAAAAGCTCATTTATCAGACCTCCCGTCTCAGGGCCTCCTCTGCAGTCCAGAAGGGCCCTGGCTAAGTGATGGCAATGACCTTGTGTGAAAACACCTTCGTGCCATGCTTTTTTGTGTGCAGTGAAGCTAGTGGCCTGGGAAGGAGGCCAAAGTCTGCGTCTGCCTCACACTCAGCTCTTCCTTCCCGGAATAGCCTCCCTGCACAGCTCAGGCACCCAGCACAAGCCCGGTCCAGTACTCCCGGTCCAAACCAACTTATGTTCAGAAGCTCTTGGGTCTTCTTTTTCTACCTTCCTACAGCTGTTACTCTGAGCCACACCACCCAGAACACGTTCTCACTCAGTCTGCGTGAAGTGCCTAGAAGGACAGAAGTGTCCCCACACCTCCAGGCTCCGACCCCATCTAATGATGCCTCTGAGTTTCTCACAGAATGCTTGCTCTCAGCTAGGATCCAGGGGAGAGCTCGATAATCAGTGCACACACGGATGTCTGTTTGTCCCTTCTTGTCGCCCTGGGGGACGGGCCACTCATGCTTCTAGGACCCGGGGTAGGGGAGGCTGGCCATCACATGGTAAGAATGCTCCTCAGAAGGCAGGGAAAAAGAGGCTTCAGGGTTCCTGCAGGGGTGGAGGAGTTACTACTGTATCTTACGGAGGTTGCCTCATCCCAGAATCCTTTGCCGAATCCACAGCACCCCGGTGACAGCTTATTACCAGGGCAGCTTACTATGCCCAGCTGAGAGTCTTGCTAGTGTGCATCTGCTTGTTCCTGTCTAAAGCCATCACTGCCTTGTCACCTCTGGTCTCAGATCAGACCTGACACTCCTCACTTTTCCCTGTAGTACCTTTTAACCCTCAGGCTCTGCCTGACACTCACTTCAAACTGCTTTCTCCCCACAGTTCTCTTTCCTTACAGGCAGAGAGAGCTGCCTTACACCATGGCTAGTTGCAGTGACTGGAAGACTGGGGGGCTGAACAACTGAACTCTGGCTAAAGGCAGAAGTAATGGAAACCCCGAGCTGGCTGTCACTAGAGCTCCCCCACCAAGGAAGAGTCTGTAGTGCCCCCTGCTGGTAGGAGAAGAATGTGCATGTGGGCTCCATTCCTCGCTCCTTTGGGCAATCTTTTCACCTGGTAGCTAAACCTCTATGGTTAGCAAATCACATAGGTCATCTTGTCAGGTGGTTTCCAGACATGGGAAGTTCTAGATCGGGCAGCTGTGGAGAATTATGCATAGTACCCACATGGTGGGCTTCTGGGAAGGGCGGCTGAAATCCAACCTATATCCTGGGTCAGGCCAGAGGAAGGGCCATCTTTTTGTACTTCATTCCTCTAGACAGGGTGTCTTCTTATAATTTGCACTGGTGCCATGTATACTAGCAGCCATGAGCCAGAATGATCATTTTAACTGGCAGTGGTATCAAACCAAGCTCCTCTGGCTAGAGGTCTAGAGATCTGGTTTGAAAAGATGGGGAAACTGAGGTTTATGAAGGGGGAGGACTTGTGTCATGAAGTTCACACCAGGGCAGAGCTTAGATGTCAGATCCACCCTCTCTCATAGTTAATTTTCATTCCAAGTCCCTGGCCTTCCAGCTCCTCTGACCCTACCATCCCTTTCTCCTTTCTCTCTCTCTCTCTCTGAAATCCAGATACTCTGCACAGTTCTGTGCTCGCCAATGTCACGGCAGTGTTTGCCCAGGACGGATGGTGACCATGTCAACTCTGCCTTCACAATTCATAAGGAAATTTCCTACGAGTATCTCACGCAGGGGGATGATGGCAACATGCAGAAGGGTGGAAGGAACTAGAAGGGTTCACCGGAAAAGATGCTGAAGTGTGGCAGGGAGCCTGGATCAAGGTGATTCGGCTACTGTGCAGCTGGGGCCTGCTTTGCAGATGCAGCCCTCTGGTGTGTCTGTGCCACACCATAAGGCACATGGGCAGCGACCGTGCCCATCTCCTGAGCCCCAGCCACGTGGAACATCTGGTCATCAAAGAAGATGTGTGGGCGGATCTTCTCAAGGAGGGGGCCTTTGGGTGCTCCAGCTAGGAACAAGGCCTCATCCGTCTCCAGGCCCCAACTGCGCAGGGTCTTGAGAGCCCGGGCCCCAGAACTGGCTGCACTTCGTGCTGTCACCAAGTAGGTGCGAATTGGGCATTCCAGCCGCAGGCCCTTGGAGTAGAATTTCTTCTGAAGTCTACCCAGTGCCTCCAGAAAGCCCTTTAGGGGGCCCTAGGGAAAGACAAAGGGACAGTGTGAGCTCCTCTCTTCTAAACATTTGCTCTCACCCACTAAAGCACTACTGTCCCATTATTCCCCATGGTACCTCTACTGTGCTCTGGCTCCTGGGTGCATTTCAGGGCTGTGGGTAGCTATTGTCTGGCGTTTGTCTTACTGTGAATATTAGGGTTGTGTCAGAATAACCGTAACCAGGACAACTGTTGCTATGCATCTCCATCCATGCTCCTGCAAAGCAACTCTCTATCCTGCAGCTCTCTAAATGTGGCTATGTGTGCATATGAACCTGGCATGGACACACGAGGGGCTCAGATTCAAACTCTCTAGTGTCAGGGAAAAGTGCCCGGAGCCATAAAACTACTGAAGGTGCATGAAAAGAACCAGTGGGGGTGCAGAAGACTGCCTACTTGCAGAACAGCTGGAAGAAGGGAAGGTGGGCTTCCAGGCTTAGAGACCTTCCCTTGCTGGGTGACCTGGAGTAAGCAGTGGACTTCTGCTGGCCAGTTAGTGGGAAAATTGTCCTGCCCCAAGCACCTGGATGTCTACAAAAAGCTCAAACTGGAGTTCTCAGGAAGGTCGTAGAACCCACTGTTCCATCCACAGGGAATGTCCACCAAGCTCCAGGACACATTTGTTCTCTGAGAGTCACTGAGTAGTTTGATGGCAAGTGAGGGTCCCTAAAGTCCCTTGGTCATGGTCAAGGGAATAGTCTGAACCGGGCTCCTCCCTAGATGTCTCTGAGGGTGTGTTACTGGTCCAGCTTTTCTTGTCTTTCAGTGAAGGAAATGGGATTCTGGAGGGGTGGGTGCTTACTCAGAGAGATGGGGGATCTCGGAGAGGAGTTGAAGGTTCCAGAGAAAGGACAGTGCTTCGGAGTATGTGGGGGAGGAGTAAGGTTTGTAGAGAGGTTAGGGGATTAGGGAAAGAATGAGGTCTTTAGGGAAGAGCTTGAAGACCTCAGAATGGGGGTGGGGGTTTCTGAGTGGGAACGGAAACCTCAGAAAGAGGACTGGAACAGCAAGGGGGAGAGGCTCAGAGAGGGGCTTCGAGAAGCACCACTGGCCCACGGGGCTGGGGATTGGATTTAAGTGAGGAGACAGGGCTCAGTGAGAGAGTTCAGGGGCCAAGAAAGAGAAAGGAAGGCTTGAGGCTTGGTGAGGGACCTGGTGGGAATGTATGCTTAGCCTGGGTCTGGTCCAGGGATGGGGGATGGGGTCGAGGGCTGATGCTAGGAGATGGGCTTCTTCCACTCAAGGGTTCTGGCTCTATGAAGAGCACCTGGGCCAAAGGTTTGTTCTCGTGGGCCTTCTCATGCTCAAAGAATCTGTCCAGCCCATGGGCCTTGACGATGCGCTCCGACTCGTCCGAGAAGAGAACGGCATCCCCATCAAAAGCCACGCGGAGCTGACTCTGGGACACAACCACATCCCTGCTGGGGCTGAAGATGGTGGCAGCTGCAATCCCTGGGCAGAGAGAAGCAAGTGTCACCTGTGCATGGGCACTGGAGAGAACTATCTCAGTCTAGTGCTGAGAATATTTTAAAACAGGTAGTTCATAGACCCTGGTCATAAGAACACAGACAGCCGCTGTAGCTTGAAGGCAGCACTCTGAGGGCTCTCGCCTAAATTGAAAGGGTGTCCCATTGGTTAGTGCTTTGTGGAGAGGTTTGAGGATGTCCTGGAACAGAGCCAGTCTGAAGGAACTTCTTTTTCTTTTTGGCTTGGAGATAAATATGTAGCTGAGGATAACCTTCAACTTCTCAACCTCCTGAGTGATGAACTGCAGGCATGTGTCACCATGCCTGACTTAGGTGATGCTCGGGCATGAACCCAGGGCTTCATCCATGCCAGGCAAGCACTCTACCAACTGAGCCACATCCCCAGCCTACTAAGTTTTTTTTAGTACTGGGAACTGAACCGAGAGCCTTGTGTATGCCCAGGCAAATATTCAACTTTTCTTTTCTTCTTCTTCTTCTTCTTTTTTTGTTTTGTTTTTCGAGGTAGGGTTTCACTCTAGCTCAGGCTGACCTGGAATTCACTACTGGCAGGAACTTTAATACTTTAACATCATGTCAGACCATGATGGCATGGATCGGCCAACCAGAAGTCCTGTCTAGGAGAGGGGGTCTCCCAGGCTTCTGTTTTCCTTTGGGTTTCTTACTCTCTGGATCTGGAGTTGATTTTTGACACGTTGTGCACCTACTTTGGGGGTGAGATCTCAGGCTGAAATAGGGGAAAGTAGTTATGGCCCTCCACACACTGTACTCCAACCAAAGGGTGTGAGATGTCTGGGGACATGGATTTTGGGTTCTGGGTAGAGAAAGCTTGAAGCAGGAGACAGCATACAAGAGGAAGCAAAGAAGGCAGCTGACAGAGGAACCTGCCAGCAGTGTTTAGCCTGAGGCACTCTCTCAGGCAGGCAGGCGGGCAGGCAAGCAGTCTTTCCTCCCCAATGGGTGTCTGTCAGAAGGACTGGGAGTATGGCTACCACCCAAACCTTCCCCTTGAAAAGCACACTTCAAGGAGACTTCTCTGGGTCAGTACTTGCAGCCGAGGCTCCTAATCTCACCTCAGCAGTAGCCAGTCTAGCGGCTGGAGATGCTTGACCACTGCTGAAAGCCCACCACTCAGGCTGGGCTGGATGTGAACTCTTCCTCATTGGGCCAGGGAAGGGCAGAGGATGCCCGTGCTCACACAGGACCCAGAACTCCTGCCCAACTGGAGGAATCTTAAGAAAAGAGCAGCCGGGGTGGTGGCACACACCTTTAATCTCAGCACTCAGGAGGCAGAGGTAGGAGAGTTTGAGGCTACCTTGAGACTACATAGTGAATTCCAGGTCAGCCTGGGCTACAGCGAGACCCTACCTCAAAAAACCATTAAAAAGGGCTGGAGAGATTGTTTAGCGGTTAAGGTGCCTGCCTCCTAAGCCTAAGAACTCTGGTTCTGATCTCCAGATCCCACGTTTAGCCAGATGCAGTGATGCAAGGGCGCAATGCCACACTTGACCACAAGGGGGCGCACGCAACTGGATTTCGTTCACAGCAGTTGAGAGGCTGCTGGAGTGCCCATTTTTCTGTTGTACTCTCCCTATCTTTCTGTCTCTCTCTGTGTCTCTCTCAAAAAAAAAAAAAAAAAAAAAAAAAAAGGGAGGGCTCTTGGCGGTTAAAGGTTTTTACCTGCAAAGCCTAAAGACTCTGGTTCGATTCCCCAGGACCCACATAAGGCAGATGCACAAGGGGGAGCATGTCTAGAGTTCGTTTGCAATGGCTGGAGGCCCTGGCATGCCCATTCTCTCTTTCTATCTGCCTCTCTCTCAAAATAAATAATTTTTTTTTTTTAAAAAAAGGAGCTTTCTGGGCTGCCAGAAGAGTTCCCATGGCAACAGGAGGCACGGGTGATGCAGATGAATAGATGAATAGATGAAAAGAGGGTTAGGCAAGGCCTTGTTGATAAATCATAGGAATTTATGCACAATTCCCCTGCCAGTTACCTTGGCAACCACCAGCACCTGTTTAGAGCATCTGGATCAAGCCTCCAACCACTGGGCTTCCCAGGGTCTCCCTCCTTACCCTGACTTACCCTCATCAATGGCTTCTCGCACTTTTTCTGCATCAGCTGACAAGTAGAGGTTGGTGTGATAGGCCTTGAGGTAACAGATGGGGCTGTTCCCACCTGTCATGCAGAATCGCTCAATGAACAGGTCTGAGGAGGGAGAGTCAAGAGGTGAGGCTAAGGTCAACCCTCAGGACCCAGAATGATCTCTCTGCCTAGTGAACACCATCTTGGATCTGAGTGGTGGGTCAGCAGGGTGAGTCCATATGATTTGAGGTCAGCATTCCCCTCTGAGCCCCTTCCTCATTTATGAAGGATATAGGAATGATCACATCTCTGAGGAAGTTTCCTGGTTCATAGTAAACACTGCCTCCCCCCTTGTCAGGGAATCGCAGCATTACAAAAGATGAGCCATCCAAACAAGACTGGTGACACTGCCTTTCTGGCCATAGTTCATTGGATAGTGACACACACTTGACCCAGCTGAGCCAATCAGATCCTCTTCTAGTCTAACCAGACAGGCAGCTTGCCCATATGGTTGTTTGACAAATGGATGCTGTTCTCAGCCCCTGGAGACACCCATCACTGCCCCAGACCCTTAGGCAGGACCTCTGTCCTCTTCACAGATCACAACAGCAAAGGGTACTTACTACCTGGCTCCACAGGGATCCTTGGCATCCTGTTCCAACACTTATGATGTCTGTCCTGATTGCTCAGCACTCATCACACAGGTAGTTAAATGTTACTATCACCCTCACTCATAGCAGCTTGAAGTCAGTATTACAGCCAGGCGTGGTGGCGCACACCTTTAATCCCAGCACTCAGGAGGCAGAGGCAGGAGGATTGCTGTGAATTCGAGGCCACCCTGAGACTACATAGTGAATTCCAGGTCAGCCTGGGCTAGAGTGAGACCCTACCTTGAAAAACCAATAAAAGAAAGAAATCAGTATTATAAAATGCTAATTGGAGGCCTGTAATGGGGTGCTTGGGGTCCAGGAAAGTCCTTGAACCCCAAACCCTAGGTTCATTTCTAATTTTTTTAGAGCGAGTGAGAGAGAGACACAGAGAGAGACGTAGAGAGAGAATTGGCAAGCCAGGGTCTCAGCCACTGCAATCAAACTCCAGATGCTTGCACCACCTAGTGGGCACGTGCAACCTTGCAAGTGCCTCATCTTTGTGTGTCTGGCTAACATGGGATCTGGAGAGTAGAACATGGGTCCTTAGGCTTCACAGGCAAGCACCCTAACCACTAAGCAATCTTGCCAAGACTGTTTTCTTTTTAATTTTATTTGAGAGAGACAGAAAGAGATGGGGAGGGGAAGAGGCAGAGAATGGGCATGCCAGGACCTCTTAGTACCTGTAAATGAATTCCAGACATGTGCACCTCCTTATGCACATGTGCGACATTGCGCGCTTGCATCACTTTTTGCATCTGGCTAAACGTGGGACTTGGAGATTTGAACAAGTGTTCTTAGGCTTTGCAGGCAGGTTCTTTAACCACTAAGCCATCTCTCCAGCCCACCAGCCCTGGTTTTTAATTTTAATCAAACAATTGAATTTAAAAAAGACTGAAGCCAGGCACGATGGCACATGCCTTTAATCCCAGCAATTGGGAGGCAGAGGTAGGAGGATCACCGTTAGAAGCCCCCTGAGATTACAGTGAATTCCAGGTCAGCCTTGGGTAGAGCAAGATCCTACCTTGAAAGAAACAAAACAAAACAAAGGGCTGGAGAGATAGCTTAGTGGTTAAGGTGCCTGCCTGCCAAGCCTAAGAACACCAGTTCCAATCTCCAGGTCCCACGTTTAGATAGATGCAAAAAGTAACACAAAGGTACAATGCCACACGTGCCCACAAGGGGGTGGACGTGTCTGGAGTTCGTTCACAGCAGCTGAGAGGCCACTGGCGCATCCATTCTCACTCTCTGTATATCTCTCTCTGTGTCTCTCTCAAAAACAAAACAAGGGCTGGAGAAATGGCTTAGTGCTTAAGGCACCTGCCTTCTAAGCCTAAGAACACTGGTTCCAGTCTCCAGCGGTTCCAATCTCCAGGTCCCACGTTTAGCCAGATGCAAAGTGATGCAAGGGCGCAATGCAGCACTTGACCACAAGGGGGCGCACACATCTGGATTTTGTTCACAGCAGCTGAGAGGCTGCTGGCACACCCATTCTCTATCTGTCTCCCTCTCCCTCTCTCTGTCTCTCCAAAAAAAAAAGACTGAGGAGGATAATTATTAAATTATTATATTTATTGAGGAAAGTACAGAGCCAAGGAAAGGCACCCATGCCCATGTGGAGGGCCTGGAAAAACCATGGAAAGAAAAGAGAGTAAAGAAAGTTCAAGGAGTTCCTGCTACGTGGGGTGCTGAAGGTGGTAAAGGAGCCCATGTGAAGAGTAAAGGCTAGGAAGAACTCCCCTTGGCTCAGCCTCAGGCCCAGCTGAGGGAAAAACTCACCCATAGCTAGAAGTTACCAAGTGGTCAGAGAGCCTGCCCTCTCCTTGCAAAGGTATTTATAACCTTATAGTGGTGGGCTGTCTTCCAGCTCAGGTGAACCAGAGGGACAGTTGGTTGGTTAGGGCTAGGGGCTATCTCAGGAAGAAGCTAGCCCTGACACCAAGTTCTGAACTTGACCAACCACAATGCTTAAATCCTATGAAAGACCACCCTCCCTGGAGGGGTCCTGGTTGTGGAAAAAACAGGTCTAGGGAACGAGGCAAGAGATAAGAAGTCAGACCATCTTTGATTTCTAGCAAGTGCAGACTTTCCTGCCTTTTTACTTTCAGGGGTCCAGTCACCCTAACTGTATACCCTCTCAAGCTAGGGTGTAGCTTGGTGGTAGAGCACACACTTAACCTCTAGTGGTCCTGGATTCAATTCCAACACCTAAAATAAATAAAACAAGTTGCAAGTAATGGCACATACCTATAATTCCGGCCCTGGGAAGTCTGGGGCAGGAGGAGGATCATGAGTTTGAAGCAAGCCTGGGCAACTTAGCATGATCCTATGTTAAATATAAACGAATTAGGGCTAGAGAGATGAGTTAGCAGTTAAGGCACTTGCCTGGAAAGCCAAAGGACTTAGGTTTGATTCCCCAGGACCCACATAAGCCAGATGCACAAGGTGGCACATGCATCTGGAGTTCATTTGCAGTGGCTGGAGGCCCTGGTGTGCCCATTCTCTTTCTCTCTGCCTCTTTCTCTCTGTCACTCTCAAATAAATAAATAAAAATAAAAATAAATTTAAAAAATTAAAAATAAATAAATAAAATAACATTTAAAGTAATAAATGAATTAAATTAAATTAACCTAAATGAACTATTGGTTGCTTGAAACAAGGTCTTGTAAAACCTATAGAGGTAAATTTCTTTTTCCTCTGTCCCCAGACTGGATTTCTCTGCTTTTATGAATATAAAATTAGGAAAAGCAGAAAAATCCAGTTAGCAAGGAGAGTGAGGGGCAGGGGAAATGGGAGGGAAGAAAAGGATAAACTTGTTAGAAAGCATGAATAAAGGCACAAGAAGCCAGGGAGAAGACGAGCCCATGAGATTTCCACAGGCCCATTTAGGCCTTTCTGGCCCCAAATTTACTTCTTTCTCTGTCAGTCTGTGATACCCTAGAACCCAAAAGCACTTCCCTTCCTGGGAACTGGCCTTTGGTGACCCAGTACTCTCACTAGGTACTTCTCTTCCTCAGAAGCTAGCTCTGGAGGACCCAGCACTCTCTATCACCAGGTACTTCTCTTCCTCAGAAGCTAGCTCTGGAGGACCCAGTACTCTCTATCACCAGGTACTTCTCTTCCTCAGAAGCTAGCTCTGGAGGACCCAGCACTCTCTATCACCAGGTACTTCTCTTCCTCAGAAGCTAGCTCTGGAGGACCCAGCACTCTCTATCACCAGGTACTTCTCTTCCTCAGAAGCTAGCTCTGGAGGACCCAGTACTCTCTATCACCAGGTACTTCTGTTCCTCAGAAGCTAGCTCTGGAGGACCCAGCACTCTCTATCACCAGGTACTTCTGTTCCTCAGAAGCTAGCTCTGGAGGACCCAGCACTCTCTATCACCAGGTACTTCTGTTCCTCAGAAGCTAGCTCTGGAGGACCCAGCACTCTCTATCACCAGGTACTTCTCTTCCTCAGAAGCTAGCTCTGGAGGACCCAGCACTCTCTATCACCAGGTACTTCTCTTCCTCAGAAGCTAGCTCTGGAGGACCCAGCACTCTCTATCACCAGGTACTTCTCTTCCTCAGAAGCTAGCTCTGGAGGACTCAGTACTCTCTGTCACCAGTTTGGTCCAACACATTTTCACTTAGCATCTGGCCTGCATTGGTAGAGAAACTGAGGCACAGAGGAAGTAAACACATGTTCCATTCCCACAGGGAGTGGGGCCTATGGAGTGAGGGCTATAGCTGTCTGCTGTACCAGCTTTTCAGAATCAACAGTTAAACACTAAGGAATTTTGTGAGCTACTTATGTTGTTCAATCAAGGTTATCTTGAAATTAGCCATGGCAGGCACGGTTACACCCTGGCAACTGGCAACACTTCAATTCAAAACTTGGTTTTTGAGCCAGAGTCTCATGTAGTCCAGGCTGGCCTCAAACTTGCTATGTAGCTGAGGATGACCTGATTCTCCTGCCTCCATCTCTCAAGTGCTGGGGTTGCAGATAGGTGGCCCCATTCCTGGTCTTACATGGTGCTGAAGATTGAACCCAGAGTTTGGTTCCTGATAGGCAACCATTCTACCAAATGAGCTACATCCCCAGCCCTCCCTGCTTGTTTTAAAGAGCCAGATTATTAGCACATCACCGGGTTTAGGGGGACAGTTTACAACTTGACCCTGCAGAGGTGTGACCCACCCCAAGGGCTGTAGTGGGAGCACCCTGTGGTCAGTGCCTTCGTGCTCACCATAGTGGTTGATACTGTTGATGAGGCGGACTCCCACTTGAGCATGGTTGTTGGTCATGAGGACAATGTCGAAGACGTCCTCGCTATCAGGGTACAGCTCCCGAAGCCGCTTGTTCACAGCCTCCAGTGCCTGGAAGGGAGACAGCATCCCCTAAACTCAGACCTCCCCCCCAGTGACACCAGATACCTTCACTGGCTATCCAGGGAGACAATGAGAATGGGGAGGGGAAGTCAGGGGCCAGGCTTGTGATGAGATCTGCGCACATGATACCTTTGAACGCTGTGCTCCACCACTGTGGGGTTGTCTGCTGCTCTGGGGCGCCTCACTGAAGCTGGGTGAGTGGGGAGGGGAATGCACTTCCCAAACTGGTTACTTTGCAAGGGTCTAGAGGAGAGCTGCCTTTTCTTTGTACAAAAAGTTGGTCTTTAGCTAAGCTGTGCCCGTGGGGTTGCCTCTGCCTGGTAGAACCTCCCACCCCTTTAAAAAAAATATTTAAGACTGGAGTGATGGTGTGGTGGTTAAGGCACTTACCTGCAAAGCCAAGGAACCAGGTTCAATTTCCCAGTACCCACATAAGCCAGGTGCATGTGGTGGCGGATGCATCTCGAGTTCTCTCTCTCTCTCAAATAAATAAATCAATAAAAATACAGTATTAAAAATATTTATCTATTTGCAAGCAAAGAGAGAGAAAGAATGGGCATACCAGGGCCTCTTGCCACTGCACATGAACTCCAGATGCATGCGCCACTTTGTGCATCTGGCTTTCTGTGGGTACTGGGGAATCGAACCCAGAATGTCAGGCTTTGCAAGCAAACACCTTGACTGTTGAGCCATCTCTCCAGACCCTAGGACCCCTTCTTACTGAGGCATTCACAAAGGCACTGTGTTGACTGCTGGGGTAACTGCCCCTCTCACCTTCACAAAGGGGAAGGCGGGTCCAGGGCTGAAAGGCTCATTCTCGTGCTCCAGCTGGTAGCGCACGTACTCCTCCACGCCCTGCTCCGTGTAGATGCGCTGCTCCTCCTCCATGCGGAACAAGGCTCTGGAGGACACAGCAATGGTCACTGCATTCTGAGGCTTGGGCTGCAGAGGGACAGCAGGAATAGCAGTCATTGAGAGTCACCCTGGGGAAGGCCCACACGTGCAAGTCTTTCTGGGAACTGGGGACATGGAGAAGACCCCAGGCCCAACTCTGCTCCAAAGAGGCTCAGCCTTGGGCAGGGGACATAAGGCAGAAGGTGGCTCCTTATCTATGAGTGTGATCAGAAGGAGGGACATACCCTTGGGAAGCTGGCCATCTGGACAACATAGCAAAATGAGTATAATCTGTGTTAAAGTGTGACGGAGGCTGGAGATGATCCACAGATGGTTTCCGCTACGAAAAGAAAGTGGCATGGCCCTAGGAAGGGGTGGTCCCCAGAAACATGGTTAATCACCCAAGAAATGTTATCTCCAACCTGGATCTATCTCCTGAGTTCCAAACTCCCACATACTTACAGTATGTATGGTGGTTTAAATTAGATGTCCCCCATAAACTTAGGTGTTTTGAAAGCTTGGCAATTTGGGAGGTGGAGCCTTGCTGGAGGAGATGTGCTGTTAGGGGTGTTGTAGCCGCTCCCCCTTTGCTAGATTTTGGCTCACTCTCCTGCTTCTGTCTGCTTTCACCTGCTGTGACAGAGGTGATGTCCAGCCTCTGCTTATGTCATCCTTTCCCTTGTCAGCATGGAGCTTCCCCTCAAGACTGTAAGCCAGAATAAGCCATTTCCTCCCACAAGCTGCTTTTTTTTCGAGGCAAGGCCTCACTCTAGCCCATTCATTCTGTAGTCCCAGGCTGGTTTCCAGCTCAGAGTGATCCTCCTACCTCGGCCTCTCGAGTGCTGGAATTCAAGGCATGTGTCACCATGCCTGGCTCATGAGTTGCTTTTGGTC